>CM021110.1:272473630-273134587 GCA_007115665.2 Sequoiadendron giganteum | reverse complement strand
AAAGAATCAAGTACATCAACTGAACAATACAACTATTATCATAGGAGTGTCATCACAAAGTCGCATGGGTTATCTTGGTAGATCTTCCTAGGCCCTGGCCCCATCTTGGGTTATCCTGGTAGCCTCTCACGATCCCCAACCCTACATGCAAACCGATGCAAAATCAAATATCTTTCAAAGGGACAAGATAATGATCTTGCCATTCCAGGCCTTCTCGTCTCATCTCAAGTCTAAACGAGCCCTTGAGCTAATGAGTGAGGCACAATTAACAAGTTATGTGTTTAAGACTACCCTTTCCCCTAATACATTTATTTAACTTCCACTGAATTATCTAACTTTCACATGAGTTATCCTAGCACCACTTTGTGCGCCGACCCCCATTGAGAGCCACTCCGCTACTGACAACACAAGGATCTAATCCATAAACCAAGTGTAAACAAAGTGCGTAAAATGGATAATAAATTTCAACCATGATATAAGAGGCAACACATCCTGTTCGTAGTAACCAGATGTTTAAACTGAATCACAACCAGGTGCACTACCCAAGGAAAACAAAGGTTTGAACAAAATATCACAACAACCCCCATATAATAATACGACATCTGGAAGACTTACACATTCACAACTAACAAATCACCCCAACTTATGTGAATAAAAGACATCATAATTAAATAAACAATTCAAGCAAGTAATAAAACTATCATTATGATTTCCTTAATCTAATTTCCATTTCAAGAAAATAATGATACATTGCTCAAAATAAACTAGCTTAATACAATTTCATTTATAATCAATAAAGAAATTAAATCTAATTATTTAATTCAATTTCCCAATTACATCTATATAAAAATCAATTTCCCTCTTTTAAATCACTTCATTTTAAAAACGCATACGATTCGTGCATTTACACGCACCTATTTAAAATTCATTTAAATATGTGTATATATTTGAAAATATATTATTTAAATATTCAAAAAACTAATTACAATTTCCAAAAACAATAATTAAATATATATATATACATATATCCATAAAATACATATATATAAATTCATATAAATATATTTAAAGCCGAAAATTACAGTCGAATTTTAAAAAAAATGAACGAAGGTTTATATTGCCATATACGGGTTGTATTCACACAGTTGAACCCCCTCATAGGGGGCATGACCTATGAAGGCAGCGCTGGGCGCTGCCTTCACAACCCACCTCTCCTATGGGGGCGGCTGTCGGGGCAACCCCAAGCTTCCCCCAATAAACTTAAAACTATACATTTTATTCAAACCTACAATTTGCATAAATAAAATTCACCATATGAATTTCGTTTAGGGTTTTTTTTTAAATAATGTTTTATCAGGAACTCTTATAAAAATGTGTATATGAATATATATATATATATATATATATATATATCAAAATGATTGGTCCAGATGAAGAATTTTTCAAAATTTTCTACAGGAGGATATTCAAAAATTTACCAGAGGTTTTAATTTTCCAAGCCAAATAAATCTAATTGGAAGAAAAACAATAATCTTCTATAGGGATATCTTTTCCAATACAATCAATTATTTTCTACAAATTTTGATAAGAAGATTTAAATCCATTCCTACAGAGGTTTTCCAAAATTTCTATATAATCCTTTTGGGAATTCTTTTGTTTTAAATCAATTTCCTATAGAGGCTCTAAATCTTTCATGACAATCTTTCCAATTTTCAAAACATATCAAAGCTTTAAAACAAATAAATTTTTCTTCATTATAGAGGCAATCTTTTCCATGACAATAACTAATTCTAATAGCCTTTTCCAATTTGTATATAAATAAAAACAATAAAGAACCTGTTTCAGATTCTTGAAGATTTGAAGATTTGAAGTAGAGTCTCGCCTTCAAATTCCAAAATTATCAAGTCTCTTCCAAAATAATCCTCTTTTCATAAAGTTGAAAATAAAACCAAAGCCAATACCCTGAGAACTTCTTTCAGTTTTCAACAACCCCAAAATACCATTTTCCTTCTCGTGAAATAGCCTTTTGCCCTCTTTCAGTTAATGCAATTAATCTCTCCGTGAATTATTTCCCAACATTAGTTTATTAATTTTCCAACTCATGTCACAATCCCAAAATATCTTTCCAAATCCAATCCCAAGATATTTCCTCTAAGATATTTGTTTATTTAATAATGTAAAAACAAATATTAATTTTAATTATCCATTCAATTAAATTCACAACTTTATTTAATTAATTTAAATAATTGATTAAATAAAACTTTTATAGTCTAACAATTTTAATATCAAATTTTATCTAATTAATTTAATCACTATATCAAATAAATTTAATCAAAATAATTAAATTGCTTTACACAATAAATTAAATCAAATTTAAAGCTTCTAACAACATTAATCACAATTAAATAAATAATCAATTTAAAACATTAAAAAATAGAGAAAACCTTACAAAATAATTAAACAACAAGGCAAATAGGGACAACATGACAACAAAGCATGACCAAAACAAGGAGTGATGACACACTGTGACTAGGGTTGTGGTTTTCACAAGGAAATCCCGTTACTATCTCCCAATCAACTATTTCATTGGGCAATGGACACACTCAAACCTATGAATCTAGGTGGAGTCGATGTCTTGTACCTGCAATCCTACAATCAAAACATATGCCATACATGTATATAGATCATGGACAATCACACAATGAAGAGAAAATCACAGAATCCTAGGGCACTCGCAAGTGAGTGATGCAATCCTGTACCCTTCACCAATACAGTGTAACATCAAAACTGATGAAACTAAAACATCAAATAAATACAAATGAACACATATCAGTATCAACTCATATAATCAACTATGCTAACCAGAGAGCATGTCATAATCAATAATCATCAATATAGTGTTCCATCACATCTCAATATAAAAACCATCATCACTATAATGTTAGTGATCAAATAACAACATCATAGTATCATAGTCTATCAAAATAAAAGCACTGTCTGAAAACATAAGCAAATCAGAGGGGTACTACAAATTCCATATTAATAAAGACAGTGATAGGAATAAGAGTGTGTCAATATGAAACAATATTATCTTTAGTTATTTTATTCATAATCAAGAGGACAACAAACTTCATAAGAACTTCAAGTCACATATAAAGATCTCAGTCCTAGTATGGCGGTGGTAGTCCAAAACACTTGAAGTGAATCAATAGGCAGAATGATAGATGTATGAAAATACTAGACATTAAGGGAAATATATGAAGAGTACATGATAGTCCTTGCATAGAAGATGGTGAATGGCCAAGTGTTTACAAAGTTCAGAAGTGGATGTGTAAAACAACAACTCATTCTTTCCTTGACAAGTGCTCATGGCAGTCCTATGTGCAATATCTGAGAGGCAGTATTTTCAATCAACATGGTGCCATGATTGATGTGAGTCATGATCTACAGTATCAATTTAAGTCAACAATTGTAGCACTAGTAGAGGAATCTACATGACAACAAAAAAATACATTCTTGTTTATCCACGGTTTGTTCTTGATCAAGTTGTAGCAGGTTATTTACATTAATCAATCTGTAAAGCAAACATTGGAGCCTACAATGGTTAAAACGAAAGACCGAGTAATAAAAATTAAAATGAATGATAATCTACAGTGAAGCAATGTTTGTAGGTACCTAAAGATATGTGAATCCCTTGAAAAATTCTTGTATCGTGCAAGGGTTTTGATTTACAAAACAAACCATTTTCCTCGTAGGAAAGCATTTTATTGTGGAGCATTTAACTGATATAGCTCTTGTTTTAACTACTCGCCCCCTCATGAAATCTCATTCATATTATAATCTTGCACAATGAAAACCCAATAAATGTGATTATGACAAATGTTGGCCGCAAGTAAATGACATCTCAAGCAAAAATGAAGATATCAATGTGAAAAAAAAAATTAACATGAACAACATAGGTCTATGGCCATTGAAACAAGCTGGATTTTGTTTTTGTAGAAAAAAAAAAGTATGTAGAGTGTTTAAGTCATGACCCATGCCATGAATTTAAGGCCGAGAATCTTTTTCTAAATTTCAGTCAGATAGAGCTTCAAAGTTTTGAGCATAAAATGCACAGAGAAATCAAAAAATATGCTCAGTATTTTCAGTCAAAATGAGCTTGAGGCCTTATTTTTTATAGTGAGAGAGACTTACCCAGGAGCTTGGCCTTGAATTCATGAAGGAGAATGAATTAGAAGCGTCACTGTATGTTCCAGAATCCACCATGAGAGTGCAAAAAAATTCATGGAGATTTTATTTCACAAAAAAAGGATAGAAACAACATTATTCATGGAAAAGAGCTTACTTATGCATTGTTCTAGCCAGTTTTTTGCACGGATCTCATAGAGAAAATTCTCCATGAAAGCTTGAAGAAACCCTTGGTGGCACTTTCCTAGGTTCAGGAGGTCAAAAAATGAAGTGAAGGCGGGTGTTTTGTTCTTTAGGGTTCCTAAACCCTAAAATGGCCAACACCATGAAGGCATTTTTGCCTTTATTTTTTACCTTTATTTTTAGGCTTTTTCACATAAACTAATTCCTTGACTAGGTTTTGAATGTTTAAGTATTAGGATTTTGTTTTCTCTTAGTGATTTACCTTATGCCTTTGTATCAAGTTTTATGTCTTTGACCGGGCCATAGCCCTTTTGATTTTTTGTATTCATTATTTAAATGTGAAGTATTTTGATTAAGTGATGCATTATAAATCACTTAGTCAATATACTATTGTAAAATGCAATGCAAAAGTATGTTAAATGAAATACTTGCTATGTTGGTTAGAAGACATAAATGATTTTGAGAGTATTTGGAGGATGGTTGGAATCAGTTTACAAGCATGAGACAAGGATATAGGAGACTATTTCTTCTTTTTAATGACTTGGGAGAGCATCTTGGAGCATTTTAGCTTGCATTTATGGAGAACTTGGTCAAGATTGACCATTTCAACCTTATTGATCACTTTTGGAGAAGGATTTACATGCTAAATTTGGGGCTTATTGTTACATCTGACCCCAACTGCTTCTAGAGCCTCTTTTTTTTTAGTGGATCCACTTAGAGCTTTGTTACTTAGTCATTTTGTTCACTCATTTGGAGTTAGTTCTATTCATGCAGCTCTTGGAGATAGTGACTTTGGCAGTCCTTTCATAGGAATTGTCCATGCTTTTGTAACTATTTTGGAAATGAAATAAAATTTATACTTTGGAGATAAATGATAATGAAATCTTGCCCTCTTATTATTGTAGTTTTGTGTATGTTTCAAAAGATTGATCAAGTTATTTGTGGAATTTTTCTTGTTTCCTTGTAACTTTGTCTCTTATTTTATACCTTTTCTGCAAATATCTTGTCATGCAGGTTGCAAAGAGTGTGTTAAAATGCATATGACTTTTTATTGTGAGTTTATTTTCCTTTTATGAGTTTATGCATTATGTCCTCTTAGTGAAATATTTATGTAGAGGCGTGCTGAAATAAGTTGTGCAAACTTAGTTTCTATCAGTTTGAACCAAGAGTATGCAAGTATGAATGTTCATTGTCCTTATCAATTTGGTGTATCACCTTAGGAGTAGATCTCATTTTCATGTTCCTTTCTTACCGTTTACTTTGCAAAAGGAAGTAGTTTTTAGGTGATAACCAGTTAGGAAGCTGACCTTCTCTAAAGGTTCATTCTCATGATAGGTGATCAATGAACCTGAGAATGCTCCCATGTTCCTCTAGAATGCTAAGTTCTGCAACTTAGCTAACTAATTTTTACAACTTATTTTGGGTGCAATTCTACGAGATAACAAGTCTATAAAAGAAAGCACACGTTTAGTGGTTAAGGTTGGCTAGGTGAGTGGGTTGTCATTATCGAATATTTTTTAGGAGTGCATATGTGAAGCATGACATGGGATGTGAGGATTCACGCTTGGACACAAGGAGGATGCATTAGAGAGGATTTATGCTTCAAAATTATTCATGGTAACTCTTGTTAGTGCATGCAATATTTATTTTTTGAATAATAGATGGAGTATGGATGCTTTTGGATGCTGGATTTTTCCCTCTTGATGGTTTTCCTAGGGTATATCTTGTGTTATATTCTAGCTTGTCTATTTGATCTATGCATTATAGTTACTTGCATGCATTCTTTTCTCTCATGGGGTTATGTAGGAAATGCATTAAGAATGTGGTTATTATGCGTTATTTCCCAACAGTTTGATGGAAGAAATCCCATTGGATGCAAAGAAATGTGAAAAATGAATCAAAGCATATGGTTAGCTAGAGAGGTATGAGCCTAGATTGGTGGCCAAGGGCTATGCCTAGGCAAAAGGAGTTGCTTTGTTGAAATTTTCTCTCCTATTGATATAATATCTTCCATTAAGTTGATATTATCTACTACTATAGCTTATACTTTTGAGATTTAGAAAATGTTAAAACTACTTTCTTGCATGAGGATCTTGAAAAATAAGTTTATATTTGATAGTCTGATAGGTTTATGGTAAAAGGGAAGGAATATTTGGTTTGTAGGTTAAATTAGTCTCTGTATAGTTTAAAATAGTCACCTCACATGTGGTATCAATTTTTTTTATTTGCATTACATTATATTTTTTAAGGAGAAATGAATATCACTATGTTTATGTTAAGTTTAGTAATGATTAAATTGTAATCAGTATCTTGTATGTGGATGATATGTTGTTTATTAGTAACAATATGGGTATTCTTAGAGATCTCAAAATGTAGCTCTCTAGCACATTTGACATGAAGGGTTTAGGGGTAACACATTATTTTGACAAATGAAAATCAACATGAACCAAGCTCATAGAAATATTTGGATTAGTTAGAGTTTAATTATATTGACACTATTTTGTAGTGGTTTGCTATGCATGATTGTAAACCAATGAATATTAATTTACCTATTAGCACAAATATTTCATTAGACATGCACCCTAAGTTATATGATGATGTATAAGATATGTATAATAAAATTTATTCAAGTGTTGTTGATAGTCAGATGTATGCAATGGTTTGCTCTAGACTATATTTTCCCAAGTAGTGCCTGATTTCTTAGCAGGTTTATGTCTAACCTTAGTAAATATTATTAGACTCATGTGAAGAGGGTATTTATATAGACATGAAACTAATAATTATTTATGTTATCATGGTTTAATTATTTGGGGAAGAAATTGAACATACAAGGATATGTTGACATATGTTGGGTAGGTGACTTAGATTGTTGAATGTCCACTCGTGGCTATGTATTTTCTATGTTTGGTAGTGCTATGATCTAGATGAGTAAGAGGAATCCCACAATTTATTTTTCCACTACTCAAGAAAAGTATAGGTAGTGAACAAGCTTGTAATGAGGTAGTTTGGTTACATAGATTATGTGTTGGATTTGGTATTGATTATAGGGTCATTTAAATTGTATGCAACAATCAAAGTATTATTCATTTGGAAACCATTCTACCAAGAATTTTGATGTATAGTATCACTTTATTTATGAGATGGTAGAAAAAGGTAAGGTCATGATAGAGAAGGATGGTACTCTTGTGAATGTTATAAATTCCCTTATGAAACCAGTGAGGAAAAATGAGCTCTCTTTGTACACAGGGAGGCAATGGGTCTTGTATCCTTCCTAATTATGTCAATGTAACTTAAATTTCAAGTGTGAGAATGTTAAGATAATAGGCACTTTTCAACTTGAAATTGTAAAGTCTTATTTATTAATGTTGATGATAAATAATGTATTCTCTAAGAATCATGGAGAGGGGTAAAGTGGATGCCCCTATGTGGTGGAAAATTGTTTATTATTATTATTTTCTCTAATATGTAATTATGATGGAATTTACCATGAGATGCTACCCAAGAAGTTAAATAGGATTTATGGAGCATATTTCTCATTATAAGTTATGGTAAGGTATTAATTTCCCCTCATGGAGTACCTATATTTTTTAAAATGAGATGAGAGATGGAATTTGACCATTATGACAATATCTATGATGAGTAAGTGGTCTAGGAGGAGTTAAATTATATTATACAAGGTTAACCGAGTGGATATTATGGGAATTGGAATTGTGCATGAGGGTTCATGGGCACTTAGTCTTAACCCATTATATTTCCCCTTGTATGGAAAACTATGTATGGTTTCTTATTTCTACTTTCTCTATATATCAGGTCCTTAAGGTAGAGGTATTATGTATGCTCATAAAAGTACATGTATTCTATTAGAATTTTGTCAAATTTAAGGGAGAGATTTATTAATTATGTACACTCTAACATGTAATTGTAATAGGATTCATCACAAGAGGTTACCCAAGAATTCAAATAAGATATGTGGAGCATTTTTCTCATCATAGCCTATGACAGGGAATTAATTTCCACTCATGGAGCACCTATAATTGGGTTAATGGGATTAGTGATATAATTTGACCGTTATGAAAATAATTATGATGCATAAGTGGTGTAAGAGGAGTTACATTATACTCTACAAGGTTGACCAAATGGATATAATGGGCATTGGGTTTTTGAATGAGGGTTCACAACCACCTAGTCTTAGACCATGATATTTTCCCCTTGTTTGGAAAATTATGTATGGTTTCTTATTTATGCTTGCTCTATATATTGGAGCCTTGGGCTATAGGTATTATGTATGCTCTTACAAGTATATAGTTTATATCAAAATTATATCAAGTTGAAGGAAGAGTTTTGTTGATTATACACTCTTGGTTTAAATATTAATAGACTTTCAATCTCTTTTATGATGTATTTTTCCCCCAAAATGGTTTCTCCATGTAACATCTAGTGTTGTGTATTATATTACTTTTTTGTTGATTTATATATGCTTCTCCATTTCCATTATTTAGTTAATATATAGACATGATAATATTTTACACTTAATTTTATATTGTTGTTGCAATATTACACTATTTATTTCTACAAAAAAAGATCCAAAGGTTCAAGAAAGTAATATTAAGAAGCCAAAATAAAAAATAAAAGTTCAAAAAGGTAGCTAGAAAAAAGTAAAAACAAAGACAAGAAACTTAGTATCATAGAAATGAATTCCTTATTGACCACAATAATTACTGATAGATCCTCTTGATTGTGCTTCCCATTTACATTTGTTTGATCTATTGGCTATCTTAGATATGTTTAAGATGAGCTTGTGAGTTGAGGATGCCTATTCCCATTTTTTATTATTGTCATGGATTGATATTGATATCCTATTCATTAGTACATTCTAATAATAATTATTTACCATTAGATAATGTTTCTTCACACACATTTGAATTTCAAGGATTTTGTCTAACTTTAGTGAGCTTTACATTAGTAAATATTTGATACTTCTATTGATTTTTGGACATCATGCTTTTATACTATATTCATGACTAGCTTAGCATTTGAATTCATATAGAAGAAAAAATAAGGTTTTAAATTACCCAAGCCTCCTTGGTGTCTTAGTGCATAAGGCAGGGGTGCCATTTTTTATATATACCATCAATTGGTTTGATGTAGTCCAAGGTAGGAGGGTCCAGTGAGGGACTGTCCCACCTTGTAGCCCAAACAACTAACATCCAGATCTTATGGATATGCAATGAAGGCTAAAAAATAATCAACATACAGATAAAAGGTATGCACAAACACATGACACAAGAATTATCCTAGGAAACCCCTCAAAGGGAAAAACCAAGCCTTCAAAGTTCACTCCTCATTATATTATGATCTCAAAACACATTACATATGCCACTTGGGCTTTACAGATGCTAGGACGCAACCCGGGAATTACAAACAACTCATACAATAATATTCTTCCATCACTTCTTCCTTTTGCTCCATGATTTCTCTACTCTATGATCTTTCTAGATCAAAAAATTTCATCACCATGCTTCATGACTAATCTTCTTCACACTTTATCTCTACCTTTGAAAGATTAGAAAATTATTCACACACATAACTCACACATATCACATCATGTCTTCATGCGTTCCTCCCTTTTTTTTTAATCTCCACAAAACAATCGATCATATATATTTGCATCAAGGATAACATCAACTACATGTCAACCCAACAAAATATGAAATGTGTACAAACTGTCGGCCCAAATCAATAAGCAATTATCAATGCAAATCAAACCATGTTAGAAAAAACATAGTAGGGACCCAAAATAACATGTCTCAAAAATGAAACACCTTAAACAATTAGCCTCAAAGATCCACAACACACTACAATCACCCTATCGTCCATGAACATGAAAAACATGAACTCCTAGAAGAAAATCACCAATCTTGAGCACAATAATTGATGCGAACCAACAAAATAGATAGATCACAATCTAGAAACATCTACAAGAATCATGAATCGCCATAGAATAATTTACAACTCAGGTTACTATAATCACATCATCCTCTTTCAGGAACACCAACTAAAGCAACCAAACAAATTTTAGAACATAGATACTCATAACTTGATCAAATCTTCATGCGAACCTCTAAAAATTTTGGTGGATAAACTAGATATACTCAACAAAAAACCCTTTAATCCACAACTTCTCATCCTCAATGTACTAACCTAGCCCTCATACTGAACTTCACAGTATCATCGACAACCTCTGTAACTGAATGTTCTTTGAATCTTCTGGATGCCCCTACATCAGACTCTCGGGGTTATACTGAGCCTCTTCACTTTGGGCTAAGTTATGCCAAAATCAATGTTGTCTCTTTTAATCGGTTCAGTGATCTGTTCATAGGTACTCGCAACTGCCTCAAGGTTAATGGTTTGTTCAAGTCCACCCTACAAAATAGCCTCAAGTGTCATTTGGATTTGGCGGTCTACCTGCAAGCCTTGCACTACCTCAATGATCGACGATATGACTAAGCCTTCTTCACAAGTTGCCTCAAAATCAATGTCTACTTCAATCAATTAAAATTTAATGAATTGGTTTGGTGGTCTGTTCACAGGTACTTGCAACTGCCTCAAGTTCAACGGTATGTTCAAGTCCACCCTACAAAACTTCCTCAAGTGTCATTTGGATTCGGCAATCTACCTACAAGCCTTGCATTGCCTCAATGATCGACGATCTAAGAAAGCCTTCTCCGTAAGTTGCCTCAAAATCAATTTCTATTTCAATCAATTAAAAGTTAATGAATTGGTTTAGTGGTGTTTTCACAAGTACTTGCAATTGCCTCAAGGTTTGTGGTCTGTTCAAGTCCACCCTACAAAACTACCTCAAGTTTTTCTAAGTTCGATATTCGACTTGCAAACCTTGCATTGCCTCACTAGTCGGTGGTCTGAGCAATCCTTCTCTGTAATTTGCCTCAAGATCATTATCTTTTCTATTCCTTCATTCACATTTACTTCGCTCATAAAATTTCTCCTTAAGATCAATGCTTCACCTTCTTCCAGTTCCTCTATGAAATCTAATACCTCTAAAGGTTCCCCTTCCTCTGCATCAACTAATTATGTATCATCAGGCTCTTCTTCATCTGCACAAACTATCTCTTCATCCTTTACTTCTTCTGTTTCATTGGCTTCCCTAGTATTAGGTTCTTGATGACATTCAGTGCTTGATTCTTTCTTCCTCCAAACTTGAAAACAGGTTCCTTCTCTAGAAAATCCTCTTTCATCTCCTTGGTATCCTTCATAGCGATAAGTATTATGACTCCGATCACTCCTCTCTCTGTAGTTTGAATTATTGTTCTTGTCCTACTCCGCATAAGGTCTTCTTTCTTTGTATCATGATCCTTCCTTTCCCTCAACATACGAATGCTTCAATCTATAAAAATTTCTAAACTTATGAGCAACATACTTCCATTTTGATCCATCAATCCATCCATAATTCATTTGTATACAATCTGTCCTAGGCTTTCTCCCTTTTTGTTATTCCAACACATCTTCTTAGAATGATTCCTTAATCCACATAACTTACAAGGATATAGATCCCAACACAATTCCTTTTCATTTCCATGCCTATTACACTGTGAACAATACATACTTCTTCTTCTCTGATTTGATTTTCTTGAATTTACAATAACATCCTCACCTCTATCACATCTGAGGCCTTCATTTCTTGCTCTCCTTGCTGGTACAATAGGTTTTGTTGTTTCTTGCTGATGCTTTACCAATCATTTTCCTTTATATCCCATTTTTTGCATGATTTTGAAACCAATACCATCTCCAACAATTATAGGCTTAGTCACACTTTAATCTTTAATCCCATTTTCTAAAGAAGTTTTTGCAACATCACACAAATCATTAGTATCACAAGAAACATCACACACTTTAGGTTTAGATCTCAGATTCTCATTCTCCTTCTCCAATCGGTTAGCATGTTCCTTCAAGTTATATATTTCCTTCTTCCACAAATTGTTCTCCTTGTTCAACTCTTTCAAACTTTCCTCCACATCTCTTCTCCTCTTGTCCAACTTCTTAAACAACTTGAATCCTTCTTCCATTTCCTTTTCAATATCCTCAAACTTATCCAGCTTTGCTTCCAGTTCTTCATTTCTCCTTCTTACATTTTTCAGTTCTTTTTCAAGAGCATCATACTTGTCTTCTCCTAGTTCTTTCATCCCCTCCATAAATTTTGAATTACACTTCTTGATTTTGCACAATTCTTTTCCCAAAGTATCCCTTTCACATATTAGGTTCTATTTTTCCTTCTTCGTCCTTTTCCCAATCTTCCCCATTTTGCTACAAATTCATAACCAGCTCTGATAAACTTGCAACCAGTTCTTCAACCCAATCTACAACCAACTCTAATACCAATTGATGCAGTCCAAGGTAGGAGGGTCTGGTGAGGGAATGTCCCACCTCACAACCCAAGCAACTAACACTCAGATCTTATGGATATGCAACGAAGGCTAGCAAATAATTAACATGTAGATAAAAGGTATGCAAGAACACATGGCACAATAATTATCCTGGGAAAACCCTCAAAGGGAAAAACCCAACCTTCAAAGTTCACTCCTCATTATATTATGATCTCAAAACACATTACATATGCCACTCAGGCTTTATAGATGCTAGGCCACAACCTAGGAATTACAAACAACTCATACAATAATATTCTTCCATCACTTCTTCTTTCTACTCCACGATTTCTCTGCTCTATGATATTTCTAAATCAAAACATTTCATCACCTAGCTTCATGACTACTCTTCTTCACACTTTATCTCTGACTTCAAAAGATTAGAGCATTATTCACACACATAACTCACACATCTTGCATCATGTCGTCATTCCTTCCCCCCTTGTTGTTTAATCTCCTCAAAATAATTGATCATATATATCTGCATCAAGGATAACATCAACTACATGTCGTCCCAACAAAATATGAAATGTGTACAAACTGTCAGCACAAATCAATAAGAAATTACCAATGCGAATCAAACCATGTCGGCCAAAACATAGTAGGGACCCAAAACAACATGTATCGAACACGAAACACCTTAAAAAGTTAGCCTCGAAGATCCACAACACACTACAATCACCCTATTGGCCATGAACACGAAAAACATGAACTCCCAAAAGAAAATCACCACTTGTGAGCACAAAAATTGATGTGAACCAATAACACAGATAGATCATGATCTAGAAACATCCACAAGCATCATGAATCACCACATAAGAATTCACAATAACTCAAGTTACTAGAATCACAACATCCTCTTTCAGGAACACCAACTAAAGCAACTGAACAACTATCATAACACAAATACTCATAACTTGATCAAATCTTCATGCAAACCTCTAAAAATTTTGGTGGAAAAACTAGATATACTCGAAAAAAAAACCTTTAATCCACAACTTCTCATCCTCAATATACTGAGCTATCCCTCATACTGAACTTCATTGTATCACCGACAACCTCTATAACTGAATGTTCTTTGAATCTTCTGGATGCCTCTGCATCATGGTTTATAGTTTATTTAGTATCTTCTTGTATTTCATTGATATATGCCTAATTCTTAGTCTTGTAGTTTTATTACTTCTCTTTAAAGTGGATTCCAAGTGGGGCCAAGCCATTTTGATTTGATATTTTTTGCTTTCCATGAATCTCATTTGGGTTCTTTCTTTGGAGGGTCCTCCTCTTTTAGCATAATTTTTTTTATCCATAGCTAGCTCATTATCCTTCTTTGCTACTTTCACATGGAATTTTGAATTTCATTTAAGAATAATCACCATTGCCTCTTCTCTTTTCATTTGGTATTTAGTGTAACACACCTCCGTTTTGCTTTCTGGATTGGACAGTGTTTCCTTGTTTTGCGTTGATTTAATTTAATTTAATTAATAACATAAATTTAATTTAATTAATTACTTTAAATATAAAATTTTATCCACATTGCATAATTTAAATTAAATAACCTCAACATGATTTAATGGAATTATTCTAAACATCTATTTCCAAAACAAGAATCCTTTCAAAATTTAAATAACATTAAATCAATTCAAACAATGACTCGACACAAACGACTGACGACACACTAAGGCTAGGGTGTAGACTTGACTCATGTTACCTAGCTACTATCTCCCATTCAACTTAACTGTTGGATCGACATGCTCAAACCTATGGAACCAGGTGGAGTCGATGTCATGTACCTGCAACCTGAAAACATAGTAAAAACATCATATAATATCACCAGCATAAAATACACACCATGAAGAGGAAATCACGAATTTGCAGGGCGCTCACAAGCGAGTGATGCGAACCCGTCCCCTTCACCAATACACTCATCAAAACTGACACTTCCATCATAATTCCAATAATCTTATAAGCAATTACATGTTATATAAACTAACATATTTACACCAATTAAAGCATGTAAACTAAAGCATTAGATAAATCAAATCACATCACATAATATAGTCTATTCCTCAATAAATAGCAACCAAATACACACGCAAGATAAAGTATATGAATATCTAGAAACATAAATCAACGCAAAACAAGGAAGCACTGTCCAATCCAGAAAGCAAAACGGAGGGGTGTTATAGTTAGATTCACTTTTATTATTTTAATTTGTTCTTATTTTCCACAACAAGAAGACAAACTAGATGATAACTTTCTGGAGCAATGATGATCTATGGATGAGTTACAACAATAGATTATAAAGGGTGTGTCTAATAAGTTTTCTAATTGATTTATGAGCATCACTATATATTGTATATCTATATATTCCTATGGATTGTATTTTATTCTTTATCCTTTTTTTTTTTTTATCAATGATAATGATTAATTTTATTAAAGATAAAGCAATAAAGTAGTAACTACAAAATAATAGTCCTTCCAGAAGTTTCAAAATATGTCTTCTAAACCAGAAAAAAATAATCATAAGCAAAAAAACATCCACCCATCCTCCTAAGAACATCCCTACCACCTATTGCCCATTCCCCTATCTAAGTGTTGTTCAGAAACAAACTGGGTTGAGCCCCTGAAAATTATGTTTAAAAAAATACATTAATGAAGTAATACCTAAACCAAAATTTGAGCTTTAATGTTTACACAGATGCTCTAGAAGTGCTACCCAGTTGCAATGGCCCGAATTCCATAAGTGACTTCATATTATTCCTTTGGTGCAGTCCCTTCTTCTCTCGCATCTCCTCTCTGGCAGCATCTTTAAGGTCCTCTATCACCTTCTCAACCTCCATTAACTCTGCACATAATTTCAAAGCTTTCCATCCCCGTGCCACACCTTCTCTCCACATGGATTTGATGCTCCCTTCTGGCCACTTGATAAATGAGCGATTTATTTCTACAACCTTTAGATCCTCATTTTCCATGCCTTCAATCACATTGAATCCTTCACCTGGAATAGCCCACTCTAGGATACTTTCCATGTTCACTAAAAAATCCTCATGAACTAAAGATTTCATTACTTTCCTTACCTCCTCTATCGACTCTCCTAAGTCCAACCCCCATGCCATGATCATTGAGGAGACATCCATTTTTTTCTGATACTTGTGCTTCAAATCTTCAAATCCATTGGCCAAGATTATCTGCATAGCTTGTGCCACCTTCACATCCTTAAAAAGAAACAAACCTCTCAATCTCTTCATTGTTATTTTCCCAACAAAGGGGTCCAGTTTTCGCTTGGAATGCAGAGTAAAATTGGCTTCCATTTCTTCTCTGCTATGCAACTTCTAGCTGCCTTACACCACATGTGTGTTACATGCCTTACCACCACAACCCGAGAAGCATCTAATGAAAGACAATCTATAAATTTAATACACATCTCATCTCCAATCACCTTCATTAATGTTGAACGTACGTCCAATGCCGAAAAAAAAACTTCATCAATGCTTAAAGTCCTTCGGGAATTTAAAAAAACATTCCTCTCTTAACTCACTCTACCTCCATCCTAAAATAAATGCATCAGACAAATTTCCTCCAAAGACAACCTACTAAACTCTTTGATTCTAATTTTATCCACATATGCAAAAGATAGTTCCCATTTTGAGAGGGTTTCCACTTCAGTATTCCCACTTCGCCTAATATGACTAATCTGGAAGTCTTCAAAAAAATATAATTCTTAAATAATTCTCCTAATTATTGCCTACAAATGCCAAGCTTCAATTCTCCTTTCATTATTGCTTGGATAATTATCAATGAATCACCCTCCAAATGAATCCTTGATGCCCCTAACTTCCTTACCAACTTGATTTCCATTAAGGCCGATTCTTCTTCAACTACGTTATTAGTTCCATCCTTCAATCTCTTTGCACCTAAAGCCAACACATTTCCATTCTAGTCACAAACAATACTACCTGCTCCTGACAGTCCCGGGTTTCCTTTTGAAGATTCATCAAATTTTACCTTCCACCATCCTTCCTTAGGTTTCTCCCATTTTACCACCTCTCCATTGATTTGGGTCAGATTAACCCAACCAGGCCCCTTAATGGGCCTATTCTTTATCCTATTTGATTATATGCTTTGACCCCTTTCTTATGTCCTGTTCATGGTATCTTTCAAACTCATTTCACCTTCTATATTTATTTTACATTATTATGTTCCCCAACTTAGGGGGAATTCTCGGGCTTTCCCCTTTACTATTTTCCCATAAATTTTATTTTTATCTCACCTTTGATTTCATTTCCCACTTGTATTTCACACCTACTTTTTCTTATACTTTATCCCTTGTCATGTTTACATTGTCTTTGTTCTTTTAACTTATTATTCATTTCTCTACATGATATGCTTATGCTTATGGCCTATTGATCTTATGTTTCCATATTACACTTCTCTAAGCTCACATATTTAATATTATATTGTTATAATATAAAAAATTGCATACCCTTTTAATTTAATGCTATATTTTGTGTCCACTTTAATATTCATTCCACTAGTGTTTTTGTAGGTTCATTCCAACCCTTGCATTAGCCTTTTTCCTTCTTAAGGTTCTTACTTCTTGTTTTTGGTGGTCACTTTTTCATGTTTCCTTTGTGTTACCCTTATTTTCTTCTAGTGTCTTGCTATTTTTTTAGCATAAATTAACTAGACAATAGCACATCACACAAACATCTACATGTCATTCTAGCATCCTATGAAAATTTCTCATTTGGTAGCTATTTTTGAGTATTTTTAAACTTCTCATCTTCCTAGGTTAGTGAAAATAGCTTGGGAAAATTCCAAACAGATCATTAGTAGCTTCCTCTTCCCTCCTCTTCTTATTTTTGAAGGTAATTTTTTATTTATTTTATCTCTATATCTCTCTCAGATCTTCATGCAATCCACAACACTCTCACAACATTATTTTAAACTCTCTTGTTCTCCTAGGATTCCTCAATCCTTCTCAAGTAATATTATTCTTTTTTTTTTCATTTTTGTTGCAAGTATTTCTTTTTGTTGTTCCGTTGAGCACCTTGGGATCCCTACATACTTTCTCTTTTATTTTAGTTTCACTGTTGCACATTTAGAACTCTAAGCATTCCCTAGCATATTTGGGATAGGAGCATACACACTTATTTAGTTATGTTTATCTATCAATTGGTCTTTTTGGAGGTAGAAATACCAAATCAAAGATTTAACTAAGGTAAATCCCCAAACAACCCTACCATTTTTTCTTATTCCATTATGTTTATATGTTTATTTGAGTAGTAGGATATCCAATATTCTTTGGATTTAGTGATATTTCTTCCTCTTCATTCCATTTCATTTTTAAATTTATTTATGTTAGATTAGGTTATTCTCTTGATTTTGTGCTCCTTTTATCATTGATTATTTTTCATACCTTCTAACTATATTTCACTATGCTTGCAAGTCATTATTTTAGGAAATTTTATGTTTTTATTTTTCTATTTGCACTAGACAATAGCTCATTGTGTGGATGTCCTCATGTCGCATTGGTGTCTAAGATAGATGATTTTTTATTTCAAGCCCAGGTTCTCTATTATTTGAACTTTTTATTGATATTGTTAAAAAAGTTGTAGCTATTTTTCTGTGAATAGATTTCTTTACCAATTTGTTTTCTTCAAGTATTTTAGTTAGTTACTTTTAAATTTCTATTCGAAATCAAAATTCTCTAAAAAATGGATAATAAATATAAATATAGATAGATTTAAATATATTGGTTTATCCTAGTGTAATCAATGAAATTACTCTCAAAGGAATCTAGTATTCCTTTCATTAAAGTCAAATTTCATAATTTACAATTTTTATATTATTAAATTGATAGATATTATATATTGATCCTCCTTTGATACATCATGCTATCAGATGTGTTCATATTTTCTTATCATTCTTATTAGAGCCCATTCTTTGATCTTAAATTGATACGGTTCACTTTGAAGAGAATCCACATTGAAACTATATCTAGAGGTCTCACTTTGGTTATAATTCATTTTCTTTATCATACTTCTAGAGATTTACATTTTTGTCATGCATTGCAATATTTTATTCCTAGAGTTAGGTCTTTACTTTAATAAATCTCTTGTCTTCTCCCTTAGACACAAAGATTACATTAAAAAATCCTTACAATGGGTGCCAACATGCATATCCACTGACATCTTATGATTTCATTACCATATCCTCATACATGTGGACATCATACCTTCCTCTACCTTGTGTGATCCTATTGCTATATATTTAGCACTTACCCCTTTACATTGGGGGACTTTATACTTTTTATTTCTATCCATTGTACCTTCATGGTTATAACTTTATATTTGGGTCATCATGCTTCCCTTGATTAAACATTTGAGTTTACTATTGTTATATTTTTATGGCTTCATGCAATTATTTTAGTTTCATGCTCTTGTTCTATATTTAATCCCTTATTCTAGCTTCATAATTTTGAGCTAAAGTCTTTTCCTCTTTGTCATTCACACAGACAACCTATATTAAATTCAACTTAATAAAGTCTTGAATAAGGTTCTTAACATGTAATTTTTAGTGTCATGTGCCTACATAATAAGATTGAAAAAAGGTTTTGGCATCATAACTTTTAGGTAAAGGAAGGTTAATTTTGAGGGGAAAAATTGTGGGTAGATGAACATGATTATTTGACAAGGATTGTTAATGAATAGAATGGAGAGGGTCAAAAATATTTGAAACAATGGTTGTGGTGTGAATATAGAAATATAGTCAATGTTGAAGAGGAGGGCATGACAATACTAACATTGATAATAGAGAGTGTGGTTTGGTTCTTTTGAGAAAAGAAATTATTATTTTTTATATTTTTGGTTATATGATTAAGAAGGTCCTAAGGAGGAAGTAAAATCCTAGAAAGTGGAAAAAGGAGACACCTCAAACTAGCTAATAGTCTACTAGTAATCATGTAGGGTGGTAATAAGATACGAAAATGAAAAATATTTCATTAGAATAATTTTATCCCTAATCTAATGTTGGATGTTTCCAAGGAAAACCCTTTGAACATGATTTAAAGAGAGAATATGTATTTTGAGAAAATAATGATTTGTAACAAAAGATAAAATTAGTAGCTTTTTAATTAGGGCCTTACTTATAGTGAACTAGGTCAATGAAGGTAATGTAGGGGCCAATATTCACTTGGAAGCGTTACAAAAAGAATTTAATTGACTAATTGAATGCATAGATAGAATGGTTAGATAAGGAGAAAAATAATATAGGGTGGTGTCTTTAATATAATAAAAAAATAGTTTCACTAGTACTTGGCTTGTATTTAAACATAAAATCAATACATAGGGCGGTTAAAGTGGATACATGCTTCAAGGGGTCCCCTTTAACATTACATTTTTAAAAATAACGAACCTCAAATACAATATGAATTAGACAAGAAAGGATTTGAGGGGAGAGTGGACAATGATATTAGTATTGAATAATCATAACATATTAGGTGATGGAGAGGGATGCAATTTGGTGTTGGAGACTATCTATTTTTTTCATGAGCTTATTGATCATAGGGTTAGTTGTGTGCAAAGGAGTAGTGAAAATGATGAGTGCATAAGTTATAGTTGTATGTGTAGCAAGGATAATAATAATATTGAATGGATGGAAAGGTAGGGCTTAGGAATCACTTGGGATCCCAACCACAAAGGTGAAAGACAAGGGATGTGAGGGAGGAACAAACACATGTGAATAAATAAGAAGAATTCTTGATGAAGAGAGGCCTATATTACTAGGTTGAATGGTTGATGTAGTGACATGTGTAGGATAAATTAAGTGTGTTTTAGGTGTTGAGGAACGTAAATGTGATTGTGGGTTATATTGGAGTGAAAATTGATAGTTTATCTAGTTGTTGTAGTGGTAGTACCATAATTATTCATAATAAGGGTCAATACATACATAAAATATAGAACTTTATGTTGCAAGAATGAAAATATTGAAAGTGTTGTGGAAATTTTGCAGGTGTTGCCATTGATGTCAATCGATCAACTAGTTATCTACTAGTTTTTATTGGTTGCATATGTCGAGGATATTGAGAAAATTGTAATAAAGATATGTTGAGATTATTTAGTGGTTTCTTCGATTTTTAGTTTGGATTTTCTCATGTGGTTGTGTGGTTCAAATATATTGTTCATGGTTGTTAGTAGATGTTATATCTAGGTTTTTGGTTGTTGATTCATTGTACAATGCAAGTTGTGTTCACTAGTTGTGAACTATGGTTTTTTATGTTTCTGGTTGAGGTCCGAGATAAATTTTGTTGGTCTGTAATTCTCTTTGATGAATTCTTATGACTTGTAGTTCTAGAGTTGTGTTGCCTTGGTTCTATTGAAGATATTTTCAGAATTTGGAAGATTTGTGCTTAATGGTTCTATGTTTTTTGCATTGGTTTTGCTGACCCTGTGTGAAATACTACTTTCGAGGATGATGAAGCGTGTTGGATCTTTTTAGGTCCCTTGAAGTGTTTTTTTGGGTTGCCCTCATTCTAATTCCACCCTAGGATGTTTTTGCGTTGACGTAATTTGAATTTGAATTTGGATGGCCAAATTTGGATATGTTTCAAAGTTGAAGATGGTATAAATGCAAAATGAGTTAATGGTGAAGATAAGATGCAAGAGCAAAGAAGTAGAGAAAGAAGAGAAAAGAGAAAGTACATTTTGATGTGACATTGATTCTATTCAATGAGTGTGTGTGTTTTGAGAGTGTGGTAGATCAATGCAAAGCTTAATGCTGAGTTTCTGGATGCAGTGAGATGAAGGCGAACTCTAACATTCATGCATGTGTGTGATTAATTGTGGTGGAATCCTTTGTTGCATTGGGATTGTATTCTCTCTGTAACAACTCTTCTTTGTCTTATTTGTATCTTTGTGGTAGTGAGCCCTCCGAGTTGTAGCCCTATTGGACAGTGATTCCTTGTTCTGGACAGTGATTCCTTGTTCTGGACAGTGATTCCTTGTTTTAGGCAGTGAGCCTTTTGTAATCAATTTTGATATTCTCTATAGTGTGAGTTAATCCTCACTGTGGTTTTCCATTATTAGGTTTTCCACATAAATCTGGTGTTATTGTGTTTATGTGTTGGATTTCATTTTCTGCATTGATATTTGATGATTAATCATTTAAGCAGTATTTAGAATTGGCTCTAGTGATTAAGTTAAAGGTTTAATTTTGTGACAACTGATTCACCCCCCCTCTCTCATTTTTCCTATTCAACACTTTAGGGTGGTGATATAGCATCATATGCATAGCCTCAAGGATATGGCCAACAATACAATGAATGTATTCATCACTTTCATGGTGGTTTTGAAATTCTATTAAATTTTTATGTTGGTAGTGGAACTACTCCTCAATTCTCATTTCAAGGGTAGATTCATAATTAAATCCTCCCTACATATGATGAAATTAACTAGGAGGAGAATTAGGAAAAGTAGGAAGAGTGACAACATTTGGATTGAAGTGAAAATTAGATAAATAAAAAATTAGAGTAGTAGGAGTGGTATGTAGCTATGAAGAATTCATGTATATATAGAAACTTCTTTGAGAAACTTGATCAGAGAAAAGGGATTATGTGGTAAAAACCATACAATGGAAGAAGAATGAGTGTAAAAAACACATAGTATTTAGAATGAGAAGAGGTTTACCAAATAGTTAAGTTTACCAAGATGTTTAGGTGAAAATCATACACTAGGAACAACCTTCACAAAAATATTTAATGTGAAAGGTTGATTTACCTAAGTTTTTCTAAGGTTTTAAGTAATCACAAATGCACTTGACAAGACTAAGAAAAGAAAAATGTTTTTTTTTTGTCTAGCTTACTATTTTGTTACTAAGATTCATTAGATATGTGTCCTAAGTTAAATGATGATGTAGAAGATATGTATAATATAACTTATGCTAGTGCTATTGGTAGTTTATTGTATGTAATTTTTTGTACTAGACCATATATGTACTATGTGAACTACATTGTTTATTTTATATTTCTTGTCAACACATATAGTGTTATGTGTTACAATATTAATTTTTATTGATTCTATATGCTTTGTCCATTTATATTTGTGTGATGGAAAATATGTGTATCAATAAGATAAAACTAAACACACATCAATGGAATGTATTACATAAAAAATATTGAAATAACAAAAACTGAAATGCTATCACTATGCTTTCAAATCATCTCATTGTCCTCTATTCTCAGTGATCTCTCAATCCATGCTCTTAGATTTATTTGGTGCACATGAATCTGCAATATGGCAACCTAAGAAACGAGATGCTATATGAAATACAAAGCTAAATGCCTACATCTACATGTTTTTGGTATTTTTAATTATAATGCTAAATGCTATGATGAAATGTTGCTATATTCACAATGATGTTAAAATGGTTTACTATGATGAAGCTGTAAATCTAAATGAAATGATGTATAAAACACACCAACTAGGATGCTAAAACTAAAATTTTCATGATAACACTAAATGTGAACTAAATGCTAAATGCTTAAACTAAAATGCTCTCCAAATGTTCTCAATTACTAAGAATATTTTTATAGCATAATTTTATGAAAATTACTTGTTGAAAAGTTATAGAATTTCCTTCTATTTATAGATTTTTCCAAGCTTGAGATGAGGTGGCAGAGATGGACGGTTCAGATTGTGATCCTGTGACATCAACGGTTGAGCACAAAGAGGTTGGAGGAATTCATGGAGGTTGCTCCACTTGGAAGAACAAATTCTCCAAGTGTCAAAGAGCATCAATTATCAGAAGGAGCCATGTGTCTCCAAGGAAGTTAGGAGGTTGAGAGGTTGGAGTGAATATTCCAAATTTAAAAATTAGGAATAAATGAAATTGTGTGACATATGATGAGGTGAAAGATGAATTGGAGGTAGTTAGAGAAATATGGAGACATGTGCCAAATTTGAATTAAAAAATCAAATTTAAATGGAGGGAAATTAACTAAATGACAAATTATTTAATTTGTGCATTTAATTAATTTAAGAGGAAAATGATTTTTGAAATAGAAGAATTAAGGGATGAACTATATAAACAAATTTATTAATTTATTTATATAAGTAGAAGAATTAGGATTTATTAATAAATATCAAGTATTTAGTTAATTGTGCTCCAAACCATTTTTACATGCATACAATATTATTTGCTTACTATATAAACATGATAACACATGTACACTTTATTTGATGTTGTTGAAATAGCACACTCTATATTTTAATACAAAAGATCCAAAGGTTCAAGAAAGTAAAATTAAGAAATAAGAATAAAAAATCAAAATTGAAAAAGTTAGAAAAATCAACTAAAAATAAAGAAAATAAAATTGATGGAATAAAACTAAATTCCTTATTGACCACAATAACTATCGGTAGATACTACTAATTGAGCTTTCATGTTACATTGGTTTTGACCTATTGGCTACAATAGATCTAAATTTTAAGGTGAACTTTTGAGTTATGGATGCCTATTCTAATTTTTAGATTTTCTATGGATTGAGGTTGGTCTCCTAGTCATCATTGCATTCCCACAACTATTTTTTACTCTAGATCATTTATCTTTGTACACATTTGAAGTTCAAGGATGTTACTTAACTCGTCTTTAGTGATATTTACATTAGTAAATAAATTATAATTGTGTTGATGGTTTCACATCTAGATCATTTATCTTTGTACACATTTGAAGTTCAAGGATGTTACTTAACTCGTCTTTAGTGATATTTACATTAGTAAATAAATTATAATTGTGTTGATGGTTTCACATCATGATTTTACATTGTATTCATGACTAGCTTATTCTTTGCATTCTTATAGAATAAATTATAGGGCTTTTAGTTTTCCAAAACCTCCTTGTAGTCTTGATATATAAGAAAAGGGTGGCATTTTTTTATATATATGACATTAGTTGGTTTTGAGTTCCTTTAGTAGCTTCTTGTCTTTTATTAGTAGATTCCTAGTAGTTGGTCTTACAATTTTATTATTTTTCTTTAAAGTGGATTCTATTTGTGGGAAAGCCAATTTTTTTTTTTATAGTATTTGGTGCTTTCCTCCACTTTCATTTGGGTTATTTCTTTGGAGGTTCTTCCTTTTTTTTTTTGTATGAGTTAAGTTTTTATTTGTAGTTATCTCATTAGTATTATTTCCTATTTTTACATAGCATTTTGGTTTTACTTTAAGAGTAATCATTACTTCTCCCTTTCTTTTTATTTGGTAGTTAGATTCACTTTTCATGTTTTACTTTCGTTCTTATTCACCACAACAAGAAGACAAATTAGATGATGAATTTTTGGAACAATGATGATCTATGGATGAGCCACAACTAGAGGTTACAAAGGTGGTACCTAAGAAAAAATTTACTTATTGATTTGAGTATCACTATAATGTATATCTATATATACATATGATATATTTTATTATTTATTCTATTTATTTTCCTATTTGCTTCTATGATTTTACCCTTTTGGTCTCTCATTCATGGTGTTTTTCATACTCATTTCATCTTCTATATTCATTTTACATGATTATGTGTCCCAACTTAGGAGGATTTTTTGGGTTTCCCATTTAATATTTTCACATATTCTACTTACTTTTGATTTCACTTTGTTTTAGTTTCTCACTTGGATCACCCACTTGCCATTCCTTATACTTAATCCCTTATCATGTTTACATTGTATTTTTTTTAATCTTTTTGTTTCTTTATCTACATGTTATGTTAATTCTCAAGGCCTATTGATCTTATGTTGTTATAGTATGCTTCTTAGACCTTAAACATTTGATATTATATTGATATATCATGCTTTATATAGATCATTTATGACCATCCTTCAGGCTAGACAATGACTTCACATTATCATATCATGCTTACTAGAGCCTATCCTTTGATCTTAAATTGATGCATTTTACTTTGAAGGGACTCCAAAGTGAACCTTTATTTATATATCCCAATTCCTATGATTACTTTTATAATTTCTTTGCTTTAGCATAATTATAGATCTTTACATTTCAGTCATACATTGCCATATTGCATTCCTAGAGTTAGGTCCTTACCATGGAGAATCTCATGTCTTTCCCCCTTACACATAGATATTACTTTGACACATCTTTACAATGAGGGTCAAAATGTTTTTTCTCTTACATATTATTCTTTCATTTCCACATTGCTATACTGGTGGACATCATACCTTACCCCACCTTATGAATAACTTACACATTTTCATTAGCTAATTGAAAGAATAATTTCAATTTGGCTAATTGAACCTATTTTCCTTTCCACCTCAAGTTGACTAAGCACGTGTTTCATGAAATTTGATGCTATGTGTTATTATTTAGAAACATTCAGTGCATTTATTCTAATTATCAATTAAATCCACCAAATCAAGAATTATCTCAAGTCTGAAGCATTGAAGGAGCTATTAATAGTGACACATTTTGACTTGATACATTAAAAGAGTAACACATCTATTTTTAAGGTGGGGCCTTTACCAATTTTCCTCAATTTTTGCACACTTTATTTGGGCTGATCTAGGAGTTCACTTGTAATGTGGAACAAAACAATCTTAGTATTTTTTAAAATATTGTTAGTCCTTAGAACCTTAAGAATAATAGAATAGACAATCCACTAGATTATACTCCAGAAAATAAAGGATATAGCAAAGCATCAATGTGCATAAGGATGATCCAAACTTGGAAGACTATTCCATGATTGCAATTTTATTCTATAGACTTACAAACTTGCCCCTTGATAGGGCATATATCAAATATAGACTTTAAGGCATTTCACTAGCAAGAAGACATTATTTTTTGACTACATTCATGTATGTTATTAGAATCTTCATTGACATTCATTATTTGGTCATATAGTTAAGTACAACCCATATTTGTGTTTACTTGATTTATATGTTGCAAATTATTAGATTATTAATCCCAACTATAATTAGTTAATCTAGGCTATATTTTGTTCTTAATTAGTCTAGGTTAACCATAAGGAAAGTCTATTTTCCTTCACACATATCTAGTAATCCATTACCACGTCTAGTAATTAGGTACATGAATGATAACTATTATTTAGAGAAAGTAAATAAATCATTACCATATTTAGTAATAAGTCACATGAGTAATTAGTCTTCTTTAATGTAATAAACAATATGTTACTATAACTACTAATTGGATAAATAAAGGACAACTTGATACATGTATATTGATCTTATTTGATATAATAAATAACTTAATAATCAAACTTCTTATAAGGAAGCTAAGGTAACAGAACAACTTTCTACATTAATCTTGAGAGGAGGATAATGCAAAACTTTATAGATCTTTACAACACTTATAGAAACTTAAACAAAATTAAACATAGATATCATGCATACCACAACATAGTGATTTCCATGTGGAAAAACCTTTCGAGAGAAAAATCCCACACTCCAAAATCCACCCAATTTATTATTCAAAAATCACAAATATTACAATATACTTCTAGAGCAAGCTTCTCACAAGAGTATCACCAACCAAAGATCTAGAGACAACACAATTGTTACCAGAATCTTAGAATACATCACAATACACAGTCATAATACAACACCCTCATAAAATAGGGTCGCCTTCTAGGGCAAGTGAAGCCAAAAAAATATCGACCGTTAGATCTCAGACCTAATGTTGAACGGTTCAAATTTACAATAATAATAATATATATATATATATATATATAATTTTTCTTTTGGGGGCGCTTTCATCAAGCCTCTGTCGAGGCGCATGGCCCTCAGACCCCCTGTTAGGGGGATGATCCCCCTAGACCCCTCGTGGGGGGGACTTATCTATCAACAATAAACCTTATGTAATTGCAAGGTTGGTACACATTTTCCCACTTATTTCATCCAAATGTAATAGTGAAAGTTGAACACCCATACACATTTCCGTTATACTTTCAAGCGCCCTTCAACTAGGTTGTACTTATGCATTAACTAGTGTGCAAGATAGTGCATTTTTATGTAGAAGTTGGCAAATAAATTTATCCTAGTCTTATTCCATCTCCGCACATACCAAGAATCTAGACTCACTTGCTAAATCTACCTTTCAATTGTAATTTAGATATGCAAGTGCTTAATTAACCCTAGTCATTTTTGCATGCTCATATATTTAAACCTTAATCTTTTAAAATATCTAAATTTACAAAATTTAAATCTTGTCACACTTTCTCTATTAACTGTTTTGAGCCAACTAAAGTGCATATTATTTCAAATCACACATTAGGGTAGTGTATTTAAGGACCAATTCAAATTTATTTGAATCTTGTAGGAATCTATTGTGCACATCTAGAAATCAATTATAAAAGGACAAAAAATGTTACATTAGCATTACATCAACAACCTAGTAGCATATTGGAAAGCTACCTAATATCTTGGATCCTTATTCATTTCCATTGAATTGTCTTGTCAAAGATCTTGACCAAAAGAGAATCAATCCTTATCTAGCAAGTATCCAAATAATGTTTGTGTGAGACATTATGTTTTTCCTTACACTAGTAAACAACTTGTTACCATATCTAGTAATTGGGTAGAGGCATATCAATCAAGTTCATAAATAATCAAACTTGCATTATTGAAAGAGAGGTCACAAGTTCAAACCCCACAATCTAATAAGTTATGTGCATCGCATATTAGAAACATAATTATGTGCCTTTTACATACTCAGAATACTATACTATAAACCATTTGTGGACCCAAAACCAATGACTTGATATCGCAAACTATAAAAAAAATTCCATTTCCATCTTCATCTCTCTTATAATAGAGACCTAACAAATCTAAGAAAAGACAAACAAATTGACCAACGACCAACTAAGTATACTTTCAGTCATATGGCCGTAGGAAATCCCCATCACCTTTTGAGCACAAGAGGGACCGATTCCATTGTAGATACAAACAAGGGGACGGGTTATCTGTGGAAAAAAATAGTCTATATTTACAGTATTCTCGTGATAACCAGGTTTAAAAGAGGAGAGGAGACAGGTGAAGATTTGTCGGCTTGGTGAGAATATTGAGAGGAGGATGAGATAAGGATAAGGAGGAAAAGATATATAATAAGAGAGATAGGAAGGAAGCAAATGCAAAACGACAGAATGAACATTCTGTTGGGTGGCATTATCCATTCACTGTAGATGTAGGGCGAGGGGCCATGTTCTACTCTGGTTCTATTCTTTCCCACGTTGGATTACAGATGAGAAGACTACAAAATCTTAAAAAGCAATTGAAAGCAAAGGGTAGGAGAATATGAACCTCTAAGTTGGTTCATGTGGTCCAATCACATATGGTGGTGAATCTGCCCCCCACATTACTTTTGGGTTCCATATGGGTCTGTCATAGTTTTCTTGGTGATAGACTCTTTATGCTGGAATCTTAGTAATCACTGACGTATCACTAGTGTTCATCTACCAACATGAATACAAAACTGATGTCATACAAAAAGTCACATATAGGGAATTTGTACTAGCTAGGCACAACTAGGTTCATGAGAAGAAAGTGCTTGGTTGTGGTAGAGGGATAGCCAAGGTGAGCCATCGTCTTCAATGGGGTCCCTGGTTTTCACATTGTCCCATGCAATTAGTAAATGAAAATGTGAGTTCTATTGATATGTTAATGGTGATAATGAGTCTAAAACACAACCAAAAAGTATAGATAGTACAATTTTCACTATTAAAATTACATATCAATAAAATTCAATTTATAGATGTATACTTAAGTATTTTCAATCATCGATCTTAACTTTTTATGTAGGTTAGTTGTTTGTTGATAGTGATATAGTTTTTGTTTAAGAATTAAAAGACAATTTCACATGTAGGTATAATTATTGGGCTATACCAATGGCAATGGGCACATTTCTAGTGGTAGACTTTTGAGATGTAGAAACATTATTATAATGCTATGGCCAAGGTGAAACAAAAACATGACAAAAATGTGAAGAATATTGTCTTGTATTCATCAAAGGTATATGATACATGATTACATAGAGTCTACTAGGAGACTAGGCTCCTATAATTAGATGGGAAGATACATCCATATGATTTGCAAGAGTAACCCTTGAGTACAATCTTACCATGTCAACTAGCCTAACTAAGTTGACTAGTAGTTATATCATTGCCATTGTCATCAAAGGATTTTTTTTGGAGGAATCTAAACCATTTTTCTTGTTTTTTGTCCCTTATTCTAATGCTTTACTCTACTCTTTCATGGGGTTTTATGACCTCCTTTAGACTTAGATCTATCCTTCTTCTTATCCCCATAGACCTTCTCTTTTCTTTGGACCTTCCTTACACATGCAAAGCATCTTTTGATCCTTCTTTCATGGATTATCAAGTCTCATTTCCTTTGAAACAAGAATAGTAATAATATTGTCCATTTTCAACTTTGAACCACTCCCACTAATGAAAATGATTAGATTTTATCGTGTATTGAGTAAAGAGAAAAGTAATATGATGAATTTATCTTCTTCATCTAGCTTAACTTTTAGAGAAACAATCTGACTTATAATCAAATTTAAAAAATTGTCTATAAGAAAATCATCATCTTTCATTTTTAATGAATATAACTATCATTTTGAGATATAATATATTTTTAAGACTTGGTTTGATAGATATTACCTATCCTCTTCCATAACTTATGTGTGATAGTCTCCTAAAAATTATTCAAGAATATAAAATCTACAAGACATAACCATATGCTTCATCATGCCTTTTTTTTTTAATCAAGTTTTAACCAATTTCGTCAAACACAATTAATGTAATTTTTTTAAACAAAATAAGAAACCACTAATTTATTTCTTCAAGGAGATCTTTTATCTACAACTTTCACATCTTGTATTTGATGCCATTAGTTTTTTCAATATCCATATGGAAAGTAGAAGCCATGGTATGCAATCATTTTCTTTAAATTTGCAAAACCACAAAATACAAAATCTCCCATTGCAACCAAAACACATTCAAAACTTACTAAAAAGGTGTCCCTCTTTATAAAAAACTATTAGCTCTAATACCAAATGTTGATTAGCAAGGTGAAACTATTATAATAAAATTTTATGAAGTAATGAAAATATGAAATTATGTATTTAATATGGATTACTATATATGCTTAAAATTATATAATTTCAAAATCAATAATAAGAGATAAATCAACAAACCATAGATAATGTAGGATTTACATGGAGAAACCCTTTTAGGAAAAAATACACACAAAAAATAGGATAACTATATATTAGTATTTAAAGGAGAGATACAGATACATGAGAAACCCTTTTGGGAAAAAGTCCACATAAGAAGAGGAAAAGTACATATTAATATTCAAATGAGAGGTACATCCACACACTAACACTCTAATCTTTGTTAGCACTCTAATAGAACCTTTGTACCTACAAACAATCTCATATCTAATATTTGTAGGGAAATGGGAGGGGAATACCACAAATATTTTCCCAAAATAATGTACCATCAAACCATGGTAAAATACAAAAGCTTCCATGTCCAAAATAAATATGCTTTTCCAATAATGGTAAATCTAACTCCCAATGAGTTGTGAATAGAAAAATTAACCTCCATACTAATAGTAGACAACATCTTTGACATCTAGCTCTTCTATAATGGCCAATATCTCTTGAGTTAGGCATCCAAAATGATCACCCAAATCATATGGAACCCCACCAAAATCATTCAAGATTCTTTTCTACTCAATTGTCATGTCGAAGTTGAGAGATTCATTAAAAATAATTTTATGATTGTCATTGCCAATTCCACCTCCTTAACGAATGCATATAAAAATTAATAAAAAATATTTAAAGAGAATCTAAATTACAAAATAATTTCCAATTCCACTTTATGTTTCCAAGGACACTTTATAAGAGTGCTGGAGACACATGAATACTACATAGGATTGTAAGGTAAATGGCACCTTAATCCTAAACATGAATTAGTCTCTAGATACCTTGCTCCTTCTATGGGATTGATATACTCCTTTTTTCTCCAAATTTTTATCTACCATATTTTACAATTAGTTTAATTACGTGTTTCATCCTTTACAACATAATGTTCAATTGTTTACTAGGACCAAAGAGCAAGAAATTTTTGTATAAATCATTATGTACAATTGTCTAACTCTTAGTTTTTTCTCTCTTCTCCTAGTTTTACCATTTTTATTATTGGAGATAAATTCTAGTGTAATATTTGTATGTGATCCTATCCTCATACTCATAGCATCCCAACTCTAGATATATTTTATTGATTATTTGCATGGGTATGAGGTACCATAATCTTCTTTGTAGTTTTTTAATCCCCTTCTTTAAGTAAGTACCTAATTTTGATTAATATTATCAATATTTTCCATGTGTAAATATTTGTCTTGGAATTATACCAATATCTCACAACACTACACACCAAAGCATCACTATACCTCCCACTTAATATTCTCTCAAAAAATATTTCCATACTTTCTAGGTATACTTTCATAATGAACTATTTCTCTACACTTAAAATATGTAACATTTTCTCTTATTATTTGGACCCAACCTCTTCTCCTAATATGTCTTCCTCTATTATCATTGTGGTAGTTTATGTTGCCTCCTTATCAATAGTAACCTTAGTAGCTTTTGAAGTACCTTTCATCCTCAATTTATGGGACCACATGTTATATTTCGTTGTTTGTTACTTAGTTATCTTTCCACCATGGTTGTTACCATCCATGCTCTTGGATATGGAAGGATATTTATACAAATCATTTTACTCTTTTTATTCCTCTATAGATGGATGCATTATCCTCACATATATGGTCATACCAAGGCTTAATATCTTCTCATACCTAGAATAATAGTTATGATAAATCATTAGTTTCAAGTTTATCTCATTCTCCATAAATGCCACAATAAACACTCCTAGATATCCTAGGTGGCTCCACAATATCTACTCTCAATTTTGTATTATATTTCCTTCCTTATAACATCATTAATTCATTCTAAAAGTGGCCTTCATTAGAACAATTGGTATACCATAACTTATTTCTACAAAGGGGTGGTGTATCCTTATGACTCTCCCCTTATGCTAATGTTTCTTGTTTAATATTTAATTTTTCTAATTATATTTTTTTCTATTCACACTAGTCTCATTTCCCCTTCTCAAATTTTGTACTTCAATCCTAGAAGTCAACTTCACTACCTTTGTATATCTGTTAAAAATTATTCCATCTAAGCATGCTTTAATCCTAGGTAACAATCCAAAAATAAATCGTTCAATCCCTTATTTTTTGTAAGTGATTTCTCTAACTTTTTAGCCACTCCCTTAAATATTTGGTCAAATTCTCTTATAGTATCCTTTTTTCTCTATATCATATCTCTCATCTCACTCGCACTTCTTGAGTTATCCTCTACATATTTCATGTTGTTTAAGAATTCATCTTTAAGATTTTTCCATTATTTATCATGTAAGGTACATTACTTCATGTACCATTTAATTTCCTCATCCCTTAGTGTCCCAAACAATCATATATTTTTGTCCAATTATTCTCTATTATATTCCTTCTCTAAGTGGACTTTTGTAAAAAAAATATGTTTAGTTTCTTCTTTGGTATCTTTACTAAAGATAGGTAATTTATTTTGAGTGTGTTATATTTTTGGAGTAATATACTCCTTTGACTTCTCCTTTTCTTAATAAGGATTATCCTTTACTCTCTCTTTTATCTTATTTTTCTAATTTTGGTCCCTTACATCTCTTATCCCTCAAATTTCTATCACTCTTACCACACTCAAGACACTCTTCTATTGTTTCACTAATTTTCTCACTTTTCTTCATCTCTAGGAAACTAAATATCAAATAAATCCTCTCCCAAATTTTCTTCACACAATATCAAAAACTCTCTTTTTTCTACCTCTTCCTCCATTACAAAGATTCCACTAAATAGATCCTTTTGATAAATTATTCTTTCTTCGGATGGCATGGGGGTGACTCTTGGTTTGGGGGTTTAACCTCTTCATTAAGTTACTATTATTTTTTAATATATTTATTTGGATAATTCATCATTAGTTAGTAAATTAAATAGTATTGATTTATAAAATCCTTCTTCAAATTATTTAATTGTATTAATGTTAATGTTTGTATCGTTGATTTTTTTAATATTTTCTCCTTTCTTGATATATTCTAAGGTTTTAAACAATTCCCCCTTTTTTAGGATTACATTCCTACTCACCACATCATAACTTTAGATGTTTTAATTTATGAATTTAGGTAATCAACCCCTCAAACCCTTTATTGATGGTGACCTTTATATTTGATAGATCTAGAGTAGAAGTTGGTTCTTGAGTTAGAAATACAAATGGAAGAGAACCCCTAATTTTAGGCCCCAACCAAGAACTCCTACTTCTAATCCCTCTCATATCCAACTCAATTGATTCTTCACACTCCTTTAATAATTTTTCCATATAAATTAGATTTCATTATGCTTTCTATATTAATATTATCAGTTGTTTTGATTTATTCATATTAGTGAGTGTTACATGATCTCTTGATCCCTCTAATTGTGAACTCTATAAACTTTGAAAAAATACCTTCCTAGGATTCTCCAATTAGGCTTCCCTATCCTTCTCATTCCTTCTATGATACATTTCCTCTATCTCCTCAATTGGTTTCAACCTCCTCTCTTCATCTATGCTTATCTCAAATTTCATCTCAATTTCTTTAGAAATCTCTCTCAATTTCCTCAATAATATCTCTCAATTTCTTCAAAAATCTCTTGTAATTCCTTGCTATCTTATTTGGCAATGGGTGTTTATGATTTTGCTTTACATTAATCATTATTATTCATCCTCAATGGATCAAGTTATACCTACCTTAGAAATCACATATTTTTAGGATCCCCCACATTCTATTTATCACCCCTAGGTAGATAACCTTTCCCTTGAGGGATATAACCTAATGTGTGCTACTGCATCTTCATTATTTATCTATAATAACTTCTCCCTAGTAATTTTATCACCTCAACACTCTCCCTAGACTTGATTATGTCCTTACCTCCAACTACTAGAATCTCAACAATGAAACCAAATGTTAATAAGAAATCACAAACTAAATATATATGATATTTCTATGTTATGTTATATTTTAACCTAGTGTGATAGACAAGGAAAATAATCAAAACATGTGTGGTGTATTATAAAATAACACAAGAAAAATAAGCATGTATTCATACATACATCAAATCCCAAGAACCTTATTTTTTCTATTATATCATAATGTGGTATATAGTCATACATATTTTGTCGATCTCTTTTTACATGTTTTTTCTCTCAAAAATCATCATTATTACTCTCTTATGTCTCTTATAACCTTTCACTACATTATCATTTGTTATCCCTTCTTAAAGTGTATTCTCTCCTTGATCTCTCTCTATATCTATATTTTATCTCCTATCTAGATGTGGTACACTTATATTTGTCATTACATATAAGTGCATGTCCCTACCCATGCTTTTCCATATGCCTCTATAGATTTGAAATAAGTTATTTTATGTGTCATACTTGTTGGCATGTTTGTTAGTCATAATCAAATTAGATAAAATTTACAAAAAAAATTACCTCTCTTGATATAAAATTACATTCTAGGATAGACTTGCATAGTCTCAAGGCTTTGATTGTTAGGTCTTGACATAGAAGATAACTTAGAGTTTTATTTTATATTATTTAAGAAGGGGAACTTATGGTTTTGGAATCTAAGACAAGATTGATTTATAAATATTTACACAAAATTGACTAAATTGTATCCTCGCTCAAGGATTGAATAAAACTTCATAGTCTAATTAAATTGAAATATTTGAGAATGATGTTATCAACATTTTGGATTAGAAGAAATAAATGGAAAGGAAACAAGAGAGAGAGATATATTAGGAATCTAATCTAGGAAAATCACACAATTATACTCATTCATTGTAACTAAACACCATAACCAGTTTATACTTCACCAAAATTACTCACAATTACATATAAACAGTTCAAACTTCAAAGGAAAATCCTAATTTATGAAAGAGATTGTGTCATACCCAAACAATGACACAATATAATAATATTTCATAGAATTAAAATTATTTATAAGTCACTTAATATTAATAGAGAATATGAATCGATTGACATTATAATTACAACATTACAAGTATACATGAAAAAAAAACTATTTTAAATGAGAGGAAAATATGAAGGAAGTGAAATAAGAACAATTCTTCGTTATTTACTCCACGTGTTTCCACAATTTCCAATTCCTTAAAATAAAGGATATATTAGATATCAAAGTTATTGCTCTGTTTCCTAGAACCAAATCTGAATCACAAGATTAAGGTTGTTGTCATGTAAGTGAAATCATCTCATCAACATAATTATAGAGGACTCTGAGCTAACTCTATGAGAGTGGGTTAAATATCTCCTATGATTCAAGATCGGCTTAGAATTGGGAGGTTAATCTTAGGGGTATACCTAAACAGGTATTGAAATCACATAAAATAAACAAGAATAAAACAATGACAAACAAAACTAACTTTATGATTTGGTCCCAAATATTGTCATTGAACTAAGAACACCTAGCTCCCTCAAAACCCCTATATAGTTGATAACAATTAAAAATCATAACCCACACAAGATGAATTCATTTAAGGCTCTCTTAAAATGAATCTATGGTTATAACATGAGGTTATGAATGTACATAAACTACTCCTTCTATTACACTATTGGTTTATAATTTAACTTTATGGTGTGAGATTGGTGAATGGTTCCAAAACAACGCTTATCTATTGGGAAACAGAGTCACAAATCACAAAGAAGATAAAAACAAGGACATAAGAACATGCAACTATGCATTTATATACAATATTAATCATAAAATATTACAATAGAGCATACTCAATAATCTAGAACACCATTGCATATATTAATGTGCAATATGAAAGATATTATTAAAAAGCTTGTAATACTTTCAAAGTATTATTACATTCATCTCATTCATAGTTACAATTGTATTAGCAAGTGTGGAAAAACAAAATCCCTAGATCCGACTAAGAAACCTTCTTGAATACAAAATTAGTGCCATGGAGACATTTTGCCAAAAAATCCTATTATAGTACTAGACTTCTTCTATTTCACAAGTATGTAATCTCTCAATGAACTAGACTTAGTGTTAATGAATTCCTCGCGACTTCCTTGGCATCTAGAGACTTCACAATGTCCAAACTCTTTTCAAAATGATCAAATCATACCTATAACAGTAGAAATGTGCAACCTTAATCGTTGCATCAATTTCATATATTGAAAATGCATGGTCCGTGATCAATCCTACCAAAAATGGGCATTGCATATGGAAAGATAAACATTGAAATTGATTTATGGTAGTTGTATGACCATTTATCACCAAGTAGGTGGAGAGGGTGGTTGATTAAATACACTATCCATCCATATATATGCTAAAAATAAGTGTCATGGGCCTAAGTTCATCCTTGTTGATGATTTCCTTCCAAATGATAACCTCCACCATGTGTGCATACCTTTACTTGTTCCTTAATTGGTGCATTCAACATCAATAGGAACATTGCATTATGTTGCAAGTAGGTGGGGAGGGTAGATGAGTAAACACACTATCCATTTATACACTAAAAATAAGTGTCATTGGCCTAAGCTCATCCTTATTGATACTTTCCTCTTGATTAAAAACCTCCACCACACATGCATACCTTTACTTTTTCCTTCATTGACACATTCACCATCATCAAGAAATTGTCAGTGCTTACACATGTATCGGGAACCTCCACTATGTTTTCACACTTCTCTTGTCTTCTCTTTTTATTTATTCCTTATGGAGGGCATCTAACGAATCATGCCCTTAGTCAATTTTTTGATTTTTGAGTTTGATTAATTGACTAAGGATAAGGAAGGGAAACCACTGATAATAACACACATTTACATGATGACCCATAAAGAAACTTCTTAGATCAGTTATTTTTTAGGGACCATACTTCTAAGACACACAAAAGGGCAAGACTCAAGAAAAAAGGATAACAAGAAATTGAGTCCCAACAGTGGATCTAATTGGGGATGTGTGTCTCTTGTAAGCATAGTGAGAATCCAAAATCTTTGAGCAGACCAAAAAATGGGGAATAATAGGGATGGTAATAGGTCACGAAAGACAACAAGATTATGTACATGATGAAACTTATAGCCACTTATAAATGACAACAAAATGATAATGAAAGAATGGTTTTGAAATAAAATTTTAACATAATGTAGGCCATCCCTATAGAGGATGGATAAAATTACTTGCCTTATTCAAACACCATTATAAGTCATAGTTTTTTTCTGCACACAACAAAAAAAAGTGTAGCATTCTCCTATCTACATGCACCAACTTGAAAATTCTCCTAAAACAATTAAGGAAAATTCCACCTTCAACATTGCCACTACAAGAAAATCATAAATAATGTGTTGGACCAATTCTATAATATACCATGCATGCACATAGTAGGAGGGGCAAAAAATTTAAAACTAGGTCAGCAATAAAAGAAACTTTGATATTTTCCTACTTGTTGACCTCCTTAATTGAATTTAGGTTAAAATAAAATACCTCCAATTCATACTGTAAAGATAAATTTTCCTAATTATATTACTGATATGAGAAAATAAAATCTTCCTCCTACAAATCAAAATAGAAAAATTGAAGTTCTAACACATAAGAAGCATGAGCAACATGTTGATTGAAACATTTTTTACTATTCAACACTATTATGAACTATGTGTTGGGCCTATGTGAAATATTCAAGATCAGGAATCCCATCATCCCCAATGTAAGAATCTACATCTTCATCACAAAGGGAAAGCTTCATACTCAATTTTAAACACTGTTGGGACAATAGGAAACCATCATACCTCACCACCATCTATGTTGATACAAAATTCATTATCACAACCCTTTGGACCATGAGACACTTTGGATGAAGAAATAAATTCTTCAAATTGTCTAATTATTTTGATTTCTTCTTCCTCAATCAATGAAATAACAACATTTGACGTCCTTAATAAAACACATTCTACATGAGGAAGACAACAAGTCTTAAACCAAATAAATAGGTTCTCATATGCATCCACATGATCACCATCTTTGCATGCTTCAAGGGTAAGGTATTCAAATTAAAAATCATTAACCATACTAGAATTTATTTCAACAATCTCATCACTAGGTATAGCCATGTCTATGCCATTCTCATGCAAAAAAATATTAGCATTTTCATTATCAATGATAGGAAAAAGGAGGAAAATACATTAAACAAGAAACTAGTTTCTTGTTCATCATTGATATCATAGGTATGCACACATCTTGTATAATCAATTCCATGAATTTATTCACTTGATTGCTCAATAGTGCACACACCTTCCTCTTTTTTCATACATTGCATTTCTAGTGACAGGGTAAAATTAATTATGCCTCACTATTCAAATATACCCCTCTTGGAAATTTAAATTCATGACCTACCGATGCTTCTTCTTGTTGAAATGAACAAGACAACTGGGAGGGGGGTGAACTAGTTGTAACAAATTAAACCTTCAAAAACCCTCAATAGTAATCACATCCACAAGCATTCATTAATCCCTTATTATGTTAGAATGATTAAACATGCAATGCAGATAACAAAAATTGAAATCACAACACCATACACATGAGAAGACCAAATCTACATGGAAAACCCAATGAGTAAAAAACCACGGTGAGGATTAGCTCACAATATAAGTAATATCAAAAATGATACAAAGGGGCTCACTACTAGAATATGACACTGTCTAAAAAGGCTCACAAGTAGGGCTAATTGTCACATAAAGCAAACAAGAAGATAGAAGAAGAATGTTACACATAGAAAACACTGCTCAATGCAACAAGGAGTCCACCATAATTGCTCACACACTTTCATAGTCTCACATGAAATATTTGAGATGCCTTCAGCTCACTACCTTCAGGAACCCTAACATGAAGTTTGCACTACTCTAATCAAATTCCCATCACACACATCACTTACGACAATCTCACATATATCTTGCTTCTTACTCTTTCCACAAACTCTTTGCATCAACACCATACATATTTATATCAAGCTCTACCTCAAAATCTTTCTCCAATGTCATCCATTAGCCGTTATACATTCAAATTCAAAAATAGGTCGACACCTAAGCATTCCTACACTGGATAGGAACAAACACGACCTACACAAATCCTTAATTAGGACCCAAATAGATCCCAACACACTTCAACATGCTTCCACAAGCCTCACATGTAGTGTTAAACACAAGGTCGACCAACAACCATGCAAAACACCATAGACATTAAGTACATGCTTCCTTAGATCAAGCTACATAAGATTCATAATAATCCACTAACTACATAAGATTCATCAAATACTTCATTCAAACTCGCATAAACAAATACTTCAACTTAGGACAGTTGATAACCCTTAATTGCATACTTATAAATGAAACTCTCACTGTACTTCACCAAATCAAGTAGAAACTTGAACATAGAAATATAAAAGAATTATAAGCAACTTCACAAATCTGCACATCTTGAATCCAAAGAGCGGAGAAACATGGAGCAAATACATTTCTCCCGGACCACAAAAAACATCAATAAACAACTGGTTCACACATTGGTGAAAATATCTCACACTATACAACGATCCAAAAACCCAAGTTCTAAATATAGAAACCTCTGTCAGCCTTAAATAGCCTATAAGATCTATATAGGAATAGTATCAACATACAAAGAACACAAAGCACAATATCAGAGCACACTATGAACATTTGCACAACATAGTTTACTCTATTTATTAAATTTTCTCAAAATCACTTGGAAACCAAGTACCAGAAGAATCATCTTAGCTCATTACTTCATTCCAACTCATCTTCAAACTCTGCAATAAAATAATAGTTCCATGTACTCACAAAACTTTCTTGAGGTCTCAACTACACATGCAGAACTTGTTTTCCTTTTTTCTACAATTTTCTCAATATCCTCAACATCTTCATCCCATAGTTGACATTAATGAAAACACCAGTCAACAGACTTCCTGTTGATATCAATGACAATACCATAATTCTTGTAACACTTCCTTCAATAATATCCCATGATGCAATAATAATATTATTATTTAGTGTAGACACATGTTCATATTTTAGTTGAAGTTCATTTCTTACATGCACCACTGCTACATTTGGTTGGACCTTCATATCATCATTTGATATCTTGGATTGTAGGGATAGTTGGCTGAGTTCCTTGGCATGTTATGTGTTATGAGAAGGCAACTCATGTTGTTCTTCATTAGAACTGTGCATATTTTGAAGGTACACATCAGTTGCACCATAATCACTATATTTATCATCTACATCCATAGATTCATATCCTAATACATCATACTAATCATCCTCATCTTCATAGTACTGAGAAAAATCCTCCTCATAAGGATTATCTTCATCTCTACTCATAGAAAGGGCATTTGGATTCTTGAGGGTGGTAACTCGAGCCTCCTGCAACCTAATTTTTGCAAGAAGATGTTGATGTTCTTGTTTAAGGTGATACAACACCTTATGATTTTCAACTTCTTCATTATATGACATCTTGGGAGGAAAAGGATACAATCCAGTATCATATGCTTCCATATTTAGATTACTCATGCCAAGATTTTGTGCATTATAATGTTTATCCACATTCATCCAACCAAGAAGCATATGAATTATTTCTAATTTAGCATCCTTTTGATTAGCAATTACCATTTATTTTTGTGTCTCCATTTTGACATGATCTAATATTTCATCTAGTTCATCATTACAATCATATTATGTGCTAGGATAAGGAGAAGACTAATAATCATGATATGCATTACAATATCTATTCCATCTACCAATAATCATATCATTTTTTTCTTCATAATAAGACCTAGATATGTGTCTATGTTTCCTAATTAGGTTGCTTGTATTTGAATCCTAAAAAGTATACAAATGTTGATCTCTAAAATAAAGGCATAAATTATTTCTATTTGCATAACCAACTTTCGAGATTGGAAAGATAGGTCTAAATGACTTACCATTACATTGAGCTTTCAATGATGGATATTTTCATGCACTAGTTGAATCTTCATTTTATCCTTGTTGGTATATGGGCTACCTTCCTCTTTCTATCACAAATTATTTTGATTTATTTTCTAATTGTTGGGTTGACCAAAATAGAGTCACCACTCTTTGCTTGGAAGAGAAAATATATTTTACAATAGTTAAAACTTCATATACCAAACACGATAACTTTCATATTTTGAGTTGCAGAGGTCTTCAAAATATTATTTTACCTTTTATATCCCTATAAAGGACACCATTTTTTTGACATTATTTGACAAGTTATCAAACTCACCCAAACAAAATGCACAAATGCAAACTTCTATTATTGAGGTATTTGAAATGTTTCCAATTTCCTAGAACCCAACAACAACACCATTTTGTTGGCATGAGTTGACAAGCTATCAAATTCACCCAAAGAAAATGTAAAGCTACAGATCTCTTCAAGTTACCAAGGCTCTCAAAATATTATTTTACCTTTTGTGTCCCCAACAATGAAACCATTATGTTAGGTCTCAAAATCACTGCTCCATTTCTAGAACCAAATCTCACTCACAAGGCTATATTTGACATCATTTAAGTGAAATCGTCTCATAAAAAAAACTATGGAGGACTCTAAGCTAACTCTGTGAGGGTGGATTATATCTCCTATACTTTGAACTTAGCTTAGACTATGAGGTTATTCCAAGGGATATAGCTAAATAGGTATTGAAATCACATAAAATGAACAAGAGTGAAACAATGATAGCCAAACCTAACTTGATTTCTTTGTCACAAATATTTTTACTAAACCAAGAACAACTAGCTACCTCAAAATCCCTATATAGTTGATAACAATGCATAATCATAACCCACACAAGATGAATTCATTTAAGTATTTCTTAAGATGGATCCCTGGTTATACCACAAGGTTATGAATGTACAAAAAATTATCCTACTCACACATCATTGATATGCTCTTTAATTTTATGGTGTGATATTGATGAATGGTTTCAAACCGGTGCCTATCTATTGGGTAATAGAGTCACAACTCACAAAGAAGAGAACAAACAAGAAAATAAGAACATGTAGCTATACATTTACATACAACAATAATTTGAAATCTTACAATAGAGTATACTTAGTAATCAAGAACACAACTATATATATTCATGTGCAATATGAAAGAGATTATTACAAAGCTTGTAATAGTTTTAGACTGTTGTTACATTCATCTCATTCATAGTTACACTCATACCAACAAGTGTGGAAAAATAAAATCCATGGCTTTGAATAATAAAACTTCTTGAATACGTACTTAGTTCCATGGAGACATTCTACAACAAGATCCCATTACAATACTAGTCTTCTTCTATTTCACGAGTTTGTAATCTCTCAATGAATTGGACTTGGCATTAAAGGATTCCATACAACTTCCTTGGCATCTGGAGACCACACAATGTCCAAACTCCTTTGAAAATAATCAAAATAATGGGCCTATGATAGTAGCAAGGCATAACTCTAATCAATGCATTATTCATATATTGAAAATTCATGGTCCAAGATCAATCCCACCCTAAATGAACATTGGAAATGGAAAGATAAAGTCTACAATTAATTTCTAGTGGTTGCATGATATTTCACCATCACTTCAAGTAGGTGGAGAGGGTGGATGACTAAACACACTTATCGGTCCATCTACATATTAAAAAGAAGGATCAAAAACCTAAGTTCATCCTTATCAATGATTTCATCCCAATCAGGAACCTCCATCGCATGCACATACCTTTATTTATGCCTTCGTCAACATATTCACCATTAGCAAGAAATTTTTAGGACTTACACATCTATCAGGAAACTCCACTATGTTTGTGTAGACACTGAAAAATGTCCTAAGCCTGTGAATGTCATTTTCTGCATCGATTTCCCTTCTTCTCTACATAATTGAATAATTTTAGTTATTTGATTATTTTCTAAGGTCAAGTTCTTCTATTAATTAAATAATTTTAATTATTTAATTAATTTACTTTCTCTTTCTTTATTCTTCCCTCGATTAATTAAATAAATTAATATTTAATTACATCGCTAATATCATTCTTCTTTATATAATTAAATAAATTCTCATTTATTTAATTATTCATTTTTTACTCTCCATCTATAGTTAAATAATTAATATAATTTAATTATTTAATGTGTCATCCCATTTCCTCCATTTTTAATTAAATGGTTGCTTTAATCATTTTAATTAAAATCTCATTTTCCCTCTTCTTCCATAATTAAATAACCACTTTGATTATTTAATTGCTCATATTCCCCTCTCAAATTAAATATGATTATTTAATTTTCTCCACTTTCCCTCCAACTTATCTTTTGAATCTCCACCATTGATCACTTTTGTTCTCCTTCTAATCTTGATCATCCATCCTTAGCAAGCGCTAACCCTATCTCTTAGTTGTGCAAGCAACCTCAACCATTGATCTTGGCATCATATTGGCTTTTAATCTTGACCATCCATTTGAATAACTTTTCTATAAAAGAGAGTTGTCTCCATCATTCTAACCTTACAACCATAATCTTTGATATTCTTGCTAATCACTATCACATCACTATCACTTGCATACAACAAAATCTGAGGGCAAGTTTGCATACACAACAAAATGGAGGAGATGCAAGAAAGATGGATCAACTTTAGCATGGGAAGTTTGGTATTGCTTTGTTGTTATTTGATTTCCATTGCTATTTGTGCTTTTTTTTTGGGATTTAGGTCTTTTTGGTTTGGATTTTAGGTAGTTGTGCTTGCTACTATTGATCTTTGTCTTTAACCTCAATTTTTATCCAATCCTACATTGGTGAACCTGATGTGAACATCCCTTTTAACTGGTTGTGTCAAATACTAAGTCCAAACCCTAATGTGAACATCCTAGAGGTCAAAAACTGAAACATTTTGCTGTCAACACATTAAAATTGTTTTTTGAAACAATTTCTCAAAAGAAAATCAAAATTTTGTCAAAATTTGAAAAAAAATCTGAGGGGGCATAGGACTATCCTATCTTAACCAAGGCACATTGTAGCATGTTATGAGCTGAATTTTCCTTTTTATTCTTTGATACAACATTCAAACGAATTCAAATTATATCAAAGAGGGGGAAAATGTAGACACTGAAAAATGTCCTAAACCTACAAACGCCATTTTCTACATCGATTTCCATTCTCTGCATAATTGAATAATTATAATTATTTGACTATTTTCTAAGGTCACGTTCTTCTATTAATTAAATAATTTTAATTATTTAATTAATTCGCTTTCTCTTTCTTTATTCTTCCCTTGATTAATTAAATAAATTAATATTTAATTATGTCACTAATATCATTCTTCTTTCTATAATTAAATAAATTCTCATTTATTTAATTATTCATTCTTTACTCTTTGTCTATAGTTAAATAATTATTTTTAATTGTTTAACTGTTCATTAACCTTTTCTTCCTTCTATAAGTTAAATAATTATTTTCCTTATCACTCTTCCCTCCATTATTCAATAATTAATCTAATTTAATTATTTAACGTATCATCCCATTTCCTCTAGTTTTAATTAAATGGTTGCTTTAATCATTTTAATTTAAATCCGATTTTCCCTCTTCTTCCATAATTAAATAACTACTTTGATTATTTAATTGCTCATATTCCCCTCTCAAATTAAATATGATTATTTAATTTGCTCCACTTTCCCTCCAACTTCTCTTTTGAATCTCCATTGTTGATCACTTTCATTCTCCTTCTAATCTTGACTGTCCATCCTTATCGATCTCTAACCATATCTCTTCATGGTGCAAGCAACCTTAATCATTGATCTTGGCATCATATTGGCTTTAAATATTGATCATTCGTTCAAATAGATCTTATATAAAAGAGAGTTGTATCCATCGTTCCAACCTTACAATCACAATCTCTGATATTATTGTTAATTGCTATCACATCACTATCACTTGCATATAATTGCATACAACAAAATCCAAGGGCAAGTTTTTATACACAACAAAATGGAGGAGATGCAAGAAAGATGAATCAACTTTAGCATGAGAGTTTTGGTATTGATTTGTTGTTATTTGATTAACATTTCTATTTGTGCTTTCTAGTTTGGATTTGGGTCTTTTTGGTTTGGATTTTAGGTATTTGTGGTTGCTACTATTGATCTTTGTCTTTAACCTCGATTTTTACCCAGTCCTGCATTGGTGAATCTGATGTGAAAATCCATTTTAACTAGTTGTATCAAATATTGATTCCAAACCCTAATGTGAACATCCTGGAGGTAAAAAACTGAAACCTTTTACTGTCAACACATTAAAAAAAAAAATCGAAACAATTTCTCAAAATAAAATTGAAATTTTGTCAAAATTTGAAAAACATTCCGAGGGGGCATAGTCTATCCTATCTTCACCAAGGCACGTTTTAGCATGTTATCAGTTGAATTTTCCTTTTTATTCTTTGATACAACATTCAAATGAATTCACATTATATCAAAGAGGGGGGAAATGTAGACACTAAAAAATGTCCTAAATTTGTGAACGCCATTTTCTGCATTGATTTCCATTCTTTGCATAACTGCATAATTTTAATTATTTGACTATTTTCTAAGGTCTTTTTCTTCTATTAATTAAATAATTTTAATTATTTAATTAATTCACTTTCTCTTTCTTTATTCTTCCCTCGATTAATTAAATAAATTAATATTTAATTATGTCACTAATATCATTCTTCTTTCTATAATTAAATAAATTCTTATTTATTTAATTATTCATTCTTGACTCTTCATCTATAGTTAAATAATTATTTTTAATTATTTAACTATTCATTAACCTTTTCTTCCTTATATAAGTTAAATAATTATTTTCCTTATCACTCTTTCCCCATTATTAAATAATTAATCTAATTTAATTATTTAATGTGTCATCCCATTTCCTCCATTTTTAATTAAATGGTTGCTTTAATAATTTTAATTTTAATCCCATTTTCCCTCTTCTTCCATAATTAAATAACAACTTTGATTATTTAATTGCTCATATTCCCCTCTCAAATTAAATATGATTTTTTAATTTGGTCCACTTTCCCTCCAACTTCTCTTTTGAATCTCCATCGTTGATCACTTTCATTCTCCTTCTAATATTGACCATCCATCCTTATCAAGCCCTAACCATATCTCTTCATGGTGCAAGCAACCTCAACCATTGATCTGGGCATCATATTGGCTTTAAATCTTGAACGTTCATTCAAATAGCTCTTATATAAAAGAGACTTGTATCCATAATTCCAACCTTACAACCACAATCCCTGATATTATTGCTAATCGCTATCACATCACTATCACTTGCATATACTTGCATACAAAAAAAACCCAAGGGCAAGTTTGCATACACAACAAAATGGAGGAGATGCAAGAAAGATGAATCAACTTTAGCATGGGAAGTTTGGTATTGCTTTGTTTTTATTTGATTTCGATTTCTATTTGTGCTTTCTTGTTTGGATTTGGGTTATTTTGGTTTGGCTTTTAGGTAGTTGTTGTTGCTACTATTGATCTTTTCCTTTAACCTTGATTTTTATCCAGTCCTACATTGGTGAACCCAACGTGAACATCCCTTTTAACTGGTTGTGTCAAATGCTGAGTCCAAACCCAAATGTGAACATCCTAGAGGTCCAAAACTGAAACATTTTGCTATCAGCACATTAAAAAAAAAAATTGGAATAATTTCTCAAAAAAAATTTTTATCAAAATTTGAAAAAAAAATTGAGGGGGCATAGGTCTATCCTGTCTTCACCAGGGCACATCGGGGCATGTTATGAGCTGAATTTTCCCTTTTATTCTTTAATACAACATTCAAAATTCATTGTATATCATAGAAGGGAAAAATGTAGACACTGAAAAATGTCCTAAGCCTATGAATGTCATTTTTTTTGTATTGATTTCCCTTCTCTGCATAATTGAGTAAATTAAATTATTTGATTATTTTCTAAGGCCATGTTCTTATATTAATTAAATAATTTTCATTATTTAATTTAATTCACTTTCTCTTTATTTATTTTTCCCTTGATTAATTAAATAAATTAATATTTAATTGCATCGCTAATATCATTCTTCTTTGTATAATTAAATAATTTCTCATTTACTTAATTATTTATTCTTTACTCTTCATCTATAGTTAAATAATTATTTTCCTTATCACTCTTGCCTCCATTATTAAATAATTAGTATAATTTAGTTATTTAATGTGTCATCACATTTCCTCCATTTTTAATTAAATGGTTTCTTTAATCATTTTAATTAAAATCCCATTTTCCCTCTTCTTTCATAATTAAATAACCACTTTGATTATTTAATTGCTCATATTCCCCTCTCAAATTAAATATGGTTATTTAATTTACTCCACTTTCCCTCCAACTTCTCTTTTAAATATCTACCATTGATCACTTTCGTTCTCCTTCTAATCTTGACAGTCCATCCTTAGAAAGCCCTAACCCTATCTCTTCGTGGTGCAAGCAACGTCAATCGTTGATCTTGGCATCATATTGGATTTTAATCTTGACCATTCATTTGAATAGACTTTCTATAAAAGAGATTTGTCTCCATCATTCCAACCTTACAACCACAATCTTTGATATTCTTGCTAATCTCTATCACATCACTAGCAATTGCATACACAGCAAAATGGAGGAGATGCAAGAAAGGTGAATCAACTTTACCATGGTAAGTTTGGTATTGCTTTGTTTTTATTTGATTTACAATGATATTTGTGCTTTCTTGTTTGGATTTGGGTCTTTCTGGTTTGGACTTTAGGTAGTTGTGGCTTTTACTATTGATCTTTGCCTTTAACCTTGATTTTTACCTAGTTCTACATCGGTGAACCCGACGTGAAAATATCTTTTAACTGGTTGTGTCAAATGGTGAGTCCAAAACCTAACATGTGAACATGCTAGAGGTCCAAAACTGAAACCTTTTGTTTTCAACTCATTAAAATTGTTTTTCAGAACAATTTATAAAAAAAAATTGAAATTTTGTAAAAGTTTAAATTTTTTTTGAAGGGGCATAGGTCTATCCTGTCTTCACTAGGGCATGTTATGAGCTAAATTTTCCTTTTTATTCTTTGATACAACATTCAGACGACTTCACAATATATCAAAGAGTGACAAAATGTAGATACTAAAAAATGTCCTAAGCTCGTGAACGCCATTTTTCACATTGATTTCCCTTCTCTGCATAATTGAATAATTTTAATTATTTGATTATTTTCTAAGGTCACATTCTTCTATTAATTAAATAATTTTCATTATTTAATTAATTTACTTTCTTTTTATTTATTCTTCCATTGATTAATTAAATTAATTAATATTTAATTACGTCACTAATATCATTCTTCTTTCTACAATTAAATAAATTCTCATTTATTTAATTATTCATTCTTTACTCTTTGTCTATAGTTAAATAATTATTTTTAATTATTTTAAAACTATTCATAAACCTTTTCTTCCTTCTATAAGTTAAATAATCATTTTCCTTATCATTCTTCCCTCCATTATTAAATAATTAATCTAATTTAATTATTTAATGTTTCATCCCATTTCATCCATTTTTAATTAAATGGTTTCTTTAATCATTTTAATTAAAATCCTATTTTCCCTCTTCTTCCATAATTAAATAACCACTTTGACTATTTAATTGCTCATATTCCCCTCTCAAATTAAATATGATTATTTAATTTGTTTCACTTTCCCTCCAACTTCTCTTTTAAATATCCACCATTGATCACTTTTGTTCTCCTTCTAATCTTGACCATTCATCCTTAGCAAGCCCTAACCCTATCTCTTTGTGGTGTAAGAAGCCTCAACCGTTGATCTTGGATCATATTCTCTTTTAATCTTGACCATTCGTTTGAATAGCTTTTATATAAAAGAGAGTTGTATCCATCATTCCAACCTTACAATCACAATCTCAGATATTCTTGCTAATCGCTATCACATCACTATCACTTGCATACAATAAAATTTGAGGGCAATTTTGCATACACAACAAAATGAAGGAGATGCAAGAAAGATGAATCAACTTTAGCATGGGAATATTGGTATTGCTTTGTTATTTAATTTCCAATGCTATTTGTGCTTTCTTGTTTGGATTTGGGTCTTTTTGGTTTGGAGTTTAGGTAGTTGTGGTTGCTACTATTGATCTTTTCCTTTAACCTTTATTTTTACCCAATCCTACATTGGTGAACCCGACATGAACATCCCTTTTAACTAGTGTAACGCCCCGCCATGAAACCTAGAGAACATCACACACAAAGAACAAAATAACCGAATAATTTTATTTATTTTAAAGGCATTTGATTACAACACGAGTACAAAGTAAACAATTGTGCAAATGTTCTCAGGGTTCCGTTACAATGCTACATAACCATACACAAGTAAGAACATTACATCATTAAACCATAGACATTAAACATAAAGATAAATCATATCCATGATGAATAATCCAATTTCATACGCATAATGAAGTTAAGTTACATGTTCAAATTACATCAAGCGAGATTATAATACATCTCATTACATCATGAAAATATTAAAATAAGGTCTCACATAATCATTAGGAATGTATACAAAGATGACGGTGATGACACAAATATCAATCTTGTTCACGAGCACGCTCAACATCCAAGTCCACGAACAATGTCAAATCAAGAACTTGTCATAAGAACAATATCATCACGTACTGCATCAATTGCAAGGGGACCCAATGGAGGATAGAGCACATTCCTCCCAACCATGTGGTACTCGTAAGTCCACCCCCTGTGCTAGGAAATAATATCAGGTCCACAAAGACAGACAAAGATGAAGACAAAACATAACATCACATGGTTTGATGTACACATAACGATATAACGATATCTAATCACATAATTACAAACAAAGCTCCCAGAGGAAACATCACAACAAATGGTAACTCTACACAAGAGACCACAAAATATGTATCAAGATAAGAGTGTCATCACATAGTTACTTTAGGTTACCTTGGTGAATCTTCGTAGATTATTGGCCCTCATAGTAAGTAACCCTGAGAATCTCTACCAATTCCTAGCCCCTAAAAAATCTCATGTGGAATCAAACTACCTTTCAAGAAGACAAAGTAGATGATCATGCCATTCCAAGCCATCTCAACCTACCTTTAATCTATACAATCACTAAGGTATAAGGTGAGGTAATCAATTATCTGAATTAATTAATGAACACTACCCAACCCCTAGTACATTGAGTTGAGGTTTTCACTGAATTATCAACTTTCGACAGGTTACCCTGGTTACCTCTTAGGGTTTCGTCCCCTATTGCAAGCCACTCTTCCTACATATAATAAAATCTTTATGACAAATACATAGGATATCCATCATGCACATAAAGAAAAACCATGAATATACCTATCACAATCATGACAAGACTATATAAATTTCAAATACCTCCAATGTGATAACATATCGTGCATGGCTAAGTCCCAAATCAAGTAATTGCAAATGAACAACAATATACAAGAATTATACGCTTTACAATACAAATTACTTTGCCTAGCCTCTGGAAGATATAAAAACACTATAACACCAAAGTACACTTTTAATCATTGACAAATATATATATAGTTTTCCAACATAAATATCCTTCAAATCATCATGAATTTAAAGTTCATAAAAGATAATACAATTGACATCATAAAATGTCTAATTTATTGTTTTCAAATTAATAAAATAATTGAATATACATCCTTTATTAAGAATAATATATATCCTTTATTGAGAACAATATATATTCATATCAATATAAGCTTAGAGAAAATACCTATATATACATATTTATATGGCAAATACATTTATATATAAATGTGTTTAAATAAATATGTAACTTTCGAATAACTATATATATATATATAATGAAAAATTCATACAAAGCTAATTGACACAATCATAGATGCGCAAATTATCAAACACTACGTATGGGCAGAGGATTAGATATCAAAGAAAGATTACCATTACACAGGGATTTACAAAAGTCGGTTTGCATGGCTGAGCAAAGAAGTAACTAATGTTATTAATAGAATAAAGTCACAATCAATCAAAACTGTTGAAACCTCAAGAGAAACCAAGAAAATAATAAAACCCATGCAAACATGAATGAAGAGAAATGGTGTTCCCACAAGTTACTATGAACTGGTAAATAAAAGAAGACATTAGTGAAACAACGACGACCAATAATACCGATCTTGCATGCACAAGAATTGAGGGTATGGCATGGGTAAAGGCCATATGCAGTCTGCAAGGAGATAGGTTGTGTATCTTTCATAACCAAAAACCCAATTATTACGGCTAAAGCTCTTAAATCGGTTGCAAAGGGAAATCATCGAACATCCATTGAAACATAAGTCAAACAACAAAATGGTTAAGGAGAGAGCTATATGAGAATCAAATAAAATTTGTCAAGAATAGGGGCGAAGGTAATATGTTAAGGAAATTTCCTTAAGATCCAAAGATTCAAGCACATCAACCATATGGTACAAATGATTAAATCCTACAAACGATCTACAGTTTTGAAAGAGTTTCAGATGAAAATTTCAGTGAACTAAATGGTCACAACGAAGAATTTCAAGAAATGCATATACTCTAGGGTAGGGTATGATTTGCCTAAAGGAATTTAAGAGGTTGAAATTATAGATCAAAAATCAAATCATTTAAAATGAAAATGAGAAAAAATGGATTCCTTCAAATTACCAAGCATCACAAGAGGGAAGTAATAAAATTTTCATCAAAGTTATTTAATAGAGAGGTAGATTTTAACATTTCAGATGCACTGACCATGAAATATAAACATTCAAATTGATTAAATAATTGAAAACCTTCAGGAGGAAAATAATAATTGTAAAAATAAATTCATTACAGCTGGGTTTCAATACAAATTTATTTTCTCTAAAATTTTCCTCAATTACTCAAAACTAACCAATAACAATTTTTTATTTTTATGTTCGTGTGGGGTATTAAGCAAGCAATTTCTACCATGAGGAAAATCCAAAACCATAAACGAAATTCAAAAGTTTCAATTCAAGAATAAAAAAAATAAAGAAAACAACCTGAAATATTTGCTCATCCGATGTAAATGGAAGCAAGAACTAGAAAATCTGCAATGCTATACTTTTTTGAATCGCACAAATCCCTTTCCAAATCACTGTCACCAAACTTTAACGAATTCACAGAGAAGATACGAAAAAATTTATTTTCCAGAAAACCAAAACCAATTTCCCGTGAACAATCTTCCACCACAAAGATTTTAATTAATTTTTAATTAACTCAAAATTACAAAACTTAACTAATTGTCAGCATGCAAACGAAATTGAACAGACAGTTCCAATTAAACAATTACTCAAGATAACCCTTTCTCATTTCGAATCAAGATTTCAGATATTTATCATAAATTGTTGAAAATGGCTATTTAAAATATCTACTTTTCATATAATTAAGTTTGCACATTAAAATTGACAATTACATTTAATTAAATATCTTATTTAATTAATTGAATTAATCAAACCTTCTAAAACAATAATCAAACTTTAATTAAAAAATTATCTAAACATAAATAATTGAAGTTAACATTTAAATAACATTACACTAAATTGCATAATATCGTTGCAAAGGAAGAGGAATTTTGGAAGGAGCGATCTTAGGTTATGTGGCTGAATAGTGGGGATAGGAATATGAAGTTTTTTCACTTGTTTACTTTGAAACACAGGGCCAATAATCACATCAAGACTATAAACTTCAACAATCAAGCTCTGTAAAATGATGTGGATCTGTAAATTGTTGCTTCCTCTTACTTCTCTAATCTGCTTGTGGTGGAGGGGGAGCTCGACCTAGATTTTCAGGTGGATATTCTTTAGGATGTCCCTCAGATAATTGATGAAGAGAATAATAGATAGTTGGTGGGCATTCCTTCGGCAGAGGAAATTAAAAGTGTTGTTTTCTCCTTTGAAGGGAATAAGGCGATGGGCCCGAATGGCTTCCCCATGTTTTTCTTTCAATCTTTTTGGGAAATTATTGCTAAGGAGGTGGTTGTGGCTACTAAAGAATTTTTTCAGATTGGCTCTCTTCTAAAGGAGTTGAACTCCACTTTTATTGTCATGGTTCCTAAGAAACTGGGGGCCTCCTCTTTTGATGAATTTTGTCCTATTAGTTTATGTAATTCGATCTATAATATCTTCTCCAAGGTTTTGGCGATCAAGATGTAGAGGGTTTTTCCCCTTCTCATTTCTCCTCAACAAAATGGATTTGTGGTGGGTAGGAAAATTTTAGATTTCATTCTCTCTATGCATGAGAATATTCATTCTTTAACTATTAATAAGCATGTTGGGTTTATCCTGAAGGTTGACTTAAATTTTATGATAGAGTTGATTAGGTATTTATTTATGCTATCGTTTGGCTTTGGGGAGAAGATGGTGGCTCTGGTGCATCAATTAATCTCCACCCCTAGGTTTTTTGTTCTTGTCAATGGTTCACTTTCTCCTTTGTTTGGTTGCTCAAGGGGTCTTAGACAAGGGGATCTGATATCTCCCTTTCTGTTCATCATTATGGTGGAGTCTTTGGGGCAACTTATTCATAGATTTATTAACATGGGGGACATGGCTGGTTTAGCCCCTTCTTCTAGCAATTTGATTTTCTCCCATCAACAGTTTGTGGGTGACTCTCTTATGCTTGGGGAGTCCTCTATTAAGGAAGCTAGGGCTATTAAACTTATCTTACAGAAGTATGAAGCGACCTCTAGGAAAAAATTCACCTTACCCAAGAGTGTTATCTTCTTCTTTAATACTCCAGCCCAAAGGCAAATCAAAATTGCTAGAATTTTGCAATGCCAAATTGGTGAGCTTCCAACTTCTTATTTGGGGCTCCCCCTATGTTCTCATATTACTAAGTCTTTATGGTGGGGGCTGATTGATAAGTTTAATTCTAAATTGGTCGGTTGGATGGGAGCGGTTCTTAGGCAAGCTGGGAAAGTGTAGTTGATTAAGTCTACTCTCCAAAATATCCTTGTCTATGCTCTTAGTTATTTCTCATGCCTAGGAAATATGTGGATAAGCTGGAAGGTATTCAATAAAAATTCTCTAGTCTGGAATTGAGGAGAGGAGAAGAATCCACCTAGTTTCCTAGGATGATGTCTACAAAAATAAAAGGGCTAGTGGTCTTGGAATTTGTAAAAGCCATGAGTTTAATATTGGTCTTCTGGGTAAACAATTGTGGAAATTATTCAATGATAAGAGTGAATGGGTGCAAATTGCTCGGAGCAAGTACTTACAGGATGTTGATTCTATGAGAGACATCTTAAATATTGACTTTTCTCCTTCATTTGGGTCTTCTCTTTGGAATTTTATGGTCAAGGCTTGTAGGTTGTTATCAAAGGGGTTGTTATGGCAACTGGGCAATGGTAGAAAGATTCATTTTTGGGAGGATAGTTCGATTGGGAATAGGTCACTTAAAGATGAGCCATGGGCTCAACCTCTTATGGATGATTGTTTGTGGCGGTTTGGAAGATTTCTTGTTGATTATATTGTTGAAGGTTGTTGGAAAAGGTTGCATGAAGTTGTTCTAAGGTTGGAGGCCATGCACAAGGTTTTGTCCTTGGTCCATATCCCTTCCACCCCCTCCTTTGATAAAATTGTTTGGAAACCGTCTTCTAATGGTATTTTTTATGTTGCTTTGACATTTCATATTAATGACTCTTTTGTTGGTCCTACCCCTTTTTGGGCTTCTATTTGGTCATCAAGATTGACTCCTAATTAAGGTTAATATTTTCTTATGGCTTTTATGTCAGAATAAGGTTTTAACTACTCATAATCCAGTCAAGAGAGGTTTTATGTTTCCCAACAGGTGTTTTTTGTGTGAAGAGGAGGTGGAGGACTCCTTCCATCTACTGAGTGGTTGTAGTTTTTCTAGAGGTGTGTAGGCACATGTGCTTCATCTTTGGAATTTTAATTGGGTGTTCCCTGCTTCACTCATGGACCTGTGGCATCAATGGATCTACCCCACTTCTAATCTTGTTTTATAGATTTTTTGGTCTCTCTTTGCCTCATATTTCTTGGGGTTTGTGGCTTGAAATAAATAACATGATCTTTTGGAATTTTTCTCTCCTTTCTATTTATGTGGCCTTTAAAATCTGCGTTGCTATTAAGGAGAAAATTTTGGCTGGGATATCCTTCTATAATGGGTAGAAGGTAATGTTGAGTCACTATGATATCTCTATTGCCTAGAAGTGGAAGTTTCCCCATGATATCTCCCTCCCGGTTGCTAAAGGGAAAGCTTCTAGAGAGAATGTTGCTTGGAAAGCTCCACCGAATGGTTGGGTTAAGGTGAACTTTGATGGAGCAACTAAAGGTAATCCGAGACCTGTTGATTGTGGGGGAGTGATTAGAAATTCTAATGGTAAGCTCATTTTTTTTGTGCCACTCCCTTTGGAAACCAAGACAAACCACTTTGCGGAAGCGGCTGCAACCTATCATGGACTCAAATTGGCTCAAAAGAAATAATTCAAGAATGTTTGGCTTGAGGGGGATTCTCTCAATATTATTAATAATTTGAAAAAGTGTGCTACCTCCTCTTGGACTATTGAAAATCTGATTAGGGATTCCATTGAGATCCTCAATTCTTTTGATAATTATTACATCTCTCATATTCTAAGAGAGGGAAATAGTTTGGCTGATATTTTTGCTAATTTTGAAATCAGAGAGGCTTGGGAGTGGGATTTGAATGATCCTCTACCTATTGAAGCTATTTTCACTATTAATAATGATGCCCAAATCTAAGATTATTTATTTTCTTTTATGGCTTTAGGCGTGCATGTTATACATCATGTGGAAGGGCATGATTCAGAGGAGTGGTAATGAGGTTGTAGCTTGCACTAATGGTACTAAGAGAGATATCCATAGGGAGTGGGTTATGATGTTAATTAATCACCTTGGCCACATATTTTTCCTCACATGGATTGTGGGTGCTCTTAGTGTTGCTTTCTCAAGAAGTTTCTTCACCGCTCTGCTTGTTTCAAAAATTCTCAACTCTGTTTGTTCTGTTGCCATGGGTGGAGATAGAAATCACATGAATTCTTTCTCTTGTGATGCGGTTAGAAATAAGTTGAAGTCTGGAAAATTCTTGAGAAGGGAGGTTTGATGCCTTATCTTGAGAAGCTTCATGGTAATAACCCTCAAACGAATTCTCTGTTTGCAAAAAAATGGAACAACAAAGTTTTGAAATTGGGAGGTACGGAGTTCGATGTTACGAAGACCTCATAGCCCACATTACTGGTTTATCGATGGAAGGTATGAAGTTCTTTAGAGACAAAATGGAAGCATGGAATTCAATGAAAAAATTCTTCAAAGGTAATGAAGCCTGGGACTTTCGTGCGGTGAAGAGTGGGGGTTATCAAAGGAAATCTATCAAAGCATTATGGCGGGATGTCATAGAGGAGATAATGCGGTTTATTTTTCTTGAAGGCCGATATTCTATGATAAATTCTTATCACTTTGTTTTACTTAACCATTTTCGACACAAGAAAAGGATTTCCTTTCCCTTTTACCTTCTGGCCTCTTTGGATGTTGGTATTGTGGATCACAAGAAAAATCTGAAGAACCCTATTCTTCATGTGGGCTTGATCCTTTTAATTTTTTACTATGCCAAGGCCTTTAGAGTGGTCAAGTCGCTTGCTATCCTTAAGGGTGGGCAACATAAGCAGGAGGAGGGTTATGAGATGGTGTCTGAGGAGGAGTTGGCGATTAAAAAAGGGAAGAAGAGAAAGCTTATTCTGGAAAAAGAGTCTATGTCGAAAGATGATGTAGATTTTATGTCGGATTCTCTAGCTACTATGGATGAGGATATGAGGTCCTCTGCCCTAGGGAAGCGTAAGAAAGAGGGGTCGAGCCCTATCCAAGGTTATGAAACCTATAGTGAGGAGCTTGTTGATGAGATGCTTAGTCATAGCAGAAAGGAGAAGAAGGATACGTCTGGTGAGGTGTCTTCACCTCCCCCTGCTTTGGAAAAAAGGGAGATGGGTGTGGGTGATAGTAAGAAGAATGTGGTGAGGTTTTCTAGTAAAATTTTAGGGTTGGATACACCACTTAAATGTGTTGACAGACAGGATGCTGTGGTTTCCCCTAGTGGGATCAGGGAATAGGATGTTGTGGTTTCTTCGGGTGGGCTCAAAGATCTCAAGAAGGAAAAGACTGTTGTGGCTGAGGTGGGGTAGGTTGCTACAGATTCGCCTATGATGGACCTAGAGAGGCTAATGAAAAGGAGGGTGGTTGTTGCAAGAATTGTGGAGTCCATTCGTAAAATAAATATTTTGATTGCCATGTTGATTGTTGTTGATAAGGGTAAGGATGTTGCTATGGACTTGGATAAGGTGAGCTCCTTGAATGAGGAGGTTGATGAGGGTATGGATGTTTTTAAAATTGATAAAGAAAATATTGTTGATGTTTTGGGAGCCGCCAAAGAAGGCTCTGTTATTTTTATAATATTTTTAAATGGATCTTCCATGAACTCAATATGACTAATGTGAAAGTGTGCAATATTATGAGCAAAGCAGAGGATTCTATTGTTCAACATAAAATTGATGAAATGATGAATTCCTTGAATATTGTGGCTAAGGAAACGCTTCTGATGAAGCAAAATCTTGAAGGAAGAATCCTTACTCTGGAAAATAACATTGAAAATTTATATGCTAATATAGACAAAAGAAGGGGGAGGAATAAACTTGGGTTCAATGTTGAATCTATGGGAATTACTTCCCCTATGGATAGTTTCAAAATTGGTAAGGAGGTTGATGTTATTGGTGCTGATGGTAAGCTAATGGAAGGGAAGGTGCTTGGGGATAAGGGTGGTGAGAAGGGTTATGTTCTGATTAGTGAGGGTAAATCGGACAAGCCTAGGGTTAGGACCTGCAACAAGACTAAAGCTCAAGTTGGTGCTTTTGTTAATGACTTGTCCACTATTGGGGGTGAAGGCCTAAAGAATGCAATGTGTGATGTGGAGGTAGGTGATATCCTAAATAATATGTGATGCTGCTTGGTAGGGTCCTCCTTTTTTGTTGATGTTTTGTTATGGTTTGGCTAATATGTCTTAGTTGTTTATTTCTTTCAGTTTAGTTGCTCTTGTTTGTAAAGGGTTTCGGGCCCCTTCAAAACTCATTTTTTACACTTACTAAAAACATTACAATAAACCAAATAACTTATAAATTAAACCATTTAACTAATTAACAAATCAATTTCCAAACATGACGAAATACAAACGACACGACGAAAATGAACAACGAACAACAACATATGACAAATGGATACTCGTCCTATAAAGGAACAATGGCTAAAGAAGGAAGGACCTAACATTATCTCTAAAACAACATGTTTCCATTGGGTCATGGCATGCTCAAATCTGACAAAGCAGGTGGATTCGATGCCCAGTACTTGCAAATTGGATGAAACAACATTGTCAAACATATCTACATAAAATGACAATCACACTGTGAAAGAGAGTCACAACGTAGCAGGGTACTCAAGAGTGATTAATGCTACACTATCTCCTTCACCAAGACTGACATTTAGTAATACACCCTAAGCAACATCAGATACATCGTCATAAACACACTAATTCTTTGAAACAACATAAAACCATAACACACATAATGTCTATCAAAATGTCACCACACAAACGTAATCAAATGATCAAACATGCCATCAATGTATCATCAACAAAATATAAAAACTAACATAGTATCTATGTCATAACTGAAATAAAGTAACATAATATCCAAAACAACTAAAACAACTAATAACCAAACATAAACAAACTGAAACAAACAGTAGCAATTGGAGGGACACTACAACTAGTCATGTCAAAAGTTGATTCCAAACCCTAATGTGAACATACTAGAGGTCCAAGACTGAATTTTTTTTTTGTCAATGCATTAAATTACGTTTTAGAACAGTTTCTCAAAAAAATCAAAATTTTGTCAAAGTTTGAAAATAATTCTAAGGGGCCATAGGTCTATCCTGTCTTCACCAAGGCACGTCGGGGCATGCTATGAGCTGAATTTTCCTTTCTATTCTTTGATGCAACATTCAGGCGACTTCACATTATATCAAAGAGGGGAAAAATGTAGACACTAAAAAATTTCCTAAGCATGTGAATGGTGTTGGTGTAATTATTTATTTAATTACACTTTAGCATAAGTTTACTTAGGCATATTTTATTTCCTAGGTTAATTAATAATCTATATCTTATTGAGCTATCTTGTTGCTCAAGATAAAATTAGGGTTTTGCATGATTGCCTTTTGAAGGCTTTTGTTGTATTTGTAAAACATATCATTCCATAATATTATTCTGGTTTTATGCTTGCACATACTTTTGCTCTAAGGGTTTATAGAACATCTCTTCCTTTGTTCTGAATATCTGTTGCATGTGATAGGTGTTTGCTTGTAGGTGATTCTTGGGGACTATGAGGTTGAGTTTTATCAACTTCTTCAAATGGCATTTTTTGCATTGATTCCCCTTCTCTGCATAATTGAATAATTTTAATTATTTGATTATTTTCTAAGGTCATGTTCTACTAATTAAATAATTTTAATTATTTAATTAATTTACTTTCTCTTTATTTATTATTCCCTCAATTAATTAAATAAATTAATATTTAATTACGTCGCTAATATCATTCTTCTTTCTATAATTAAATAAATTTTCATTTATTTAATTATTCATTCTTTACTCTTCGTCTATAGTTAAATAATTATTTTTAATTATTTAACTGTTCACTAACCTTTTCTTCCTTCTATAAGTTAAACAATTATTTTCCTTATCACTCTTCCCTTCATTATTAAATAATTAATCTAATTTAATTATTTAATGTGTCATCCCATTTCCTCCATTTTTAATTAAATGGTTTCTTTAATCATTTTAATTAAAATCCCATTTTTCATTTTTCCATAATTAAATAACCACTTTGATTATTTAATTGCTCATATTCCCCTCTCAAATTAAATATGACTATTTAATTTGCTCCACTTTCCCTCCAACTTCTCTTTTGAATCTCCATTGTTGATCACTTTCGTTCTCATTTTAATCTTGACCATTCATCCTTAGCAATCTCTAACCCTATCTCTTTGTGGTGCAAGCAACCTCAACTGTTGATCTTGGCATCATATTGGCTTTTAATCTTGACCATATGTTTGAATATCTTTTCTATAAAAGAGAGTTGTCTCCATCATTCCAACTTTACAACCACAATCTGTGATATTCTTGTTAATCGCTATCACATCACTAGCACTTGCATACACTTGCATACAATAAAATCTAAGGGCAAGTTTGCATACATAGAAAAATGGAGGAGATGCAAGAAAGATGAATCAACTTTAACATGGGAAGTTTTGTATTTCTTTGTTGTTATTTGATTTCCGTTACTATTTGTGCTTTCTTGTTTGGATTTGGGTCTTTTTGGTTTGGATTTAGGTAGTTGTGGTTTCTACTATTGATCTTTGTCTTTAACCTTTATTTTTACCCAGTCCTACAGTTTGCATGCTTCTCTTAACTTCTCTTTTTACTTGTTCCTTATGAAGGCCACCAAACAAATCACATACTTAGCACTAATTTTCTGATTTTTGAGTTTGATTAAATGACTAAGGACATGAAAAGGAAAGTTGTAAATAATAGAACACATTGACAAGATGAAGCATAAATAAAATTATCAGATCAATTATTGACAAGGGATCATACTTCTAAGACACACAAAATGATGAGACTCGAGAGAAAAGGACAATAGGAAACTGAGTCCCAACAATATAAATGGCCCTTTATAAAAATAAGATGCTAAAGTATATTACAATTCGATGGCTTAATTACATCTCAAAATTGAGTGACTAAAGTTTAAAAGATGAAATAATATTCCATTGACAACAATATGTTCAAATGACTAGCTAACAAAAATCCAATTAGCTGTAATTTTTTTGCAACAAGTTGTATGTGAAGGTTCTACAAAGAGGATATGGAGGAAAATATTCCCCAAAGAGAAGATGGAGGAAAATTTTCCACAAAAGAAATGAAAATTTACTCATTCAACTACTTATACAATCTATTTCTCCTCTTCGATATCAGTTTCTATAGGGATCTTGCCATAGTTTATGACTTCTCCTTTGATGGTTCTCATATGAAATTAGAGGATTATTCATTTCAGATCGGTCTTACTCTTACATAAATTTTCATTTGTATGAATAAGTCTTGTGGGTGGCCAAAACTTTTCATAAGCCATATTCCTTACTCTTTCTTTTCTTTCATAATTATTCATTAAAGCCTTAGTTGTCATAGCCTTTGTTATAACTTCTTTGTCAAAATTCTCGTATTTATTATCCAATTTGTTATTTAAGATCTTTGTCAAAATTCTCATCTTTATTATCCAATTTATTATTTAAGATCTTCTTTAATGCATAACTTTCTCTATATTGAGATTTATGCCTATTATTTTCTCAATTAGCTCTAATTCATTTAATTTGAGGTCAACAACTAGCTCTTTCATTTATATCATTTTGTTAATTATTTCCTTCACTAGCTTTTTTTCCAATTTTATATTTTCGATCAATTTCCTTATGCTTGGGATGACTTTATTTATTAAGATACTTTTTCTCAACAATATATGATTATCTAAATCTTCTATTGCCAAAAATTTAGGAAGTTTTATTTCATTTTGTCCTTGTCTTTGTTTGCACTTTTTCATGAGCTTGATTATTTTATTTTTCCATTTTAACTCTCTTAGCCCGTATTTATGTGGAATTCATGATTATGTCTTCTTCTTGAAAATTTATTCCTCATCCATCCTTCTATTTTTTTATAAATATTCTTCACTCTATCGAGAGAGGATGCTTCTTCTTGAGAGATGAGGACTGGAGTGGTAGGAATTTCTTGAGTGGATTATAGAGGACTTGTTAGCCATTTGATGTATCCTTGAAACTTTTTTATCTACCTCTTCAACTCTTGTTTATTCCCTTTTTTTCTCCAACATGGAAGCAGTCGCATCCACATTAGATCATAATTCAAATATTTATTTCTCTCATGTGGAGTATCCTAAGTTAATAGTGAAAATATAATATTCTTTAGGCCTCATATCATGTTCATCTTTTGACACTACAAGAGTATAAATTTGTGTTATCTTGGACCCTAAGGAATCTCTAATTATTGAATACAAGACTCAATCCTGTTGGGAATAGGATTCCATTTAATTGCATTCTAAATGTTTATTTCATTCCAAATTAATTTTTTCCTAATCCTAGAATTGTGAAACCCATTCCAAAGACTTAGGAGATACATGAAATAAGTTCAAACATGCATGACAAATTCAAATAAGAGTCTCCCTCAAATTTGGCACCCAACACTGAAGTGTTAACCTCGTAGTTGTCAAAAATATCTTCTACAAGTTCATCCTCAAAGAAGGTGTCCAAATTGGGTCCCAGTTAATTGAGCATTATAAATATATTTTCCATGCAGTAGTTGTAACACAAATATGCCAACTTGGGTGCCCAAGGTGGGCCCATGTTAAGATTTGTTAACTGAAACAAATCCTTCCTCTTAGGTTGAGCCATTTCAATTTTTTTATCAAAATATTCAAATCAATTATAAAAATCTCTACCTATGTCCTCTTCTATATATTGTCTTCTATCCATGAAGGTGTAGCTACTATAGATCCTAACTCTTTCAATTGATTCCTTTCACAAAGAAAAATGGGCTGTGTTTTGAAAAGACACTACACTTATATTTTTTTATTGGTTTGAAATAATTCTAACTATGTGCTCTATAAGTATGTGCTCTCTTTTTATCAAAATTTTATACACTTGTAGGTTTTCACCATTGGCCTCCATTAGGATTCCCTTTTAGGTTTTTAAGCTAATGGGAGTGGATCAATTATATCCTACAAACAATATTTTATATATATTTATGTATCTATATTATGAAGGAATATAACATTCGTGAAGAATGAATGGAATAATAGAATTTTCTAACCAAGAAAAAGGTGAAAGTGATAAAAAAGAGGAATGATATGAGAAATAATATGAGTGGATTTTGGAACATTCTAACTAAATAAGATAATATAACCAAGAGTATTAATATAAATTTCTTTGTAACATTTCAAAGCCACCCTAAATGTAATTTAGGACTCTTGTTGAGTGTGGGTGCCAAGAAGGTATTATATAATCATGATGGTAAAGGGACAAATATGGTCAAAAAGAATCCCTTCATAATGACCAAGATAACATTTTTTGTAGTGTATAAAGTATGATGGTAATTATTGTCAAGAATATCTATGATTGAGAATGTGATGGGAAGAAAATCTAAGGAATAAGAATAAGTTTCATCATCAATAAGATATTATCAACCATATTAATCATGTTGTCAAAAGATAGAGTTGTGTCTTCCAAAAAATAAAGAATATTTTCAAAAGGAGGTCAAGGGTTGACAAAAGAAGGTTAAGCATCAATAGTAGGGTCAATATTGTTGGATTGATTATGTTAGGAAAATTGTTTGGTGAAAATAAATTATTGGGAGGGGAAAAATAAGGGTTTCTTTTATCATTTAATAAGATTGTTGTCAATGAGATATTGTATTTTGTGTTTAAAGAACATGTATAGTTTAGTATTGAAATTTTGAAAAAGGGATCCTAGGTCTAATGCATAGAATACTAGGATCAAGCCTTTGTCAAGAGATCATTAGGATGCAAATCAACAAGGTGATTAGATTAACTTCCGGCCATGAAGGTGACTCAATCAGACCTAGATCTAATCCTTTTGAGCCTTGGAAATTGATTGGAATTGAATTTCTTTAATTAACCTTATTAAACTGTGTTCCCTAATCTAAATTGAAAGATTCTAACAACTGAGAAACTATAATAGAAATTTACCAACATGTTTGAGAAAGGTAGAGTTTTGTGTACGTGTCCTATAAATTTGGAGTCGGCCAAAATATGAGGACTAATTCCCCATATGGCATATGTTTCCTTGTAGGGATATTCCAGATATGTTTTCATAGTCCTCTAATTCCATATCAAAGATTTCCATTTATACGTGTAAATTTTTCATATCATTATTGTATATTTTTTTAGGTGAGCTTTTGTGAGTTGACAAGGTGTAGGGCTTTGAATGCAACAATGGATAATTGATCTACAAACCTCCTCCAAAAATGTCCAAACTTGAAACCTGCACATTCAAAGAGAGAGGAAGGGCTATTCCATTTATGGGCTTGCCTTAGTCAAACCCCGTGTTAATGTTTCTATTTCCATAATGGCGATGTCAATGATAAAAGGATAAATGATAGGAAGGAATGATGAATCCACAAAGTGTTGTAACTCACCATCCTTCAATGGCTTCCTTGAAGGATCGAAGTCATGCATATCTCCTCAAGGTCTTGGATCCTTCTTTTAATTTTATTACTTTCTTGATTTGTTTGGAGAAATACAAAGGGGTTATCCTTCACAAACAATGATAATATAAACATGCATAAACTCACATAGCATTTGACATGATGCTTGGATCTTGAATTGTTGAAATAAATCACTGAAATTTTTTTCTTGAATGCTCTTGACTTGATCTTGACAATAATTTTCACCTCTTCCTTGTTGTTGTTAGATTTGAAATGATGCAATAACTAGGTATTTATATGCAATTCTTCTAATTTCCGCAAATTAAATCCCGGTAGCTAACTTTGGACATTTGAATTGCAAATAATAAAGTGCCATCACCAAAATATTTGAATTTGGAGCCAAACAAAATAGGGGACACTTATGCCAAAATGGGAGTCATTTGCCATAAGGTGTTTGTGTCCCAGTCCTATTTTCTATAAATTAAGGTGTTGAGGGAAAACTATTAGATGAATACATTTGTTTTCCACTTGCAATTTGTTGGTAATTGTTAAAAATAGGCCATGGAATGCATAATTTAGGAAATTGCGGGTTCAATTAGGTCCAATAAGTTAAGGGGGAGAAAAAAATAGTGTGAAATTGTCAAGGGTGACAATTTATGATGCTACAAGTATCATGTCCCAAGACCCTGTGATATTGATAGAATGTATTTGAATCATATTTTTTAGGTAATAGATAGAATTTTTGGGAGGACAAATAGGATGAAGTACAACAATATTAGTATAAATGACTTGATTCATGATAGATTGATATGATTCAACAAGTCAATTGAATTTTATAAATATTAGTAGAAGGGATGGTATGATATGGGAGAATAGATGGTGGTGTTGTAGAAGGGGTATCAAAGGGTGTATCTATGTTGACTTATTTTTTATTGATGTTTTTGAATGGATTCTTGTATGTTTTATTGTACTTTTGAGAAGAAGTGGAAGGGTGTCCAAAATGTTGAGCTTAATTGGTTAAAGAATTGAGTTCTCGGTGTGGAAACCCAAATTCAAATCCCAAAGGACATCTAATGTGTAATTTTCATTTGTGACTCTTGGTCTTCCATAGTTGGCTTATAGTATGGAGGTGATTTCTAATTAATTGGATTTCTAAGTTGTGATTCTTAGTCTTCCATAGGTGGTTTCTAGTGTGGTTGCTCAAAATGAGATGATATTAGTCTCATGGTTGTGCTTGCAATAATTTTTATTGCTCTCATGTTGATGTTCATATGAGAATAATATTTATAAATAATTATCAATATAAAAAATTAGTGGAAGGGTTAGATGTTAGTGTACCTATTAAGTATTTGTTAAATTTTTCCACTGAAATGGTGAGAAAAGGGGGAAGGTGGATCCTAGGTCCTCAATTGAAAGAACCTAGGATTGTAATGGGCCCTTTTCCACTATTTCATTAAAGAGGGAGATCAACACGGGGAGTAGATTGACTATCAACCATGAAGGTGAGCCAATTAGACCTAGATCTCCTTCTTTTGAGGGACTAGAAATAGATTGAAATTGATTTACCTTGATTTTAACCTAATTGGACTATGTGACCTAATACATAAAATGTAAGATCCTAACAAATAATAGACTAAAACATCAATTTGTAGACAGATCTAGAAAGTGTAGGATGTTGTGTATCTATCCTGAAAAAGTTGGTTTTGAGCTGAGTAGGAGGATTGGGATGCCTAGGGGTGTATGGGTCTCTGATAGGGTGTTCTTCTCTACTTTTGGGGTCCTTTGATGACATATCTAATCTTTTGATTTCCATCTATAAAGTTTTCAAAGTATTGTCGGATAATTATGTAGGTGAGTTTCCATGGCTTAACAAGATTTAGGGTTTTGAATGCAACAATGAACGACTTTTCTTCAATACTTATTCAATCCTCTTCAAACCTATAACCTGTGCATTCAAAGAGAGATAAATTGTTGGGCCATTTAGAGGCTTTCCTTAGTCAAACCTTGTTTAAGTTTTTCCACTTGTATAATGTCAAATGTCAATGATAAATGGATAATTGAAAGGAAGGAATGATGAAATCACAAAGTTTTGTAACTCACCACCCTTCAAGGGCTTCCTTGAAGGATTGGTCATACACATCACCTAAAGGTCTTGATCTTGCTTGCTTTATTTTCTTGAATGCTTTGGAGGCCTACAAAAGTGTTAACCTTCACAAAACAATGATAACATGAACACACATACACTTTGACATGATTCTTGGATCTTGAATTGCTATAATAATGCTATGAACTACTCTTGACTTGCTTGATAGTGCTCTTGATCATTATTTTTTGAATAGATTTCTTGTTATTCCTTGTTAGTTTTCAAATGATGCAAAAACTAGGTATTTATATGCATTTCTATGATTTCTCGAGAATTAAATCCCGATAGCTAATATTTGAAATTTGAAATTTGAATGTTAAAATGGCACTTTGAAATATTAACATTGGTCCTCAGTAGAATAGGGGTACCCATAGACCCATGGGAATATGGGCATATGGTTCTTGGTCCTATTTTCCAAGATAAAATGTATCAAGAGAAAAACATCAATTGATTGCATTTATTCAATGCTTGCAATTTATCAAAAAGTGGTACAAATGGGCTACAAAATGCATAATTTTAGGAAATTAGGGACCCAATTAGGATCAATAATTTAGGGGGAGAAAAACATAGTGTGAAATTGTCAAGGGTGGTAATCTACAATGCTACATTTATCCCCCAATTTAGTGAGAGTATGAACTTACATTTAGACTCACACTAAAGTATAAAATATATGTCAAGAGGGGTTTGATTATCCAAATGTTGAAGAGATAGGATGAATAAGGATCAAGAGAGATGGCCAAGACCCCAAGATCTAAGATCCCATGGAAAACCAACATAATCACAAAGGAACACACACATGTATGAAATGTAGCAATACAACATACACAAACATACATGTTAGAAAACACAAAGCATACATGATGAAAACACATGGCATGATGGAACATAAAGATGACAACAAAATTAAAATAATCACAGTGTAGACATGATGTAAACATGAAGACACACAAAAGAATAGGGTTAGTACTATAATATTTGAGTTGGTAATGCAAAGAGACCTTAGTCTCAAATTATCTCAAATACCAAATGTCATCCATCGAATAAATGTTAGCTCACATGAGGACTAACAAGTTGTGTTATGCCACATCACTCATGAAACACATGGTTCCACTGGCAAGAAAGATGTGTTATGTTACGTGGCCATGTTAAAAGGTGTTCATGACTCACACCATAAAAAGTATAATATTTTCTAGCTGAATCACAAGCTGGAAGGAACACAGACTAGTGAGGACCACTTTTCACTAGGTGAGCCCCAAAGACAAGGTGGAAAATTGAGAAACATGCTAGGTCTAGTGAGGACCGCTTTTCACTAGGTGTGTACCCATAAAAACCATACCAAGATTTATACCCCCTAATAACCTTGATAAGGTGCCATAAAATTATCAAGATGATATGTCAATGCCACACTAAGTTCAACTCCAATAAAAAAGTGGAGCAAAAATTCCACTCACCTCAAGGGTGCATAAATTTTAACATCTCGGGGACAAACAAAACTCGCCTCAGGGGGTGCACAAACAATGGTAGGATGAGGTTAAAAACTCAGGGGGTATTATAAAAACACCACCATATGAGATTCTTTACACAAATATGAAAGGGGCTTTGCTCAAGACATGAAAGGTCACACCTTAGAGAATATCACACATGACATCACCACCAAGAGAGGACTAGTCATGGAATAGAAGACCAAACCTTATGGAATAATAGCCATATCATTACCACCAAGGGGAACATAATATGCCAAGAAAGGTCACACTCTTGAGGGATATCAAGCCTAATATCACCACCAAAGAGACACTCACATAGATCAAGAAAGCCACACTTTGATTGGCAAGGTCACCCTTCCTAGGAGATGTATGATATCATCACTAATAAGGGAATATTATTATGCAAAGAATGAGTGGGGGACTATATTCCCCCCTTAAAATATTAGTGTACTTTCTACACTAACATTTTAAGGAGAAATCAAAGGATCCCTTGCTAGAAGGAATACACATGTATGCAAGGCTACTTAACCCCTTGCCCCCGAAGTGTAGGAATAAAGGTGAGCCAAAAAAATTATGATATGTTTCTCCTTGAAAAAGAAAAGATGATTGCATAAAGCTAATTTTATACCCTCATGTATGGTAGTGAGCATGTTGTGATACTACAACTACCATAGGGAAAAGAGAAAAGCAAATAAATGTTAATGTATTATACTTTCAATTTGATCCCCATAAGGATCAAATTCTCTTAATTTCTTCTTTAAAGCATGAAATTCATCAGTAAGATGTCCAAGTGTTCTATGATATGCATAGTAAGAAATATTTGTACTCTTTCCTTTCTTATCTTCTCTATCACAAATGGGAAGAAATGTAATATATCCTTGTTTGAGAAGTGTGTCCAAGGTTCGTTCAGTCTCGGTTATAGGATGGAGGAATGGTGATTTCTTAAGAGGACCATGGACTTTGGATTTCTTGGTCGGTGAAACAAATGTTTGACTTAAAGGCAAGGCTCTTGGTACCCTACTCCTTTAGTTTCTTCAGATGGTACTTGTTCCAAAAGGGAGTAGATCCCATGTTCATTCTTTATGTCACCACCTCATTTGATTAAAATTTTATTCTCATAAGATGGAAGAGCATTAGGTGGTATGTATTCCTTATGGTCATTATCAATAGGCTCTTTCGTGCATGTTGGTTGAGGTATGCCTTGTGATTCAGTTTTCAGATGTAACAAAGTGAATATTTCAAGTGGTGGTATGGCAAGAGATTTTTGGTATGGGGGAATAGGTCATTATATTGAGAGATAAAAGGTTGCATTATTCTCAAGGTTGTGTAAGGAATTTTTTATGAATTCATGCATTCTCTCTTTGTCTTGACCAAGGATATCAATAAGATTTGTACCAAGAGATGAAGTCTCATGCATACCATTATCAAAATTAGTGTCATTACCAAACACACAACTTGAAACATCAACCAAGGATTTTAAGGACATCCACACTTTACCAAAGCACTAAGCCATGATGGCATGATATTTTTTAATGTGTTTCATATTGTTATTCAACAGGTGGTTGGGAATCTGACAATAGATCCATATAGAGACTACTAAGAGGATTATGTCATAGAGATTTGGTCTATGAATAGATAACAAGATAGAGGCACCCAAGGGCGTTTGAGTCCTAGACAAGGGTTTTAAAAATTCAAAATCTGACTTTGTATTAAACTACTTAAGGATTTTGATTCTACTTGCAAATAGTTGTAACAATAAATAATTTTCTAGAATTTTCAAAAATTATGCTAATTTGATGCAAATTGCAAGTATGCAATAATGTTGAAGATGCTTGAACAATTTTGAATGCAAATTTTAGATCTAAAATGCAATAATTGACTAATTTTTAAATGAAAATTTGAAACCAAACAATGCACTTTCTTTCACCTTTATGAACTATATGCAAAATACCTAAAAAAGTACAATTTTGGATTCCAAAATAGAGATCTACAAGTACATAGAAACTGATCAAACATAGATATATAACTGCAAAAAAAAAAAATTGTTTCAACTGTACAAGGATAAAGTCACCTAGGGGTGTCTGACTCCTTGATAGGGGGTTTGAAAACTGAAAAATTGAATTGTTGTTTAAGGTTTCTATTTCTATGTGCAAACAAGTTTTACAATGACTATTTTTCTAGAACTTTCAAATGTAAATGTGTGACAATGTGTAAACAAAAAGTGACAATTATGAGTGGAATTTTGGATGAAAATATGATCTAAATGATTAGAACACACTGTAATGCAAGTTATGATGCAATATGAATGCACTAATTTTGAATTTTTATAACTTTTCATGAAACAAATATGAAAACCTAAATGAGAAATGTAATACAATGTAAAGAAAAACCTAGATATAAGGTTTGAAAGACTACCAATTTTAGAAAGTTTATGATGTTAACACAACAAGGTGAGTAGATTGACTATCAACCATGAAGGTGATCCAATCAGACCTGTATCTCCTTCTTTTGGGGGACTATAAATGGATTGGAATTGATTTAACTCAATTAACCTAATTAGACTATGTGACCTAATACATAAAATGCAAGATCTTGACAAATAACAGATTGAAATAGCAATTTGCAGGCAGAACATGAAAGTGCAGGAGACTATGTACTTGTCCTAAAAAGTTAGTTTTGAGACCAGTAGGAGGACTGGGATGCCTAGGGGCATATGGGTCTCTAATAGGGTGTCTTGCTCTACTTTTGGGGTTCTTTGATGACATATTTGAGCTTTTGATTTTTGTCTGCAAAGTTGTCAGAATGTTGTCAGACAATTATATAGGCAGTTTTTTGTGGCTTGAAAAGATTTAGGGCTTTGAATGCAACAATTAACAAATTGCCTTCAATATTTCTTCAATCCTCTTCAAACCTATAACCTACACATTTAAAGAGATAAATTATTGGGCAATTTATGGTCTTGCCTAAGTCAAACCTCATGTAAGTGTTTCCACTTCCATAATGGAAAATTTCAATGATAAATGGATAATTGAAAGGAAGGAATGATGAAATAACAAAGTGTTTCAAATCACCACCCTTCAATGGCTTCCTTGAAGGACTAAAATCATACACACCACCTCAAGGTCTTGATCTTTCTTGCTTGATTTTCTTGAATCCTTTGCAAACCTACAAAAATGTTAGCCTTCACAAAAAAATGATAACATGAACACACATACACTTTGACATGATGCTTGGATCTTGAATTTCTACAATAATTCTCTGAAATGTTGCTCTTGACTTTCTTGATAGTTCTCTTGATCATAAGTTTGCCAATAGTTTTTGGTGAAGGGGCACCAAGTTAAATTTTGTAATCAAGCCTTGTTTTGGCTTGGATAAGGTCATTTAGACCATTTCATTGATTTAATAAGTCCATTTAGTGTCCATTAGATGATTAGAAGGCTTTAATTACAAATTTGGAAAAATTAGACAAAAGTGTCAATTTCAAATTTTGAAAATGCAAGAAATGCAAAAAAATGGGGAAGTTGAACGGTCATGGAAGCTGAAAAGTCATGGGAGATGTTGGTTTCAATAATTTCTTGATTGAGGGAGTTAATATATGTATATGAATCTCGAATGAAGGATTTTGTGGAGGAAGTGGATGATTTTATAGAAGTTGATCAATAAAAAGCTCCGTTTTCTTGAAGAATTCTGTGTTTTTCTCTTTTTCAGTATTGTAGTAGAAAACTGCAAGAGCCCGTACTAATGGAAATTGAATAAAAGTGATTTTTTTTAGAATAGGGATGTGTTAGCCACATTTTGGTTATTGTGGAATTGAAAACCACCTTGTTTTGAGTTCTTGGTGCTATTTTTTTGTAGGCAGGTCTGAAAGTTGTTGTTCAAGGTTTTGAGGTCATGAAGTGAGTAAATGGCTCATTCCACCTTATGTACATACTTTAGATTGGTGGAATGAGACCATTAGGTTAGGAATATGTTGGATAATGGTTCTTGGAGAATGGGAGATCGGTTTGGGAGCCTTGGTATGAAGCCTTGAATGGGAAAAAGTATGATTTTGAGTGAATTTGAGTGGTTTTAGAGTGTGAATGGATGAAATACATTGGGGCAGTCACTTGTGAGAGTCTTTTGAGAATTTTCATACATCATATGGTAATTTTGGGGTTTTTTTGTGAGATTTTAGTGTGGGGAGAATGATTTTCAATAAGGAGCCTTGGAAAACCTAAGTTTGGTAGCTAAAAGTGAGGGTTTAGTGGTTTGGTACCTTGGTGAGTGTTTGGAGGCCTAATAATTGTGGAATCCTAAGTTTGTTAACCTAATGCATGACTTTCCATGATTTTTGAGTGAATTTTAGGTGTTTAGGAAGGAGTCTCTTTGCAAAAGAGGCCTAATTGGCCTAGTGGCTAGAACGGTAAAATCTTAGTTTGAAGAATTTATTTCAAAGGAGTCTATGTTGAGTTTAAGATATGTTTTAGATAATTTAAATGGGTATCCAAATCTGTTGGTACAGTCTAGATAATTCATTTGGATTTTTAGTTATGTCTAACAGTCCATTGAGAGAGGGCCACTAGCTAATGAAGGATTGGATTGGGTTTGTGGCTAGGTATGGGTCCCTGTGATTTGAGAGTGTTTTAGTTAAGTTTGAATGAGTTTTTTAATCTTGTTAGATTCCTATTTAAGTGCATGAAATTTTATGAAGCCTTAAATGCAAGTTTGGGTTCTTGAAGGCCTAGTTTCTTTGAGGATTTTGTGAGTGTTTTGGAGAACCAGTCAAGGAGTCAAGTTTATGATATTGGTACTAATATATTTGTTTGTGAAGGTGTCCCACCTAGCTCTACATCAGTTGGTATTAGAGCTTAGGGATTAGATCCCTTGAGATTTGAAGTTGCAGGTTGAAGCTTGGAAGAGTTTGGAAGTTGAATGTTGTCAAAGATGCCTCCTAAGAGCAATGCTACTGCTAGAGAGTTACAAGAGGTCAAATAAATACATGCTAAGTTGCAGGAGTCCTAAAATGTTGTGTTGGCTAGACTTGTAGCCCTGGAGACAAATCAAAGAAGGGGTGTGGATTTTGGAGATACAAGTGAAGAAGAGGAAGAAGAAGAGTATGCAAACATGGAAGAAGAACTAGATCCTGAAGATCGGAGGATGGCTAAATTACTTAAGGCAGTCAAAAGTGAGACACACAAGGTGAAGTTTAATTTTCCAATGTATGGTGGAAACTTGAATGAGGAATAGTTACTAGATTGGATTGCAGCTATGGATAATCACTTTCAATGTGATGATGTTCCCGAGGAGTTGAGAGTGAAGATAGAAAAGACAAAGCTAAAAGGACATGCATTATTGTGGTGGGACTATGAACAAGTTGAGAGGAGAAAGAAAGGTAAATCAACTATCACTTCTCAGGATAGAATGGTTGGTAGGCTCAATGGTAAGTTTCTTCCTAAGGATTATGAAGTTTAATTGTTTAAGAAACTCCAAGGGTTAAAGCAAAAGGAATTAGATGTTAAGAATTATACTGATGAGTTCTATAAATTAAGCATAAGATCGGGTAGAATGGAAGATGAGGTTGAAAAGGTGGCTAGATACCTTGGTGGGATTAGATTTAATATTCAAGACGAACTAGTTGTGGAAAATCCAAGGACAGTGGAAGAGTGTTTCCAGTTGGCTATTAGAGTGGAGAGAAGATAAAATAAGACAAGAAAATTCTATTAGAGGAAGATCAGAAATCAAAGAGGAATAGGATCATTTCACACATCAAAACAATCCCATGAAGAACAAGAAGATGCAAACAAAGGTAAGGAGCAAGTTGTTGATTCTAGAGGTGGTTTCAAAGGTTCTAGAGGCAGATTTGGTGGAGGGAGAAATGAAAATATATATTCTAGAAGATGTTACAATTTTAATGAATTTGGGAACCCAGCATACAAGTTTCTTGAAAATAAAGGATCTACATCAAGTGGAGGTGAAAGGAGAGGTGAAAGGAGGAGTCAAATAGTGCAATAAGATGAATGTGAAAGTGTTATTTCTTCTAGTCTTCATGCTACTCCATATGTGGGGGAAACATTAATGATGGAAATACAACTCTTGAAGACATCCAAGGAGAAGGAGTTGATCCAAAGAAGATCACTAATTAGAATAGCTTGCAAAAGAAAAGGCAAGGTATGTAAGGTAATAGTAGATTTTGGATGCACTGATTATATGGTGTCAAGTGAGATGGTGGATAAACTAAAATTGGAAAAAGTGCCTCACAGAACACCCTATAAAGTGTCTTGGGTAAGTGATAATCAGTCCATTGTGATAAATGAACAAGCTCTAGTTGAGTTTCAGATTGGTGAATGTAGAGACAAGGTAGTTTGTGATATTTTTCCTATTATTTTTTCTTATTTGTTGCTTGGTAGGCCATGGAAATTTGATAGGCATGCATTATATGATGGAAGGGCTAATACATACACCATTGAGAAGGATGGAAGCTCTTTTATGTTAACATCATTGCAGGAAGATGTTAAAGAATAGGGTAAGACAACAAAGGTCATCATGTTTGGTGAAAAGGAGATTGTGAAGCTTATGGAAGATGAACAAGAGGTGAAAAGAGGATTTGTAGCCACTTCAAGGCTAGAAGATGTGAAGACAATGAATATGAAGGATGAATCAATGTTGAAGAGGAAAGAATATTGTAGGTTGATGACAAAAATTGAGAAGGTCAAGGATGAATTCCTTGAGAAGACTAAAGATAAGCTAGAAGAGTATGATGGTATTCTAATTGGGACAATGATTTGTCCTTTAACAAAAAACAAGGTGAAGGGGAAGACATATAATGTTAAATCAAAGGTTTGTAATAGTGAAAATACATAGGTTAGTGGAGCAAAGGGTCTGATGATAGAGATCATGGGTAAAAGTATTGTGATCAAAGGTGAATGGAAAGCCTAAGGAGAGAAATCAAGCATGAAATAGGGGTAACCAAGAAAGTAACCATGGGTGTTGATGGTAAGGATATGTGTGTAGGTGTAAAAGCATCTTGGACATCAGTTCCAATTGAGAGGCAGATCAGAGACATGATATCAGGTCAGTGTGGGATGGTGGAGCCATTCCTAGGCAATAAGGAGACTACAAGTGCAAGAAGCAAAGAAAATTTCCATTTTTTGACTCCAAGGACAATATTAGAAGCTTTGAAGAACAAATATTTGGAGTATACAAAGGTGGACAATCAGAAAAATACATTCCAAGAGACTTGGAAAAGTTTTAAGCTCGAGTGTATGGTGCAAGGGCATCGAGCTAAATTTTGTAACTAGGGTGATGAAGTCTTGTTTTAGCTTGGATAAGGTTATTTAGACCATTTCATTGATGTAATAATTCCATTTAGTGGTCACTATATGATTAGAAGGCTTTAATTTAAAATCTGGAAAAATTAAACAAAAGTCTCAATTTCAAATTTTGAAAATGCAAAAAATGCAAAAAAATGGGGAAATTGGACGGTCATGGAAGCTGAAAGGTCATGGGATGCATTGGTTTTCAATAATTTATTGATTTATGGAGTTAATATATGTATTTGAATCTCAAATGGAGTGTGTGGAGGAAGTGGATGATTTTGTAGAAGTTGATCAATAAAAAGCTATGTTTTCTTGAAGAATTCTATGTTTTTCTCTTTTTCAGTATTATAGCAAAAAATTGCATGAGCCCATACTAAAGGGAATTGAATAAAAGTGGTTTTTTTAGAAGAGGGACGTGTTAGCCACGTTTTGGTTCTTTTGGCATTGAAAACCACCTTGTTTTGAGTTCTTGGTGCTATTTTTTTTGTAGGTGGATCTGAAAGTTGTTGTTTAAGGTTTTGAGGTCATGAAGTGAGTAAATGGCTCATTCCACCTTATGTACATATTGTAGCTCGATGGAATGAGACCATTTTGTTAGGAATAGGTTAGATAATGGTTCTTGGAGCATGGGAGATCGGTTTGGGATTCATGGTATGAAGCCTGGAAAGGGAAAAAGTGTGATTTTGAGTGAATTTGAGTGGTTTTAGAGTGTAAATGGATGAAATCCATTGGGGAAGTCACTTGTGAGAGTCTTTTGAGCATGTACAAACATCATATGGTAATTTTGGGGTGTTGGTTGTGATATTTGAGTGTGAGAAGAGTGATTTTTAATAAGGAGCCTTGGAAAACCTAGGTTTGGTAGCTAAAAGTGAGGGTTTAGTGGTTTGGTACCTTGGTGAGTGTTTCAAGGACTAATAATTATGGAATCCTGAGTTTGGTAACCAAATTCATGACTTTCCATGGTGTTTGAGTAAATTTCAGGTTTTTAGGAATGAGTCTCTTTGTAAAAGAGGCCTAATTGGCCTAGTGGCTAGAACGGTAAAAGCTTAGTTTGAAGAATTTATTTCAAAGGAGTCTATGATAAGTTTAAGATATTTTTTATAAGTCATCTAGATTTTTAGTTATGTCTAACAGTCCATTGAGAGAGGGCTACTAGCTAGTGAAGGCTTGGATTGGGTTTGTGGCTAGGTATGGGTCCCTATGATTTGAGAGTGTTTTAGTTAAGTTTGAATGAGGTTTTTAATCTTGTTAGATGCCTCTTTAAGTACATGAAAGTGTTTAAAGCCTTAAATGAAAGTTTGGGTTCTTGAAGGCCTAGTTTCTTGAGTAATTTGTGAGTGTTTTGGAGAACCAATCGAGTCAATTTTATGATCTTGGTACTAATCTATTTGTTTGTGAAGGTGGCCCACCTAGCTCTGCATCGGTTTTCTTGTTATTCCTTTTTATTTTTCAAATGACACAATAATTAGGTATTTATAGGCATTTCTATAATTTCTTGAGAATTAAATCCCAATAGCCGACATTTGAAATTTGAAATTTGAAATTTGAATGTTAAAATGGCCACTCTAACATATTAAAAATTGGTTCCCAATAGAATAGGGGGACCCATACGCCCATGGGTGTATGGGTCCTGGCCCTATTTTCTAGGACACAATGTATCGAGGGAAAAACATTAATTGACTGCATTTATTCAATGCTTGCAATTTATCAGAAAGTGGTACAAATGGGCTATAGAATGCATAATTTTAGAAAATTAGGGACCCAATTAGGCTCAATAATCTAGGGGGAGCAAAACATAGCGTGAAATTGTCAAGGGTGACAATTTATGATGCTACATCCACATTGATCTAATAATAATGTAATATATCACATAGGTCAAAAAATTTGTATTTTTACAACATAATATTTTTAGGATGGAAGGAATTACGTTGTACATGAAGACACATTAAATTAAATGTTGAGTAAATGGTAGTGTATTTTGGCTAAGATGGACTAAAAATAGAGGAAAAAATTACTCATTTCTTCTTGTCCTTAATTTTAGTGGATGAGGTCAATGAAATTGACTTCAAGGATTATTTAGATTTGATATGGGTTGAAAAAGGCCTTGGAATCATGTCAAAGGTTCAAAAGTACCCATGCGGTGAGCAATAAACCACTCAAGGGCATGTTCCTTGAGTGATTTGTGGAAAATTTTGTAAAGAATATGGTGTCACACAAATATTCAAGAAAAAGGAGAAAAATGTGTGTAGATTGGTAGTAGGATCCCATTTTCCACCATACAATGGAAGGAATTAGGATATAAATTTTGGTGGGAAGGATTTAGATAGAATATCATATGTCAATGGATTTTGGTGGAGATCCAAATTCACTATACAAAATCTTGTGGGTAAGACATCTAGTTTTATTATATCTATCATATATGGTGTAACACATGAGGCATGGTGATGTGTTATATGTATGGTTAAGTGGGTAAAAAGGATGAGGTGGTGGATTAGGTGAATAGCAAGAAGCTTTTTGAGGAATTAAGAAAGGGGGAAAAAAATAAGTAGGAGGAATGATCATAGGGTAAATCAATGGAATATTCATAGAATAGGGTGGTGAGTAACATAAGAGGTTGGAGGTATATAAGTGGAATGAATCATTTTGGTATTAGGAAGAGATATTTTTCATGAAAATATTAATATAGTAAGGTATATGGACAAAATTATAGATAGGTGGAGGAGAAAAATGTAAAGATTGAGTAAGGTGAGAGAAGAAAAAGAATGAAAAGGGAACAAAGTAGAATTATGTACTTGAGTAGATAGTGATATAGAATGGATTAGTGTTTGAGGAAGAATAAAACTAGTACAAGTGTGGATATTTTAAATTTTTGGAGATGTAGGTGAAGTGGGAAAGGTACTAACTAAATCATGGAGGTAGAGGCATCTTGAGGAGTCTCGAAAGAGAAAAATATATATATTGAGGGTGCATGAGAATGCACTATATTTTTAATTTTATACTTCATCTCAAGTGTGATAGAGTTAGTAACAATGAGATTATGTAGGGAGTCAAGTAGCTTAGATGGAATGGGAGCTAGATAAATATTGGTAGTATTGTTGACCTCTTGTTATTGAGAAAGGATATTCATTCTTTTTTTAAGTCAAGATATGATTCTTATTGAAATTTATTGGTTTTATTAAAGAGGTAAATGATCTCTTCAAAATAAATGGATGGGGGAGGAACACTAACCATAATAGTCCATTTATGTGTGGGCTATGGCAAGGAATAGACCTATAATGATAAATATTGATACCTTTACTATGGGAAGAATGGGTAGGGGGAATGAAAGGAACATGATAAATAAAGGTAGAGGGTGAAGTAAAATAAAAAAGAAACAAAGACAAAAGTAAGGCCTATAGTTGGAAAACTAAAGGAGGAAAACAAAAAAAAGATGGAAAAAGGTAAACAAGATAAGCTAATGCACATAAGAGATAACATAATTTAGAAAATCAACTATATAAATGAAAATCAACAAGCTACAAGCTAATTTAACACATTAAACTAGAAAGTGATAGTGTAAGATACATTTGTGTTCACCAAATGAAATAATTAAAAATGAAAATTAATTAGGTATGTATTTTTTAGTGTTTATTAATATAGATCAAGTTATACTTTAATTTAGAGTAAATATTATAAACATAAAATAATAAAAATACACAAAATTTAAGATTGAAAATGTAACAAGAAAATACTTGGAAACACAACAAGAAACTAGACTATAAAAATAAATTTTACATGGGTCAAAATAGAAACTTGTGCACTTGGAAGAAAGAAAATGCTTGAAACTAAATTTCTTAGAATTATTCCAAGAAGATTCTTATAAATCTTGAATTCTCCAAGTGATGTCCTCTGACAAAGGGGAAAGTTTGGTCATGTTAGGGGGTGCAAATGGTTTTGTTAGAATGTCCCCAAACTTGAATTTTTGGATCTTCAAATCTCTTATGTTTTGGAAATGGTAGTCACTTATCCTTAAATTTTACAAAAAAGGCATAATATAAATAAATTAGTCAAAATATTTAAAATCCAACAGAAGATAAAACCCTAAACAAATCATTTGAGTTGTCTAAACTTGAAAAAACTAAAATTGAAAGATGAATTGAGCTAGAAATGATGAAATGAAATTTATGGTAAAGTTTGGTGATGTTGAGAGAAATCCTATAAAAAAAGGGAATACTCAATAGAAAAAGCATCCTCTAGGAGGCATGGTTCTATTTTTATCATAGAATGTATTGAAACTTTGTGGGAGATCTATTATGATTTGTAATGAACTTTTGTCAACTAGCACCTTTTACAAATTTGATCCAAATGCTTATAAAATAAATAAAACCCTACAAAAAGATATTTTTAATGGGAATTATACCTTATTCATCCACTTGTGGGTTATTCCAATAAAAAAACACAAGGAAAACATGGAAAATTATTTATACAGACATAAGATATGGAACAAATGGTTATAATGGAAAATAATGATGAAAAGGGAAAAAAACCCTTATTTATAAAGGCTAATAATAGAAGCTATGTGAAATTTCACAAAGGCTTGGAGATGGAAAGGGATGATCAAATGGACATAAAAAAATGGCATGGAGGCAAGAGGATAACAAAGGGGTATGAAAGAAAAAGGGAAAATTTTGGATAAAATGGAGTTCTTAAAGACTAGAGAGAGGGAGAAAAATGGATGGACAAGATACAAAAGGAAGAAATAAAGACATAGGAGGGATAAACCAAAGAGAAATAAAACTTTACAAAATAATTAGACAACTCCAAAAGCACAATATTCAACATATATCTTCCAAAAGAACCTAGAAGAGAGAACTTACATCATAAAATTATTACTTCAAAGTATAAGCATTTATAGAGAGATGGATTGCAAAGATGTCTAAATGAGAGGAATGAGGGATCTATTTATATTTTTTCAAAATAAACCAAGACAAGTGAATATATTAAATAGGGTAAGTGGATCAATAATGAGATGCCCACAAATTTTGGTAGCAAAATTCAATAAATTGCCCCATTGGTGAAGAGGCATGATTAATGGGATAACCATCCTCTAGAGGCCATGGTTAATTTTAATGTTAGGAGGCTCAAGTATCTACTAAAGATAAAAGAGGTTAATATTGTTGGATGTTGTGGTTATGTTGTTGATATGTGGTTGTCATTGATGTCAACACTATTAGCATTGGTGATTGTGAAGGTTGTATATGTCGAGGATATTGAGAAAATTAGAAAAAATATGATGCAGGCAGTCTGTGAAGCTGTGAAGATCAGAATGGCAGAAAGTTGTGTACATTGATAATCAAAGGCCACACTTTAAAGGGTTTCTTGTTTAGTCTTTCTAATATGTTGTCCGGAAGTTTCAGTGGTACGCATCAAGATTGGAGCGAGTTATGATTTTATGAGTTCCTACAATTATTTTGTTAATGTAGCAGGTGTTTCTGGAAGAAGAGAATGCAATTATAGTAATTTGAGTAGTTGTGTATGCTACTATGATGTTCAGTAATGTTTCTAGATCATGTTCTATCATTGTGGTACGTCCCTGTTGATCGATGTGCTCGTGATCGAAGATTTTCCTTTGTGTGTTTAAGGTTTTCATGTTCTTGGCCGACATGATGGTGGTAGCGTGTTGCAGATCCTTATGGATTAATATTTTATTGTTTGGCATGTTCAAGGATGTTGATTTAGGTCTCCATTATGTTGTGACTGACCTAACTTGGTGCACATTGAGATTTTTTCATGAATTGGGCCGACAGCTGTAATCTATTCTTTATTTGTGGTCGACAGAGTTGTTAATGTAAATTTATGTAGCGTATATATAAGAATGATTGTTTCTTCATTTTGAAGTGTGCAAGTATGTGGTGTGTATGCGAAATGTGCGAATAAAGATCATATCATTTGATTTTAGAGCAGAGTGTGAAGAAGATTGAGCAAAGTGTGAAGAAGTGGTTTTTGTGCCTAACCAGAACTATCATCAGGCTTTTCTAGAAGCTAATTTCTCAATTCAACCTCATCAGATGGATTCAATTTGATTGTTTTATGTAAGGCAGTGAGCCTTCCCTTTGAGTAGTGAGCTCTAGGCAGTGTTCCTGAATGCATTTACATTCCTTATTCATTTTTCATTATACTTCTAACAGAGTATAATTTTATGGACTAACATCCACTGTGGTTTTTCCCCTAACAGGGTTTCCACGTATAAAATCTTGGTGTTCATGTGTTTCTAATGTGTTGTTGATTTATGCTTTCACTTTTAATTATCAGATCTAAGATTAAAGGTTGATTAAGGTTGAATAAGTTGAAATTTTGTAACAACTGATTCACCCCCCCTCTCAGTTGTTTATCCTTGGTTTTCCAACAATTGGTATCAAAGCTAGTTCCTTTGAAGAATTTTAATAGCTTGAGGTGATCTGAGATGGCATCATACAAGAAGGATAGTCCTAGATTCGATGGTACAAATTACTCTCTATAGAAAGTCAGAATGGAGTGTCATTTCAAGTGTATTGGTGAACCCTTCTGGAAGATTACAAAGTACACATTTAATATTCCTCAGAATGGTCCCACTACTCCTGATGAGATCAAAGAAGCTAAAAATAATATCAGGGCTATAGAAGCATTGCTAAGTGCTTTGACTGATTCAGAGATGAAAAATGTGATAGGTCTGAAGATAGCACATGAGATCTAGAAGAAATTGGAGACATTGTATGAAGGAGATGCACAAGTGAAGATTGCTAAGCTAACAAGTTTGAAAGGCAAGTGGGAGAACTTGAAGATGAGTGAAGATGAAAACATTGTTGCTTTCATGCAGAAGGTAAATGAACTAGTGATGGGTATTAGATGTGTCGGTGGAGTTATGGAAGAAGATGAGATCGTGGCTAAAGTGCTAAGATCAGTGCATGCCTCTTACAAAATTAAAGCTCATGATATTGAAGAACTTAGGATAGTAACAAATGTGACAAGAGACATTATGATTGGTAAACTTGCTACCTTTGAATTAAGTGAGTTTGGTGAGTCTACTCCTTAGACAGAATATGCATTTAAAGCTACTGTATCCAGAAAAAGCCAATAGAGATATGATCCAAGAGAAAGTTCTAGAAAGACATTCAAGTATGAAGATGAGATGAGACAGATTGAAGATGAAGAAAGAGAGTTAGAAGAGATGGAAGCATTGATTCTGAAAATAGAATCCAGAGGACATGGTAAGTATAAAGGAAAAATTCCTATTAAATGTTTATCTTGCAGTAAGATAGGTCATTTTTCATCAAGGTGTCCTGAAAGAGTTTCTAAGTATAAACCTGACAAGTTTAGATTTCAAAAAAAATGTTATTATGCTAAAGAAGGTGTTACTGGTGATGAATCTGATAAAGAAACTAGAAATTAAGATGGATGGGTATTCATTGCTATCAAGGAAAATGGTACGGTGTCCACTGAATCTGCTAACAATTAGAATAGTGAGAAATCTCTTGCAACCAAAATTGATGAAAAGGATAAATGGGTGATTGATAGCAGATGCTCACATCATATGACTAGTGACAAAAGCAAGTTTATAAGCTTGGAAAAGTATGACGGTGGTGTTGTAAGATTTGGAGATAACAATGATGGTTTGATTTGTAGCAGAGGCACTATTTCTCTTTGTGATAAATGTAATACTGATGATGTTCTTTATGTTGAAGGATTGAACCATAACTTGATGAGTGTTGGACATATGGTAGACAAGGGATATAATCTTCATTTCAAATATGGTAAGTGAAAGATATTGGGAAGTTTTGGAAATATAATTGCTTCACGTACAAAGATAAGAGGTAATATTTTATCACTTAAGTGTTGCTAGTGAAAATTGCTTTATTGCTCAAGTTGATGTAAGTTGGTTATGGCATAGGAGGTTGTTTCATGTGAATTTTGATAACATTATCAAAGTAATCTCTACTCAAGCAGTCAGAGATCTACCCAAGTTAGTGAAGCCTACTAACACTATATGCAAGGAATGTCAAATGGGAAAGCAGGTGAGAATTTCTTTTAGGAGAAAGCGACATCATTCAAATGGAGTGTTGGAGTTGGTTCATACTAATCTATGCGTTCCATCTAGAATCATAAGTCTATAAGGAGAAAGGTACTTTATGTTGATTATTGATGATTACTCTAGGATGATATGGGTTGCTTTCTGGAGATAAAAACATGAAGCACTAGAAAAGTTCAAATGTATCAAAGCTTTGGCAGAAAATAAGACAGGTTTGGATTTCAAATGCTTAAGATCATATAAAGGTGGTGAATTCACTTCCCAGGAGTTCAATACATTTTGTGAAGAGCATGGAATCAAAATACAGTTATCTGTTCCTCTGACCCCTCAATAGAACAAAGTTGTTGAAAGGAAGAATAGAAAAATTCTAGATACTACTAGAACTATGATGTTGGAAGGTAATGTTCCTCATATCTACTGGAGAGAAGTTGTAAGCACTATTGTATACACTATCAACCGGGTAAATGTTAATGGTAAATTTGGTAACACTCCTTTTGAGTTGTGGTTTGGTTATAAGCCTACTATTAAGTATTTCAAAATATTTGGAAGTAGATATTATATTAAGAGAGATGAAGATATTGGAAAGTTTGATGCTAGAAGTGATGAAGGAATATTTCTGGGTTACTCTACTAAGAGCAAGGCATACCGGTGTTACAATAAAAGATTGAAGAAAATGGTTGAAAGTGCAAATGTTAGAGTTGATGAAGACATGGTTAGATCATCTAGATACTATGGATATGATTAATACAACCAACAAGATGGTACTGATTATGGAAATAATGCACAGACACAAAATCAAGTTCAAATTGTTCTGGTGAATCAAGAGAATCATGAAGATGAAGCTAGTGGAAGTGCAAAAGAAAGAACAGAAGAACCATAAGTTAGAGAGAATCTAAAAGTTCCAAGGTATGTAAAGCTAAATCATTCTGAAAATAAAATTATAGGAGACAAGAACAAAGGTGTGTAGACTAGAAGAAGAATTGCAAGAGAATATTGTCTGATTTCCAAGACTGGGCCTAGTAATGTCAATGAAGCATGCAAAGATGAATATTGGATGGAAGAAATGAAGGAAGAACTGATGCAGATAGAGAAAAATGATACATGGACTCTATTTCCCAGACCTCGGGATAAAAATGTGATTGGAACCAAATTGGTCTTTCAGAATAAGCTGAATGAGCAAGGTGAAGTGGTTAGAAACAAAGCAAGACTGGTATGTAAAGGATACTCACAGATGGAAGGTATTGATTTTGAAGAAACCTTTGTCCCTGTTGCTAGAATTGAAGTTGTAAGGTTATTTCTTGCTTATGCTACTTTCAAGAATTACAAAGTCTATCAAATGGATGTGAAGTCAGCATTTCTGAATGGTGAGTTAGAAGAAGAAATTTATGTTGAGCAACCAAATGGATTTCAATTGACTAATGAAAAAGATATGGTTTGTCGATTGAAGAAAGCACTATATGGACTTAAACAAGCTCACAGAGAATAGTATGCAAGACTGGATAAATACTTGTTGAAGCTTGGATTCAATAAAGGTACTACTGACAACAATCTGTATTTCAAGATGGATCAAGATAAAGAGTTGATTATTGAAGTTTTTGTTGATGACATCACTTTTGAAGGTGATGATGACTTATGCATGAAGTTTTCTAATGAAATGAAAAGTGAATTTGAGATGTCAATGATAGGAGAGATAAAATTATTTTTAGGATTGCAAATAACTTAGTTAGATGATGGAATTTTCATATCTCAGTCCAAATATGTAAAAGAGTTACTGAAAAAATTTAGCATGGAAGATTCAAAACCAGTTGGGACACCCATGGTAACCAGCTGCAAGTTAACACATAATGATGATTCTCCTAAGGCTAATCAAACAAGGTATAGGTCAATGATTCATGGATTGTTATATTTGACTCGGACCAGACCAGACATTATGAATGTTGTGTGCATGGTTGCTAGATATCAAGTTGATCCAAAGGAATCACATGTGACTGCAATAAAGAGAAGTTTTAGATACTTGAAAGGAACAGTTGATTTTTGTCTTTGGTATCCTAAGGATGATGATCTTACTCTGAATGCCTTTACAGATGTAGATTGGGAAGGAGATGTAGATGCCAAGAAAAGTACAAGTGGTGGTGCATTCTTCTTGGGAAAGAAGTTGGTGTCTTGGCTAAGTAAAAAGAAGAATTCCATTTCCTTATCTACTATTGAAGTATAATATATTGTTGTTGCAAACAATTGCACTCAATTATTATGGATGAAATAGATGCTGAGAGATATCAGAATTGAGTATAATGAGCCTATTGCTATATTTTCTGATAACTCAAGTGTCATAAACATTTCCAAGAATCTGGTGTTACATTCAAAGACAAAACATATATCTATCAAGTATCACTTTTTGAGAGACAAAGTGAGTGATAAAGAAGTCAGATTGGAATATGTGCCCACTAAGGAACAAATTGCAGATATCTTTACTAAACCGTTGCCTAAGGATACTTTTGAGTATCTAATAGGCAAGTTAGGGGTGATTTCCCCTCCTAATCTAAACTAAGATACAAGTATTTGCATCAATCTGTGCACACTCATAGTCATATCTTGTTTTGGATTGATGTTGTGGTGGATTTTACTCAAGGGGAGCAGTCGAATGGTTCAGATGATATGTTGTTCAGATCTTTCTTACCTTTTCCATTGATGTCAAATGGGGAGAAGAGTAATGTGAAAAAAAACCTTTGTAGAAGAAAGGGGGAGAAGTGCAATAAGTACTAAGAGGGAGAAGATGGAAGAGAAATGTAAGGAGGATAAGAATTGTTTGAGAAGAGTTAGTTGTGTTGATGGTATTTTTCACATCATGTTTTACCATCAGTTCCAAAGGGGGAGATTGTTGGATGTTGTGGTTGTCATTGATGTCAACACTATTAGCATTGGTGATTTTGAAGGCTGTATATGTCGAGGATATTGAGAAAATTAGAAAAAATATGTTGCAGGCAGTTTGTGAAGCTGTGAAGATCAGAATGGTGGAAATTTCTGTACGTTGATAATCATAGGTCACGCTTTAAAGGGTTTCTTGTTGAGTCTGTATAATATTTTGTCCAGAAATTTCAGTGGTACGCATTAATATTGGATCGAGTTATGATTTTATGAGTTCCTATAGTTATTTTGTTACTATAGCAGGTTTTTCTAGAAAAAGAGAATGCAATTCTAGTAAATTGAGTAGTTGTGTATGCTACTGTGATGTTTAGTGATGTTTCTAGATCGTTTTCTATCATTATGGTATGTCCATGTTGATTGATGTGCTGGTGATCGAAGATTTTCCTTTGTGTGTTTAAGATTCTCATGTTCTTGGTCGGCATGATGGTGGTAGCGTGTTGTGGATCCTTATGGATTAATATTTTATTTGTTTGGTGTGTTCAAGGATGTTGATTTTGGTCTTCATTATGTTTTGACTGACCTAAGTTATTTGTGGCCAATAGAGTTGTTAATGTAAATTCATGTAGCGGATATATAAGAACGATTATTTATTCATTTTGAAGTGTGTGAGTATGTGGTGTGTATGTGAAATGTGTGAATAAAGATCAAATCATTTGATTTCAGAGTAGAGTGTGAAGAAGTGGTTTTTGTGCCTAACCGAAACTGTCATCAGGCTTTTGTAGAAGCTAATTTCTTAGTTCAACTTCATCAGATGGATTCAATCTGATTTTTTTATGTAAGGCAGTGAGCCTTCCCTTTGAGCAATGAGCTCTAGGCAGTGTGCCTGAATGCATTTGCATTCCTTATTCATTTTTCATTATACTTCTAATAGGGTATAATCTTGTGGACTAACATCCACCGTGGTTTTTCCCCTAACAGGGTTTCCACATATAAAATCTTGGTGTTCATTTGTTTTTGATGTGTTGCTGATTTATTCTTTCACTATTAATTATTAGATCTGAGATTAAAGGTTGATTAAGGTTGAATAAGTTTAAATTCTATAACAACTAATTCACCCCCCTCTCAGTTGTTTATCCTTGTTTTTCCCACAAATATAAGGAAATGAGATTTTATTTCATGTCAATTTGATCATCGAGGAGTGATATATAAAGGAACAAGGTGAAAAGAAGAGTCCAAAACACATATGTGAAGATACATAAATTAAATGTTAGGTGAACTAGATAAACATCACATGGACAAGGATGAACAAATATTACACAATGATCTAAAACACATAGTTCAAATGTGAAACACAAGACACTTAAATTTAAACAAGGATTTACAAGACTCGACAAGGTGTGAACAAGGGATAAAGGGGGTAAAAACCATACTAGAGAGAACACTTAAGTGTAAATAATAGTAAAAAATATTGTAGGGAATGTGATTTTCATTATTAAAATAAATAAAATTAGAAGAGTGTTAATCCATTAGCCATATTTCAATGTTCTCAATTCTAAGAATGTTTGTTGGTTGAATTCTAGTTATATTGTGTATAAAGGTTGTTATATTTAAGGGGAAAATGAAAAGGTGTTTTATGAATAAATTTAACATATAAAATTAGGTTATGATTTGTATAATTCAATTTATTTTTGAATATTTAAAATACACCTAAGACTAGAGAGGTATTAATATGCTAGTCTTACATCAACATTCCCAATTTTGAGAATGTCCACTAGTTAAATTCTAGTTGTCACTTCGTAAATCAATATAGCATGAATTTTTCCTTGCTTCTTTCTTCATACCTTATAGTGTTACGTATTGAATATTTTTATTCATGACATTCAATATATTTTATGTTTCTTGGCAAAAAATTTATGGATGAAACTTCTCTTATATGCAAGGTCGAACTTCAATTTATTGATTTATACTTCTTGCTACCACCACCTAGATAATAGTTTGTTTTATTTTTTACAATCGATAAACCATCAAACCTTTGAAAAAATGATATAATACTACACATTCTTCAAAAAATATATAAAATTTAGTTTACTCTTTTTGTTAGGAACAATAGATATCAAAGCATTATGATCCCTAAAATATTGATAAAAAATTGTCACTAAACACATTTCAACAAATGTATAAAGTTTACTTGACTTCATTGTTTTATATGAGATTGAAATCAAGGCACCATGGTCCCAAAGGGATTCCAAAACTTTTAGCACAAAATATTGTCATTAAAATCCCCAATGATGTTTCTCCTCCCACCTATTGGAAAGTGACAAAAGTGGGATACTTATGCTAAAATCATATGAAACTAGTTATTTTACTTCATGTTAGAGAAGTGTGATTCCAATGTAACAATTTCTTATTTAGAGGTTTTTATTCAATTTCCCTAAAATTGAGAAAAAAAATATAAAAGGTGGATGAAGTAAGAAATGTGAACAAGTAACATTCAAGAAGATGGTGAGGGACTCATATAAGGAAACCCAAATACGGATTATGAAACATAGTGAGGCATGTTGTTTTGATAAATAGACTATTTTGAAAATAAGGGATTGACAAATATAAAGTGAGCTCAGAAATCCTTGAAGTCTCAAAGTTATTTGACCAACATATGTTTTCAAATCATGAGGCAAATGTCACCTTTCAAAACTCATAAAAAAATTAATAAATAAATATAATTTTCCATATTTTCATTGATTAGAAATGTTTTTGATACGGTAAGAAAAATTTGCAGGGTGTTGTCACCTTTCAACATAGAGAGCCACGAGGGCCAAAAATATCAAGGCCAGAAAACATTAAAGACAAAGCCAAAAAACATACACCATAGACTAACAGCAGACAGACAAAAACAGACCAACAACAGACTAACTGGTATTTTCCCAGTTCTTTGATAGGAGATTAACAACATCATCCCCAACCCATTCCTATCCATCATCAACATTATTCTTGTCCATTTCATCCTTCATAACTGTAGACAGGGTTCTGGTAACATAGTGGACAAGATGGACAAACAAATGAGTCAAGCCATAGGATTTCTTGTCCATCTTATCCATTATTTCCTGCAACACACAGAGCTCCTTCTTGTAATCTGCAACCTTCACAATAACAACGCACTCCACATCCAGTGGGTCCGACAACTAGGAAACTGAGTCCTCCTTCTACTCCTTTCTAATATCAGGAATGGTGTGGGAGCCCTCCAACATACTTATCCTCCTCATCCCTGTAATCTTTGTTGCCAGACCACTCCTCCTCCGAATCCTAGTCAACCTACACTTTCTTATTATTCTTAGCCAATCTACCCAACCTCCTAATAATGGTATCACCAAAAGTCACCACCATAGCCACAACCACCGTGTCACCCTTAGAATCCCTACCCACCACATTTTTACCTTTGTTGTCCTTGGTTGGGGGCTCCAGCAAACCCTTCACACCATCCTTACCTTTCTTCTTCGTGGTGAGTTTGCTAGCAGTCTTGGAAGGGGTTGACTTGAGTTCACAGAGACTAGCTGCAACACTAGTCTGGGAATTTCCCACATTCCCCTTTATTTTCTTAGCAATAGGTTTAGGCTTATGAGCATCAGCAAAAACTAGATGGGTTTTCCTAATAGGACCTTTGGACTCATCTAGGGATAAATTGGTCATAGCGAGAGGTTCAATTTCCTCAACACGAACAACAAAAATTGGCTTGGGCGGGCATAAACCAAGATGGAAGTGGTAGAGCCTCATAATAAGGCCTTCGTGAAGTGGTGGGGGAGGGGTACCACCAGGGTTTAGGCATGCAACCTCAATGCATTTTTCAACAAAGATTTATAAATCCTTAAGAAGGAAGAAAGGAAAACTTAACATAAATTTATGTCGGATGTGATTTAACAGAGGGAAATGGTAGAAGTAGAAGTTTTTGTATCTACCTTCCAGAGTCATGTACTTCATAAGGGCAAGGAAGACTTGGTCCCATGGTTACGAATGAGACTCTCTTTGGTTACGAACTGGCTTCTCATTCCCCACAAAGAAAGCATTCATACTATCATTATATTGGGCCTTAGTATGCTTCAAGTATTTCTTACCAGTACTTGACAGCCTTGTCGCCTGCACAATCACATCATCATTCACTTCAAAAGAAATGTCGCCCATAGTCACTCTTTGGTATTTCCAAGAGTTATAAAATTACATAGATAAATTAAGTTCGTGACCCACAAGACTCTCCATCAAGGGAGCCAAACCACCTTCAACACATATGTGCCACACTAACGGATCTTTATGAAATTTGCCACAATTGTTAGGCTCCGTTTGCACCCTGTCACTACCCATTATGCCTTTGTACACACGGAATAACCAGAAAACCAAAGAGAGAAAAAGGTTAGATAAAATGGTTAAGTGAAAGGTCACCCACACACTTAGGATTCTAAGTTGAACAAAGCAGCCTTGGTTAATCAGAGCAATGTACTGGTCACATGCTTGAGTAGAGAATTTCCTAAAAGAAATCTTGGTGGACTCATAAATGAGAATCTTCAGGCAGTTGCAGCTAGGTAAGTAGGAGATGATGGTAATGGAAGGATTTCCATCCACGTTGTTATTACATAGAGACCAAGGCAAGATGGCCATGGGGCCAAATTTAGAAACATCTAGGAAATTGGCCTTTAGAAGAGGAGATAAAATAGTGAAAAGGATAGAACCTAATAGGAGCTTTTCCTCATAATAATTATTCACATCAATTTTCAAATCAAAACACTTCATGAAAATGCAATAGCTTAGCGCAATCCCCAAAAGGAGATTACGTAAGGTACGACCCAACTTGGCCTTAATCACAAAGTACCTGCCATAATTCCTCATGATTCCCTTATTCAAAATGGCCTCCGCCCCATTATTCAAATTATGCCACTTAGGACACCTCAACATTAACACCTGTCCTCATAGCCCATAAGACAAAGATGTGGACCCCCCATAAAGCCCATAAAAATGTATGATTAGTTGATATCATTGATCAAGTAAGGGCTTTGCTCCTTCATAATTAGACCTTGAATACCTAGTAGTAGGTTCTCCAAATTATGCTAGTATTTAGAGAATTTCCAATGTGTGCCAAAGTTGGCTAAGGCATCAGCCACTTGATTGCCCTCCCAGTAAATGTTTGTGGTTATCTTCAAATTCAACTTAGCCACAAAGAGCCTTATGTCTAATAGAATGTCTTTAGTACTCCACCCCAGTAATCTGTCAAAGTTAACTACATCAATAGTAGATTTAGAATCACCTTCGATATGAAGGTTCTCAATCTCCATAGAAATATCTAACTATAAGCCCTTTAGCAATGCTCTAGCTTCCACAATCATTGAAGATTGGATACCGATCCCTGCAGATTAATCGACCACAAAATTTCCTTTGCAATCTCTAATAATACCTCTTATGCTAGCTCTACCTAGGTTTCCTTTGGCTGCCCCATCAAAATTAAGTTTATACCAACCATTATCCAAAGGCTTCATGATTGTGTTCCTTCTAGCCAGGGATCTGGAGTTGTCGTAGGAGCTTGCATCTAGGTTTTGATGCCAAGCTTTGGCCATAAAAATTTCCCTCTCAGTTGGACCTTTTTTTGAGGTTTTCCCTTTGAGGAGTGAAATGTTATCTACAATGAGCCAAGAACCAATGTCAAACACATCCTTTAGACTCATCTCAATGTTCCTGAAAATCCTATTGTTTCTCTCTTTCCATAAGCACCAGTAGATAATGGGAGAACCTAGTTCCAAATTTCACAAGGTAAGGGGTGGATGAAGGGTCTAGTCTAACTCAAAATAAAATATTTAATGTCCTTACACATAGTCCATTGAATTCCCAAATGTTCAATAGCCAGCTCCCACACACTAACAACAAATAGGCGATGTAATAGCAAGTGGCCCACTGTTTCTTCATTGCACTTGCATAAAAACATATGTTGGGGATCTAGAATCCCCTTTTCCTCAAATTGTCTTGAGTAAGAGTCTCGTTATGGCAGGCAGTCCACCAAAAGAAGTTAACTTTTGGGATCATGTATTGATTCCAAACCCTCTTCCAAAAGTAAAGGGTAATGCCCTAGTCTGTCAGCAGATTGTAACCCAATTTAACTAAAAGAAATCATCTGCCAAGTTGATTGAATGAAGTCTAGTAATTGAAAGTAGCTCATGTAGGGAGTTGGAAAGAAGGCTTAGGTCAAGGGATAAAAGGCAGCAACCCAGAACATTCCACTTCCTAGTACCATGTGGGCCAAGGAGGTAATCACTAATATGAAAACCAAAGAACCTTTGTTCCAACCTCATAAGATTCCTAAATTCATAGTTTTCTAGAGGGGTATCAAGTAGCCAGGGGTCCTCCTAGAATCTAATTTTGTTACCATTACCAATCTTCCATTTCATCCCATTCCTAAGCAGACCCTACAGACTACAAATGCTCCTCTGGGCTAAGGAACCTGAAGGGTGAACCTCCGAGAGACAGTCAATCAAAGGTTTTTTTTTAAGATACTTAGCATTCATAATCTTCCACCAATCCTTTCTATTCCTCAGTTGGTCCTAGCCCACTTTGGGCATCAACGCCTTATTGGTATTAGAGATAATCCTTATCCCAAGTCCACCACAATGTTTAGGTTGACAGACTATGTCCCATTTAACCAGAGCAAATTTCTTTTTTCCTCAGTCCCTAACCAGAGGAAATTCCTTTGAATTTTCTCAAATTTCTCAGCTATATATCTAGGAATCTTAAAAATGGAGAGGAAGTAGATAGAGATATGTCCCTGAAGAGCAGTAGATAGGATTTGAAGTTTACCCACATGGCTAAGGATGGAGCCTTTCCACCCAACCAGTTTCCTTTGGATCCTTTCAAGGACCGAATTCCAAAAGTCAGGAGTGACTTCCTTGCCAGTAAGGGGAAAACCAAGATAAACTGGAGGAAGAGAACCACTCATACACCCTATAATAATAATCACCCGGGTTTGTAGGTTAGGAGTGGTGTTGAAGAAATAAATCATACTTTTATTATAGTTAATGCACTAACCAGAGCAAGCAACCTATTTATTAAGACATGTTTTCCATTTCCTAGCTTCAATCATAGAATCTTTCCCAAATAGGAAGGTATCATCCACAAATTTTTGGATCACAATTGGATCTAAGGAAGAGGCAACCTCGATTCCCTTAATAGACCCTTCCAACAATAGATTGGAAAAGTTCTTTCTCAAGACATCTGAAATCATGATAAACAAATAATTTGAAAGGGGGTACCCCTATCTGATACCTCTCCCAACAAGGAAGAACCCAAATGGATTCCCATTAACAAGAACATAGTACTTAACCATTGTTACACATTCCATTATGAGTTTGACCACAGATTGGTTGAATCCAAACTTAGCTAAAAATTTAGGGGTAAAGTCCCAAATCACCTTATCATAGGCTTTTGATATATATAGTTTAAGGGCCATACCAACATAGTTGTATCTATCCATAGAATGAATTAATTCATGGGTGGTTATGGTAGCATCAAGGTTGTGATGACCATGCACAAACCCTTTTTGAGTAGGGCTGATAAGTTTATTAAGGAGAGGTTTGATGCAATTCACCAAAATTTTAGAGAGGATTTTGTAAAAGGCATTGCATAGACTAATAGGATGAAAGTGACTCATAGACTAGGGATTAGTAATCTTGGGAATTGAGGCTAAGAAGGTTTGGTTTAGTCGTTTGAGAATCTTACCAGATTTGAAAAAATCTTGAGCAACTAACACAAGGTCCTCAACAAAAATCTTTCAAAAGATCTGAAAGAATGCTGGTGGAAAAACATATGGGCTAGGCACTTTGTAAGCCCCCAAACTAAAAGTAGCCAACATGACCTCCTTAGGAGTGATAGCATAGAGGATCCCAATATTATCATTCTGGGTAATTATGGTTGGGAGAGGGTCTAGTAATACATTATTTAGAGCTGGATTAGGAGCCTCAACAAGAGCCAAACAAGCCAACTGAAAATAATACACAACCAGGAGACTGATCTAGGTGGGTGTATTGATCACATCCCCCTGCTCATTATGAAATTTAGTAATATGATTCCTTTTCTTATGTTCAATGGCAGAAACGTGAAAAAAAGAGGTATTCATGCCACCTTCTTTCAGCCATTGGACCCTAGATTTTTTTTTCTAGAAAATTTCCTCTTTCCTTAGAATTTGTTTCCACTCCCTCCCACACTCAATTTCTTGGTTACAAGTAGGAATACTGACATCCCCCTCCTCCATTTTCTTTTGAATAATTTTCAATTTATCCCCAATAACTCTTTTTTCTAAAAAACATCCCCAAAAATTCTTTTGTTCCAGCCTTTCACCATGCATTTGATATGTTTAAATTTTAAAAAGATCATGAACATGGGTGAGCCACGAACAAGAATGTTCCACCATTTAGAAACTTTATTTTTGAATTCAGGATGGGAATTCCACATTATCTCAAACCGAAAAGGGAATGGTCCAACAATAGACAGGTCATTTGAGATCAACAACAAAGGATTGTGATCCAAAATCATCCTAGGCAGAGCCTGGAGATTGGCACTGAGAAGGTCATTCTAGTTACTGGAGCAAAGGAATCTATCTAATCTTACTTGAAATAAGTCCTCCCCAAGACACTTGTTGGTCCAAGTAAAGGCTTGGCCCGATAATTCAATGTCAATCAGGCTAGTAGAACTCGAGAAGTTATCCAAATCAGCAATAGTATCAGAATAATCCAGCAGACCACCACTTTTCTCTTAAGGATATAATGGGGAATTAAAGTCCTCAGCCACCAACCAATGAGAACCACTTGTTTTTAATCCGATCAAAAAGGACCTACCGCAAGGAATTCCTAGCATTTCTTTGGATGGGAGCATAGATATTGATAAGAGACCAAGAGCCACTTGGGTAGGAAAAGAAAACTCCCACACTACTCCTGCAGTAAAATAGTTCAAATCCATTAAACCTAGAGGGGTTCCATAGCACAACAAGACCACCCGCCGGCCCCTCAGCATCACTACAAGAGTAATTGCCCCCCAACCATAAATACTTAGCAATATTGTCAAAATTATCTTTCTTCATCTTGGTTTCTTGTAAAAGTAACACATCAATCTTATGTTCTAGAAAATACTTTTTCAGAGCTAGTTGCTTATGAGAACTATTCATCCCTCGCACATTCCATGACATGACCTTCATTTTTTACCTTTCTTGGAGGACACTTCCAATGTCCTCTACTTAACAATGGCTATCTCATTTATAGTCTCTCTCAACCTAGCTTGTCTTTGGTTGGGTCTACCAAGTTTGGAGTCACCACCCACATCCACCTTCTTCTTCCTCCCTTTTTTCTTTGGGGTTACCTAGATATCCTCTTCCACATATGTATCCTTAATCAATCCTTCATTACCAAAAGTTGTCTCTTCAATAACTCCAGTACTCTCATCTTCCCAAATTTCACCCTCTTCACCCATTGTCTCACTAGTCCCAGTAGAACCCTCCTCCAATAGGGAGCCTCCAGCTAACGCATCCCTCCCAAGAGCCAAGATAGAGGATAGAGCATAAAAATCCAACATCTTAGAAAATTCCTCATTCAAAGTTCGAGAAGGAATAGCAAGGCCTGAAGCCAAATCTACATTAGAAATCTCCAACCCACTAATAGGAACCCTAGAGGTTGGGACTTCAACCAAAACTAGTGAGGCAGACTTGGCCAAAGTGTCACCATCCAACAAAACACCGTTTTCCATAGGAGGGTGAGCATTTACAGTAGACTCTCGGGTTAGGCTCCCGATTAAAATAAGATTTATTTAGAGATACGGTGGCCAAGTTTAGCACACTTCTAATAGTAAATGACAGCATATTCATAGCACACAGGTTGGACCCAAGTACCAAACTTAGAGCACAACTTCACTAAGTTAGGAAGCGTCTTATTCACACTAATATTTTCACAAAAGCAGAAAAATACTAACCCGGATTTAAATATGGTGATGGAGTCTAAAGTAATGAACTATCCTAATGAATCTCCAATTCTTTTGAGCATGGATTCATCCCAGTATTCCAAGGGCAACCCATGCAGACATACCTAGAATAGTGTCGATTTATTTAGATCCACTGCAAGGTCAAACCCCAGCTTCCAACGACATAATTCCAAACTATGCTTTCCATACACCCAAGGCCCTAAAGAGAGAACCACAACCAAGTATTCTAAGGCCATAAACTTCAAAAGGAAGAGGCCACCCGACATTGTGTAGATCTTCACACTACCTTTGAGGCACCATTTAGTCGCAGCCCATCTTCAAACCATATCCACAGTGGGGAAAGAAAGAGAGAAAATCACCTACAACTGTGTTCTCCATGGAGGAGAGAATCCTATCACTGACTTTATCAAAGATAGAAAAATCTGTTCCCGAAGCTTTCACTTCTTATTCAAAAAGAGGAGAGGGATTTGAGCTCTATTTACCATTGGTCAACACATCCTTCCAACCAAAAGTTTCCAAAAAAATCTCTATCGTCAGCACTTCCAAACCAAACAAGATCGAAATCACGGATGACTCTGAAAGACCCGCAAATAGAACGGGCCCACCAAGAGTGGCACCCGAGGGACACTAGCCCACATGTGATAGGGTGAGGCTTGGGTCAGGAGAGGACAGAGGGTGACCATGGGGTACCCCCAAGGAAGAATCCACCATGTGCATACGATGTTCAAACGCGGACAGAGGAGAGAGGAGCGGGAAAAAAATGAGTAGAAATGTTAGAAGAAAAGAAATATGAAGAAAAAATTCATCAAAATATGCAATAATTCACCACCAATCATTTTTACATGCATTTTCACTCATGTACATGCACATGCATGGAGAGATATGCACACTCATGCACTCAACAAACATGTAAATTCACACAACCACAAATAAACATATGACTACATCCATATAAACACATGCAAGAATACCCAAATGCATGCATGTACATATGCGCACACACACATATTTGACAATAAATATCAAAAATCCATATAAAGATAATAATATTTCTAACCCTTAAATTAAGCAATGAAACCCATTAATTTTTAATTTTCTATATTATTTATATTACTATATATAATTTTTATTGCATAACTACCTCAAATTGTAATTAATTAAGACCCTTTCTAGCATATGATTCAACCACTTTTTGTGCCCATATATAATTAGATCTTATCATAATTTTTTATAATAAATTAATATTACATTTTTGAATAATAGAATTTAATAGTAGATAAATTAGAGATGATTGAAATTGAACTAAACTTTAATCTCTACTTGCCTAATCTATCTAGTCATATATGTTTGCATTGCATTTAGTATTTAATTATTAAGTGACATGATCTTAACATTATAATTGTATAGTGTCAAGGATGGATGGAGAGGAGCGGGAAGAGTAGAGGAGGGGGAAATTTAAATTATGGAGATGATGCAGGTGGAGAAGGAGATGATTCAGAGGATGCAGATGGATCACTAGTGGGAGGCGATTGTGGTTGGATAGGTTGCTTCTATTACTTTTTTGGGTTACGACGGCTTCATGCTTGTTGTTTCCTTCTTCCAGTCAAGTGGAGGTGGCGCAGAGCAATTTTTTTTCATCTAGTTGAGTGGCGACAGTTTTTCTTCTTTGTCAGGACGAGGTGGAGGTTGTTGCTGTTCCTCTGGTTTTTTACTACTTTTTGGTCAGCCCTTCACATTTTTTCTTGTGGGTTTTGGTTGTGGCCTTTGTGGGGAGCACTTGTTTTTCCTTGCAACTGGTGAGTGTGTTCTTTGGGCTTTCTGAGGAGGTTTGGTTGGAGGATGGGATTTTTTCTAGTCCTATTGGGTGTGATGGGATCGCTTGGGTGCTCTCTTTGTTGGCCTGCTCTCTTTTTGGTTTCTTCTTGGCTTCCCCCATCCCCTCTCTGTTGTCTGTTTGGTGGGGCCTTGTTAGCAACTCTTGCCCTAGGTGTTTCGTGGTTGTTTTTGGTTTCCATCTTGTGGTTTGGTGGTGCTTCCCATTTGTTGGTTCTATGGATTTTTGGCCTATCTTTGGGTTGCTTGGGTGTTTTATGGTTTGGCCTTCTCTTAGTTTCCTTCTTGTATGGGTTGTTCCCTTTTCCCTCTTGGTTTTTGTTTTCTTCTGCTCTCTTTGGGATCGAGTCTTATGAGTAGTTGCTTGGCTGGTTCTTTGTCTGGGTTGTTTCCAAATTGTATTATCTTGGTTGGGTGTTTTTCTAGCATTTTTTCTAGATCCCAAATGTTGTTTCCTCTTGTTGCTGTTTATTGGCCAATGGTTGTGTTGTTTATCAAGATTTTATTGAAAACCTGGATGAGTTTTAGCCTGAAAGTTGTTATGGTGGCTCTATGGCTATTATTCAATCTTCTTCTCTTGGTCCACAGTATGGTCCTAGTGCTAAATTTACCAAAGGATGTTGCGGTCGCTTGTTTGGTTGTCGTGTTGGTTTTCTCCTCAGATCCTATGGAGGTAGATTCCTCTCCTTTTGAGGTGGAGATGGGAGGTGATGGTTTTCAGTTTCCTTAGTTGCTTATCCTACTATTGAGGTGGATGCTTCTCCTATGGAGGTGGAGGTTGAGGGGGCTAGAGATCCTAGTTGGTGATGGATTAGATGGTTGTGACATCCTCTCCATTAGAGGGGAACTCTCTCCTTTAGAGGTGGATAATGAGTCAGTTCTCTAGTACCAAGTGAGTATTTTTTGCAAGGAAGTTGACTACTTGCAGTTTTCTATTGTGTATCCCAAAGCCCCTATTGAGTTGGGGTGTGGGGATTTTTTAGTTTTGTTGAGAAATAGGGTCTGGTTGGTGTTTTACACCATTTTTTTCTTTGTTTTTTTTGGATCTAAAATGGTTTTTCTAATAATTTGGTTTGTTGATGCCTAGTTGATTCAAGCGGTGCTCTCTATTTTTTGGGATCAGAAATGGATGTTTTGAGCAGTTGGTTTGCTAATGTTTGTTTGATTCAGGTGGGGCTCAAGTTTATCTATGGTTTTAAGGCTCCTATCAAGACCTACTTGTGAAAGGGTATAAGGCCCCTCCTGAACCTATTTCATGCAACTTGTTTTCTTGTCTCTCTCTTTATGGTTGTTTTTGTTCTGGCTGCTAATGGTCTACATCTTATTTTTTAGGCAGCCCTCTCTTTGTTCGGGTTTCAAGTCCTTCTAAAACCTGTTTGTATTGGGTTTCGGGGCCCCATCAAAACCTGTTTTACCCTTAATCAAAAACATTCTAATTTTGAGTCCATTGGCATATGTCGCATACTTTCATCCCATTAACATATTGCATCCAAAATATCTCCTTTGTCACAAATAATTTAATGTGAGTAAACCATAATTTATAAATATAAATATAATGAATCTATAAATATGGTCATATTCACTTTTAAAGGGCATAAATGAGTGTTATAATCTATTAACAAAAGTGAGGGATGATAAAATTTGAAGGTTTTGTTAAATTTATGACTTAATGAATTAATTCACAATTTAATATGATAATTATCAAATTCTATATGTAAATATATAATATACTAAAAAAAGTGAGGGGTGATCTAAAATTTGAAGGTTTTGTTAAATTTATGACTTGATGAATTAAATGACAATTTAATAGGATAATGATCAAATTCTATATGTAAATATTTAATATATTAGAAGATATTTAAATTTCATGTTAAACAAGACTTTCAAATATTTTAAATATAGTCAATCTTTCAATAATAAGGGCATGGACTCAACATCAATTTCAAGTGCAAGTAAAATTGTCATTATTCAAAGGACTAATCTGAATGAAAATATTCTTCTATGTCCAATCTTCCATAGAAGAATTATATATAAAATCTCTATGTTTTGTCTGAATAAATTCTTAATCTCAATATTTCTAAGATTAAATATTAATAGTATCAATTGTATAGTGTAAAAATATATTTAACCAGTTTCTAGCCATCCATTCCAACATAGTCACAAGTGGTTGCAAAGTGATCTAGTTGAACTTCTTGTATTCTAGCACTTTTCAACCTCTAGATATATCATTCATTTTATTAAAAAATGGAGATAGTGAATAATTATCTCAACCTTATGGGGGTATTAAAGCTATTGAGAGAGTTAAAATTGAAATTAGTTCAATTTTTTTTATGGAACTTATTGTTAACAAAGTAAATATTAATTGTTTTTGTTTTGATTATATTGGAAAAATAGGTTTTGAAGGGACCTGAACCCCTTTACAACAAAAAAGAGGGAAAGTTTCTCAAAGAGAAAGACATTCAAGTATCAACAATAGCTTAAAGAAAACCATTAGCAAAACAACGACGACCAAACAACAAGAAAATAGAAAACAGAGAAAAAGACACTACTTCATATTCTTCAAGGTGTTAGCCACCTCGATCTCCTGATTTCGATGCAAGTTGACCATATCCAACAGTTCTTGTTTCTCCTCCTCAAAGGTCTTCCTAAGGTTTCCCCTAGTCCTAGTACATGGGCCCTTGGCCTCATCTTTGTTGCCCTACTCTCCCTTACCCTTTGAAGATTGGTCTTTCTCTATCATCTCCACAAAGTAAAGCTAATCTTCCCTTAATTGACTAATCTTACCAAATAAGACCTCCAGGGATTCCACACTATTCTTTATCGAAGAGTGACTAACATGTAGCAGATTCTTGATATCTGCATTTGTTTCATTAATCTTGGCCTCCATTTCAGAAAGGCAGTTCTCACACAGGGACTTAAAGTCTGAAAAGGAGCACTCCAAATCAACTAGTCTCTCAATCAGAATATCTGAAGAAGAACCCTTCAGTATTTTTTGCATATTTTCTTTCAGACCCCTAATCTTAATGTTTATCTTATTAAATTCCTGAAGCACCCACTTGGCAAGATTGAATGTACACATTGCCCTCAAACGAGCCATATCTAGAAGCTCAAACATTGAAGTATTAGCTCATTCAAGTAGGAGAAGTTCTCAGAGAGAGGGTTGATCTTCAGGCGCTCAGGCTTACTAGAATGTAGAATCACCCCCTCCTTATGCAACGAGCTGTCACCCGTTATCTCCATGTTGGGTGACTACCAAACAGGGGATTCATTGATTTCAACAATAGTTTCCTCAACACTCTTCATACCACCTTTTGAAACCTAATTATGCAACTTAGCAATTCATTTGGATGCCCTTCGCAGAAATTCCTTTCCTTCCTTAACCCCTACAACAGTAGGCAAGACCTTCTCCATATGGCCCACTACACAAGAATCCTGCCCATGAATCACATTATCCTCCTTAGAATGGGAACCACTTGAGACAATATCAATTTCATTGCCAATAGAAGGGGACCCATGGGAGTTTGACTCCTGCAAAACCAGCTTCTTGGCATCTTTCTTCCTCTTCAAATTCCCCTTCTTTCTCCTTTTAGAGGGGGCTGCCACTAGGGATGAGGAACCACCCTCCTCCTCATTCCACTTAGCTTCCTCATCATCACTAGTGTCTGGACTAGTTGAGAATGAATCCTTACTAATTGCCTTCTCCTTTCCTTTGATCAACTTCACAGTCTGAATATGGGCTCTCACATGCTCCATAATGAGTAGTATGAGGCCCTCATGAAGAACAGGAGCCCTTCTATTTTTTAGATGAGCATAGACAGACACTTCCAACAAAGAGAGAAGAAATAAAGTAAATAAAACATGTAGACCATGTCTGAAATGATTTAATAGGGTGAAGTGGTGACCTAAAATGGTATTATATTGGCCATCTAGGGTAACGTACCACATCATTACCTTCGCAATATCTACCCAAATAATCTTCAAGGAAGTTCGTTCATAGCCCCATGAGGGCGTTTTAATCAGCTTCTTTTGTTCATCATCTTTGAAAAAATGGTCCATGGCGTCGTCATTACTCTTTCTTTCCTTGAATTTTTTTTGCCATCCATCGACAACCCAATAATGGAAGCGATAAATTCCTCGTTGATCACAAACTTCATCCCCTTAACCTGTAATCTTCTATCATGCCAAAAGCGAACAAAGTCTGCAGAGGCATTAGAATCATGGTCGTGAAGCTTTTCAAGAAAGGGAGTGAAATTTCCATGTTTTAAAATTCTCCATATCTTAGGTTCATTCCTCCACCTTTCATAGGAAAAGGGCTTGATTCTACTCTAATCACCCCCCATATCAATTGTCACCATAAATTGAAACCCCACAATAGAAACAAACAATAAATTAATAGCAGGAAAAATACCACCCACAAAGTGTGTGCTGATAAAACATGCAATAATGGCAAGAACAACCCAGAATACGAACTCAACCATAGCCATCATTTCGTAATAAAACCTTAGCATCCTCGGGAAGGAGGGGATACTCTTCCCATGCCTTGTAATCATGAAGACTACCAGCCTCCTTTGTAAATAAATCTGCTAGGGAGTTTCCCTCCCTATAGATATGTGTGACACGAGATTCTTCAAAAGATCTTAGCATCATTTTAGAATCCCCCATCAGTTGATCAATTTACCAACTTGGCGTCTAAGTGCCAAGTAAGCAGTTAACGATATTGAGGGAATCACCCTCGACCCAAATCTTGGAGTAGCCCTTGTCCAACACATATTTGATACTAATAAATGCAGCTTCGACTTCAATTGATTAATTGTTTTTGTTAGTGTGATAGAAATTTTTATTTTAATAGAAGTTATAGGATGGAAGCATAAAATTATGTCTTATTTGTGGATCATTTAAAAATTAATAAAAATTAATAAGAATGGCACATTTCAATCAAAGAATTTCCTATATTTAATAAAAAGGACCTTCGATAGAAGGCTCCAAAAATTTATGAGATTGGTTGTGCACGTATCTATCTCATTCTTGCTTGAGTATCAAGGACCTTCAATCAAAATTGTTTGTGTGGAACCTATTTTCTTTTTGATTGCCTTCGAGCTATACTTAACATTTTATTAGATAAAAACTATTGATTCAAACCACATTTTCACAATCAAATGAATTTGTCATAATAAGAAATGTTGCACAAACAAAACCCTCAAAGTAAGTTTTTGAAAAAATATGATTTATTATAATTTATTGAATTATTACATTCATTTTCTATTTTCAAATCATCATAACTTTATTATTAAAAATTAATACCTTTGTTCCATGAAAAAATAACAATAAGAAAAATAAAAATTCATAAAAATAAGACTAGCCTCGATATTGATATCCTTCATTCAAAAAATGATTTAAATATATAAGAAAAAAAAAAAATTGTGCATTTAAGAGAAATATGTATCTAAATTATAATTAATATTAAATAAAACATAATATTAAATAAAATATGCAATTAAAATATGTACTAATTTTTTTTAGAATTTATAAAAAGATTTTATTTGTAGTTCAAATTATATATTATATCAAAAAAATTAAAACCATTGTAAAAGATATACAAATTCTTAAAAATTTAACTAATATAATAATAATAAATGATATATTTAAACAACTTACACAAATTAAAAAATTTACTAATAACATAAGTTAAAATAAGTAATACTAATGTTATATGATAACCCTTACTTCAAATATATTTTTTAAAGATATAGTTAGTTTTATGGGCTTATAACTGCTAATTTTAAAAGAGCATATTAATAATAGAAACATAATTTAAGTCGAGCAAAAATGGACACACACACAAGAAACACACAACAATAAATTTGTGTGGCTTACCGTAATGGTTATATCCCTGGGAAAAGCAGAGATTTTTCAATTATATTAATATTTTGTTTTCTCTTGTGCATTTACAGTAGCAACTCATCATGTTTTAAACATACACCATGAACTCTTCAAGTCTCTAAAAGAAATGAAGAGAAAAAAAAAAAGGTGGGAAAGATAATGACAGTTGAACGATCAAGAACCATTAGACTTCACTCCCCAACAATCTCCCACTTGAATTCCAACCACTGCTGCAACGTACAGAGCTCTCCCCCTGCTTTTCCAAGCTTATTGTTATTTAATTACCAAACCAACTAACCAGTCCATTGCATCATTGTTATCAACTAGCCAGTCCATTTCATGTTTCCCTTGCATTACCTCTGTCAAGAACTGATTCAACCCAAAATAATTTCCCTCTTCTCGATCCTTCTCGAACTCCAGTTGAGCTGTATTTTATTTGAGAAACACATATCCCAACTTCATAACATCTACACTTCCAAGAATGGCTTGAGTGGTCCATTTTGTAAGCTTATTTCCATTGCTCTTGAGTTCAGTTGCCAAAACAACACCTTGTTTGGTTTCCAATTTCTGATGCCGATCAACTCCAGAAAACATAGGATCAAATTCATTCAAAGCATTCAAAATGAGAAACTATGTTTGGCCCCTTAAATCCATAACACTCCTATTCCACATTGCTTCATCAACCTCCTCACTCTCCATAGAAATTGGATGCCTCTTAATCCTTTTTGAAAACACATCAACCTCAAACGCTAAAAAGAGATTCTCCAGCTTACCAAACTCCTCATAGAGAGCATACAAAAACTTTCTATTTGGTTGCAAACTACTTTCCTCTGCAGCCAGCTCCAGTAGCCTCTTCCCAATCCCCATCTTTAGTGTAACACGTCCAAATTTCTCCACATTTCCATCATCATCCTCACTCTCCACGTCCTCATCGATGTCCATGCTATCATTTTCACTTGAAACTGAAAGAAATGGGTATTGGAGCAATCTTTGCAATCCTGCGGTGACAACTCTTAATCCTTTTAACATTTCATACACTGGTTTTCCTTGTGAAGACTCAACTATAGCTAAAGTATTTTACAGCTCTCTTATAATTTCACATTTGTCAGATTCAACCACACCATCCTCTATAGAATCCGCATCTCCTACCACAAGTGCGGGATTTGAGATATCATTTGAAATTTTGTTTACATCCAATACTGTATCTCCACTACTCTTTTTTGATTGGTCATTGGTTGAAAATACAATATGAGGTGCCATAACAACACTGTCTGCTACAATTGCACCACAGGAACCATATCTAGCATGTGCAGAAAGGACTTGGAGAACCTTCTCTGGCCCCGAAAACTCTTTCTACCCTCTGAATATTGCTTTCACACAATGCCTCCTCACTGTCAACATGTGGTAATGGCATCAGCTTATTCCTTGGATGTTCAAAACTCTGCAATCCACCAGATGTAGAGAAAAAACAACCCCGAGGAAAAGGGGAAAAAGGCTTTCGAGCGGACTTCATCAGATAAGACCAGGCAACCATCTGCTGCAATACCCCAAACTATGTCACCCACATTAAAATCTAAAGAGGGATTCAAGCCCTGTGCTACTGTACTACGATTTGTCAATGCAACATTATCTTTAGCATCACTCACCTTGACAATAACATCCTCTAATGCACATTCTTCATCAACTTCTTGGTGAATTTCTGCCATGGGCTCCTCCTACAAGTCATCTGACTCAGACGGCCCAACACCGGTCTTATCCAAACCATTTCTATTGCCCCTCTCAAGAGCCTTGCCCCCTTCTATCTCTGAAGAGTCCATTCCTTCTTCTATATCATTTTCTTCATCATTAGATGCCACTGTCCCAATCATATAATTAGATTCCAAAATGTTAAAGAAATTCTTCAACAACTAATTCAACTTCAACATCTAACCTGTCCAAGTACCTTTTTCTTGCAGCCAAGATCTCACTCAATGAAGGAGTTCGTGTGGATTGAACAACTCCCACTTCAACGTTACTTTCTACTATATACAATGTGCCTATTTTGCTGCCCCGAGCAATCACCAAGACCCCTTTTGTTACTTTCCATCTATTGGATCCACAAATGACTTCACACCCTTGAGAAGCCAATTGTCCAACTGAAATTAGATTTTGTTTAAGCTAAGGGATATGTCTAACATCCCACAATAGCCAACTATTTCCATTTGTTAACTTTAACAAAACATCTCCTTTACCAATAGCATCACAAGATTCATTATTTCCAAGAAAAATCTTACCAAAGTCATCGGTTTACAAATTTTTGAAGTACTCCTTGCACGAAGTGGCATGAAACGATACTCCTGAATCAAGTACCCAAACATTTGTTGTTGTTTCTTCCGAGGTTAAAATAAGAACACCGAAATCTTCTTCACATACCACATTTGCTTCATCTGGTTTTGGCTGATTTTCAACCTTATTAAAAGACCAATAGTTCTTTTTGATGTGGCCTTGCTTGCCACAATACCAACAACTAGTCTCTCTACCTTTGGATTTTGACCTTCCTTGTGATTTCTCATGACCACTTGAATTTTTTCCTCTTTCTTTTGATCTTCCCCTATCATTTGCACTCAAAACATTACCCGATGTCGGAGTCTCACCCGTGCTCTTCCTTCACATTTCCTCGCTTAGAATTACATCAATAACATCGTCAAATTTTAATGTATTTGAGCTAGAAATTGAGTTACTTACTGCCATAACCAAGCTATTCCAGCTTTCTGACAAAGAACTCAAAATTAAGAGAGCTTGAATCTCATCATCAAAAACTATTTTACATAAGATAATTGACTCGTAACAATATTAAAATCATTCAAGTGATTCGCTATAGAACTACCTTTAGCCATTTTCATGTTAAACAACCGTTTCATCAAAAATAACTTGTTCGATGTTGCGGGATTTTCATATAATTTATTCAACATACTCATCAAATCAGCAGTTGTTGTTGCTTTGGATATGTTAAACGACACTATTGGGGATAAACACAACCAAATGGCTCCCAACACTTTTCTGTTAAGAATGTCCCAATCTTCATCTGCCATACTTGATGGTTTCTTTGCTTTACCATGTAATGGTCACCACAGATCTTTCTAATATAAATAATCTTCCATCTACATTTTCCATAATTGATAGTTGTGGTCATTGAACCTTTCAATCTTTCCTTCATCAGACAACATTGCTCCCACTCAAACTCAAATCTCTTGTACCAAAAATCAAACACCATAGCGCTCTGATACCAATTGTTAATTTTAAAAGAGAAGATTGAAAACATAAACAGAATTTAAGTTGAGCAAAAATGGACACGCGCACAGAAAACACACAACAACAAATTTGTGTGGTTCATCGTAATGGTTGCATCCCCGAGAAAAATAGAGATTTCTCAATTATATTAAAACTTTGTTTTCTCTTGTACACTTACAAGAACAACTCATCATGTTTTAAACATACAGTGTGAACTCTTCAAGTCTCCAAAAGAAATGAAGAGACAAAAGAAAAGGTGGGGAAGATAATGGGAGTTGAATGGTCAATAACCGTTGGACTTCACTCCCAAACAATAACTCTATTGTTTTCATTACTGCAATAAAAAATCAAGCACTCACTCACACTCTCTAAGATGTAAATTAGTAATAAAAATGCTATGTTTATTTAAGCTTAAAAATAGAAATTCTGATAAAAATTAATTTAGTATTTATAAAAAAAATATTAATAATAATTAATAATTAAATTAAATTAAATCTTCAAAAATTTAAAAAAAAATCACATGCAATATAATATATCAAAGAGAAAAATACTAAAAAGTTACATTATCATTAATATATTTAAATTAAATTAAAATCATATAAACATCAAAAACTAATATTATAAAATTATAAAAAATCATATAACATACATAATTTATAATTGTCACTTAATAATTAAATTTTTAATTTAGACTTAATCATATAATTATCATTATCTATGCATGTTTCTTATAATTAATATCAAATACTCATTGATATATAAACCTCTATCAAGTAATACAAGTAATATACCTTCAACCTTATATTACGAACAAGGCAATCGTTAAACAAGACAAAGATACCAAGTTCATGGGAAAGAGAAAAGACTAATTAAGTGAAGCTTAAAAAGCTCTGATCTTAAGAACTTTATAGTATCGATAAGAGAAAAAAACCCTATGGTTTTATATCCAACTCAAAAGTAAAAATTAATTATCATTTTATTTGTTTTCATGGATTATATTATGAAGACTTTTAATGTCATGGTAATAATGGTGTAAAATATATTATAAAGTCAAATTTAACTTGCAACATTTTATAAATTTCAAAGAATTATCTTGTATATAATTTTGATTGATAAAATTTTGGCATTGTCATGCAATCATAGATGGAGAATAGATAATAAAGGATTATCCAATCATGCAACCAATAAACAAAATAAGACAAAACTTAATGGAATAGTGCAAGAACAATATATTCTTTAAATTCATACATTACAATCTACTACAATGGGCTTCCAACATGCTAGGTATCAATCATTTGATTATAATTGAGCAATTATAAAGCTTCAAAAGGTATTGCAATACAATGCCATGCCTAGTTATATCCTCCTTTGCAGCCACCAACTATCTTCAAGAGTATTTATATATCAACCTCCAATCACATGAGTGGTCTCAATTGGCCACAAGGTGGCACAAAGCTCAATGCCTTATGAAATGTGTAGATTTATCTTTTGGAATGAGTAAGATAATGATGGTTCAATAGATCTCAATGGATCCCATACCATAATATATCCTAGGTCTAGTGCACCTTATAGTGTGTTCTTTAATTGTAACAAGCTTTGAGAAGTTGGTGCAAACCTCAACTAGTGAAACTAAATATCAATCTATTATTATATTATGCTCAGTAAAGAATAAAAAATTAATCTATGGCTTTTTGGTAATCAAAATATCTTAAGATTTAGATATGTCATTGAAGGATCCAAGATGAATACATGTTTTCAATTGTAGGGCAAAATATGTAACTGCATGGATAATAATAATGATAAGGAATAGTTTACAAACAAAATAAACAAGTAAAGAAAATATTGTTTGGTTGATACAATCTATTTTTGATACTCCCAAGGATGTTCTTATATCAAATACCCAAGGCTGATTGAAAAGTGAGTCCCTCAATTTCTAGTGGCTAAAGGAAACCAAAATGGTCTAGTTCATCCTTTGAAATCCAAGATGAGTCTTCTTGATGCCTTCCTTTCTACTCCACTACATACTCCTCATAACACTTGTTCCTAGTGTTCCTTCCAATTTTATTGTCTAAAATCTCAATTTCTTCATTTTGTTGTGGTGGTATCTAATTTTTCCATTGCACTCATACACCACTATTTCCCAATTCCCCTCCATGATACTAATTGATATATATATATATCATTGAATAGGGTGTTGTACCCATATCTTCTAGAAACTCTACTTCATATGAATTTCTTGATTCAACCCTTTTTAGAATTATGCAAGGACCTAACTTCCTTTTTAGCTTGTTGTATGTTCCCGCTAGAAACCATTCCTTCTTGAGATATACCATTACTTCTTTAACTACAAACTCCTTATGAATTCTCTTCTCATCAACTTTCTCCTTATATCGATCATTCCTTTTCTCTAAATGATTTCTTACTTTCACATGTAATTACTTCATGTGTTTTGCAAATTCTTTTGCCTCTACATTTTATTTTTTCATAAATATCTCTCAACTCTAATACATTCATTGGACTACTACCAAATGAAAATACAAACAGTGTCATTCTTATACTCTAGTTTACTAAATTATTATTCATAAATTTTTCCCATGATAAAAAAATGTTTCAATTTCTTGTCTTCTCTCCAATCTTGAACATCTCAACAAATTATCTAGTTATGTTTACAATTTGTATATGACTATCAATTCATGGATGATGTCTTGAATTGAATTTCAAATATACCATCTTCTTCCATAATATTTTCTATAAATATCTAGTAAAAATATATATATATGTCTAAAACAATACTCCTTGGTAAATCATGCAACCTCATTACTTTTTTTTTAAATAAATCAACTATATGTACTACATCATTGTTATTCTCACATGAGATAAAATGTTTCACCTTATAAAATTTATCGACAAATATAAATATAGAAGCATTGATTCTTTGGTTTCTTGTCAATCCTAATACAAAATCCATACTAATGTCATCCCAAGATTTCCTTGGAATTGGTAATGGCTAATAAAAACCTATGTGCTAGCTACTCCCCTTTGCAATTTGACAATTCTTATACGGTTGGAAAAATTTCCTCGCGTCCTTATATACTTTTAGCCAAAAATAGTCCTCACTTACCAATACAACTATCTTTCCTATCTCAAAATATTTTTCTAAATTATGCTAGGCTTCACCTTAATCAAATTTTCTCTCATTGAACTTCTAGGAATATACAACTAGCTAAATTTGAACAACATTTAATTATAGATCAAATAGTCAATCCACTTACTTATGTCTATGCTTAATAATTTTATACATTATATCCATGCCTCCACAAATTCATGATCAATCTCATACAATTGCCTTAATTCTTCAAATCCAACTACCTCTACTCTCATTTTTATTAAAAAAAATCATCTCATACTCAACACATGTGCAACCTTATTTTATTTTCCACTCCTATACTTCAACACAAAATTTTATCTTTGTGTAAATTCTACCCATCTACTATACCTTTGGTTTAGCTTACCTTGCTTGTTCAAATATTATCAATTCCTAATGATCAGTGTACAACACAAAATGCCTCCACTTCATCAATGTTTGAAATATGGCATATAATTATTGATCATATTCTAAATTTCTTCTTGCATTTTTCAATTTATTACTAAAATAATTTTTTTTCCTTCTCATCTCAACACTACTCCTATTGCACTCCCACTTGTGCCACAATCAACTTGGAATACCTTGTTAAAATATAATAATTATAACACTGGTTGTTCTATCACCTTCTTCTTTATAAAATCAAAGCTTCTATATACCCCTAATGTCTACTTATAACTCCTTTTTTATCTCCCTTTATTTTCTCATTTAGCGTATCACAAATACCACTAAACATTTTGATAAATTCCTTATAAAAACTTTCCAATCCATGGAAATATCTTACATATCCAATATTTTCTAGTGTAGGTAATTATACAATTTATCTTACCTTATTACAAATCCCAAATACAAAAATTTTGTATGCATGAAATTACACTTCTTGATGTTTATTAACAACCTTTGTTCCTTTGATCTTTGTAATACCAATTTGATGCTCTAGGTGTTCCTTATTAGCCCTACTAAAAATAAAATTGCCATCCAAATAAACAATTACAAGTTTCCCCAAAAATTTCTTTAATACCTTATAAATGTTCTTGACACATTAGTCAACCCAAAATACATAACCAACCACTCATAAAGTATTTCATTTATCCTAAATATTGTATCACAAAGTAAACCCAAAAGGCATAACCAGCCACTCATAAATTCTTTCATTTATCTTAAATCTTAGTAAACTAGTTTACTTTGCTCAAAGATCCATTATGTCATTCATCTTAGGCAATAGGAACTTGTACCTTTTAGTAATCTCATTTACTTTTTAGATTATGTGCAAATTATCCATTCACCATTTTTCTTGGGTGCTAGTAGTATGGGTACCACACATGGGCTTAAACTCTATGTAATCATTCATTTCCTTAACAAATTTTGTCAATTTAACTTCATCTTTTTTGTTGGTTTCATCCTATGCACCATCTTATCTGGAAAAAATTCCCCTAGAACTAGACCCATATGATGAATAATAGTCCTTACCATTGGTAATCCATCAAGCATATTTTTTGATATGATATCTTGGTATTTTTCTAGTAGTTCTAAAAATTCCTCATGTGGTCCCTCTTTTGTATCAACGGTAGTGCCTATTCTACTCGTGGTGCTACACACCTTTGGAATTAATCCAAAACACATATTGGCATACCTCAATCCATCCAACATATTGATTTTGGCACTACTACAAAAAAATTATTCTCATTATTTTAATGTGATCAACCTATGCCTCTTGTCATTCATCATTAGATTATAAGTATTTCAACTTTGATCATGTGTAGTGATTATATCATATTTCCATGGTCTGCTCAATAGAAAATGACACACATCTAGTAGCATTATGTCACACAAAAATTCATCATGGTAGGTATCTATCTTAAGTTTAAACCAAATTTTTCCTTCACCAACACCCTAGGTTATTTTTGAAACCAAACAATCCTATAGGGTTTGGTATGTTCTATCCTTTCCAATTTTATCTTGGCAAATATCTCTTAAAATACCATATTATCGCTACTACCACTATCTATATCAACCGTAAACACTTACATCTATATTTTCATATTGCTTGGAATAAAATTTTCCTCTATATTGGCTCCTCATATTCGTGTTTTAATAGATCTCTCATTAAAACAAGTAACTTACCCTTTTTTGGTTCATTTTCAAAGCTATATGATCTCTCAATCCACTCATCAACATATCAAGTTCTCACTATCTATTATAGCCTCATGTTAGTGCTTCCTTAACCTTAATGTCATTCAAACACTATGTGTTATCCACATCTAAATCATGTTTCCTTGAAGTTCCTCCCATCACCTCTACCACATCTCTCTCTACCTCTCTAATATCCATTGGTTTTATCATTGTATTATGAATTTATGGTATTTGTCTTTGTGTTATTACCTTGTTGTTCTAATGATCATTTTTTCCTCCTTCTTTCAATATGGTCTATTACTCTCAAGATCTCTTACATATAGTCTCCTATAATCATGGTGTGACCTATCCTCTTAGAACCTCCCTTCTCTACCTCTTTGTTGGTTTTTCCTATATCCAATTTTTTTATTTAATCTCCTTTCTACCTTTAGGGCCATCTAATATGCTTCCTCTATTGTTTGGATGTTTAACATACTCAACTCTGCCTAAATTGATTCTCTCAATCCATGTATATATCTTTCTATTTTCTTGACTCCCTCATCATGGTTTCTTAGATGTATCATTAGTCTATATTACTCAATAAAGTCCTTAATGGTCATATATCTTTGCTTTAGATTGTGGAACTCTTTTATTATATCTAATTAGTAATTTATAGGAATAAACTTAGATTTCAATTTCTTCACCATTATGTCCTATCTCCCAATCCTCGACTTACCTTTCATATTTATTTCTAGCTAGGCTTCCTTCCACAAAGAGAAAACATGACCCTTCAATTTAATCTTAGAAAATTTCACTCTATTTGGGTCATCAATATCTCTATACGCAAAATGTTTTTCTAAGTTAGCCATCCATAATATCGATTCTTCAAGATTTATATTACCAAAATAATTGAGAATGTCTAATCTAGTTTTCTCATCAATACTTGATATAGTTTTCAATATTATTTCTTCCTCTTTTCTTTCACTCTACTCAACATGGCTGGCTACTTGTTCTTCAGTACTTTCATCATTTCTAAGGTTAGGGTTTCTTTTGTCGTCTTCAAAATCATCCATCTAGATCTTCACATCCTTCACCATCTCAATAATCTCTTTCATCTTCCCAATGAGATGAAAAATACCATATCCTCTCCATGAAAACATTTTGAATTTAGTGTAAACTACCTCAAGTTGGTGGTCTATCCACAATCACCCCTACAAAATGTCTAACAAATGGAACTCTATTTACAAGATCCTTGTGGACTTCCATAACTTTTTAGTCTATTTATAATAAGGATCTTCTACCAAACATTTTAATGCTAGAAGATACCCTTATTTATTTGTTTTCAAGTAAAAAAAGAAAATAGAGCTTCTATGATGTGTTTCCCCTTCTAGGTATGCCTCAATTTACCTACCTCGCATCATGACTTGTGAATATATACCTAGGACAACACTCCATGGTGCAGGAGCATGCGGGAGGACAAGCAATTGACACCAACCAAAAACATTGTTTTAGTTTGCTTTCAATTTTGATTTTGTTCGTGTTTGATTTATCTCACTCCGATCAATACCTAAACCTCTTAAATTTAATGCTTCAACGAGATGTTGAGTTTTGATCAAATATTGTATTTGCAACTGCCTTGTAAATATTGTATTTGCAACTGCCTTGTGAGTACTTGAACCATTCTTCCAATGCCCACATACAATGCCGATTATTTGATATGAACAAAATGGATTTGTCGAAGAAGTCTTAAAGCCAAATCAAAGACTTGTCGACCGATTTAATAACACCATACTATGGAGCCTTAAATTGGATGTTATTGATATGTCTTTTCATCTTTCAAAGAAAGACAAGGGGGTGCGGGTTAAGAAGAAGCATTTTGTTTTGAAACAAAGCAAAAGAAACTGAAATTACAGGCGTGGCTGCATTGAATGAAACTTCTTTTTAAAAAAATCAAAAGCACAGCAAAACTCAAGGCGGCGCATACATAGAATGAATTAAATTTCATTTGCAAGCTACAAGAGGAAGATGAAAGGCGCGCAGAAGCCAGAAGGACAGGAATATGATATGCAGCTGTGAACGAAAGTGAACAAGACACCGATTGAGGGAAATGGGAATTTAAAAATGAATAGAAAATGCATAAGGGCGTCGATAGAATATGAAGAAGCAGTTAAAGATAGCTGATTTTAAAAAAAAACTGAAGGCGCCAAGTAAAAAGAGTGAATGGCAGGCAGATAAGAGACAAGGGGGCGCGCAAATTGGAGAGAGAGTTGGAGAGGAAGGGGCTGCGGATTAACAAGCTCCGATTGTTCAATGAAAATCATAAGGGGCAGCTGTGGTAAGAAAGTGCACAGATAAAAGGTGGTTTGGAATGTGAATGCCGCCTGGGAGAAGACCGAGCTAGTTAATGTGAGTATTAATTAAGTTTAGATGTGCAATACAAATTTAGTAGTCAAGAGGGCCGAGTGTCTGTCATGGAGTGGTGAGTGCCAGTGTTAAGGGCAAGAAGGGAATGGAGGTATCTGTCAAAGATCTGGTCAGATGTTAAGAGTGGATAGGCTAGAATGCAAGGGAACATTAGAAATGTAGACGTATTTAGATTTGTAATTGAAATAGGGGAGAGGGGTCTATAGTGGAACATCCTAACTTCGTGTTTCTCAAAATTCTATATGGAAATTTCAAATCACTCCTAATTTTGTACAACAGTTTATTTGGCAACTCATATGTTTCTATATTTCATTTTAGGGCCATATCATCAAACATGATGTCACATCAGCATGCTTTTTGTTGAGTTATCCAAAAAGGCCCCAAAAAAAGTGAGACTGATAGTGGTGCACTAAGTCATGTTTTATCGGTGCACTGATGTGGCATCACATGATTTGCCAATTTGTGTACTTTATGGATAAAAAGTGTTTTGTAATTGAACATTAAAGTGCTCCACTATGGGGCCCTCTAAGGACTACTTATATCCCCACTATTGGACTCCGCTCCACTCTGGGCCCCTCTCCCCTAATGAGACCCGAGTTTTGCTTGAAATCCTATTTATTGAATATTGAATTAAGGTAGAGTTGCGTGTGTGAATTTATGTTATGTAATTGTTGTGTTTGAGTTGATTAGCAAAGGGATGTCTCTCTCTGCATCACTCTACTTATTAATATTATTCCTCTTATTAAACTCAATCAAAAAAATTGTGTGGACCAAGCTTCGATACCACTTGATATAGTCATGGTTGAAGGTGAAGGATTATCCAATAAATAACATATAAAAAAACTCAGTGGAAAAATATGAAAATAATTTTTTTATTCATATACATAGTCACAACAACATTAAAATTTTCTGCAATAGACTTCCAACGTGTTAGGCCTCAATCATTTCATTAAAATCAACCAGTTATAAAAATTTGAAAGATATCATTGTACTCATTGAATTCTTTCTTCACTATCGGTCACCTAATGATCTTCAAGAGTATTTATATATCAATCTGCCATAAGGTAGTGCAAATACCAATGCCTTAGGAATATGTAGATACAACTTTCGGAATGAGTGTGACAATGATGGATCCATATATTGTGGTGTGATCTATACCATTAAGTATCCTAGGTCCAATATAAGTTGTAATGTGTTCTTTAGTTTTCACAAGCTTTGAGAAGTTGGTGAAAACCTTGAACAATGAATCAAATGTTAATTTGTTATCCTATTATACCTAATAAAGAATTAGAGATTAATATGACTGTTTGGTAATTAAAATACCATAAGAATTGTATATGTCAATCAAGTATTCAAGATGAACATATATTTCCAATCACAATGTGAAATATGTAATTATGGTGAAATATAGTGGAATATAAAGTGACTATCTAATGTGAAAGAAAACCTACAAACAAAAAAAGCAAGTAAAGAATATTTTTGGTTGATGCAAGATTGATCTTACACTAATAGATAAAAAAATTAAAATATTCTCAATAAATATATAGTCATTCATAATCTTTAATAGGAAATATTGATGCCACACTCAGAATACCACCAACCCAAGTGATCAAAAATCAATCAATGACTACAATAAAATATTATTTTAATATTAAATCAGAATTAAAATTTTACAATTAAGAATCATTTAGTAAAACAATTGACGAATTGAAAGAAAAACTAAAAATATATCACTATTCACAAGAGAATAGAACAAAACATATAACCTAAAAAAAACTTTTGAAAACAAACCATCACTTACAAAAAAAAAACAACAATTTATTAAAATCTATAAAGATACAATATCCAAATACAATCAATTATCTCCTTATTCTACCTTCCACAATTTACAGATATTCAAACATCTAATTTTTTGGTTCACTTCTCCCTTGTTCTAAACTATTCATCTTATATCCCCATTACTAAAGGAAAAATTAGTAGTTGTTTGGTTAGCAACATTTACTCTTGCCACTACCCTCCAAGTAGAAGGTGGACCATTTCCCCATATGGTAATAGTGATCTATATAACTAGCACTATCATTAACCAAGAATGAAATTCTCATAAAAATTGCATTGTAGTAAGTGATTTTTGACGAATCATGTGATATGTCCACATGCCAACATTTACTTGTGCACAAAATTGTCTTTTGAATACCTTTAACATTTACTTATGCACCAACTAAATATTGTGTAGCAACGCAACAAGATATTGTAGTATAGCAACTAGATGTTGTATAAAAACTACAAACTTCTCTCATAGCAACTAAAACCTATTAAGTAACACTTACAAACTAGGAACTCTACAAATTAATAGCACAAAAAAAATCAACACTCTCTCAATTGATATTTACAACAATAGAGTTGAAGATAAACTAAAAGAAATTAAGTACAAGAGTTGAACTTATTGTATCCTTGCACCAACAAAAAAATAGTTATCATTGACTTTGTAAGAGAGTTGGCTACATTCATTACTATTGATCTTCTCCATTTGATTTTTGTATCATCTACCATCTTCAAACAAAATGATATCGAACATTGATATATTTAGTATAAGCATAGTACATTAAATTTTTCACCAAACAAATTGCACTTTGATTGTCATAGTGAATATTTAATCTCTTTCTTCCAAAAACAACACTTGAACAAAGCTTTTGTAACCACATAACTTCTTTGTAAATTTGTGTTACAACCATATATCCTACCTCACTAGAGTACAAAGAAATTGTAGTTTGTCTCTTGCTTATCCAGCTTATTACACCTCCACATAGAGTAAACGCATAGTCACATATAGATCTTCTATAGCCCAAAATTCCAATCTAATCTAAATCCACAAAGACCTATATATCCAACAACTAATCAACATTAGTAGTTCCATGTTAATAAATATACTAATCAAAAGTTCCACACAAATACCTAAAATAATTTTCACATAGGTCTAATGTTCACTACTAGGGTTTGGCATAAATCTACTTAGAACTCCCCTTGTTTTGGAAACATCAACCTTCTTGAGTAAACCCACAAAAGTGGTTTACAATTCGAGTGAGGAAAGAAAAGTTGCAAAAAACAACCCCATGCAAAATAAATTGGTTTTTGGGGTTCAGATAAACCCTTTGGTTCGAACAAACCCTAGTTTGAGCAAACCAAAAGAGGGTTTGAATAAACCCTGGTTTGAGCGAACCAATTAAATGCAAGGTCCCGCCATGCCCGCCAAAAAAATAGAAAATATTTTTTGAAAGGGAGTTTGAATAAACCAAGGTTCGAATGAACCCTGATTCGCCCGAACCCCCCTTCTCCCACCTTCTCACCCTCTGGCCCAAAAAACTCCAAAACTTTTCCCTTTGAAGCTCAAGCTAAGGATGAAAATGGAGGAGACTTCACAGACCCAAGTGGATGATGGTAGTCCTTGGAACGAGCTATCCAACGAATATAATTTTAATATGTTTTGGTTTTATTATGTATTTGTTTTTTAAGTTTTATTAAACATAGGTTTTTCACCTAAAATCAAGCTCTTTGTTCTGCACATGTGGAAAAATAGCACATTATCAAAAAATAATTGAAAAATATGAGTGCACCAGATATTGAAGTCATTGATCCAACAAAAAAAAAAGAATATCGATAAATACAAAAAATATTACATTGTATACAATCTGCTTATGTCTGAATTGTAATTGGTTTGACTTTGAAACTTGATTAAGGAAAAAATATTCAATAAAACACTATGAGACCAATTGGAAGCACTAGATATCGTAGTTACAAATCTAAATTCGAAAGAAATAGAATTTTATCCTTCACAGAAAAAACGTTCTGTTGTATACGGTGAGCGTCACTCCTTAAAAATGTTGTTTGCTGAAAAAAAAACTAGTTTTCGAAGGAGATGGAAAACAAAGTACAATTTGATTCCAAAAATTTTGAAAAAAATATATTTAGAATCTATAGACAAAATGTCACAAATCACTAGCTTGCATCATCTTCAAATTCCTCACAGTTTAGCCGCTATAGGTGCTCAAAAGTGAAGATTTAGTTAGAAAAAATTATTTCAGTGTCTAGTTTGGCCAAAAATTGTAAACCAGTATTGTGGGATCACCCTCCTACAACATTGGCATAAATAACATTGTACAAGTGTCTTCAAAGCACTCATAAAATTTAGGACATGGTTCCAAAGACAACTTAGTACCTACAAGAAAAGGGATGTTTACAAGTTTATTATTTTGCACATTTAAACTATACAAAATAGTTTCTATGTGTTTCATCTAATTTAACCATAAATATTTTGCTAGCCCTGTCTCTATGGATTTCCATACCATAATATAATTCACAACCTCTATTTTTTCATTTCAAATTCATTAAAATGATAAACTTTGAGATGTTTAATCATTCTCTTATTGTTTTCAATGAATAGCATATCATCAACATATAAAACAATGATTAAAATACGACCATCTTTCTATTTGTAAAAAACACAATGATCAACTTTATTTCTAATATACCTTAGTTTCAAAGCATAGACATCAAATTTTTGATACCACATACAAGATGATTATTTTAAACCATACAAAGTTCTTTTTAATTTACAAATTAAATTAAATTTTTCCCCTAAGTCTCAAATAAAATTAGTGTTTCACATATATCCATGCAAGAATGTAGTTTTGACATGTGTTCTATTTCAATATCAAAAGCAACAATAATGAACAACATAAATCTAATTTTAAAAAATTGAAATGTGCTCTCTAGCTCCCTCTATGCCTCTTCATGTTCATGTGGATGTCATCACAAGGCTCATTTTTCCATCTGCAACTCTCTCTATATCTCATGTTTATAAAAATTTCATTGCAAGTTTCATTTTATTGTCATAATGTGATCGTTTTGGGGCATCAATTTCTTGTGGACTAGTTATCTTTGGTTTTACCTATGATAGGTGACCAATTGCCACTTCATTTACTCATCACATGCTTCCTCTCACCTCTCCCACTCATCACTCAAAGACTCCTCTTTCGCTTGCATCCTCTGTCACTAGTGATTGGACTTCAATTATTGTTGTTTGTTCCTCATTGCATGTCCCTGATACGAGAGTGGAGGCCACTAGTGTTTCTCTCCCTAAAACAAATAATGGTGCTTCTCCATGTTGTTGATTCAATGCAAGTTCCAAGTCTATTCCATTGGGGTAGGGTTGACAATCCTACACAAATATTTTTGGTAAAGGATCCCATTCTCACCTCCCATGTGAAAAAATTTAGCCTCTTCTTTATGCATTATCTTCCCTAATGGTGGTGTGGATAGGATATGCTAGAGAATGAGGATTTTTACCTGTATGGGGACTTGATTTGCATATTTAACAATTTATGGCCTTCCCTTCAAGATTTACACACTTGGGTATTTGATTCATGGAAGCCTCTCATCAAGGGCAAGATCGAGCTCTTCCCTTATGCCAGGGGTTTCTTCATTGTGTCTCTTGACTCTTCAAAGGACATAGATTTGGTACTTAATGATGGATTTTGGTTATCAATTGAGCACTCTCTCTCAGTCAAGCCTTTTTCTACCTCCTTCAAACCCATTTTTGAACCTCTTATTGTCAAACATATGTAGGTTCACCTTCTAAATCCCCCTCTCTATTTTTGGGAAGATTCTTTCTATAAGGACATAGGCAACTCTATTGGATGCTTCTTGAAGGTTGAATCTACCACTTCTTACATAGTCCACTCTACTTTTTCTCATATTCGGGTAGACATTGATATCTCCAAGCCTATTCATGGAGATGTTTTGATGGTGGGGTACAAGCCTTGGAATCAATTAATAGGCTATGGGGGTCTCCCCTTCAAATGCAAATGATGCTTTACCATCAACCACCTAGCTATTGATCTTCCTCTCTATTGAAGCACGGGTGTGGTGATGTGGTGGAAGAATACACATGAAGATCACTTGACTATTTATGCCTTTGACTCTTTGATTGATGGCTCTTCTCAAGATGATGATTATTCTCAAGTTGTTGGCTCCTTTATGCATGGTGCACCTCTAGAGTTTTCAATCCCTACTACTCCACTCATTAGAGAGTCCCAAACACTACTTGCTATAGTCACTCAACTTGTTATTCCTTTAGCCTTAATTTTATGTCAACCTACTCATGTGGTGGTCATTCGATAGTTTTCTTCTTTGCATCATCATTCCATGGTTCCTTCTATGTACATTCACAGACTAGTGTATAGGAAAAAGAAAGGCCTTTCTAAATCTATTTCCCAATCTCATAATAGAGTAAAAGGTGTGAGACTAAATAAAGTTGGGACTATAATTGTATAAGTTGGGCCTCATGGCTTCAAACTATTTCTTTTTTTTCTGATGCTATGTGTGGCAGCTTGGTCGTAGTTGTATCTCTCTTTGTCTCATCTTGAAGGGTTGTTTGGTTTGTCCCCATGGTACTTATTTTATTTTATGGTTTTGTCGGTCTATTGTACAAGGGTTCGAGCTCTTTCAATCCCACTTTTATCAATATCAAAAACATAAATCTAATTGAGCTTAATTTGACTACAAAAGAGAATCTCCCTAAAATTTAATTCCTTAAGCTTGGAATGTTCTTTTTCCATCAATCTTTCTTTGTACCTCACCAATGTACCATTTTCTTTATAAAAAATTACATTTATTTGCAACCAATAGGTTTTCTTCCTTCAAGAAGATCAACTAGATCTCAAATCTTACACTTGTCCAATACCAACACCTCCTCCATCATGGCAATTTTTCAAGACTTGTTTTCTTTAGAAAAGAGAACATACTTCGTGAATTTAAGTTCATCATTAGTACAAGATAAAGAAAATACACAAATCAGGTGGACTATACTTATCTATTTGTTTTTGGTGTCTTATAAACCTCCTCATAAGTGGAGTATGAGCCTCTTTAGTATTTTGTCATTTTCTTCTAAACTCAACTCTAATATTCCTCCTCAGCAGTCCATCTTTATTCTCACTTGTATGTTTATGTACATGGTTTTGTTCAAGTGTGAATGTATATTTTACTTTGGTTTGTTTTCAAAGTACATTTTTTTGCACTTTTATTCCTTCAACTATTCTTCCTTGGAGAAAACTAAGTTCTTTGAAAAATCTTCCTTGAATTCACAATTTTCATTTTAGGATTCCAAAACTCATACCTTTTACATTTTCACCATACTCAATAAAAATGCATTTATTAGCTCTAGAACCTAACTAAGATCGTTTTGTCTTGGGTACATGAACAAATGTTTTGCTACAAAATACCTTAAGATGTAAAATGGTTGGTTTTAACCTATCCATATTTTATATAGTGTTTTACCCACAAGAGAAAAAGTAGGAGACATCTTTATTATTACAAGAAAAATTAGCAACTTCAACATAAAAAAATTGTTCTAAATTAGCACTACTCAACAACTTTTAGATCTATCCATTAAAGTTTTGTTCATTCTTTCAACCACCCTATTTTATTATGGGGTATAAGGATTAATTTTCTATTTTATAATTCTAGTGTCTTGACACCCAAATTTTCATTTTGTGCCCTTTCCCTAATTTGCCCATCATGTATATCCAATTTGAGAAATCTTAAATAGACCCAATTCAAAAACAAATTGCTCCATGTAATGTGTTGGCTTTCCTCCATTTCTCATATTTGTATGCCTTCTTGGATGTGTCAATTATCATGATTCTAAAACCAATCCTCAGTTTTCTTAATGTTCTATTTATCCTAAACATATTGCAAATATGGAGACATGCATATGGGCCCATGGCATGGATGACTTGGATCCTACTCTAAATTATTTTTAAAATAAGCATTAAAACATGTGGGGACCCACATCATATGAAAAGAGTGCAAAGTATATGTGGACCAAGGCTTTTCCAAAATTCAAAATATGTGTTATCAATTTCCCTTATGTTGCACAGGCCCCCCGTTCAAATGTAGCAATATCCATGCATTATTTTGAAATTTCCTTCATTCTTCTCCAAACATAGGGATTTGTTTCAATTGGCAAGTGTAATTTTTTTTATCGTGCAAGTGTTTGGTTTGTTTACCAAGCGAAAATTTTGGTGTCAATGGTGACATAATGATGCCCAATCAATATGGTTTTACCCATTGCTTTTCATCCTAGTATTTGGGCCCATATTTTTTAGTAAAACAAAGGTTTTATTTCCTTTTGGGTGAGTTCTCTTGTATAAATAGGCTAAGACAAGGCATATTTGTGTTAGGATTGAAGATGACCAAGGCAACATGATTACAACATATAGATGTTGATGAGGGTAGATTTTGTGATTCATGAATGGTTAGTTGTGTCACCAGTGGTTGAGATTGAATTGTGGAGGTGATCAAAGTCATGTGTAGAGTAAAATTTGAGGATTTCAAGCTAAAATAGTAACCTTTTTGATGGTTGTTATATTTATTATAGGGGTTGAAAATGAATTTCCAAGGTGATCAAGGTCATGTGTAGAGTAAAATTCGAGGATTTTAAGCTAAATAAGTGACCTTTTAGATGGTTATATTGTATTATAGGATGTAGGTTGGATGTGGCTCAAGGTGGTAATTGTACAATGTACAAGGGTGTTCCATGCTATTACAAGATTGTGAATTCAAACTAAAGTGATCGCTTGCATTAATGTGAAGATATTTTTATGTTCCTATGTGGTGGTTGTAAATCTAGTGTGAATTTTCTTCTTGTACAAGTGTTCTCTTTATTTGTAACAGTGTGTTGACTATGACAAGTGTGTCCGCAATTAATGTAGTTTGAATTAACACTTGTGTATCATTATTATGATGTTGAATTTTAAATTATATTGCTATATAAGCATGCTAAAATATGTATCTGGGGTTGGTTAGTATTGGGAGTAGCCCTCCAAATATGTACTCCATTGGTCAAGCTGATTCTAAGGCATCAATCCTTGTTGCTCAAGTTCAATCTTCTCATGTCAACATGGTGTTGAAACTCAAGGGAAGGTGTTGAATGTGGGGGCCTCTTTATGGCACAAGTTTCGACATGATTTTATGGGTTTATTCAAAGGATAAATATGCTACTTATTTTTTAAGCCAGACTTGTTGGTCTGATATCGTAATAGCTAGATGGTCCATGTAAGTACTTGTAAAACAAAATCAAAGTGTATTTATTTATTATCTTTCTAATGCAATATTTAGTTTAAATCTATTCAATTATGGATTCTTGAAGTAGACTGTCATGTATGTACTTGCCTACATAAAGAAATGTGTTTGTTTAATCATAAAACCCAGTTTATGGTTCATGAATGCATTTCTATTTTCCATATTTTATCTTGTACACATGATTGTCTATGAGATATGAAAGTTGATTCAACTACCCAAATGATCAAAGGCGCCAAATTTTTATAGTTTGTTCATCCACTTGAGACACATATTTCATCTCAATTGTAATGTTAGTCTCTACCCTACCTATGTGCATAAATCAGCTTTATCTCTTGTCAAATCTTAAGCAATCTCACACTTGAACTATACATTAAGAGGGTTATGCATATAGGATTTATTCCCACATCTATAATCCATTGTAATAACTTATGTTGAATCATAAAAGAGCCAATGTTTGATGAACACATGGAAGGTTATACATGTGTGGCTTTAAATTGTATATGCAATATGAAATGTTAAGGGGGCTCATCTTAGATTATGCAACTCATTTTGTCCTTGGTGCATATCCAATATGTCATTTCATCTACTATATAAGATTTATAAGGCCTTGTGCATACAATTAGTGTAGGGTTGGTCCACTATCACTCTAGGTATGGTTGTAAGGGCCTTTTTGTACTTGTCTTTAATTATTTGTTCAATGAGCTCTAAGGACTACCCTTTTAGGTTCAATAGAGTGTAAAGAATTTTTTACTCACCTTATCAATTGGTCCAACATTGTCCATTATCTAATGATGAATTTTGCATCTTTTCTTATGTAGTCTTGTTTTCTTACATAGGTATTGAATGGAAATTCTAAGATAATGAAGCTATAATTTTGAAACCCCGCGTAGGGTATTTACAAAAAAAGAATCAAATTATTTAGAGGAATACTTTGGTCCATTATTTGGCCTCAAAACTTCCATTTTCTTATCTATATATTTTCTACATGTTCCTTAAACTCCTTAAATTGTAGAAAACCTCAAACTTAAGTTTAAAAGGATAAATTTGAATTTGTCTAGAATAATCATCAATAAAGAAAACATGGTGCCATGATGTACCAATAGAGGGAACATCCACAAGACCATACACATCACTATGAATCGATTCTAAAATCTAACTTGCTCTAGTACTACCAAAGAAAACTTAAACCTATTATGTTTACCAAACACATAATGTTCACAAAACTTAAAATCCACAAAATAATCCAAAGACCAATCACCATATTTTTATTAAACAAAGCTTTTACACATTATTCACCAATGTGACCCAATTTATGGTGCCACAATATACATGATTCAATAGGTTCAATCACATTGAGTAAATTACAAATAGTATGTATTTTAGCTTAAAGAGAGTTCCATGTCAAATCCCCTTAGAGAACAAGTTTCCTCTTCCTAACTTGCAACCAATTTTATAAAAGGTGACATGTACACCAATGTTATAAAAGAAAACTTCTCTTTCATCTCAATTTTTCTATTCCAAATACCATTTCTTATGAAGATTCAAGTGAAATAAGGCACCTAAGTCAATTAGTCAAGGATCATCACCAACAATTAATCTTTAACTTCATGATTTTCTAAAGATTCATTAAAGAAATCAATTTATCTTTCTATTTTTTTAAGATTCGCATTCATTTATGTGGCCTTCTTTGCCACAATTCCAACATTTTACTTCATACTTCCCAAGGGTTTTAGGTATATCCTTTCACTTGGATTTACCTTCATCCCTAGTCATCTTTTTACCTCCCCTATCTTTTGACCAACCCCTTACAAACAAGGTATCTTAGCAGAGTTCCTACAATTCCCTCGAACATAGATGATGAAGTATTTATATTAATTGTTATAATCAAATTATTCCATTAATTGAGTGAAGAACAGAGTGAAATGGTGCACCAATTGAAAGTAGTTGACTCAAAATTCGATTAACAACATTGAGGTTATCATTCACAAAGTCCACTTCATCTTCAATAAATACAACCTTTCTAGAAACAGTTTATTCACACAACTCTTAGACTAACATAATGTACTTGTTTTTTTTCATAGCAAATGAGCAATTTTTGCTTTTTTTTATACATTCATCAAAAATAGTGTATGAAAGGCATTAACAGATGGTAGTCCTAGCTTTCTTGTTTAGTTTAACTAAATCTTCATCTAACATACCAAAAAAATTGTTGATGTAAACAATGCAATCCATTGATTGCTTTCAACTCAAATGTCTACAACTGTCAACTTCCACAATTCAAAATTCTAACCACTGAATCTTTCAATGTCAAATCTTAAGGTACTAACCATGACTTCCATAGTACAAATCCACAAATCTTCACAAAGTCCACAATTGCTCCCGTTGCAACCAAAACACAAGAAGAAAAGACATCCCTCTTTTTCCAATCAAGCCTAAATCAATTGGCTCGTATACTAAATGATGAAAAAACAATAATTACAATAGAACATTAGCATTCCCAACATTAAATCAAATTTAGAATTCACTATTAAGAATCAAGTTGCAAAATATTTTAGGGATTGAAAGAAAACCCAAAAACATATCAACATCCATAATACATAAAGAACATTGCACATAACTTAAGAAATTCTTTTGAGAAAAAATTGAACAATAAAACAAAGCCAATAATGTATTATGTTGTAAAAATATAGAATCCAAAATACAATCAATTATCTTCTTATTTTGCATTCCTCAATCTTTTAACATGCAAGCACCTAACTTCCCTATTCAAACTAGCTAATTTGGAATTAGATTAAAAGCATTAAAGTGATCATTCATAGAGTCCCCTTCATTTTCAATAAATATTATAACTTTCTTTTCAAAAACAATTTATTCACAAGAATTTTTAGACTAATATAATGTACTCATATTTTTCTATAGTAAATGGGTTGCATGTTCTTCTAATACATTCATCAAAACAGTACCTAAACTACTAGCTTTCTTATCAAATTTAGTTCATTCTTCATTTGAAATTCCAAAAGTTTTATCGGTATAGATACTACAATTCATTAATCTCTTTCTACTAAGAAATCTTCAACTTTCGCAATTCAAATTCTAATCATTGAATTTTTCAATATCAAATCTCAAGTTATTAACCATGACTTCTACAACCCATATCTCGAAATTTTGAGAGGGTCAACAAAAACTCCCAATACAACTAAAAACACAACAAAAAGAAAAGAGGCTCCTCTTCTTCCAATCAAACCTCAACTAATTGACTATGATGAAATAGGTCAATGATAATGATTCAGAATTCATTGCTAAGAATCACTCAGAAAACAATTGAAAATTTGAAATAAAATCTTGAAATATATCAACACCAGGGTCCACAAAGAACACAGCATATAACTTGGGAAACCCATTCGAGACAAAACCGAACACCAAAAGAGAGTCAACAATGTACTAATCTATTAAAATTCAGAATCCAAATACAATCAGTTATCTTCTTATTACATCTTCCTCTATCTGCAAGTATTCAAGCATCTATCTTTCTGTTTGACTGACTACTGACAAGCAGGGCATCTTTAGAGGAATCATCCATAAATTTTCTCTTGATCTCTTCACTGAGCAAAGCTCCTACAATTTCCTAGAGCTTAGGTTAAGTGTTTCCACTAATTTGTTGTAACCAGGTTATCTCATGAATCTTCTTACTTTACACCAATTGAAGTTAAATACAATCATCTCCTTATTGCGCCTCTCAATCTGCAGACATTCAAATATTTGACTTTCTGTTGAAACTAGTTAACTCAGAATTAAGATTCAAAATATTACGTTGATCATTCACAGAGTCCCATTCCTTCATTTTCAATGAATACAGCTTTCTTTTCATCAGACTTTTTCCATAGCAAATGTATAGTTTGTTCTTTTGATACATTCATCAAAACAATTTTGAAAGGCATATAAACAAATAATACTCCTAGCTTTCTTGTCCAGTTTAATCAAATAATTCAAGAAGGGCACTGGCATTCATGGCCAAACGTACATAAAAGCGGTTGCGGAAAAAAAAAAGGATGTACTAAGATAAGTAGAATAGAAATCAATCATCTTTTGATATGTATCCTTCTCTCTATATGAGGGCAAAGTGTTTCAAGTCATAAGGACAAATTATTGACATTTTAGTTTTTAAATTATTGATCTATGGGAGTGCCTCTTGACATGCAATCGTTCTGTATTGTAATCATCTATTCATCTGTTTGTTCATATATAATTATCAATTTTAAATATTATTCTCTTTGTAGGTATCATATCTTTACAACTATATTCATAAATGAAAAAGATTTGCAAAAGAATGTAAATCAGATCAAATTTCGAAGCCTATTTTCAATGTGCATTCAGTCATTCGGGTATACATGAATCGATCATGTAATGACATGTAATCCTTTTTACATGTAATCCTTTAATATCTAATATGGTGTTATAAAGTAATTGTAACCATATATTCATTTACTTACTGATATAGAATTATAAATATCAAATTATTTTCTCTTCATAGATCCTTATTTATATGACTATTATTTATTTATTTTTTATATTGCTAATCGTTTATAAATATTTTGCTTGTAAGAGCATCAACATGAGACCAATGCGATCCCCTCACCACACTCGGTGGATGTCTTTCCCGAGCTTTCTTGGTCAGTTGTGCTGAGAAAAAAGAGGGACTCCCTAAATCTATGGCTACTTCGCAGCCTCGGATTGAGGGAGTCAAATTAGTCCCCTCTGGTGCTGCTGGGGTTGTCTAATCTTTGTTGGTTTCTCTACAGCTGTCAGTCAGTTGTCTCTATTTGTTCTCTCCTAATTCATGTTCTGTATGAACTAGCTTCTCTTTTTGGCCCGTTGGGTTTTTTGTGTGAAGGGTACAGCACCCTGTAAATGTTGCTTACTTTTTCAAAAACATGAGACCAATACAAACTCTTGCAAGCGCAACCATGAGACTAATTTTAGCTCCTTTCAAGCAACTACACTAGAAATCACCTCCACACTAGGAGCCAACTATGGATGACCAAGAACAACTTAGAATTCCACATTAGATGTCCCTTTGGGATTTAAACTTGGGTCTCCACAATGAGATCTCAATGTTTAAACCAACTAAACTCAACCCCTTGGACACTTTATTATTAATTAATAAAGATTTGTGAAAAAAAAGTAAATTGGGTTATCAGATTTTGATGCCTATTTGCAATGTGCATTCAATCATTCGGGCATGGTGGCACTCTCAATTTTGAAAATTTGAAGTGCCCATATTCAAAATTTTGCCTTTGAACACTCAAAAGTGCTCTTGAAAAAATCTGCTCAAGTGACCTACTTTGGAGGGTCATAACTTCAAACCTGTTGATTTTCGTGCAAAACCCCTTGGTAGACACACTCATGTGACATATTTGAACATGCATGTAAATTTTCAGCCTCCTATGATAGGTTTTGACTAGGTTTTAAAAAGAAAAGCTAGAGGGTTCTCGCACTATTTTGTTGTTGGAGAACTTTCAATTCTGTGAAATAGCCTCTCGTTCGAACTTATATTTCACAAATGGATGATTGTCATGACGAATGGGTTGGTGCCCCACATTCTCTCCACATTCATATGCTCCTATGTCATATTTCAGAGCCCCAAGATCTGATTTGATATTTTTTCGAGATCAAAAGTAAATGCAGTTTGTTCAATTTTTACATTTGCATTTTTTATAGTGTTTTAAGGTGGTCAACTTTGACCCCTAATTATCTCATGAAGAACGATGATTCAAACAAAATACTCTTGCACACATACTCAGTGTACCTAGATTATCTTATGTTTCTAGTGGCGGCTTCTCGAGATTTCATTTGGGATTTTTTCAAGGTGGTGACTTGGTGAGCCCTGATTGGTTCTGAACAAGTGCAGTTGTAGAAATGCCTAAGTGAGCAACTTGTAGATTAATATCTTGCACCGTGGGATCTTTTTTGCCAAACCGTCTTTTGCACTGCATCTTTGGGTCAAATGTCTACATGAATATAATTTTTCATAGCTCCAAGGGGTTGTTTGATTGGTTTTCTAAAGCGATTCCAAAACCCACATGGCCTGTTTTGACTACAGTGCAAATATGCTTGAAAGTGGATTTTGATGACGACCCAGTTCATCTTTTCACCTCAAGTGCATTAAGAAGCAATGGCAAGACAATCCAGGATGAAACTTGTTTCAAAACGAAAAAACTTTTAGTCGGGCCCACATGGGGACCCGACTCATGTCACACAAGTGTTGTTGGTGAAGGCCTATAAATAGAATTCAAAAACAATTTTCTCATGCCAATTCTCCTCTTGTAATGAATGAAATGGATCAAACATTCACAAGTTTTGTAGGCATTATACACTTGGAGGATTTGAACAAGGCAATTCCTCCATATCGATGGATTAAGTGATTTAGTAATGGACCACAAATGGTTCTTATTTCCACTATGAAAGAAGAGGCACTCCAGGGAGCCTAAAGCTCTTGTGTTACAGGCACATCAAATGTTACAAGGCACTATTATTTGAAAGATACAAATTTGAAAATCTTGAGGCTAGGAAGCCTGAGGAAGACGGCTTCACTTGAGTTACTATGGAATACAGTCACGGCAAATATTCAATCTTGCTAAGTAGTTTGAGTAGCCACATCAATGCTATTAGATATCCACAATCCATAAGAATATCGATATTTATTTCTGGATTTGATTGTGTTTCAGCTTTTAAATCAACGTTTCGAATCACACTCTGTGATCCATCATCAGGATAGAGAGCTCAAGGATCTGAAAAATAGTTTGTTGCAGATCTAATTGGTATAAAGGCAAATCTGAGAAGGAAAATTTGTTCTAAGGCTAATATATGTTCAAGTTTCTTGATTATCTGAATGCATATCTGCATTTTTCAACCAAGGCAGAGGTTCATATTGGATCCAATTAAAATTTAGATGTAATTGGGGACGCACTTTGAGTGGATAAAAACTTACCAAATGCTTTATGTATGCTGGCAACGTTGAATTGAAAATGGGTGAATGTTTTAAAGCAGAGGAAATGGGGAAGGGTTTGCACTGCAGATGAGGCAGCCATTGGTGCCTAGCATGAGAGAGGGACTCAAGACAAGTCAACACATTTGAAAAGGCTCAAACCATATTTTGTGGGACGCAAATAGCAATTTGGAAATGAGAACAAATGAATAGAGGTTGCTCAACGCAAAAAAAACTTTTTGAAGGCTACACCTAGCGAATCAGGTGTAAAGAACTCTTGTGTTTGTTGATGTAACTAGCAAATGCGGGCCTCATACTTCCAAATGCATATACTCATGAAGGAAATAAATTGAATATAGCCTATGGCTATTCAATTTATATGTGTTAGATTGAGTTGTGAAGAGGCGTCTCACAAAAGCATGATTTAATTCTTGAGGGCCGACCCTCTTTATGTTCTCATATTACGTCTTGTATTAGGCCGACCTCCTTGGCATTTATTGTAATTATTTGTCTCCTTAAGTGAGCCGACCTAATTGAGGAGGTGCCTCATCTTGTATATATTCAAGGTCAGATTTGCTCATTTGGACATCAAGTTTATCAAGTATAAGTTCGCACTCCTTGAAGAAGTTCCTGAAGCAACAGATCATTGATTAGCAGCAGATCATCATGAAGCAGCAAATCATCATGTAGCAGCAAATCATCATAGGTGATGCAGATCGAACTCAAGGAGAAACATATTCATTTGTGTCTTTGCATCTAAGAGAAATGCTATTAATCATTGTATCAAATTCGGCCATGAGCTGGGCCTGAGTTGAAAGCAGATTTCTGCTCCTATTTTATATATATATGAGAGATATATTTGTTGGGTTTTTCCCCCTCATGTTGGAGGGTTTTCCCAGGGTATCTTGCTGTGTTTATTGTCTTATGTGTAGCATTTTTATGAGTGCTTTTTTTCTGTATATCTGTTATTGAAAACAACAACATGGTATCAGAGCAAGCTTAGTAAAGATCCAGATAGATATGGCAGATCACACACCAGAAGAATGAAGGATTCGTGGAAGATAATAACGTGGTAGTCCTCTCCATTTAAAATCTGAGCCATTGAGATAGCCTGAGCATCAAGCAATCTGCATCTTTGGTGTCACATAAGACACAGGATATCGAAGTCTTACTTGAGGCGTATCATTAACTCACTCACAAGGATACTTGCTGGGTCAACTCAAGCAACATATCACTTAGCGATGTTGCTCCAGTTTGCATCGAGTATCTTCACTAATTGGATGCGTCAGCCAAAGGAATGAACCAGGATTTAATACAAAGTCAGAGAGAACAAGTCAGAACATCTCGACTATTGTTCCCTTTGATAAAAGCGATTATCTGCAACAAAGCTTCTCTATGACGGGGTTTAGAGGAGATGTATCAATGACATTTCTTTATGTCATTATGGGATTGTTACGAAGGTAACCTGGTTCGGATCAGGATATTTAGAATCGATATCAAGATAAGTTTTTGAGAGCTGGAAGTTACTCTGATTATTAGCCCTTGAAAGGAGAAATAATTTTATGTACAATGTGAAGACAGAAAGAGATAAGTATTCCTCTTTTGGTTATATTTTTTTAAAATCTAGATTGTGCAGGTTTGATTTCATTAATTGGAATTATTATGATAGAAAAGATCACTAAGATAAGATAAGATAATTGATTATTTTGTTGTTTGATCATCGAGGTTATGCAGACTAGATGATGATTCTTCACAATGTTTCAATTCCGTGAAGATCTCAACTCCCGTAGTTGTGTAATCAGTTACAATTGAAGTCAAGAGGATTGCATTGAGAGTAGCAGCGATCGACGCCACTGTAAAGGGCGGAGAAAGCAGATATTGTGATCGATCGTTTAGATTCTGACTTCATTTAGGACGGATCAAGGAGCAATATGGTAATGAGAGATCACACAAAAGAGCTTAAGGCATCTTGTGTGGAAGTCATACCGAATGAAGAGATGTTCAATCTTGGAGTCATAGCTTGCAGTCATGGGACTATATTGATGGTTGGAGATATCTCTCGAAGAGAAAGTACCTTTCAGATCGTCATTGTGTTCAAGTTGTGAAGGGTGCAGACTGATCTGAGCTCAAGAGTAGCGTATCATACTGTGTCCACCCTTCAGAATATTTAAGAGATAAGTATTCTTTGTTTTGATTGTAATTACCCTTCTAGGCTAAAATTCAGTTTGCTGAGTTGTGCAAATCTGACATTATTTACTTAAGTTTATGTGTGACCAGTAGATAGTGATCATTGTGATAAGATTCTTTAGAATTATTCATTGCAAGTTGTATCATGCTAGTTAGTGAAGATTGTTCTTTGTTTTGTTGAGATTAGCTCTTCTGAGAAATTGAAAGAAAGACATGTCATGATTGATTAATTATCTATTACTCAGGAGTTTTTGAATTCTATGAGATAAGTATTGCATGGTTGAATAATGTTCATGAATTGTCTTGTAGTTATTAATTCCTGCTATAACATTGAGATAGTCAATCATGTATGCTCCTAGTTATGGTACGTCTATTTAAGATAGTTGAGTTCCATGATCTATTACTAATCTCTTCTTAATGATTTCACGATAAATCAAGAAACGTAAGAGATTTCTTTCAAGAAGAGCTTGACGCATCCTATAGGTTGAAGGATGGAGACTCTACTTATAGCTATGAGTCTAAGTGATTAGCTAAAGACATCTTTTAGAAGAGGAAGAATTAACTTTAAGAGGGAGTTCTATTACTCACTGAGAATAAGTAAAGGTTGCAGTGTTGCAAGGTCGGATGCTAAATTGTTGAAGTATCTCTTCAGCAGTTGAGTTCTGAATTGCTCAAGTCAGGTCAACCTGGATTGATAGTAGCTCCGCAAACCTATTCAGAATAGAGTGATCTGGAATGCAGTCGAAGAGGACAACCCTGAATCTCTACAGAGGTGTGCATTGGAAACCATTTCTCTAAAGGCAAGCATTGCAGGCAATGAGGTCAAGTGGTTGATGCAAGTGATTGAAGATTCAAAGGGAGCCTGCTGAACCTAAAGAAGATGGTTGTGTTGCTTTAGATGTTGTTTCAGTTGAGGCCTGTGATGATATCCTGGTTCAATAGGAAGCAGTCTTCTATGGGACTGAGTACAGCAGAGGCTGAGTACATTACAGATTGTGTGGCAGCTCGTGGCTTCGAAAGTTCCTTGCAAGATTGGTTGAACAAGTATTGAAGCCAACTGTCATCCTTTGTGTTAATCAAAGCTTTGAGAAGCTTTCTGTTTTTCCATGTGTTTCATGACAAAACTAAGCATACCACTATATCAAAGATATGGTATTGAGGAAATATATTTAGTTGAGGTATATCAGCACTGATGAGCAGATGGCAGTCATTCTCATCAAGCATTTTTGGGATAATGGTTGTGTACCTTCGAGACAAGCTTGATATGGTGGAGAATGAAGTCTTAGTTGAGAGGGAGCTCAGTATCAATGTTCCCTTGTTTAATGAGTTTTTCTTTGAGAGTAGTTCGAGGTGAAATCCCTTGATAATGCATTTCTCTATTGAGAGAGATTTGAGGTGTAAGCCCTTGGTAATGCATTTCTCTATTGAGAGAGATTTGAGGTGTAAGCCCTTGGTAGTGCATTTCTCTTTGAGATTTGAGGTGAAAGCCCTTGTTTCCACCCTCTGGGAGAGTCATGGTGGATGTCATGTGTGTGACTCCATGACAGCATCACGTGAGGGAATCCGTGATGATTTACTTGTACTTTTGTGTCACCCTCTGGAGGAGCCATGGTGAAAGTCACGGTGAGGTGACAACATCACATTGAGTGATGAGCACTTGTACATACCATTTATGGAGGTAGCCATGATGGTTGATATCACGATGAGGTGATATCCGATATCATGATGAGGTGATATCCTACTTGCTTTCACGATGAGGTGATAAGCTCTTTCTCACATGGATGTAACCGTGTTGATAGACATCATGATGAGGTGATATGTCTTGTACAATTGGAAGTATTCCTCCCTAGCTGAGAGGGAGTGTTGATGTAACTAGCAGTTGCGGACCTCATACTTCCAAATGCATATACTCATGAAGGAAATAAATCGAATATAGCCTATGGCTATTCAATTTATATGTGTTAGATTGAGTTGTGAAGAGGCGTCTCACAAAAGCATGATTTAATTCTTGAGGGCCGACCCTCTTTATGTTCTCATATTATGTCTTGTATTGGGCCGACCTCCTTGGCATTTATTGTAATTATTTGTCTCCTTAAGTGAGCCGACCTAATTGTGGAGGTGCCTCATCTTGTATATATTCAAAGTCAGATTTGCTCATTTGGACATCAAGTTTATCAAGTATAAGTTCGCACTCCTTGAAGAAGTTCCTAAAGCAGCAGATCATTGATTAGCAGCAGATCATCATGTAGCAGCAGATCATCATTATGGAGCAGCAGATCATCATAGGTGATGCAGATCGAACTCAAGGAGAAACATATTCATTTGTGTCTTTTCATCTAAGAGAAATGCTATTAATCATTGTATCAAATTCGGCCATGAGTTGGGCCTGAGTTGAAAGCAGATTTCTGCTCCTATTTTATATATATATGAGAGATATATTTGTTGGGTTTTTCCCCCTCATGTTGGAGGGTTTTCCCAAGGTATCTTGTTGTGTTTATTGTCTTATGTGTAGCATTTTTATGAGTGCTTTCTTTTTGTATATCTGTTATTGAAAACAACAACAATGTTGACTTTCACTTGGAATTGAAAATTGTTCTTCAACTCTTGGCAACGATGGGAGGAACCCAACTTTGTACAGTAAGAGGATAGCTTCATGGAACGAGCCAGCAACATCTTGAAAAGGCTCAAGAATGGCATTGTATAGTGTTGGCACATAGATTGGGAGATGATTGTGTTGCAATTGATGGAATAGCCATTGTACAAACCGAAAGGGGGAAAGCTTTTATACAGATTAATATTGCTTGAATTCCTTGATAATATGGGTGCGTAGCTTCATGTATAGCTGCTATGGTTCGAGTTCAACGAGCTCCAACTGTGCCTGAAATCGATGGATGGGGGATGCATTCGGTGGATAAAATTCATCAAATGCTTGGTAGCCATCATGATTTCTAAGGGGGGCCGACTTAGGGCATAGGAAACAATTTAAGTTGCTTACAGTGAATTGGACGTGAAGCATTCTTTGACATTTTTCCTGGAAACTGGTGTTACTTCACGGCTTTTTGCGAGCTAAGAGGGGTTCATTTGATTTTGTAAAGAAAATCAAACGCATATACAGGAAACATTTTGCTTAGTATATGCATATGTAGTGAAAATGTATCAAAATTTGAGCTCTAGGGTTTTGCATCGCCCATTACCAGTCTCCATTGTCTCACTTATTCAGTAATGCGCAATGAGCGATATGCTAGAGAAGGTTGGGTGGGCCCGCGTGAATTTTAAAATGTGACAAGGTTTGTGAAATATTAATGTTGCCCGAGGATATTGTTTAAAGGCATTCGAGAGTAAATATTTTAAAATGTGGTGCAAAGTAAAAATTAAAAGTGTACGGGTAAAACGCTTTCATGGTCTGATATAAAATATTCCAATGCTTTCGTTGGGGGTATGGGTAAGTATTTTACCCAATGAAATTGTAAAAGCTTTCATTTTAAAAAGCTTTAATGTGATGTGAAAGAAGGATTGGGGCACGAGCAAAAGGATCTTACTAAGTTTAATGGGTTTTCTGTACTGGGAATTAAAAGTCAAAATGGCATGAGATAATTTTATAAAGTGAATAAAATAATTGTAGGGGTAAAGTGGTAGAAGATTTTCACGATCGGGAGAAATTTTCTATTAAAGAAACAAAGAGATTAAATGGGCAAAATATAGAGGCAGTGATTTGTTGTTGCAAATGAGGAAAGATGAGAGGTGAGAGGTTTTTTTCCAACTTTCTTGTTGTTTATTAACGAAGGATGATGCTATCAAATGTCAACTGCACGTGGATCTTTGGGTTGCTTCTTCTTTATCTTCTCTTTCTTTCTCATTGTAAGGGGTTCCATTTTCTAAAAAATTTGCAAAGCAGACAGAAGCTCTGGATAAATTGTAATGTTGGGGTGAATTATAATTGTTAGTCATTAATCTGAAGCATTTTTGTGTTCTGAATTGAGCTTCATGAATATATTTTATTTTGTGACTGTCTCCATGGCTAAGATGTAAGACTCTTTTTAATACAATAATCAAATTTTACTTGGTTTTTTTTCATGCACATTTGTTGCATTTGAGTTACATCTGTTTTTTATTAGGAAAAAATAGGTTTTGAAGGGGCCCTGAAACCCTTTAACATCAAAATAGAGGAAGATATTGCATGACTGAGTACAAATCAAAAAACAGAAAGTTGTCAGATGAGAATATCCATAAAAACTAGCAAGGAGGCAGCGCCACAAAAAAACCAACAAAAGCCCAGCAACAAGCCAGCCACTAAGCCAAATTCTTTAAGATATTTGCCACCTCCTGCTCCAGTTGGTTCATGTTGAGTGTCGCTTTCTTTAGTTCCTACATGTTGACAGGGGCCTTGTTTGCCTTTCTCTTCAGATTCACTCTAGTTCTTTTGCTTGGGCCAACAGAGTCCTCCTGGCCTTTCTTTTTTTCAGCATCCAGTTCCACAACAATCTTCTCTTGATAAACATTCTCCACATTATCAACCATCATGTTCATTGTGTTCGCAATAGATTTTAAAACCTTGTGGCTCATGTTCAACACCATCTAGATTGACTCTTTTATATTCTTGAGCTTGTCCTCCATAGCAGAAAGCTTGTCATCATGATTACTCTTAAATTTATGAAGATCTTCAACCATTTTCTTGAGGCAATCCGCCATGTATTTCTTTTCTTCCTCAGTCAATAAATCAGTAGCCCTATCTCTATCTCTGATTGTTTGGTCAATCCTCTCAGGCCCTTCCAGATTGCTACGTATAGCCCTATGATTCAACTTAATTTCCTTAATCTCAAAAAACACCCATCTCATCAGTCTGAAAAAGTCCACAGCCCTGTTGCGAGCAATGGCGAGGATGTCAACAAGGAACTCACGTTCGGCTTTGAAATAATGGTCATTTGCTTTGATGCCACTAGGAAAACAAGGCCTATCCTCTTTGTTAGTGGCAGGGTAGCTAGAGTGCTCTGACGATAGGGCCGACTTAGCCTCCTCATGATCAAAATCACTGGAAGGGTCCACCAAATCCTTTCTTTTGAATTTCTCCTAGGGGGAGGCAATAGATTTTCCTTTCACCTTAGACTTAGCATCTTCAGAGCCCGGCAAAAAAACCTTAGCTCTACCTTTAGAGGTCAAAGGACCAGGTTTAGAGGGGGTGTCAGCTTTCATCTTGCCTTTGCTACTACCCTTCTCCAAATCCTTCGAGGGCAAGCCAACCTCATCCTCCAAATCCGTATCCCATTCCCCCTTCTTCGTGTAACTTGTACCCAATTCATCCTTAGCAAAAACAGAGTGGGGAGAAAGGGACAATTGGGACAGAGTCGGCATGGCTTTAAAATGCTCAAAGATTAAAACAAGCAAGGCTTCATGAAGGATAGGGTATTTAACAAGGTTCATGCCATGGTCATTAAGGTTGGTGTTCAAAGAGGTGAACAGATAGAAAGGAAAGGAAACTCTTACCTAATGCCGGAAGTGGTTGAGGAACACGAAGTGGTAGCCAAAGACCCTAGTGTATCTCCCATCCAAAGTGATGTATTCCATGATCACCTTAAACACCTCCTCCCAGAGCACCTTAATGTTCTTGGAGTCGTAGCTTCTTTTAAAGGCCCTGAAGGTCCTTTTTTTCTTTCTCCGTCTTCGGAAACTTTTTCACCATCAAGTCAAAGAGTTTCCTATCCCTGTAAAACTTGAGACCCTCCATGGAAAGCCCTGTCACCTCGGCAATCAGCTGCTCGTCGAGGGTAACCTTTCTCCCAAACAGATTAATTTTACCATTCCTCCATTATTTAGCAAAGTACCTTGTAACCTCCATGTCCCAACCATGAAGTTTTTCAATACACTAATACAAACTCTTGCAAGCACAACCATGAGACTAATTTCAGCTCCTTTTGAGCAACTACACTAGAAACCACCTCCATACTAGAAACCAACTATGGAAGACAAAGAGTCACAACTTAGAATTCCACATTAGATGTCCCTTCGGGATTTGAATTTGGGTCTCCACAATGAGATCTCAATGTTCAAACCAACTAAGTTCAACCCTTTGGACACTTTATTATTAATTGAGAAAGATTGACAAAAAAACATAAATTGGGTTTTCAAGTTCAGATGCCTGTTTGCAGTGTGCATTCACTTAGGGGTATACATAAGCAATTTGCATTGTCTATGCAAACAATAAAGAAATTCCACGGCCCACATGCATTACAAAAAAACAAAAGAAAAGGTTAAAATAAACAGAACATGATAGCATAAAGACTTAATTCCATGAGGCCTCCTCTCTAGAGCTCTCATGAATTTTGAATTAGAACCTTTGCAGCATTAACAAGAATGAGAAAGAAGTACCAAAGTCTGTTCCATCTTTAAAGAAAGACCTCATGTCAAAGTATGAAATGACTATTGTGGTTAGAGATTTTACCTGAGTCCATGCATATAGACCACCAATAAACCAAACAACTCAAGCTTGGGGAGCAAACTGGAAAAAGACCCTCTATTCAGTCTAAGTTCTTTGATCTGCAACTTAGGTGTTTATTTCTATTTCTTAAGGTATCTGAATCTCACACCTGCACTGTAAGCATGGGAGTTTTATGACTGACTTGGTCACAAGAGTGATTTACACACACTTCTATCATTTATATTGCCAAGAGTTGCCTGCAAGCATGGTTCAATTTAACACAAGTGTCTGGATTTAATCCTCCAATCCAGATTTATAGGAAATGGTATAACATGCAACAAAATGCCAAATGATTAAAGAAATGTGCAAAAGGGCCACAAAAGCTCAGAAATACTTCTCTCTAAACTCAAAAAACAGAAAACAGAAAGTTTTGGGATATATAAAAGCTAGACAGTTCAGAATCTCCTGTCTATAAATAGGTGAGACAGATTAACATCAAAATACTATGATTCATTTAAGAATACAAAAGTTGTTCCAGTTATTTGTGATAGTTTGAGGGGCGTACATTGTCAAAATATTCAGGGCCTTGTGTACCCTGGTCTATGCTTAGGAATATAGAAGAGGGAAATCAAGAAGTAGATTCTGCAGAGTTTTTCACTTATCCACTTGTTCATGCAAATAAATGATGCAACAGAATATTTATCATTCAAGGCATTATAAAATAATTAAAATGTCTACCAATTATGTCATATCTAAAAAATAATTTGATTTCAATCAAGAATAGGTTTATAACACTATACATTTTCCTCCAAGCTCCAGCTTGCACTTGAAATTAGATCCTTCCACTGGCTAATTCTTACTCCCAAGTCAAGCTAAAGCATAAGGCCAGAGCTGGGCATTATATACATGCAAGTAAGATAATATTAAGGCCACAAAGATGTGGTAAAATATTTTTTTGCCATGTAGATCATACAATAAAATGGCTTATTTACAGTCTAATGGAACAAATGGCAGCAAAGGGAAAGCTCAAAGGGTTTATCAAAGGTGGCTTAGTCAACAGCACCCTCCATTTTTGTTTCTTTGGATTGTATACTTGAAGAATTAAAGATGTCCGCTCACGCCTTGGTTTTCTTACACCTCTTGAATCTGAAAGAGAAAAGCCCCGTCTTGGGTTTCTGACACCTCCTGAATGTGAAATAGAAAAGCCAGGAATGACGTAGAGTTCCCCATACAATGCAATTAGCCCACAAGCTGGTTCTGCAATAACCTTCTGCGGCAGGCTAGATTCCTTTGTCCATCTATTTGAAGCAATGTCATACCTGGATGATGAAGTAGTGCATACAAGGAAGATTCAATTATAATCTATTTATGATGACAGCTTCCCAGTTAAAAAAAGCAAAAGTTATCGAAATTTTAATAATTAAATTCATTACACCTCTGAAGGAAAAGAAAGATTGAAATGAAAGACAATCTAACAACTCTCTTCATGTAGGACATTTAGAGATCAATATACCAAGGTTCTTGACAAGAGAGGCATGGAACTGACTTTGGGTTCCTCTACAGGGATCTTCATAGGACCATAGAAGATAGAATTGCAACATTGCCCAGAACTTATTTAGGTCGTTTATTCAAAATTTAGAACAAAATATTTTAGATACCAACCGTCTAGAATATGGTACTGATTCATGATAAGTATTGCATTGATCATCAATCTCCCATATGTGGTAATATTGGCCCACTTTCCTCCACGATTCATGTTTACAGTTTTATGAAAGATTAAAATAGCTTGCATTACACAGCTACCACATTCTTAAGTTCTCCAGGCTTAGGAAGCAGCAGATCAAAATTGTATACCATGCATGCATCTGGTATTGCATTCTATAAACGTAGATTAAATGTGGGGCACCTTTCCAAGTCAGGTTGTGAAGAGGATGTGCATAACACTATGAAGTGCGCTAACCAGAATTTCTATCAAACTTCTGCTAATAGAATTTTACAGCTTGTGTTAATAGGCATTACAGCAATATTAAGTAAACTTGTTTGATGTTTCTAATCTGGAAAACATGTCATAACTTGAGAAATTGTATTAACATAGTTTAGATCACCCCCTCTACACATGATATGTTCTAATTCAGGTTATAACTACTAATATCATAACTTGAGAAATTGTATTGAAAGAAAGTTGAAACTACTAATATCCTGCTCTTCTGCCACTCGCAGATTCTTCAGAAACAAATTGAAAAAAAAAATAAGTAACATGTGGATCTACTATGCCCTTGGTCTATTAGGTGTATCGGGTAATAGAGTGTCATGCTTAACCTTTGACTTGATCATTTGATAATTGTAGTAGTTGGCCTAGTTGGGATTATGGGTGTCACTCTAACCTAATTATGCTATAAATGGTAAGTAATTGTCCACTATTTGGCATTAATTCTATCAATTTTATTCTCATTGTAAGGTTGTGGGAGGTTTTCCCCATAGAAGGGGCTCATTAAGATATTCAATATCTTGTTATTCATTTCACTTATTTTGAATGGATCTGTTCTAATCTGCTCTTGTTTGTGAAGTCTTGTTGTGATCATGTCCATGCTTTACATTCGCAAAGTATTGTTGTTATTCTATTCATGCAAATTTAAGTAATTTCATTACGAGCTATGTTTTACAGTATTTCAGTGATGGGGGCGGCTGGGAACAGCAGCATGCATTTCAGGGACAGCAGTTCAAGGGGGTGTTTTTTTGGGATGGCAGGGGATGGACACGCATACACACACATAGTATTACTATTTACAAGCTTGGCCTATACATGACATCAAAATTCACGTTTAGATATTCATATAATGTATGAAATTTGACATTCTATCTAACATGTTGATTGATTTGAGTATAGCAACAACAAACAAAAGAAATTTTCTGATTTCATTGTTCAATGTTTTCATTACAACAATAGGCTCCAAGGATACAAACTTGTAAATGAAAGTGTAATGACAACATACATTTCTGACAACTGTACGCTCTCATTTGACATATGCATTATTTCACTTTGCAAATTTATACAATCGTGCTTTTGCTCATTCCACAACTATATGCTTTCATTTTATAATTGTCTGATCTCCTACAGCTGTATGCAATCATAGAATTGCCTATTGATGAAAAGGTTAACAACTGTATGTTGCCATTCAACAGCGGTACATTTTCATTCCATAGCTGTGGTCCTTCAACAATTATAAAGTTTCTTTCAATAGTTATAAAAAATTGACTATAAATTATTCTTTTTTCTGAAAACATAATTACTGGGCTTTTAAATTTTTTTAAAAAAAGGAGCAAGGAAATGTGTTATTACTTATCTTCTTTTTTTTAAGTTTTTTGCAAAAAAAAAATTGTTTTACCAGAAATGTTGATTTTTGCTTGCCTCTGATGATGCCTTGTGCAATTAAATCTCTGCACAAATTTGAAGCTGTTATATCTTGTAATCTATGTTCAATGGGGACATCTCCTCAACCCCCAGCTTTATATCCTTGTCCCCATTGCCATCCTGGTGACAAGGGGACGACGGGGCATGTTCCCTTGCCATCCCCTCACCTCTAGAATAAAATGGGACACCCATAATCCCAAGTAGGCCAACTACTACAATTAGCAGCTGTGTCATCATGGTCTTCCATATCATGGTGCATTCTATTATGTGCTATGATAATTGAGGTTGCTCAAACATTTAAAATTTCATACAAGATCCACAGGATTCAGCATTATACATTTCTTCTCATTTGCTATCACTCTTCTCATTTCAATCACCCATCTGTATCTTTCATCCCCACATGTCCTATTGAGGGAGCATCTTCCTAACCATCATGCCACTTGGGGCATCCTCCTACATCTGTATTTTGTCTTCTTCTACTTTCTTTGAAAATTCATTGCTTCTTTTAGTCACAACACCATTTCAAGGAGGGGCAAATGTAGACACCTAGATTTCATCAGCTTAACTTTGTTGTAATCATCCTAGGTCTCATGTTGTCAACTAACTCCATCTTTCCAACCGATTAATTCTAGTGTCATTCTATTGTCAATCGATTTATCAAACTCTCCATGTTAATTCGCCTTGTTGATTAACTGATAACATATATTAATTAATTAATCCCATTCCCCCTAATGCCACCCCATGTCTAATGAATCGATTAATCATTAATTAATTAGCTCCTAATTAATCCATGCACATATATCCAAATTAAAATAAATAAATCATTCTAATTATCATCACCCACATTTCACTCATCAATCAAAGTCAATTAACTAATAAATCAACGCCACATTTCACTCACCAATCAAATTAGTTGACTAAACAATCAAGTCAATTGACTAATCAATCAAAGGAGTAAACTGGTCAATAGATCAGTTGACTAGTCAATCAAGCTAGTTAACAAGACCATCAGGTTAGTTGACAGATCTATCAATTGAGTTAACTAGTCAATCAAACTAGTTAACTCTAAATCAAGTCTCTAATCCTCAAGATTGATTAAATCAATCTCAAACATTCAAATTTTCTCCAAAAAAGCTATAAATTAATCAGCCCTTTCATCTTCCTAGCTAGAGAGGAGAGCTACGAACAAAACTGATTATAATCTGTGTTCGTCTCTAGAAATCTATCATCAAAGTGCAAGCAAATCCGAATCAAGATCGATCTAAGATTTGTGATGGTTTTACAATAGAAATTTAATATTTTTTTTTAATTTCAATTGTTATTCTAAATCCAGTCCACACAATATGCATCAAATTAGATCAATTGAAGTATACTATTTCATAAATCCATTTTGTGCATATCTTGCAATCATGGCATTCCATGAGAACACGTTTCTTTAGGACATTTATCAAACAGTTCATGTGCCTTGTCTATACATCTACATTTTGTACACATTGCTTTGAGATATTTTGTCAAACAATTCACATGCCTTATCCATCCACATTTTGTATATGTTTTTGAGGCATTTTGTCAAACAATTTATGTGCCTCGTCTATGCTTCTACATCTTGCATACAAATTTATCAAGATAGTTGTAACTACAACATATGATGATAGCCCTTTGTCCTTTGTGCTATATTGTATGTCCGTATCCTATTTTGAACCTCCCATTTTAGCACAAGTTGGAAAGATGCTAGCAAAGGACATGGTGACCGATTTTACATCTATCATTGCATTCACTTGAAGGCTTCTGAGTACTTTTTCAAAAACATACATAAAAACAAATAAATTAAAAACTAAGTAAATAAAATAATTCAAAACCAAAAAATATGGAAGAGGGGTGCAGCATTCTTTGTGAGAGGTGTGACCCCTGTATGGGCCACAACCCTTTCAAAGAGTAAAAGAATAATAATAAATTTAAAACCAAAAAATATGGAAGAAGGGTGTGGCCTCCTCTATGAAAGGTCCCCTTCACGGGGCATGACCCTTTCACAGCAAACAGAGTGTCAAACCCTTCATTGTTGCCTTGGGCTCTTCCTAAGTTGCTGGCCCCCACCAAACCCTCAAACCATCATTTGCTACAAAAAAAATTTAAAAAGGAAAAGAAAAGGGCATACTGTTAGGAATTAGTGCATGACATATGAGTTAATAAATAATCACTTTAGCTTATAGAGATTAGTTATTAGTAAGTTGTTAGGTAGTTTGGGTAATTAGTAGGTTGAATGGCTATATAAAGCCATTAAATGTAAAATGTAATAGAATGTCAAAGATGAATGACTGAATGGTGTGTTGAAGCCTCTAACTCTTTGTGTCTCATTTTCAATATGGTATCGAAGTGGGTTTTCTAGACCTCTCTGTTCGCCTTCCATTCGATTATCGTTTCCTCTCCAAAGTGGTTCATACAACGGTGATGCAGTGACAACCACAAGCAGCAGCCATTGTTTTGCCCATCCACCATTCTTGCATTTTGTCGACAATGATGTAGTGTAGACCACGTGCAAACCTGTGACATTCACCAGCCATCTACATTTTCTCCTCTCCATCTTGTTCACTCTTTTCATTGTTTTATCTCCATTTTGTTCATGTTCATATTAAAAATCAGAAGAAGAAGAATTTAAAGGTGTACATTCAGTTTTGTATTTGAGTTGCAAAAATCTCTTGGTGCTGCAGAAAGTGTTTTTGAGGAGAAAGGGTTTGAGTTTCTATTTATAGGAATTTGCATGCCCTGGATCATAGTTTATGAGATTGGCAAAGAATTGCATAAGTTTGTTTTGTATTGTCATCAGCATTTATTCATTGCAGACTTTATTGTCTTGCATACATCAGGTTTGTTTTGCAGTCATCTAGTCTGTAATGGCATTGATAAAATCCAAAAAGCTGCTGCTGTTGAGGTTGAGCTATGTTAAGGGCTGTTTGAGGAACTGCTGAAAGGGACTGCTAGAGAAACAGAAGTCAACATTTCTCGTAGGAACTTTGTTCAATATTCTGCCCATCCGTGGGAAGCAGTCCAGAACAAGAATTCCTCAACCAGTCAAGTCCACCCACTCTACTATATCCATCCACTCACAACTTCGGCTAATCATGCTATACTTGCGGGGAAGGAGCAACAAGCAGTTTATGATTTAGTAGCCACCACTTCACTGGACCAGGCAAGATAAGATCTCTTTTGGATCCCCTAATCACATGAGATTCTGAGAAGAATGAATGGAAAGCAAAATGCCATAATTTAAGAACAATCGTTTTGAATGATTGTGATCTTGAATGGAGATAAAGAGCGAATTAATCTGAAAAATATAGTTCACTGTTTGCTGCACATTTGCATTGGGTGACATTTTTTATTTGTTGCAGTAATGGAGACAGTTACAATGGCAGGTATGGAAGTTCTTTTATTTGCTTTGTTTTCAAACATTACCATGTCATACAAACCAGAGAACGTTTACTATTGCTGGAGATATAATAGTTATTTTGAAGTCAATAATATTACATTGCATGGGCCACTTTTCTAAGAGGGAATATATTTCTCCAAGTGGCAATTTGTTTTGTAAAAGCATGCACTATCAGTGGAAACTGACATCCAAGAAAAATTCCATTAAAGGGGGGCAACATGAGACAGGTAAACCGCAGCATTGTAGCAGAAGTAGGAGGCAACAATCAACCAAAGTTACCGTTGATACAGCTCCAAAATTAAGTTCTTATGTCAGCACTGAAGGGGGGTATTAAGAATTAGTGCATGACATATGAGTTAATAAATAATGTAAGTGATTATGGATTTAGTTTACAAAGGTTAGCTATTAGTTAGTTGTTAGGTGATTTGGGTAGTTAGTAGGTTGATGGCTATATAAAACCAATTAATGTAAAATGTAATAGAATGTCAAAAATGAATGACAGTGGTGTGTTGGAGCCTCTGGCTCTTCGTGTCTCGTTTTCAATAACAACTCTTTTTAAGAAGAAGCATTTGCAGCCCAAGCCTTCATTAATTCCCTACCCTCATTATCTTCATTGAGATCTGCCCTTCCATGATATTCCATGGCTGCCTGCTCCCTACAAACATTTGGAAGCAAAAGAACAAAAAACAAAAAAAACAGAAGGTTTATGGTTTGCTGAAAAGGAAAGGAAAGATAAGGTGAAACAGAAATTTTATGATTTTTGGATTGTTATTATTTTTTTATTTTTTTATTTTTTTAAATGAGAAAGAAATTTGTTTTAGTATGGTATATGTATTTGTGCAATGACTTGATTTTTATTAATGATTTGAGTTTTACTCAGATAGATTTCATTCATTTATAATAAATTCTTCATTGGATTACAAATAAGTGGGCTTAAAATTAATTTATATGTTATTTCATAGGATATAATATAACACAAGCATATGTTCGATTCAAGTATAATATAAATGAAATATTACAATGAAATAATGCACAATTGAACTTAGATTATTTATGCAATTGATAGTTTGAAACTCTATATTTAGAAATTTAAACGGTAATGTTCAAGGGTCAGGACAGAAGTCAATCTTAATATTAGAGTGTGCTACTGTTTGCTATGTGACTGTATAAAGACATTCTGTTAAAATGGACCTAAAATTAAAAGAAAATTGACATAGGAATGCAAATCTTACCATTTCAAATAGTATTCAATGTGGTATAAACCTCGTCAGCTAGGTAACAATTAATTATGATATAAATTATTATATCGAACTGACAATGATAGAACCTATAATTAAAATGTATATTTCTTAATGCTAATATATTATTCTAAGCATAACATCGGTAAAATATAAATGTAATATATAGACCATAGTACAGATACAATTAATTATAGATAAAACTATAATATACTTGTGAGATGAGTAACCTAATTTCAAAGGATATATATCATTTTGAACAGAGTTAATAATTTATTTAAAATGACAATTAATATACATATCCCTTATATTGACCACATTTAAATATAAAGATATATGTGGTAATATCATATTTATCTATCACAACAATATGGCGCACACTAGTCATTCAAATTTGGGATTACTCTCATACAACAAAGATTAATTAATTCAAGCAAATAAATGTATTAACCCTATCATAGTGTGAGTTGTACTTGAAACCTAACCCTTTATCGACCCTCAATCCTATTGCCTCCACAATCAAGACATGACACCTCGTGTATCATGTCATTGTCACATTGTAACTTGAATACCAGGTGGCATCCACTTGTGTTGACATCTACTGCCATCTAGATCCTCTTTTAGAGGTTTGATCTGAGATTTGATCTTCAAAAAAGAAATTGTTAGTCAATTTTGTGTTGAGTTTTGTCCATGTTATTTTGGGCATTATATTTGGTATAAGAGCATGGTTGCAACAGTAAGGACTCTAAGATGCATTATTTTGGTACTGCATGTTGCTCATGTTATTAGGTCATGTACTAGAGTTGTCACTATTTCATCCTACTCTTTTTATGCCTATTATGCAAATTTAACATCATCTAGCCCAATTGAAGTCATCAACCTTGCATGTCTTATATTTGGGCATGTCTTATTGATGACCTAGTATGTGTATTGTTTAGCTGCTAACCTTTTTGTTGCATGTTGTCTCATGACTTCTAAGGGCCCCACTTCCCTCTAGTTATCATTGATAGGACATGAGACCACCCTATCCTTTGTGTGGATTAAAGAGTGATCTTTAAACCTTCTTTCAATTGGAGGCCTCGCATAAGGTGATTTTGGTAGATCTTCTGATGTTTGTGAAGGCATGTAAACTTCTAAATTTCTAATATAGGTTTGGTTTTCTTTCCTGTTGTGATAGGAATTGAGCATCATCAAAACCATCCTGATGTGAGTGGTGAAACTTAGTGTTGTGTAAATTGCCGAAATTCAATAAAATTTTGGGTGTTTAAGACCATTTTAAGCTATTGTCCTAATGTGCAGATGTGATCAGTTGTTTGTTATTATTCTTTTTATAATTATGGATGAATAATGATCATGAATTGATTTTGAAAACCATTAGTGATAAGATAAAATTTTCAAGTCTTTCTATAATTTTGAAATTTTGTATTGAATTGCAGTAATTGATATAAATTAGTTATTGTATATAAATTGATAATTAGGGTTCAATTTAAATTTCCTTGTATGCATTGCTAACAATCAAGTTGTGCCTTTACTATCAGTCCTTGGTATGAAATTTCATTAAAATGTACCAAAAGAAACAAATAATTAACATACTATCTTTAATTATTCAACATTATGTGATTTAATTGTTTTAGAATAGACTAGAAAATACCTTAAAACACTTATCCCTTACACTTATGTGTTCCCTATGCTAGATTTTGGTTAAATGTCATCTTTACCCATGTAAGGTGTGCCTTACCCACCATGTGTTCTACCAATTATCAAGGTTTGAACTATAACAATCAAGTTTCAACTTATCATGATTCTTTGTCTATGTGTACCTCTTACTCCCTCTTACCTTGACCTAATTATAACAATGTGCTTAGCTAGTGTCATCTAGTAGTGGGGGTTAGATGAAGCACACTATCACATTGGACTCAAAAAAAACCTAGGGCTTTTGTGAAGCTAAAATTCCACTTATTGAAACCTCTCGAGGTTGTTAGATCATTAGGAGCATTATCATATCGCTAACCTATGATTCTTTGATCCTAGAGTTTTCTAAAAGTCCCTTGCCATGATAACCCCTATATTTCTAACTTAAAACAATTTTCATTAGTTAAGAGGGAGTAATTGTATTATATATTAATGTGAGCTTAGTGCATTATTATGTTCATATTGTTAATGATATTATTCAGATTCGGGTGAATACTTCAGATAATAAATAGATAAATTTGAATGTAGCTCTAAAAGCTATTCAAATTTATATATTGGTTTATTCGAATTTACTCCTTGAAGCCGACTTCTAAATTAATATAAATAAAATATTAAAAGACATTTAATATTTGTGGCCGACCCTTCTTGAAATTTGCGCCTCCACACCAAGGGTCGTGTTTTCTCAAGGAGGCCGACCTGTCTCTTGTGAAGAGATGCGATCCTGTTTGAATGTATATATATATGGTTCCTCATCCGTATTCAAGCAATCAAGTTCATTCTGCATAATTCGCATTCCTACAAAAGTTTGCACTTAAGCAGCAGAGCATCATCTTGCAGCAGCAGGCCGATTTCAAGGAGAAACATATTCACTTGTCTTTGCATCTAGGAGAGGTACTAATATTCAGTGTATCAAATTCGCCCTTGTGCTGGGCCTGAGTTGTAACAGATTTCTGTTCTTGTTCCTACAATATAAATAAGAGAAATATTTGCTGGGTTTTTCTCCCTCAAGAGGAGGGTTTTCCCAAGGTATCTTGCTGTGGTTATTATTTTATGTGTTGCATTTTCTGATTGCTTTCATTTCTGATCCTAAAATTTACATGGTATCAGAGCGGGTTTGAGGAGAGATTGTGATCAGATTTCACTTACAGCAGTACTTTAGTCTCTTATTAAGTTTTGTTTGTCTACCTCTACCCTAGTCAAGATGGTGAACGGCTTGAAGATTGAAGATAGACTCGAGGGAGCATCCAACTATACCTCATGGAGGTTTAGAATCATGCTCACATTGGAAGAGAATGATTTGGCTGAGTTTGTGGAGACCAAAGTTCCCGAACCAGAAGAGGATGGAGAAAAGTTGCAATGGAGGAAGAAAGACATTAAAGCGAAGAAGTTGCTTGTTGATTCCGTCAAAGACCATATTGTTCCGATTGTCTCCAAGTTGAAGACGGCAAGGGATATGTTTAAAACATTGGAGCAGATGTACGAAATCAACAACACGAGTCGAGCACTTGAACTGAAGCAACAACTACAACATGTGAGATGGCGAAAGGAGAAACAGTGATTGCTTATTTCATGAGGATTTCAGAATTGAGAGATCAGCTCTCTACAATTGGTCATGTGATTGATGATAAAGATTTGATGATGCTTGCTCTCAATGGTCTTCCATTATCATGGGAGTCCTACATTCAAGGAATTAGTGCAAGGTCCAAACTTCCTAAGTTTGATCGCTTAAGGGCCGATTGCATTCAAGAAGAGTCAAGGCTGGTGGCTAGAGGCGTTGGTCAAAGTTCAAAGAATGAAGATATTCATGTTCTTGCCTCCCATGCTTCAAAGAAGAAAGGAAAAGATGGGAAGAAAAGGTTCTTCAAGAGGAATCGAGATAAGGGAAATGATGATACTCCCGCCTTCAAGAAGAAAAGAGACATGTCCAAGATTCAATGCTTTAGGTGTGATAAGTTTGGTCATTTTGCTAAGCATTGTCCTACTAGACCTAAGAAACAAGCCACCGTTGCAAATGTTGATGATGCTTCTCCGCAGAAGGATTCATGTGAATACTTGTTCTACTCGACATTGTCAAGCAATGTACCTACGGACACCAACACTTGGCTAATCGACAGTGGTGCTTCTCGACGCATCACAGGCTTTAAGGAGCATTTATCAAGCTTGGTGGAGAAAGAATCTTCTGAACAAGTCATTATCGGAGATGATGCAAGCTACTCCATGAAAGGGATTGGGACCTCTTCTATTCTTTTGGATTCCGGCTTCACACTTCAATTGAGTAATGTGCTTTATGTTCCTGGAATCAAGCGCAATCTCATTTCAATTTCAGCTCTAGAAGATTAAGGATATCAAGTTGCCTTCTCCAAAGGCAAAGTACTTGTGTGGATGGAGAATTCTAGCTTCAAGGATGCTCAAATAATTGGGGTTAGGCATGAAATTCTATACAAGGTTTGTACGCGTCCACTGCAGGCTTTGGTTCATGATTCTTCAAGCTTATGTGATCCGTGGCATTGAAGATTGGCTCACCTACACTTCCAAGCCTTACCTATCATGAAGAAGATGGTCACGGGTCTTCTGAAGTTCAACCAGGAGCATGAAGGAACTTGCAAAGGTTGTGCATTGGGTAAGAATACAAAAGCCCCTTTCCATAGTAGAGAAAATAGATCTAAATGTATTTTAGACCTTATTCATTCAGATTTATGTGGACCTATGTCTGTTCCATCTTCGAGTGGATTCTTGTATTATGTTTTGTTTATTGATGACCACTCTAGGAAGACTTGGATTTATTTTTTGAAAACTAAAGAGTCTAAGGAAGTGTTAGGAAGGTTTAAGAAGTTCAAAGCCTTAGTAGAAAATCTTTCTAGTAAAAGAATCAAAGTCCTCAGATCTGATAATGGTGGAGAATACACCTCTGGTTGTTTCGGAATTTTTGTGTTGATGCAGGGATTAAGAGGGAGTTTTGTGTTCCCTATAATCCTCAACAGAATGGTGTTGCCGAAAGAAAGAACAGAACGATCATGGAAGCTGCAAAAGCCATGATCCATGACCAAGATCTACAAACTTTCTTATGGGCAGAAGCTTCTAGGACTGCAGTATATGTACAAAATAGAAGCCCTCACAAGATCTTGGAGAATATGACTCCCGAAGAAGCCTTTACAGGAAAGAAACCTGAAGTTAGTCATTTAAGGATCTTTGGGTGTCCTGTTTATATCCATGTTCCAAAGGAAAAGAGAACTAAGTTGGAGCCTTCTGGTAAGAAGGGAATTTTTGTAGGCTACAGCGAGACATCAAAAGCCTACAGGATATTCATTCCAGGACAAAAGTTGATCGAGATTAGTAGGGATGTCACATTCGAGGAAGATGTAGCATTCAGGAGATCTAGGGGCACTCGTATGGAGATCGATAATGAAGAGTCTTCTCAAGATACGGAAATTGATCATACTCCTGAGATTCAAAGGGAGACTTCTGAAACAAAAGAAGTTGATGATCATGTTGAACCCCTAGTACCTACTAATGGACCTACCGACATTGTAATTGGAAGAAAAAGACCTCTATGGGCTAGGCGTACTATGCAAGAGGCTGAAAGTTTTGCAGCCCCTAGAGGCACTTTCAGAGAAAGTAAAAGGCCACACAAGTTCTCCAGTTATGTTGCCTTAATGAGTCAGATTATTGAGTTTGAACCTTCTAATGTGGAGGAAGCCTCCAGTCATCAGTGTTGATGTTACAAGCAGCTTAGGGTTGTTCTTCCAGCGCACAAACTTCAAGAAGAAGGCATGAATTAAATGATAGCCTTTCGGCTATTTAATTCATGTTGTCAATGATTAATTAACATAAGGGTCGACCCTCTTTAGGTTCGCATATTTTACTTTGTATTGGGCCAACCCCTTTGGCATTTATTATGTTTATTTATTCTCTCTAAGAGAGCCGACCTAATTGAAGAGGTGCTTCAATTGTTTATATACAAGGTCTCATTTGTACATTTCACATTCAAGTTCATTTCAAGCAATTCGCAGCCTTAGAAGAAGTTCGCACTAGTGTAGCAGCAATTCGATTTCAAGGAAGAACATATTCATTTGTATCTTTTGCATCTAGGAGAGGTGCGACTATTTGTTGTATCAAATTCGGCCATTGTTGGGCCTGAGTTGTAAGCAGATTTCTGCTCTTATTCCTATATTATATAAAAGGATTATTTGTTGGGTTTTTCTCCCTCAAGAGGAGGGTTTTCCCAGGGTATCTTGTTGTGTTTATTATCTTATGTGTTGCAATATTTTAAGTGCTTTCAGTTATATTATCTGATCTATGAAAAACTAACATGGTATCAGAGCCAGGTTTGAAAAGATCGTGATCAGATTTATTTTTTGCAGCACTCACCTTAATCTTTTTCAGTCTATCTTTTTTTAAAATTTTCAAGATGGTGAATGGTCTGAAAATCGAGGATAGACTCGAAGGAGTTTCTAACTACACATCATGGAGGTTCACGATCATGCTCACATTGGAAGAGAATGATTTGGCTGAGTTTGTGAAATCAAAAGTTCCCGAACCTGAGGAGGAAGAAGAGAAGTTGCAGTGGAGGAAGAAAGATACTAGGGCAAAGAAAGTGTTAGTTGATTCCGTCAAAGATCATGTTGTACCGATTGTCTTCAAATTGGATACAGCAAGGGAGATGTTCATCACTTTGGAAGAGATGTACGAAATCAACAACACCAATCGATTACTCGCACTGAAGCAACAACTTCATCATGTGAAAATGGCGAAAGGAGAATCTGTAATTACTTATTTCATGAGGATTTCAGAGATGAGAGATCAGCTCTCTACAATTGGTCACTTGACTATGCTTGCTCTCAATGGTCTTCCACTATCATGGGAGTCGTTTATTCAAGGAATCAGTGCAAGATCTAAACTTCCCAAGTTTGATTGGTTGAGGATCGACTACATTCAAGAGGAGTCGAGACAAACGGCTAGAGGCATTGGTCAAAGTTCAAATAATGAAGAGATACATGTTCTCGCCTCTCATTCATCAAAGAAAGGAAAAGGTTGGAAGAAAGGATTCTTCGAGAGGAATCGAGAGAATGGAAATGATGGTGCTCCTACCTTCAAAAGGAAACGAGACTTATCCAAGATTCAATGTTTTCGTTGTGACAAGTATGGCCACTTTGCGAAGGAATGTCCTCTCAGACCTAAGTAGCAGGTTGCCACTGCAAGTGTTGAAGAAGTTGCTCCGTAGAAGGACTCAAGTGAATATCTGTTCTATTCAGCCTTGTCAAGCAATGTATCCACCGACACCAACACTTGGCTGATTGATAGCAGTGCCTCTCGTCACATCATTGGATTCAGGGAGCATCTATCAAATTTGGTGAAGAATGATTCTAGTGATCAAGTCGTTATTGGAGACGATGCTAGGTATTCAGTGAAAGGAGTTGGGAACTCCTCTCTTCCCTTGGATTCCTGCATTTCATTGGAGTTGAATGATGTACTATTCGTTCCAGGCATAAAGAGAAACCTTGTCTCCATTTCAGCATTAGAAGACAAGGGTTACCAAGTTGCATTTTCTAAAGGCAAAGTTCTTATATGGGCAAGGAACTCCAACTTCAATTTTGCTGGGGTAATTGGAGTTAGACATGAATGTCTCTACAGGCTATGAACTCGTCCCCTTCAAGCTCTTGTGCATAATTCTTTTAGCATGTGTGATCTTTGGCATCTAAGATTGGCTCACATTCACTTTCGTGCGTTACCTATCATGGAGAAGATGGTCACCGGCCTTCCAAAATGCAACCAGGAACATGAAGGTACATGCAAAGGGTGCACCCTAGGCAAGAATACAAAAGGCACGTTTCATTCTAGTGAAAGTAGATCTAAATGTATTCTTGATCTCATTCATTCTGATTTATGTGGTCCAATGTCTGTTGCATCTTCTAGTGGTTTCTTGTATTACATTATTTTTATTGATGATTACTCTAGAAAGACTTGGATTTACTTCTTGAGATCTAAAGAATCTGAGGAGGTATTAGGAAGATTCAAAGAATTCAAAGCACAGGTAGAAAACTTGTCTGGGAAAAAGATCAAGGTTTTGAGATCTGACAACGGTGGAGGGTACACCTCCGGTACCTTCCGTGATTTTTGTATTGAAGTAGGGATTAAGAGGGAGTTCAATGTTCCTTATAATCCACAACAAAATGGTATTGTTGAAAGGAAGAATAGGTCTATTGTGGAAGCAGTTAAAGCAATCATTCATGATCAAGATCTGCAAATCTCTCTTTGGGTTGAGGCATCTAGGACAGCCGTCTATATTCAGAACAGGAGTCCCCACTGGATCTTGGAGAACAAAACTCCTGAAGAAGCATTCTCAGGGGTGAAACCTGAAGTCAAACAGTTAAGGATCTTTCGCTGTGCAGCTTATGTTCATATTCCAAAGGAAAAGAGAACAAAGTTAGAACCTTCTGGCAAGAAGGGAATTCTAGTGGGTTATAGTGAGACATCAAAAGCCTACAGAATCTACATTCCAGGTCAAAAGTCTATTGAGATTAGTAGAGATGTCACATTTGAGGAAGATGTTGCATTTAGAAGATCCAAGGGCACTCCTATGGAGATCGATGAAGAAGAACTTCCTCAAGATATGGAAGTTGACCATGTTCCTGAGAATCAGAAGGAGGTTCCAAAAACTAAAGAAGATGATGATCCAATTGAACCCTTGGAACCTACTGATGGGCCTTTAGACATTGTGATTGGAAGGAAAAGACCTCTTTGGGCTCGAAGGACAATGCAGGAGGCAGAAAGTTTTGCAGCCCCAAGAGGAGCCTTTAGAGAAAGCGAGAGACCTCACAAGTTCTCTAGTTATCTTGCCTTGATGAGTCAGCTTATTGAGTCAGAGCCTTCCAGTGTTGAGGAAGCTTCTAGTCAACAAGTTTGGAAAGATGCTATGACTGAGGAGTATCAATCCATACTTAAGAATGATGTTTGGGATATAGTTCCTAGACCCAAAGGCAAATCTGTAGTGTCTTCTAAATGGCTCTTCAAGATCAAGCATGCAGTTGATGGGAGCATTGAGAAGAACAAGGCAAGATTCGTGGCTAGAGGGTTCTCACAAAAAGAGGGAGTTGACTATGAAGAAACTTTTGCTCCTGTGGCTCGATACTCTTCTGTCATAACCATTATTGCTATTGTTGCATCTAGAGAATGGAAGATTCACCAAATGGATGTAAAGACAGCCTTTCTAAATGGCGTAATAGAAGAAGAGGTTTGCATTGAGCAACCCGAAGGATTTGAGGTACATAGGAAGGAGTCTCATGTTTGCAAGCTGAAGAAAGCCTTGTATGGTCTTAAGCAGGCTCCTCGTGCTTGGTACGAAAGGATTGATCGTTACCTATTGAGTCTAGGTTTCTCAAAGAATGATGCAGATTCTAACCTCTACTTCAAGGTAATAAATGGTGAAGCTTTGATTCTGGTTTTGTATGTTGATGATTTGATTATCACTGGAGAAGAACACCTAATTCTAAAATGTAAGAAGGAGTTAGCTTCTGAGTTTGAGATGAAGAATCTAGGTCTCATGCATTACTTTCTTGGCTTAGAAGTTTGGCAAAAGCCAGATGAGATGATTCTAAGTCAAGGCAAGTATACTATTGACATTCTAAAGAAGTTTGGAATGATTGATTGCAAACCTATGTCTACACCTATGGAGACCAACTTACTCAAGTTAAAGGAGGTTGTTGACAGTTTAGAACTAGTGGATTCTATGATGTATAGGCAGTTGATTGGTTCATTGATGTATCTAGTTAACACTAGACATGACATCTGCTATGCAGTGAGTGCACTTAGCCAGTTTTTGTGTGAACCAAGGCAAATACATCTTGTTGCAGCTAAACATATCCTGAGATACTTGCGTGGCACAATTGGATATGGGTTGAGATATTCTTCAGGTGAGGACTTGGAGTTACATGGCTTTACTGATTCTAATTGGGCAGGGTGTGTCTCAGATCGAAAGAGTACCTCTAGTTGTTGCTTCAGTTTGAGTTCTGCTATGATATCCTGGTGCAGTAGGAAGCAGTCTTCTGTAGCACTGAGTACAGCCAAGGCAGAGTATATTGCAGCTTGTATGGCAGCTCATGAAACAGTGTGGCTTCGTAAGCTCCTTGCAGGATTGTTTGGACAATCAATGGAGCCTACTATCATACATTGTGATAACCAGAGCTATGTGAAGCTTTCTGTCAATCTTGTGTTTCATGACAGAACAAAACATGTTGAGATCAAGTACCATTATATCAGAGATATGGTGTTGAGAAAAGCTATACAGTTGAGGTATATCAGCACTGATGAGCAGACGGCAGACATTCTCACCAAGCCTCTCTCCAGGATCAAGCTTGTATACTTTCAAGAAAAGCTTGGTATGGTGGAGAATGTAGCCTTGACTGAGAAGGAGTCTCAGTATCAGTGTTCCTCTATTTAATGCATTTCTCTATTGAGAGAGATTTGAGGTGCAAGCCCTTGATAATGCATTTCTCTTTGAGATTTGAGGTGAAAGCCCTTGTTTCCACCCTTTGGGGGAGCCATGGTGAATGTCATGTGTGTGACTCCATGACAACATTTTGTACTTGTGTTTTCACCCTCTGGGAGAGCCATGGTGAAAGTCATGTTGAACATCACATTGAGTGATGAGCACTTGTACATACCATCTATGGAGGTAGCCATGATGGTTGATATCACGATGAGGTGATATCCGATGTCACGATGAGGTGATATCTTATTTGCTTTTCACGTTGAGGTGATAAGCTATTGTATCACTATAAGGTGATATGTTGTGTGTAGCTAGAAGTATCATCCCTAGCTGAGAGGGAGTGTTGATGTTATAAGCAGCTTAGTGTTGTTCTTCCAACGCACACACTTCAAGAAGAAGGCATGAATTAAATGATAGCCGAAGAGCAGCTTAGTGTTGTTCTTCCAACGCACACACTTCAAGAAGAAGGCATGAATTAAATGATAGCCTTTCGGCTATCTAATTCATGTTGTCAATGATTAATTAACATAAGGGCCGACCCTCTTTAGGTTCGCATATTTTGCTTTGTATTGGGCCGACCCCTTTGGCATTTATTATGTTTATTTATTCTCTCTAAGAGAGCCGACCTAATTGAAGAGGTGCTTCAATTGTATATATACAAGGTCTCATTTGTACATTTCACATTCAAGTTCATTTCAAGCAATTCGCAGCTATAGAAGAAGTTCGCACTTGTGTAGCAGCAATCCGATTTCAAGGAAGAACATATTCATTTGTATCTTTTGCATCTAGGATAGGTGCGACTATTTGTTGTATCAAATTCGGCCATTGTTGGGCCTGAGTTGTAAGCAGATTTCTGCTCTTGTTCCTATATTATATAAGAGGATTATTTGCTGGGTTTTTCTCCCTCAAGAGGAGGGTTTTCCCAGGGTATCTTGCTGTATTTATTATCTTATGTGTTGCAATATTTTAAGTGCTTTCAGTTATATTATCTGATCTATGAAAAACTAACAATCCGGTTTGGAGAGATGCTATGTTTGAGAAGTACCAATCAATTCTAAAAAATGATGTTTGGGACATTGTTCCTAGACCCAAGGGCAAATTTGTGTTATCTTCGAAATGGCTCTTCAAAATCAAGTATGTTGCAGATGGGAGCATTGAGAAGGACAAGGCAAGATTCGTGGCCCGTGGTTTTTCACAGAAAGAGGGAGTTGATTATGAAGAAACATTTGCTCCTGTTGCTCGCTATACTTCTGTTAGAACCATCATTGCTATTGTTCCATCTAGAGGATGGAAGATTCACCAGATGCATGTGAAAAAAGCATTTCTGAATGGTGTGATTGAGGAAGAAGTTTATATCGAGCAACCTGATGGATTTGAGGTTCGTGGGAAGGAGTCTCATGTGTGCAAGTTGAAGAAGGCCCTGTATGGTCTTATATAGGCTCCTCGTGCATGGTACGAACGGATTGATCGTTACCTGTTGAGTTTAGGCTTCTTGAAAAACGATGCTGACTCTAATTTGTACTTTAAAGTAATAAATGGTGAGTCCTTGATTTTAGTTCTATATGTTGATGATTTGATTATCACTGGAGAAGAACACCTGATTCTAAAATGTAAGGAGGATTTAGCTTCTGAATTTGAGATGAAGAATCTTGGTCTCATGCATTACTTTCTTGGCTTAGAAATTTGGCAAAACCCAAATGAAATGATTCTAAGTCAAGGCAAGTATACTGTTGATATTTTGAAAAGGTTTGGGATGATTGATTGCAAACCTATGTCTACACCCATGGAGACAAATTTGCACAAGTTGAAAGAGGCTACAGCCAGTTCAAACTTGGTGGATCCTACTTTATACAAACAGCTGATTGGGTCCTTGATGTATCTTGTAAACAATAGACCAGATATCTGTTATGCTGTGAGTGCACTGAGTCAGTTCATGTGTGACCCGAGACAAATACATCTTGTTGCAGCTAAACATATCCTAAGATACTTGTGTGGCACAGTTGGATATGGATTGAAATATTCTTCAAGTGTGGATTTGGAGCTACATGGCTTTACTGATTCTAATTGGGCAGGGTGTGTCACAGATCAGAAGAGTACCTCTGGTTGTTGCTTCAGTTTGGGTTCTGCTATGATATCCTGGTGCAGTAGGAAGCAATCATTTGTAGCTTTGAGTACAACAGAGGCAGAGTACATTATAGCTTGTATGGAAGCTCGAGAAGTAGTATGGCTTCGTAAGCTCCTTGCAGGATTGTTTGGACAATCAATGGAGCCTACTATCATTCATTGTGATAATCAGAGTTGCGTGAAGCTTTCTGGCAATCCTGTGTTTCATGACAAAACCAAGCATGTTGAGATCAAGTATCACTATATTAGAGATATGGTACTACGGAAGGCTATACAGCTAAAGTATATCAACACTGATGAGCAAACGGCAGACATTCTCACCAAGCCTCTCTCCAGAATCAAGTTTGTGTATTTTTGAGATAAGCTTGGTGTTGATGTTATAAGCAGCTTAGGGTTGCATTTCCATCGCACACACTTCAAGGAGATAGCATAAATTAAATGATAGTCTTCCGGCTATTTAATTTATATTGCTAATGTATGATAAACATAAAAGGGCCGACCCTATAATGGTTCACATGTTTTGTTTATTCATTGGGCCGACCTACATTGTAATTAATATATTTATATATTCTTCCAAGGGAGTCAACCTAATTGAGGAGGTGCCTCAATTGTATATATACAAGGTCACTCCTTGTCATTTATTCATTCAAGTTCATCAAGCATATTCGCATCTAGAGAAGGAGTTCGCACTTTTATAGCAGCAGTCCGATTTCAAGGAAGAACATATTCATTTGTATCTTTTGCATCTAGGAGAGGTGCGACTTCATTGTATCTATTATTGGCCATTGTTGGGCTTGAGTTGTAAGCAGATTTCTGCTCTTGTTCTATATTATATAAGAGGATTGTTTGCTGGGTTTTTCTCCCTCAAGAGGAGGGTTTTCCCAGGGTATCTTGTTGTGTTTATCATCTTATGTGTTCCAATATTTTAAGTACCTTTTGTTTATGATCTGATCTAAGAAACACTAACACTTGGTATGGTGGAGAATTCAGCCTTAACTAAGAAAGAGTCTCAGTATCAATGAGTTTGTTTAATGAGTTCTTCTCTATGAGAAGTTCGAGGTGAAATCCCTTGTTAATGCATTTCTCATTGAGATTTGAGGTGAAAGCCCTTGTTTCCACCCTCTAAGAGAGTCATGGTGGATGTCATGTGTGTGACTCCATGACAACATTTTTGTACTTGTGTCTTCACCCTCTGGGAGAGCCATGGTGAAAGTCATGTTGAGGTGACAACATCACGCAAGTGATGAACACTTGTACACACCATAGCCTGGTTGTAGCCATTATGGTTGATATCGTGTTGAGGCAATATCTGATATCACGATGAGGTGATATCTTTCTTTTCCACAATTGGGTGTAGCCATTGTGGTAGCTTTCACAATGAGGTGATAAGCTTTTTTCCATGGATTGAGCCATGTTGATTAACATCACTATGAGGTGATACATTTTGTACAGTTAAAAGTATTCCTCCCTATCTGAGAGGGAGTGTTAATGATATTATTCAGATTCGAGTGAATACTTCAGATAATAAATAGATAAATTTGAATGTAGCTCTAAAAGCTATTCAAATTTATATATTGGTTTATTCGAATTTACTCCTTGAAGCCGACTTCTAAATTAATATAAATAAAATATTAAAAGACATTTAATATTTGTGGCCGACCCTTCTTGAAATTCGCGCCTCCACACCAAGGGTCTTGTTTTCTCAAGGAGGCCGACCTGTCTCTTGTGAAGAGATGCGATCCTATTTGAATGTATATATATATGCTTCCTCATTCGTATTCAAGCAATCAAGTTCATTCTGCATAATTTGCATTCCTACAGAAGTTCGCACTTAAGCAGCAGAGCATCATCTTGCAACAATAGGCCGATTTCAACGAGAAACATATTCACTTGTCTTTGCATCTAGGAGAGGTACTAATATTCAGTGTATCAAATTCGCCCTTGTGCTGGGCCTGAGTTGTAACAGATTTCTGTTCTTGTTCCTACAATATAAATAAGAGAAATATTTGCTGGGTTTTTCTCCCTCAAGAGGAGGGTTTTCCCAGGGTATCTTGTTGTGGTTATTATCTTATGTGTTGCATTTTCTGATTGCTTTCATTTCTGATCCTAAAATTTACACATATAACTAGATAGTTGGAAGGAGGATAATTAAAATGATTGAATTTTATTTTTATGGATATAAACTTTAGCTTATATGTTCATAGTAAATTCTTTTACCATCAAGCTTATCTCATGTTAAGGAAATGAACATCATACAAGAAGCATTCAATTATGCTTCTCCTAAATGGAAGTTGTAGGATGCTTGCAAATGTTTGAAAATAGTAGGTAATCTTCTAGACCAATTGAATGATCTTCTACATAATTATTGGGATTTGACTACTAAAGCTTCCAAAGGAATCTAACATAAGTTTTTTGAGAAATAGAATGGAATTAATTGGATGCTTGGTGTGTTATCGTGATCAACATAAGATGTATGTGTTGTTGCATGTTCCAATGTGAAAGAAGTGTTGTTTTGAACGTAAATTTGTCAAGTGAATAATTGTTGAATGTTGTGAACCCATAATGATCTTGCAATACTAGATATCTATGTCAAGGAATAAAACTATATTGGACATAACCTACAACACACGACACCATGTCATTAGCACTTGTGTGTTGCACTTATGGTTAGTATGAACATGGAGTTTGAATGAGAGTTGTGTGCAAATTAATATTGTTTTGAGTAGGAAATGTCGTCAAATTTCTCCATGCTCTTATGTTCCTTCTTGATATTATTTTGAGCTCCCATAGCCTTAGTCCTCACTTCGGCTTGAGAGCTAGGAGAGATGGGATGTCCATTAGAAGGTTGTACTTCTCCATGGATTTTATAATCTCTTACTGAGCCCCCAAAATTAATACCACATGGTTGGTATATAGTGTAAACCTATATCACCATTTTGTTCATGTTGAGTTCATATTGTAATTTTATATGGAGTAAGCAATATGGGGCATCCAACTTGAGAAAGAGGGTATTGTGCATATAATGTTCGATCCACAATTATGCAACCTCTTGTGATAGTTTCTTATGTGTTAGAAATGTAAATGATTTATATTCAAAGATTGGTTTGAGCATGGAATTTACCTCAAAATGGTGTAATTGTTTCTCATTTGAGTTGAAAAGTGTCATGATTATTCCTCCATGCTCCTATGTTCTTGGTTTTGTGTAGGTGTATCCCTTAATAGTGGCTCTCCCTCTGAGTTAAGAGCACACTAGTGTAACTTGGGATTGAGAGATACAAGACCTTCATTAGAAGGTTATACTTCTCCATGGACTTAATGTTCCTTGATTGGCTCCTCCCTTGATTAGTTCATGGTGCAAATTTTCCTTTCCTTTTATCTATGTTGTATTAGCTAAGTGTGGTATGTGATTTCTTCTATATACTAGCTCTTCTTACTAATACCTTATCCTAGTACTTGCTTCTAGATTTAAAAAATTGGATATCGGTTCCTAGCATTGGCACTTGGTTGGAGTAGTAGCATGGGGTGCAAATGCTCTTGGAATTATTGGCACTTGTCATGGCCCTACAAAATATGTTCTTGGTTGTTTTGGAGATGTGGTTGTAGGGAATGAGGTTGCTTCATGATACATGGGTTCTAAATGGCAATAAGTCCACCATTTACATGATTCTTATGTGGCTAGCGACCACCAATACTATGACTTATTATGATTAACTTGTGGTTTGAGACCACTATTCCCCTCCTCACCTTACATGTCTTACACGAGATGTAGTGTTCATAATGTGCATGAATTTTGAGATTAATGATGATTAATTTTCTTTTATGATTTACTTTGTTTGAAAACCAACAATGTTTAATTTTATTTTTATTTTTCCAAGCTTCTTAGCATCCTTTGAGTTATTCTCAATTGTCCAAAAAAATCATTACATTTTAACTTCCTTGAACAATGAGTCTCCCTCAATGTTTCACTTGGACTTGCATGCAATTTTCTTCTTATTGATAATTTTTAATTCTTTTATCTTGAAATTTTCTTGACCTAGGAATTCACAATGTTGCTCCTACTAATTTTGTGTCCAATATTATGCTCGATATAAACTATGATATCTAGGAGGGTTCCCTAGTAGGTCTTATAGGAGTGCGGAGTTTTATTATGAGGATGGGAGCTGTAAATAGGACCAATATGAGACAGCCATGATCCATTCTCTCCTATGTATGTGTGATCTTTTTTGTGCCTTCTCTTGTAGGCTAACCCCTTAAAGATAAAACGGAAAGGTATGACAAAGTGCATGGAGTGCTCCTTAGGGAGGGCCCTCAGACCATCCTTCCTATTAGTTCTATGATTATTGGTTATGGAGGGCATGGTTAGTAGATTTTGGACATTTGGCTTCTTGATTTTGTATTGACGCTCAACATCCCACAAGCCAATTTTGTGATAATTGTTATGGGGAAACCCTATGATGTATATGCAATGTGAATAAATCTCTGAGCTAATTATTAAAAGTATATGGAGGAAAATGAGGTAAAAACATAAATATTTGAAAATTGAACTGAGGTGTGGTACCACTTAGAAAAAAATGTTATTATTGTGCAATTTTAGTTTTTGAAATAAATCATAGAAGGAACTTGTTTTGCCCCTAAATGTATTGCACATGATGTGTGCCATATGGTTGACACCATGTATGTGTAATAAATGAAGTTGTGTCATTTCTAATTAATCTAGAGGAATTGATCCTTTTGATCAATGTAGCAATTATTAAGTTGTGTTATAGTTGACCTTCATCTCCACCTCATCTACTGTTGTTTTTGTGTGGATATGACTTGCTAAAGCTATGTACGTGACCTATTCCAATTAGCTAGCTTGCCTTATGACTAATTCTTGTAAATGTTCAATATAGGGATAGAAATATTTGATCACTTTTATTATTGAAACTACCTTTCAAATGTGGGTGATAACCCATTGGGTTTAGATGGGACCTGATATTGTCAAAATGCATGATTGTTAGGAGTGCATATGACACAAACAAGTTGTACTTACATTCCACCCTCGATGACTTCCAATGGGAAGTCTAATGTAAAAGAGGGGATGTAAGGACGCTACCATTCAATAACTATAGTTACACACCTTATACTTGATGATTGTCAATTCTATATAATTGTGGAACTATACACAACATTTTTACCCTTTAATTTGTGAATTCCATTTTGATGATCTTGTAGTGCAAGATTTTTAACACGTAGTTATTTAACTTGGCAGATGAAGTTGGCCAATTTCTCTATGCTTGATGAATTGATTTTGGAGAAATATATTTTTTCTCTTTTTGAATAGGAGTTAATTTTGAAACACAACATGAGGTAAAGGTATGTGTTAGTTTTACTGCTTCCTAACCACGATAATTATGTCTATGTGATCTATCTTAAGAATGGATTTTGTCTACGATTGCGGCCATGACCTAATTGAGATCAAGTTGATTGTCAATGATCAAGTTAGTGATGATTCGATGTACCATATGATGCTTTAAATGCTCTAGCTTTTAACAAAGCTATGTGCTTGTTGGTCATTGGTAAATGTTTTAAGCAATGATCAAATGAACTTGACTAAACCTCAATATTCACAATGATAACCTTGATGCAAGAAGGATCCCTAGTAAGTGAATTTGGTTATGTTGTAGATACGTAATACTTAGATAGATGTAGTTTACTCACATACAATTATTTGTTAAATTGGATAGTCTGATGAACCATCAAATCTAACCCTAGCCTTTAAATTACTTCTTCTATAAGAATTTGATAATATTATTGTAGTGTGTAGGAAATGATAACTAAATTGTTTAATTATGAAATCCGATATTGGTTCATTTAAGTGTGGAAATTATGTTTCTTCACGAGTAATATCAACTCTTTTATTTTTCTTTGACTATATATACCATGAATGTATTGATGTTTGTAATGAGTGTGCAGGTGCATACAATCACCTATTTCACTTCACAAAATAAAGTAACAGCATTTGCCTTCGTATTAAACCAGTATAGCCATTTGTCTTGACCATGAGTGATTAAGACTTTGGATGTGAGCCTTCTGACTTCTAAGTGATAATATTTTGCTTGTTTGTGACTTTAAAACCTCCTAGGAATCATGTGTCATTTATTTTATCCAAAAATGTCAAGCTCGGATTTGTATTTTTACTTAATTTTAAAGGTGTCTAAAAGGTTTTTTTTTGTATTTTCATTTATTTTTAAACCCCAAGGGTTAGTACATTTGAGTAGACTGTCCTATGAGCCATAAATAGGCATGGAAGGGTTGCTTAATTAACCCCCTCTTCCTTGCAAGGTGTACAAGTGGAGTACACTCACTTGACTTGACCATACTTTGGCATTAATGAGCCATGTGAATACATAGGCATACTTTGCATTTAAGGTTTTTAAGAGGATGGATGCAAGCCAAATGCAAGCCATGTATTTGGACAATGACTTGATATTTATAAATAATTTGAGTGTTAGTTATATAGATTTCATTTAAAATAAATTCTTCGTTGGAGTACAAATAAGCGGACTTAAAATAAATCTATATGTTATTTTATGGGATATAATATAACAAATAAACATATATTTGATTCAAGTATAATATATATATATAATATTCAATATTGTAATAAAAAAAATACACCAACAAAATAATGCACAATTGAACTTAGATTATTTAAAGTTGGTAATTTGGAACACTATATTTAGAAAATTAAATGGGAATTTTCAAGAGTTGCAAGAGAAGTCAATCTTAACATAAGAGTGAGCTACTTTTTGTTATGCGATTGTATTAAGACTGAAAAATGGACTGAATATTGTCAATGTATCTAAAGAGAGAGTTGAAATGCAAAAAATATAAAAAATGAGGTGGTTTCCTGCTTTACTGACAACAGGGTCTTTCTGCCAACAAGCAAGTTCTACCATCGAACTCGCGATTTTTGACAAGTTTTCAGTGATTAACTCACCAATTTTCTAGAAAAACTCGTCTCGAAGTTAACTCACAAGTTACTTGGGAGCAGATTTTTCTCATGAAAATTAGCAATTCAGTGAATTTTTCTGCAATTTTTAAACTATGGTATAGATGGTTGTAGGTTTTTCAAATGTATGAACTCTATATTTCTATTTTCAAAGTTATAAACAATAAGCAGAGGATTCAATAACCCTACTGGTACTTATAAAACAAAGATAATTTAAATATTAAAATATCCTATGTATATAAATATTATATTTAATTACTAATTGTTAATTTGATGTGTAACAATATCCTATGTATATAAATACTATATTTTATTACTAATTGTTAATTTGATGTGTAACTATTTGTCAAATTTAAGGGATTTTTGTCAACACACTCATGCCATTACAATCTACCCAGTGCTGCCATTGTAGTTGCACCTCATCTTAAATACATCTATCTAAAAGACATCAAAAAAACCAATATATATATATATACTTAATTATTAATTATTCTATTTTCTCCCCTTCCTAAGGCCAATGTTGAAGTGGATAGGCAGCAAACCTGAGATCTTTTCTCAAATAGTTTGGCTCAGCTTAAAGGTAAGTCTCCCATGGTTGCTCATCTATAGGTAACTAATGAAGAATTTTGCATGGTGAAGGCCATAGCTATAGCACAAATAGATTTTGGGGATTCTCAGATTGAGCAAGATGCTCATTTTCAGAAGAAAAAAGAAAATATTTTAGCTTCTAACCATTTCACCAACGGAATCCAAGATGACTAAAGCAAACTAAGGACCCAACAGACTTAGAGGAAGCAAGACTAAAGCTGAACGACTGCAAATGGAAGCTTTGAGTGCTATCAGGGATGGTTCACAATGTACCATGGAATGAAATTGCTTTCAACACACTTTTAAAAATTCTTTGCCTCTTTGTTGAATTTTCTGTCCAAAGAGGGCAATAGTGCCTTTTTGGCCTTAGTGATAGTGATTCGAATGTTTTTTACTTAGCTCTTTGATAATCTAGACTCTTTAGATTCTATAGAAAGCTAAGTTCTACCCTTTCTTTCTGAATGTATATATTTCAGTTCTGTTGGACATGGGAGAGAGCCCCAAAAGATTCCTTCATTAACAAATCAATGAAAGAATCCTTAATTATTCTATTATATTAAATAAATTAACATTATTATTTATAACTAAATATAAATATTGTATTTAAAATATATATTTTATAATATATTCTATTTAATTATTAATTTAAAATTTAATTTAATGTTAAAGATATAATTTGAATATTTAAATATCATTTGTATGTAAATACTATATTTAATTTCTAATTGTTAATTTGACATGTAAATGGCTGTCAAATTTGAGTCAAGGGACTTTTTTGAAGACACTTACACCATTACAATCTACCATCTTGCAAATTAATCATGAGCTCCAGCTCATGGAATGCACAAGGTCTTCCAAAGATTGGCCATATCTACCAATCTCAGATTCACACATCCAAGTTGAATCCTCCACTGTTCTACATTTCCACTTTACCAAGTACTACTTGTATTCATTGCCTTGTGTCCTTCTAGTCACCCTTGAATCAATCACGGCCTTAGTTTCCTCTTGATCCTTCTCCAATAACTGTAGTTTCCAATCTGGTATAGCTGAAATTGGATCGGCCCTCCCCTCATATGGCTGTCCCTCATGAAATGGATACAGGGTGGAAATGTTGAAGATTGGGGAGATGTTCACCCCATCAGACAACTCAATCTCATATGCATTAGCTGAAAACTTTGTGCAGGATTTTGCAAAGTCCAATATTCTTCCACTTCAGCTTGTTGTAGGTGCCCTATGGAAATCTCTCTTTTCTCAAATGAGCCAAAACTAAATCACCCACTTGAAACTCTTGTTCCTTCTTTTTGTGATCAGCATGTTGCCTATAGCTTCTGGTACGCTTTTCTAAATTCTCCTTTACATGGTGATGAATTTCTTGCAGATATTCTGCATAATCTTCCACTTCAGCACTCCTCTTATCCAGAATCAGCTACACTCCTCAACTTGGTGACTACTCTTGGGTTGCATGCATATACTATTTGGAAGGGATTCTTCATGGAACTTCAGTTTACTCAGTTATTGTAAGCAAACTCAGTCTGTGCAAGTACTAAATCCCACTGTTTTAGTTTACACCAATCAAGAATCTCAGCATGTCACCAAGTCTCCAATTCACAAATTCCAAATTGCCTATCTTGTTTGGGAGTTGGGAAGAGTTGATGTATGACTGTTTTGAGAATTGATTTATGACTATTTTGATGAACAAGTGCTTGGACAGCCTTGGAGAATACCGAAGTGTCATCTTTGATCATGGTGAATGTAGTTTGCTTCATTTTAAGTTCTGCTATGCTTTTGAAGGAGAAAAAAAAACTATGTTAAATTGTATATTTTACATCATTTGCATTGAATGTGGTTTCATGCTGTAATGAATCTGATTCTCAATAGCAGGCACCCAATCCTTGACTGTATCAATCTCTCTTTTTTTTCAGAGTGTTGATTGGTGTAGGTTTGGACAGATAGACTCTCTTGCATTGGGTCAGTTCAAGTTTTCCTCATTAAGAATGCGGCATGGTTGCTCTTCCCATGACTCACCTTACAAACGGGCTGTTTAAGATTGACTCCTAAGATATATTTTGTCATCACTGACGTGGGCACCCTCAAGTCTGTTAAGCTAGATGGACTGCGAAATACTGGAATGCTCCCGACTAGACCTTCCATTTTGGCATATTTTAAGGCCAAATTGGATGCTAGGGTTACAAATGCAGAGGAGAAGGATTGGTTTCTGGGTAGAGTTATACAGGTGCAAAGAATGTGATACTATGTGAAAGCTCAGAGGAGGGATTTGTAGAGGCTAAAGAAGATCCAATTCAAAGACCGGCAGAAGAGGTTGCAATACTGCGCAGGGAGAGACAGGTGATGCACTCCCAAATAGAGGAGCTTGCCTCTTTTTGCCATAATCTGGCCATGTACATCAATGGGCTAAGAGTTATCTTGAGGGACAATCGCTTGGAGATGTTGAGCTTGTTCAAGCTTTCACCAAAAATGGGGTTACTCATGCTAAGAAGCAAACTTTTCTAGTGTTGGGTAGCCAAGTGGCATCTAGCACACAGACTAAGAGATCTGGCATGGAAGTTAGCAGCAGGGGTGTTAACAACAGCTACTGCAGATCCAGGCCCATTTGATTTTTGCAAGTGATTTGGTAGTGGAAGCAATTTTTGATTGTTCATATGCATCCCAAGATGGTCAGATGTTGTGGCAAAGTAGATTGTTTTCTTTAGTAGGGTTGGCTCCTGTTGGAGAAAAAAAATTGTATTGGTAGTGTAATGTCCCCAATTTTTATGAGTCGGCATAAAATTGAATAATTAATTTAAGTTGTCGAAAAGGATAAATTAAAAAAGACAACTTAAATTAATGGTGCGAAAAATAACTTAAATTATAAAAGAACTAATGTGAATTAACAAGTTACTTTTTAAGTGGATTCTCAAAAGAATTAAATTAAAAGCGAAAAGGAAAAAAAAGGAAAATTCAAGAAATCCGAGAAGTTACAGAGTTGAGAAGAATAAAAGATTGGAGAGAGCCTTTTGCAGGTATGCTGGTTTTGAATTGGAGAATAGGTTCTTTGGTGGGTTGAACAGAATTCACCACATCCTTTTGGAGGACGGAAACCCTCTCGAAGAAAATCAGCTCCGGTGGTGAGATATCTACCCTGGCTGGTGTAGAGAAATCACTCCTGACTTGGTTTAAAATCGATTGAAGTTTTGATGAAATTTGTGCAGTCTTCGAAGAAGGCAAATTTCAGAGATTGGGCAAGAAATTCAGAGTTGGAGGTTTGCAAAGATTCCAGAGACAAGAAAGATTGATGCTGAGCCATTAATAATTGTTGAACAATATATATGTATATTTTGTATCCTGGAAATAAAGTCCATCTGCATCTTGCAAGTATATAAGCAGATTCTGAAAAGTATTGGTGGAGGAGTCACTTGAATATTATCAAAGGCAAAGGATTGATTCTTTAAAATAAAAGAGGAATTGAAAATGTCCATTCTGGGTGACTAATCTTTGATTAAGGATGTTAATTTGAATTATGCTAGACCAATATCAGGCTTAGGAGCTCTTTAATTAAGCCTACACTTCTTGGCACCATATTTGTTGTGTATTCACAACCTAAAGGGAAGCCACGGCAAAGACTTGGGAATATTAACATTGCCATGTAATCGGGTAGCATACTGCAGTTTTGAATTAATTGCATCATATTTTAATCTTGCCGATTCATTCAAAAATTGATCGGGCACAGATGGAAAAGAGCCGGTGACAAGACAAAGGATTCAGCATTTGAATTCAAGTCAATATAAATTTGGAGGGAGGCCGATATTACCATAACCGCATCCAAGGAATTCATAGAGGGGATGTTGAAGACAATTGCCGTATTTCTGAGGAATCGACCATTTGATCATAGTTGCTACGTATTATATTCCATTCAAATGCACGAGTCGGTATATGAAGGGTCGATGATCATCTTTAATGCAGTTATATTGAGTTGGAGTTTCAAAGATTATTGAATTGTATAGAATGATCGGCATAGCTTGAATATAATGTTTTGGAAGGCAAGTCGTGACCATTAGAATGGCATCGCATCAAAATGGCCTTGGAGTTCATTAACGCTGCATATGGGAATAGTGTGAGGATTGATGCACAAGCCGTTGAAGCATATATGGAGAATTTGGTGTGATACAAACTGAATTTGTATTATCGTTAGCATATATATCTATCTATCGAAATTAGTCCATTTGTTTCAAGAATATATTGCTGCCAAGCTAAATGGAATTTATCGAAGCTTTCGAGTAACATTAGCAATTAGTGGAGGAGCCGCACAATAGGAAGAGCCACAATGTTGAAGTGACCGAGCAGTATGGATTGGTCAAAGAAATCGTGGATATCCTAATTTTAATTGACATTGCCGATTCTTTAAAGAATTCACAGGCCTATAGAAACTATCTGAAACGGCAAAGTTACGGGAGGCGGATTGAGGGAAGAATCGAAGGAAAGGATTCATAATATAAAAGGCCATATTATATATGCTCATCCAGGTAGTATTCTCAAAGGCTATTAAAGGTGCCAGAATTATATTCGCAGCTAGAGCTCAAAAATTGTATGATAACTCACGAAGGAGTATGGTGCAAGCGCAACACACAGGCAGCCAGGTGAAAAGGTGTTTCTTATATAACTTGTGAGAGATTACTATTTGCATGTTATATGTTATCCAAGTAAGATTTATGCTTACCAAAAAACCTGAGTATTCATTATGAATGAAGAGCTTGTATATGGGTATTTCAGTAAATGTCTGAGTTGTAATTCTATACATTGTACTTTGCTGCACATTATTATTCTACCTCTGTTATGCATTGGCAATGAATATATGAAGTTTGAATATCTCTCAGAATGTATTACTTGCTCTTATCAATTGAAAACAATGCATTCGATCAAGATGTTCAATTATTGGGTTTCTATTATGAGTTGTAATCTCAAAATCATCAAACATACTCAGTCAGTTGCATGCAAACAAATTGACAAAAATAAAAAGATAATATGATCAATTGGTAAATCGGTTCAAAAAATTGGTGCTAAAACTTAGTGAGAATAGTTCAAAACAGGGTAGGACATTTCAGTGGTATCAGAGCTCAAAAAATTTCTACCATCCTGTTGGGGTAATTCAGCGAGTGGTGTTTTAATTGTAAATCATGGCTTCATCAAGTGACAAAGAATCGGATAAGAAACTTTATCTTGCAGGAGATAAATTTGGTCATTCATCTCCGACAAAAGAGGCTCTTCTCAACTCATTGGAGGAAGTGGCAACTTGTTTGCATTCAGTAGATCAGTCACCTTCTCAACTGATTCAAATGGCTATGACTCCAACAGTGACTTCCTTGGGTGAGCATAGGTTGTTGAGGCACAAAGATGAGGAGGTACGTCTTACTATAGCTCATTGTCTAAGCAAGATTATAAGGATTACAGTTCCTAAAGTTCCTTATAATATGGACAAAATGAGGGAGGTCTTGCACTTGATCATCGAGAGCTTTGGTGGGTTAGGTGATATTAGAAGTCCTTTCGGTAAGAGGGTTAAGGCTCTTGAATTGATGGCTAAGGTGAGATCATTTGTTATCCTGATTGATTATGATTGTGATGATCTTATTCTACAGATGTTTCATCATTTATTGATTGCTCTCAGTGAGAATCATGACCAATCTGTACATGATTACATGAGAATCATTATGGCTTCAATTATTGATGAAAGAGATGTTATTTTCCATCCTATCATAACTTTGTTATTGGGTGTACTAAAGCAAAAACAGGTCACTTCTTCAGCTGCTTATGAGTTAGTCAACAGAGTGTTCAAACAATGTGAGGAGAAGTTGAAACTTTTTTGGGTTAATGAGGAACAAGTGGATGAAAATGAAATTACAACAGTGGACGAAATACCTTCTAAACATGGTCCAAAATATGAATTATGCAATGAGGATGTGATTAAGGTGGCTGATATTAAGAGCCATGATATTGAAGGCAAATCAAAAATATTATTACATGAAGTTGAAGTTGATCATTCACCTAATGAATCATGTGAGTTGAAGAAACAAATGAAGGTTAAAGAAGACATGATTATTGCAGCCCTTACACGTTTTGATCACACACACAAACTCATAGAAGATCCTTTTTGGAAGGCCCAAATTGAGAGAAGAAAAAAGGGTATTGAAGGAGGAACCTCTCTTGCAGATTTACAGGTAGTCAAAGAAAACTTGAAAACTTTGAAATCAGAATTTTTGAGCTTACTTTCAGATAGAGATAGCTCCCTAAAATTTGTAGAAAATAGTTTGATAGCATTAAAAGAAAGGGAGCAAGAAATAGATAAGCTCACCTTTGAGCTTACTTCTACTAAGTGTTAGTGTTGTAGCTGCGGGAGATATTTTTCTCCCTAATATGTTTTGGTTCAAGGCTGGTCGGCCTTCTTGATTTAAATGATATTTATTCCTTCTAAAGCCGACCTAGAAGGAAAGTCACTTGGTGTTGTATTTAAGGAGGATGAAGTCCTCTCATTTGGGCAATCAAGTTCATTCATTTTAAGTTCACATCTTAGCAGCAACAGGAGTTCGCCATTAAGCAGCAGTTCGCTTTCTCCCAACAGCAGATTCAATTTTTGAAGAAGTGTTTTCAGTCATCTTAAGGAGAAGTGACATATCTCTTTGTATGAGAATCGGCCATGATTAGGACCTAATTATTTTTATGCAGAATTCTGCACTTATTCATCTGATATATATATATATAACTTATAAGAGATCATTTCTTGCTGGGTTTTTCTCCCTCGAGTAGGAGGGTTTTCCCAGGGTATCTTGTTGTCTTCATTGTCTTATGTGTTGCATTTTCTGCTTATTACATTTCTGATCCTAAAGCTAACATGGTATTAGAGCGGGTTTAAGAAAAGGATCTGATCAGATTTGTTCAAGACAAGTCATTAAGGCAATGTCTCATTTGAGGTAGCCACAAGTTTCAGAAAGGTGGAATTGCTGGTGTTAACAGGGACTCTCTGAAGCCGTTAAAGGAGCTTAGCCGTCAGGTTGAACTAAGGAGGTTAAGTGATAATTGAACATTCAGAATTATCACGATGGTATTATGATTACATTGGCGCCAGGTGCCTATCAGCTCATGTGGCCTGGAAAAGACGAATGCTATCTAAGCTGCCACCTATGATAAATGTCGACCTTCTAGAAGAATAAAGGAACCGAAATTTCTTTTGGAGGCTTTAACAATTTAAGTCGTCTATTAGTTTCCTGCCAATATCATTGCTCTAATATTCACAGTGGAGCGGAAGCATATGCATTATGGAGTTTTATTGCTATCGAAACTTTCATCCACATATTATTTGGCTTTCGATAATACAGTGTAGGCAAAATCCACTGCTAGTACCGGGTATGTGGCTCTTCATCGCGGATATATGAAGCGGATTGTGTATGTGGGCACTGTCTTTGAAGAATCCGCTAATACACAAAAATCATATCGTAGATATTGATAAATGTATGAAGCGGAACGGAATCAAAGGACCTTCCATAGAATGTTTAAGAGTAACCTTTGAGTGGTGACAGGAGATCGTTCTAAGACACAAAGATATCGAACTGCGAGTTTCTTATCACAGATAAAGTCAAAATGGCAATGGTAAATAGGTGTCGGGTGTAGCAATCCATGTATTGATCGGCCATTGGAGACAACAGAGTAAGATCGAAGACGTTGCAGAGTACACATTCTCTTCGGTGCGGGTTCATTCTCACAAGGAGTCAAATGTTAATCGGTCATTAGAGCCGTCGACTTATTAATTGTTGAAAATATTGAATTTTGTTGGATGCCGCCTTCTAAATGTATGTCGTTGAGAGTCTTAAGGAGCATTAATCAGCGACACCAACAAAGGCGCGAGTGCCTATGAGGGAGTCAAGATCGTCTAAAGAGAACTAATTATTCTGAAGGCGTAGAATATGAGAGAAGGGGTGCTCTCATCAGGATTCAACTATTAAGTCTCCAGCAATTTGTTTCGCTACAAAAATCATTGGATTAAAAGACCCCTTGAATTAAAAGTCTATCACTCTAGAACTATGAGTGAGTCTGAAGGAGAAGTCGTGTGAGTCTTTCTTTCATGTGTGCTGGTTTTTCTACAACGGGTTTTTGAGATAATTACACAATGTTTTAAAGAATGGAGTTGTGACGATTGTCGAGTGTATGTTGTCATTTGGTGATGGTTGTGCGTGAAGAATACATCAAAGGGAAGGTTATGGAGATCAAAATCTGAAAGGCATCACTAACTGGATATTTGTAATAAAGAGATAAGTATTCTATGTTTGTACCTCTGAATAAAATGAAATCGCATTCTTCTAAGCTTCTATTCTTTCTTCTAAAAGTTTGTTGAGTTGTGCAGAGAGGATCTGACATCGATTATTTATGGCTAAGTCGTGTGGTTTTTTTTTAGGAGAGGTCGTGGGTTCTTTTGAGTGGTGATCGTTGGCATGAAACTTTTTGGAGATACCATTCATGCTAGTTGCGAAAATTTCTGAGTGTGGCTTTGACATGAAAGGAAAGCTGCAATTTCGATTGTTATTGGTTGGTCACATCGATACCATTCTCTATGTGTGCCTGGACTGTGATGGTGCCTTGATTCAGTGAGAGGCCTGATGGTGCCTTGATTCACTAAAAGGCCTGTTTTTATATTGAATATGATTGGTTGTGTAATGTGTGTCTTGTTGATGTTATTATGCAGCATCGGGATTATCTTCCAGCCCGATATATGAAGAACAATTTAAATGTAGCCTAACGGCTATTTAAATTGCTAAGACATTAACCAATGAAGAGGCGCTTCATTAACTATTAGTTGTTTATTCACTAATATGGCCCACATTGAAGAGGCATGAATTTTTATGTGTTGTGACTTGCTTGAAGGAGGCCGACTCTTGCATTTTGGAGTCACGTCTTTTTGAAGGTGGCCGACATGATTGTGAAGAGATGCGTCTCCCTCTTCTCACTTGTATAAGTAATCAATCCTTCCTCATTATACATTATCCAATATTCATTCAAGATAATTCAATATTCACAAGTGCGAATAATTAGAAGAAGAGAAGATCGATATATAAATAAGAAGAAAAACAGATCGATACATGTGTAGAAGGCTCTGTGTATAATCCAGTGTTATCTTCAGTTTGTGGTGCTTCCTCTTGGCCTTCATATTGGGCCTCTTTTGTAAAGAGACATTCATTGTTATTCAATATATAAGTGATATATTGTTGCTGGGTTTTTCTCCCTCGAGAGGAGGGTTTTCTCAGGGTATCTTGCTGTGTTAATTGTCTTATGTGCTACATTTTCTGATTACTTTCAGTTTGAATTATCTAATCATGAAAAAATAGCATGGTATCAAAGCGGGTTTGAAGAAGATCTTGATCAGATTTATCTTGCAGCAATTTTCCTTATTCTCCTTCACCTTCTTGATCTCTTCTATCACTTCGTCAAGATGGTGAACAGTCTCAAGATCGAGGACAAACTTGAGGGAGCATCAAATTTCACATCATGGAGATTCAGAATTATGCTCACCTTGGAAGAAAGTGAGTTGGCAGAGTTCGTGGAGAGCACAGCTACCAAGCCTACGGATGAGGAAGAAAAGATTCAATGGAAGAAGAAAGATATCAAGGCGAATAAGATATTAGTTGATTCCGTAAAGGAACATATTGTTCCAATCATCTCTAAGTTGAAGACTGCAAGAAAGATGCTTAAGACTTTGGTGGAAATGTATGAGATCAACAACACAAGTCGTGCTCTAGCCTTGAAGCAACAACTTTATCATGTTAAGATGGCGGAAGGAGAATTTGTCATCACCTACTTCATGAAGATTTCCAAATTGAGAGATCAGCTCTCTACCATTGGCCATATTGTTGATGACAAGGATTTGACCATGTTGGCTCTTAATGGTCTTTCTTCATCTTGGGAGTCTTACATTCAAGGTATAAGTGCAAGATCAAAACTCCCTAAGTTTGATCGTTTGAGGGCAGATTGTATTCAAGAGGAGTCAAGGTTGGCTGCGAGAGGTATTGGTCAAAATTCTACAAATGAAGACATTCATGTTCTTTCCGCTCTATCCTCGAAGAAGGAAGGAAAAGGAGGAAAGAAAAGATACTTCAAGAGGAATAGAGATAAAGGGTCAGATGGTGCTCTTGCATTCAAGAAGAAGTGGGACCTCTCTCGAGTCCAATGTTTTCGATGTGACAAGTTTGGTCACTATGCTAAGGATTGCCCAACTAGGCCTAATCAGCATGCTTCACTTGCGAATGTGGATAAGATCTCTCCTCAAAATGATTCTAGGAAATTTCTATTCTAAGTCATGGGCATGTGTTCAAGCCGTGAAGGTTGTGTACTAATCTGAGCGCAAGAGCAACCTATCTTACTATGTCCATTCATCAAAATATTTAAGAGATAAGTATTCTTTGTTTTGATTGTAATTACCCTTCTAGGCTAAAATTCAGTTTGCTGAGTTGTGCAAATCTAACATTATTTGTTTGGATTACATGTGACTAGTAAATAGTGATCACTAGGATAAGATTCCTTAGAATTAAGAATTATTCATTGCAAGTTGTTTCATGCTAATTTCTGAGTGTGACTCTGAAATAAAAGGAGAACTAAAATTACGATTATGATTGATTTTCTATGCATGATCTATGATTTTGTGTAGATTGTCTTTTCTCATGCTGAGATTAGCTCTTCCGAGAAAATGGAAGAAAGACACCAACGAAGACAAATAATGAATTAATTATCTGGGATTACTCAAGAGATCCTGATTTCAATGAGATAAGTATTGCATGGTTGAATACTGTTCATGAATTGTTATGTAGTTATTAATTCATGCTATAATATTGAGATATTCAATCATGTATGCTTCTAGCAATGGTACTTCTATTCGAGATAGTTAAGTTCCATGAACTATTAGTAATCTCTTCTTATTGCTTTCAAGACGGATCAAGAACCGTAAGAGATTGCTTTCAAGAAGTGCTTGATGCATCCTATAGGTTGAAGAATAGAGACACTACTTGCAGCTATGAGACTGAGTGAATGGCTAAAGACATCTCTTCGAAGAGGAAGAATTAACCTTCAGAGGGAGTTCTATGACTCTGAGAATAAGTAAGAGTTGCAGTGTTGCAAGGCCAGATGCTAAATTCTTGAAGTACCTCTTCAGCAGTTGAGATCAGAATTGCTCAAGTCAATCAACCTGGATTTAACATTGGTAGCTCCACAAACCTATTCAGAATAGAGTGATCTGGGAGGAGGTCGAAGAGGACAGTCCTAAATCTCTACAGAGGTGTGTGCTGGAAACCATTCCTCTAAAGCAAGCGTTGCAGGCAATCTTGGACGATGACGTCAGGAGGTTGATGCAAGTGCTTGAAGATTCAGAGGGAGCCTACTGAACCTGAAGAAGATGGTTGGGGTCTGCGATGATATCCTGGTGTAGCAGGAAACAGTCTTCTACAACACTGAGTACTGCAAAGGCTGAGTACATTACAACTGGTGTGACAACTTAAGAAGCAGTGTGGCTTCGGAAGCTCCTTGCAGGATTGTTTGGACAATCATTAGAGCCGACTGTCATCCATTGCAATAATCAAAGCCTTGAGAAGCTTTTTGTCATTCCAATGTTTCATGACAGAACTAAGCATACCACTATATCAAAGATATGGTATTGAGGAAAGGAATTCAATTGAGGTATATCAGCACTGATGAGTAGATGGCAGACATTCTCACCAAGCATCGCTTCAGGATAAAGTTTGTGTACCTTCGAAACAAGCTTGGTATGGTGGAGAATCAAGCCCTAGCTGAGAAGGAGTCTCAGAATCAGTGATCCTCTTTAATGCATTTCTCCTTTGAGAGAGATTTGAGGTGCAAGCCCTTGATAATGCATTTCTCTTTGAGATTTGAGGTGAAAGCCCTTGTTTTCACCCTCTGGGAGAGCCATGGTGGATGTCATGTGTGTGACTCCATGACAGCATCATGTGAGAAAGTCTGTGATGATTTTTTCTTGTACTTGTGTTTCACCCTCTGGGAAAGACATGGTGAACGTCATGATAAGGTGACAACATCACACTGAGTGATAAGCACTTGTACATGTTAGTGTTTTATAGATCAGATAAACAACTGAAAGCACTCAGAAAATTGCAACACATAAGACAATAAACACAGCAAGATACCCTGGGAAAACCCTCCTCTTGAGGGAGAAAAACCCAACAAATATTTCTCTTATATAATGAAGAACAAGAGCAGAAATCTGCTTACAGCTCAGGCCCAGCACATAGGCGAATTTGATACAATGAATAATAGCACCTCTCCTAGATGCAAAGATACAAACGAATATGTTTCTCCTTGAATTCGGTCTGTTGCTGCAAGATGAAGATTCATTGTTGTTGTAAGATGATGCATTGCTCAAGTATGAACTTCTTCTAGGAATGTGAATTATAATGAATGAACTTGATGATCTCAAATGAGCAATCTGACCTTGTATATATACAAAATGTAATGTCTCCTCAATCAGGTTGGCCACTTGAAGATTACAAATAAATGCCAAGGGTCAGCCCAATACAAAATGAAATACAAGAACATAAGGAAGGTCAGCCCTCAAGCATTAAATCATGCAAGTATAAATTAAATAGCCGAAAGGCTATCATTTAATGTATGTCTTCTCGAAGTGGGGGCTGGAAGAAGCAGCTAGATGCTGCTAATAACATCAACTCAAGAGGTTGATGCAAGTGCTTGAAGATTCAGAGGGAGCCTACTGAACCTGAAGAAGATGGTTGGGGTCTGCAATGATATCCTGGTGTAGCAGGAAACAGTCTTCTGCGACACAGAGTACAGCAAAGGCCGAGTACATTACAGCTTGTGTGACAACTTGAGAAGCAGTGTGGCTTCGGAAGCTCCTTGCAAGATTGTTTGGACAATCATTGGGGCCGACTGTCATCCATTGCAATAATCAAAGCCTTGAGAAGCTTTTTATCATTCCAGTGTTTCATGACAGAACTAAGCATACCACTATATCAGAGATATGGTATTGAGGAAAGGAATTCAATTAAGGTATATCAGCACTGATGAGCAGATGGCAGACATTCTCACCAAGCATCTCTTCAGGATAAAGTTTGTGTACCTTCGAAACAAGCTTGGTATGGTGGAGAATCAAGCCCTAGCTGAGAAGGAGTCTCAATATCAGTGATCCTCTTTAATGCATTTCTCTTTTGAGAGAGATTTGAGGTGCAAGCCCTTGATAATGCATTTCTCTTTGAGATTTGAGGTGAAAGTCCTTGTTTCCACCCTCTAGGAGAGCCATGGTGGATGTCATGTGTGTGACTCCATGACAGCATCACGTGAGAGAGTCCGTGATGATTTTTTCTTGTACTTGTGTTTCACCCTCTGGGAGAGCCATGGTGAACGTCACGATGAGGTGACAACATCATGTTGAGTGATAAGCACTTGTACATACCATCCATGGGTGTAGCCATGATGGTTGATATCACGATTAAGTGATATCTGATATCACAATGAGGTGATATGTTATCACAATGAGGTGATATGCTTCCTTTTTTTACACATGGGTGTAACCATGATGTTCATCATCACAATAAGGTGATATGTCTTATGCAAATGGAAGTATCCTCCCTAGCTGAGAGGGAGTGTTGATGTTATTATGCAGCATCGAGATTATCTTCCAGCCCGATATATGAAGAACAATTTAAATGTAGCCTAACGGCTATTTAAATTGCTAAGACATTAACCAATGAAGAGGCACTTCATTAACTATTAGTTGTTTGTTCACTAATATGGCCGACATTGAAGAGGCATGAATTTTTATGTGTTGCGACTTGCTTGAAGGAGTCCGACTCTTGCATTTTGGAGTCACGTCTCTTTGAAGGTGGTCAACATGATTGTGAAGAGATGCTTCTCACTTGTATAAGTAATCGATCCTTCCTCATTATACATTATCCATTATTCATTCAAGATAATTCAATATTCACAAGTTCGAATAATTAGAAGAAGAGCAGATCGATATGTAAATAAGAAGAAAAACAAATCGATACATGTGTAGAAGGCTGTGTGTATAATCCAGTGTTATCTTCAGTTTATGGTGCTTCCTCTTGGCCTTCATATTGGGCCTCTTTTGTAAAGAGGCATTCATTGTTATTCAAAATATAAGTGATATATTGTTGCTGGGTTTTTCTCCCTCAAGAGGAGGGTTTTCCCAGGGTATCTTGTTGTGTTAATTGTCTTATGTGCTGCATTTTCTAATTACTTTCAGTTTGAATTATCTGATCATGACAAAATAACATGTCTGAGAAAACTGAGTTGAGCAGATTGTCCTTGTAATTTGTAGTGTTGTAGCAGAAATTGAGTGAAGATGAAAGAAAGATATATCAGAATCGACAAAGATAAGTTCTATTATTTCTTCAATTATTCTATCTAATGATATTTGCTACATGCTTCATTTATATCAAGGGTAGTTTGATTTCATGAACTATTATTAATCTCTTTAAAATGCAGGTTGGATCGAGAAGCAAATGGATGATGAATTAATTATCTGAGATTGCTTAAGGAATTCAAGGGAAAAAGAGCTTGATGCATCCTGTGAGGAAGTAATGTCGGCTAGAGAAATGAACAAACATGAAGTTTTAGCTTGCAACCATGAGACTGAGTTGGTGACACATAATTTCACTGTAGACATCTCTCGAGGGCACAAGGTTGGGTCAGCCTTGGATGGAGAGTTTGCATCAGCAAAGAAGATTGAGTAAGATGGAAACACTAAACAACGAAGAACCTATACAGGTTGTCATTGTGATCAGTTACTTTGAAGAGGAGGAAATGACATTTAGAGGGAGTTAAATTCTGAGAATTCAAGGCACGAGTTGAGAGCATGTCCGGGAAAAGGATTAAGGTTCTGAGATTAGTCAATGGAGGGGAGTTCACTTCCAGAGGATTTCTTTGCAATCTCTGAGGCAGGGATCAAGAGGGAGTTCTATGACTCATTGAGAAGAAGTGAAGGTGTCAACTAAGTGGGTTGCAGTGTTGCAAGGACAGGTGCTAAAGTCCTTGGAAGACCTCTTCAGCTGCAAAGAACGGAATTGCAAAAGACAGTCAATCTGGATTTGACATTGGTAGCTCCGCAAACCTATTCAAAATAGGGTGATCTGGGATGAGTTCGAAAAGGACAATCCCGAACTCTCGCAAGTCAATAGTGTCGGAGGTGTGCGTTGGAAACCGTTCCTCTAAGGCAAGCATTGTAGACAATCTTGGACGAGGAGGTCAGGAGGTTGATGCAAGTACTTGGAGCTTCAGAGGGAGTCACATCATCATGAAGATTTGTTGTAATGTGTATTTCTCTGAGACGGAGAAATATGAGGTGAAAGCCCTTGTAGTGTATATTTCTCTGAGACGGAAAAATATGAGGTGCAAGCCCTTGTTCATCTCTGAGACTGAGATGAGACGTCATGTTGAGAGACTCCATGACGACATCACGTTGAGAGACTCTGTGATGAACCTTTGTACTTGTGTTTCTTTCCACACATGGGAGTAGCCATGGTAGACGTCATGTTGAGAGACTCCATGATGATATCACGTTGAGAGACTCTGTGATGAACACTTGTACATATGTTTCCTTCCACACATGGGAGTAGCCATGGTGGACGCAATGTTGAGAGACTCCATGACGACATCACGTTGAGAGACTCCATGATGAACTCTTGTACACCTCTGAGACTAAGATGTGGTTTTCCACAAATGGGTGTAGCCATTGTGGGTGGGCGTCATGTCAAGAGACTCCATGACGAGGATATCTGGAAAAATACCTCCCTAGCTAAGAGGGAGTGTTAGTGTTGGAGTTGCGGGAGATATTTTTCTACCTAATATATTTTGGTTCAAGGCTGGTCAGCCTTCTTGATTTAAATGATATTTATTCCTTCTAAAGCCAACCTAGAAGGAAAGTCACTTGGTGTTGTATTTAAGGAGGATCAAGTCCTCTCATTTGGGCAATCAAGTTCATTCATTTTAAGTTCGCATCTTAGTAGCAGCAAGAGTTCGCCATTAAGCAGCAGTTTGCATTCTCCCAACAGCAGATTCAATTTCTGAAGAAGTGTTTTCAGTCATCTTAAGGAGAAGTGACATATCTCTTTGTATGAGAATCGGCCATGATTAGGGCCTGATTAATTTTATGCAGAATTCTGCACTTATTCATCTGATATATATATATATAAGAGATTATTTCTTGTTGGGTTTTTCTCCCTCGAGTAGGAGGGTTTTCCTAGGGTATCTTGTTGTCTTCATTGTCTTATGTGTTGCATTTTCTGCTTATTACATTTCTGATCCTAAAGCTAACACTAAGGAGTTCTTGGAGAGTACTCAAATGGCTCTTCAAGAAGTAAATTTTCAGCTAGCTTCTGCAAAACAGATTGAGGAGCAAGAAATTGGGAAAAGTGTTGGAGAAATCAAGCAAATAATAGATGAGTTTAATGGGCTTTATACTGATGCTGATTTAGAGCAACCTTCAAAGTTGGTAAGAATAGAGTTGGAACAACAAGATGATCAATTGAATCATGTTGATAGAAATTCATTTCAATTTACAAATAATCCTCTTTTTGAGTGGGATGCAAAGTATACTTTTGATAATCCACTCTTTGTGATGATGGATGAAACTCTACCTAATTCTAGTGCTATGGTTGGCGATAAATACAAGATATGGGATCTAGGTAAAACTCAAGATTGGGTTAATGAACTTTCAGACCTATTTTTTGGATGGGCTTTAGACAAAATTGCAGATTTGAAGCTGATGTCCACTTCCCAATCAGCCAACACACAATGTTTATTACTTGCATTCAAGTGGTTTGGTCTTTATTTTCAGCCAATGAGTGGAGCATGTATCAGTGGGAGTTTAATGATGATGATAGTTCATTCATTGGGAAGACTCTTCAATCAAATCATGGCTCACAAACCCTATGCACATAAGTTTCCTTTATTACAGCTGCTGCTCCAATATCGTAATTCTGATTTTTACAGATTTGGCTAATGGATTGATCAAATTTCAGTACTTGCAGATTATATGGCAGCGAAGTGGGTAAGAATTTTCAGATATGATTCAGATGTTTTGTTATTCATGTTGTTAAGTAATGGTTGTGTCAATCCTTTCAGTTTGCTGGTCCATATATCTTTTAATGTTATATTGTTGATTGTAGCCATTTGGATATTTTGGTGTGTGCAAGTAAGCTATTTTGGCATTTGGAAATTGAATGCTTTTGAGATGCTATTAGTTGGTCTCAAAATTGTTTATGTTGTCACTTATCCAACCAGCAGCTTATCAGACATTTATTCTCATTTTTTATGGAACTTCATGAGGATTGTAGAGGAGAACCATTATTTCTTGTTGATCAAAGTGTTTGTCCTATTGTCCAAGATCATGATAGGCAGAAGAATTGCAGATTTGAACCTCGTTTAGGTACCTTGGCAGGTGAATTCTCATGGCGCAGATTTCAGATTTCAGAGCTATTTCAATTTGGGATCAAAGGTTGATTGTTTTGTGGAGTCACAGGAGAGACGAGTTCAGATTTGGTATGATGAGCTCATGGTTTTTATCAAAGTGGCACAGTGGCAGCTTGGTGGGTTTCTTCGAAGATTGGTTTGGGATCCTGGAATCATAGTTAGTTTCAGATCGTCTCAAACAGGTAGCTTTATGGTTGTGCTAACAGTGCTTGAGGAGAAGCAATATTTGGGAAGGGCGGACTGTAATGTCCCCAATTTTTATGTGTCAGCTTAAAATTAAATAATTAATTTAAGTTGTCGAAAAGGGTAAATTAAAAAAGACAACTTAAATTAATGGTGTGAAAAGTAACTTAAATTATATTAGAATTAAAGTGAATTAACAAGTTACTTTTTAAGTGGATTCTCAAAAGAATTAAATTAAAAGTGAAAAGGGAAAAAAACGAAAAAATTCAAGAAATCCAAGAAATCCAAGAAATTACAGAGTTGAGAAGTAAAAGATTGGAGAGAGCCTTTTGCAGGTATGCTGGTTTTGAATTGGAGAATAGGTTCTTTGGTGGGTTGAACAGAGTTCACCACATCCTTTTGGAGGATGGAAACCCTCTAGAAGAAGATCAACTCCGGTGGTGAGATATCCACCCTGGCTGGTGCAGAGAAATCACTCAGATTTCTCGCTTGGTTTAAAATCGATTGAAGTTTTTATGAAATTTGCGCAATCTTCAGATAAGGAAAATTTCAGAGATTGGGCAAGAAATTCAGAGTTGGAGGTTTGTAAAGATTCCAGAGACAAGAAAGATTGATGTTGAGCCATCGATAATTGTTGAGCTATGTATATTTTTTATCCTGGAAATAAAGTCCATCTGCATCTTGCAAGTATATAAGAAGATTTTGGAAAGTATCAGTGGAGGAATCACTTGAATATTAGCAAAGACAAAGGATTGATTCTATAAAATAATAGAGGATTGAAAATGTCCATTTGAATTATGTTGGACCAATATCAGGCTTAGGAGCTCTTTAATTAAGCCCACACTTCTTGGCACTGTATCTGTTGTGTATTCACAACCTGAAGGGAAGCCCCGGCGAAGACCTGGGAATATTAACATTGCCATGTAATCGGGTAGCATACTGCAGTTTTGAATTAATTACATCATAGAGGGGCTGTTGAAGACAATTGTCATATTTTTGAGGAATTGACCATTTGATCATAGTTGCTACATATTATATTCCATTTGAATGCACGAGTCGGTATATGAAGGGTCGATGATCATCTTTAACACAATTATATTGAGTTAGATTTCAAAGATTATTGAATTGTATAGAATGATCGGCAAAGCTTGAATATAATGTTTTGGAAGGAAAGCCGTGACTGTTAGAATGGCATCACATCAAAAAGGCCTTGGAGTTAAATACCCTGCATATGGGAATAGCGTGAGGATTGATGCACAAGCCATTGAAGCATATATGGAGAATTCGGTGCGATACAAACTGAATTTGTATTATCGCTGGCATATATATCTATCTATCGAAATTAGTCCATTTGTTTCAAGAATATATTGCTTCCAAGCTAAATGGAATTTATCAAAGCTTTCAGGTAACATTAGCAATTAGTGGAGAAGCCGCACAATAGGAAGAGCCGCAATGTTGAAGTGACCGAGCAGTTTGGATTGGTCAAAGAAATCATGGATATCCTAATTTTAAATCATATTGCCAATTCTTTAAAGAATTTGGGGGCCTATAGAAACTATCTGAAACGGCAGGAGTTACGGGAGGCGGATTGAGGGAAGAATCAAAGGAAAGGATTCAGAATATAAAAGGCCGTATTATATATGCTCATACAGGTAGTATTCTCAAAGGCTATTAAAGGTGCCAGAATTATGTTCGCAGCTAGAGCTCAGAAATTGTATGATAACTCGGGAAGGAGTATGGTGCAAGCGCAGCACACAGGCAGCCAGGTGAAAAGGTGTTTCTTATATTACTTGTGAAAGATTACTATTTGCAAGTTATATGTTATCCAAGTAAGATTTATGCTTACCAGAAAACCTGAGTATTCATTATTTGAATGAAGAGCTTGTATTTGGGAATTTCAGTAAATGTCTGAGTTGTAATTCTATACATGTACTTTGCTGCACATTAGTATTCTAACTCTGTTATGCAATGGCAATGAATATATGAAGTTTGAATATCTCTCGGAATGTATTACTTGCTCTTATCAATTGAAAACAATGCATTCGACCAAGATGTTCAATTACTGGGTTTCTATTATGAGTTGTAGTCTCAAAATCATCAAACATGCTCAGTCAATTGCATGTGAACAATTGACAAAAAAAAAGATAATGTGATCAATTGGTAAATCGGTTCAAAAAATTGGTGCTTAAACTTAGTGAGAGTAGTTCAGAACAAGGTAGGACATTTCAGGTAGCTGGTAGCCTCCACAGCTTTTTTAGATTCCAGATTATCCAGTTTTTTATTTGTAAAACATTTATATATTTTATGGGTAAGGGCCCAATAGAACCCTCAACTTACTGATCAAAAACGAAAAGAAAAAATGTTTTTAATTATGAATGTTTTAGCACATTTCTAATTACTTCTAATTGCACAATCAATAAACTTTTGTGTGTACTTGAATCAAACTAACTTTTAAAAAATAAGAGAAAAGAATACAATAACTGACCTGCAAATCTGGAAGCTTTCAAGCATGAAAATACTTGGAGGCTCTCCATTTTTGGCCTCCATAACAGCAACTCTTCCGAGGCGCCACCTCTCGCCTTCCTCCCACATTGGCTTCAATTCCCTCCATTTCCCACTGCTCGCACCAAGAATCTCCCCACCTCTGTAATACTCATCAATCGGCAAAACCCCACTGACAGTCTTTGAAACACCATACCCTCCCATAATCCAAAAATCACCATCCACCACAAACCCTACACAGCCCGATCGAGCACTGGGTATCTCTTCTTCAAAAAACCAACTATCCTTCTCAATATCATATCTGATTAAGGCAAAAATTTCCATGAACAAGAACATCATCAAACACAATAATATAAATCAATGAAAGTAAAATACACATTTGTACAACACTAATCATAAAATATTTCAAAGAACAGATTTCATTTGCAACTTCTTCACTCAATACTCAAGTTACACCCAGACTAATGTCTACCAAATTAACTTTTCCATCTCTTATGTTGAAAAAGCTACATTCCTTTTCTATGGGCAGAAACTAAAGAAAGGTGGTACCACAACTATTCTTTTGCTAAGGGTGGTCCCATGTAACTAATGCACAAAATGAAAAAGCAAATGATAGAATATTTCTCAGATTATTTATCAGGAAGGGAAATGCAAGCGATGGGTAGCGATGGGAGGTTAGAACATGGCAGTGCCACTTTGTTTCAAGAAAATTTTGTGCCAAATGGCAGGTATAAGGAGTTGAGATATATTTATATATATTAATCTTCTCCCAAAAATTTACAAACATCTATTTATCCAAATTCAAATGCAAATGATGGGGAAGGAAAATGTGAGCAATGGGTAGTGATGCAGGAGCATCAATTAATGTTTGTTCTAGGTTTGCATTAAATGTTGTGCTAGGTGTTAAATTACATGTTAGGAGGTATCTAGTTAGGTTTGAATAAATAAGAAGTCATAAATTTTAAATTTTGGTGTATAACTCAGCCCCAAGCAGCTAATCAGGAGTTTTAATGCATAGTTAGTGAGCTATGGTTTGTAAGGGTGTGGGGTAGTTAGTGAGGGATGATACAGCACTTTCAAAACATTGGAAAAAGTTAGTTTTATCATCTTTTGGAAGAAAAAGTCGAGTTTTTTGTTGCAGGTATGCTGGCAGGGCGTGAACAGGGGTTTTAGACCTCCATTTTTGCAAAATAAATTAGATTTGAAGCATTGCTGTCTAATCTTCTTGTGTATGGAGCATTATTAGTTAGTTTTTCATCATTCTCCAGGAGAAATGGATTAATTTCAATCAATAAATCAGAGGATTTCAGTCATTCCTTCAAAACAGGGTTGTACAAATGCATTTTTTGGTACTTTGTTGATTGATAAACTGTGAATTTCAGGCGTTGCACGGAATTTTAAGAACTCCAATTGGTACCTGGAGATGTCAAGGATCAATACACACCTAATGCACTTAGTTAGAGGTCTTGAAACTAAATATTAACTCGGAAATCAATTGTTTACCTTTGCTGCCCTTTAAAAACCCTACCTAGCGTTTAAGGTGGAATTTGGAGTTTTGGGGGTTAAACGCCTCCCTAACTGATGAAATTGGGTCTGTAGGTTTGTGACAACCTACTCCACTTGTTCAAATAGTTTTTGTACCATTTTGGCACGTGAGAGGATGTTATCTCTCAATAACTCAATTTTGGAGACCTAGAGGGCTAGTTAGGCCTGATAATTGTCCATTTTGAAGGATTTACATTTCAGATTGGGGGCTGCAACTGTTGGTGGAGTTGTATCTCTATAAAGGGTATCTGAAAGTGTGTTTAGATTCCCAAGAACCTCCATAAAAATTGCTGTCCCATCAGATTTGTCTTAAAACAGGACTACTAGGAAGAGACAATTTGTCAAACAAGTCACAGATCATTGTAATTTTCCTGCAAATTCTTTTCCCTCTGCATCAGGTAGAGGTGGGAGGCTAGAACATAGCAGTGCCACTTCATTTCAGGAAAATTTTGTGCCAAATGGCAGTTACAAGGAGTTAAGATATATTTATATATATTAATCTTCTCTCAAATACTAGAATAGATATCTTAAATACATCTATCTAAAAAAAGCTGTGGGATATCAACTTGTAGCTATTTTATTTACTTAAAAGTTATTTTATTTATTATTATACATTAATATTTTGACATGTAAATGATTGTCAAATTTAAGATAAAAGGTAAGAGTTTTTGTTAACACACTCACACCATTACACTCCACCCCTTGCTGCCATTGTAGAATGCCTCTCAATATTAATTAACATTTGTTTCTCCAAATTCTGAGAATGCTATACCAGAATAGAACATAAAATATTCCATGGAGCCATTTTACAGAGAAATACCCCAAACTTTGTCAGTAGCATCCACTAAGTAAATACCAGAATGCCCCCTCCATGGGAGCATTAGGTGATACTACCAGCATTTTTCCAGAGTCTCCATTCCGTCAACTTCATTATAATTCAGTGTTTAAACTAACAACATCTGTGCATTATCATTGAAGGGAAGTAACTTCTATTTTTAACTTTTTAAAAGAAATGCATCATATGTGACTGTTAATTTTGTCCATGCACTAAGTTATAATGGTTAGCAAGACATACTAAATCACAGTTAGTAATCCTTAAAAAAAATTAACTAAGCATGTATTGATCATATAATGCTCCTGCAGTACCTTTCTGCTGACGAAATCCTGCTTCCCCCAGCAGTGAATTGTGAATGGCGTGACCCTCCACCAGCCACCAGAATTGTGTTCTTGTTATAAACCCCACAGGCAAAACTTCCCCTAGCATTCATCATGCTGGACCGCCGTTCCCAGTGGCAGCGCACCAGGTCATAGCGGTACACTGCCTGGGAGGGTAATGGCCGATCCATGGGGAAGCTCCGGGCATCAAAGAGGGAACCACCAATGATATATAGGTAACTGCCCACTGCCACGGACACGAAATTTGTGAGTCCATACCTGCATACAATGACAGAATTATGTTACTAGGGTAATATTTTCTTCTATTAAAAATTCAAAAATCATAAAGCTATAGAGTATTTTTATTTTAAGGCTTCTACTGTCTCTAATTGAGAAAAAGACTCTTGAAAAAACCTGTGATGCATATAATATATCATGAATGTTTCAAATGACCCAATATGACAGTAAGGAAGCAGAGGTGTCACCTAAGCTGATCCAAAACATCCCCAATTTATTAAATGCATCATAAGTCTTTTCCAGAATTATTTTTCTTATTTAAAGACTAATGCTTTCCTTGTATTGTGAATTAAAATTCTCAGGGTCTAGCAAGATTACAGAATAATGATTTATTTTCATCGTAAATGGAAAGCTGGTCAAGTGATGATGTTATTTTTTATAGTACAATGAAAAGAGTTTCAGCCTAATCACATTATTCACTACTCGTCTCACTTCACGCCTTAAAATCATTCTGTGGTTTGTAACAACGAATATTTTAACAATCTTTCTTGTCTTCCGCAATTGCCGAACTTTCTTCTTCCAATGCTTTTTATTGAGCTAATTTTGCAATCTTAACATCTTTAATACCTCATCCTAGTAATAAATTATGAAGTTTGATGCAAACCATGATACAAACAAAATACACAATTTTTTCAAAAGCTTTTGACATGTGAAACCCCCATGTTCATAAATAAATAACAAATCATCCAAGTAATAATGTTTAGGTTTGATGCAAATTGTAATATAAAAGGCAGGTGATACCTGTAAGGATCGCATGGCATGGGCGGAATGAGCCTCCATGCACCGGTCTGTGGATCGAAAATTTCGCCCGGTGTTAGAGACGGGTCATCCCTAAAGAGGCACAGGAATTCCTCGAGCTTGCCCCATTTATGCCGCAGATCGAAGAGAAACTTTGAATAGAAAGTAGCTCTCCAGGCCTTGGAGACGGACTTCAAAGGCCCGTGAAGTGGCAGCGGCACGCAGGCTAAACAGAGGCACGCCAAGTCGTTTGGAAGGCCCGGGATTATGGTATATTCGGCGAGAATTTTCTCACAAGAATCCGACCCCAAAAGCATTGTAAAATCGAGTATATTTGTTATTTTCAATTGAGATTCTTCTCTTCTCAGCTGTTCTTGTGCTACAGACTGGAGCTTAACGCATCATTTACATGCGACTTTATCACAGCACAAAATCCTGGTCATTGTTGGCGAAGAAGAAAGTCAGGGGTTCGATTCCCCCTAAAGCTTATCTCCCCAAAAACACTTGGAGCTGGTGGGTAGGCTTTTGTCTGGCGTTTCATTTTTACCTGAATTTTGACTGCGCTGTGTGCGTCGCGGCTTATGGGACCCATTTAACCTGCGGAGTTGGGTTTTCATTTAAAATGGTTGAAGTTTCGAAGGAAAATAAACCTTTCCTTAAATTAGTCTACATTTAACAAAATGTATACATATGAGCATAATTAGTAATTAGTACAGCTTAAATACATTTTATCTACTAGCTATGGCACCTTGTGTCATGGGTACGTCGAAGAGGTGGGGAAGGTCAATTAGGAAAAAAATGGTTTATTTTTTACACACATTTGTGTAGTATATGAGATCAATTGGTAGGTCATTTAGAAAATGATGTTAATATTATTATTAATTTATTTTTATTGTTTATGATAGAATAATTTTATTATATATATTTTATTAATTTTATGTATTAACTATTATATAATTATATAAATAATTATTATATATGTCATTATTTTATGTATTAACTATTAAATAATTATTATATATGTCATTATTTTATGTATTTATTATTATATTATTATGTTTTAGAGTATGTTTATTAAAATGAAAATTGCGACCGAATAATGAACATATTTATTAAAACTAATTGATTATTATATTTTATAAGGAAAATGATGCCCTATTGTTAAAACCTAAATGTGCTCGTTATTAGAACCATAATTTTCATTTTAATAAACATACTCAAACCCTTTTCAAAACCTTATTTTCATTTTAATAAACATACTCTAAAACCCTTTTCGAAGCCTTATTTTCATTTTAATAAACATACTCTAAAACCCTTTTTGACACCTTGTTTTTTGGCTGCAGCTCGCCCTGTAATTAGACAAACAGATGTTGTGTGCTTTGATTTGTCTAACAATAGACAGAAGGCTTTGAATGAATAAAATGGCGGGATCCACGGCCCAATCTCCTGGGCTCAACGCATATTTCAAAATTCCTTAGAACATACCCCTCCCTCCCTTCAACTCTCTTTCTTTCTTTAATAGCAGCGGGAAAGCAGAAAATAACGGCCGAAAACAGCTGGAAAAACTGTAGTGACGGGGAAAGCAAAAAACGACTGACGCAAAACAGCCGGAAAATGATGGACGGTTGAGATTTCTATCGCTGTCAACCAGGGTCTATGGTTGCTTTTCAACCGTCTATTGGCAAATTGAGCTTTAAAAGCTCAGATAGGGAACGCCTTCGGCGTAAAAATATTTATTTTTTTGTGTTAAATAATTTTTTATATAACATATATTTTTTTAATCATTTTTAATAAAATATGTATTTTTTGATATATTTTTTTCTATTGAACAAAGTAAAAGAATTTACAAGAATAGAGCTATACTAAACAAAAATAAGAATTGTCCATAAACAAAACAAAAAAAACACATACAAAAGTTGAATAATGTTTTACAATAGTTATAAACATATCAGCCAAAAAATTCAATTTACATAAGTTGTACAACAACATATAGACACAATCACAAAAGTTATATAACATATTTATAGTCATCAACTTTATTGTCTAGCTGAAACTTCACAATCTTACATAAACTTGGAATATTTTTTGATATTTAGTCTATAGGCTACATATAGTGTGAGATTTGAGCCTAAAACAAGTCTATCGTGGTAAAAGCCTCCAAAATATCATGTAAAAGCTTCCAAAATCTCACTTATCACATAAAAACTAGATAAATATTGATATGACAATTGGATGAGAACTTTTTATTTCCATTTGTATTGGTTTTTGTCAATGTGATAGCAACTTTCTTTTTTAACAAAATCTCACTTATAACATAAAAGTTAGATAAATATTGATTTTTTGTGAATTTGATGGCAACTTTTTTTTTTCACAAAATCTCACTTATCACATAAAAGCTAGATAAATGTTTTTTTTATCAATTTGATGGTAACTTCTTTTTTCACAAAATCTCACTTATCACATAAAAGCTAGATAAATATTGATCTCAAGGATGAGAACTTTCTTTTTTCATTTGCATTGCTTTATGTTTTAAATTTGTATCAAATATTTCATAATCAAATAATACTTAATTTCTTGAGGAAAAAATCTATATTTGTTTAAGTTTATTTCATTCCATTATTTAACATTTATTATTAATTGTTTAATCCATCCACATCAACTAGAATTTGCATGTACAAACACGTACTCTCTAACATATTAACATACATATAGTTTTTTATTGGTGTAATCCTTGAACCTCCTTTAGGTGTAAGTGCTAGTTAATAGTTTTTATAGATGTATTTAAGATATTTTTTTATCTATAATTTTAGTAAATGATCTACTCGTCTTAAATATATATTTATATGTTTTATGTAAATAAATTATTTACTAGCATACTTATATTTAGAAAAATCTATGTAGAAGATGTCCACAGATATAATTTTCAAAGTGTATGTTTAAAAATATTATTATATTATATTAATTATATAGATAAAAAAAAATCAATATATTAGTATTATTTAAACTATTTCAATTACACAAATAAATAATTCATTTTACTTTCAAATTATTTGATAGTGAATTGAGAAAATGTGAGCAAGTAATAGCAAATTTTTAATTTATTTATTTATCTTCTTTTTTAATCTAATAGATCAAATTTATTATAAAAAAATTGTTTTCATTTTTAAATTTGTGTTTAAAAAAGAAAGACAATGTGAACAAAAATAAAAAATAATTTCATTTGTATTATATATTTATATTTATTATAATTTAAAATAAAAGGTAAAGGTTTTTGTTAAGACACTATTATAGTCCACCATCTATTGTCATTGTTGAACGCATCTCCACTAATTAATTTAGACTTAATTAATATTAATTACAATTGATAATATCATAATTTATAATAGTTATGTTAAAATATGTAAATTATTATAAATGACAATATTTAGTTTTATTGTCGAAGATTGATTATTCATATAAAGAATTTATAATTTGATAAGTCTCCAAACCTTAAATAGGAAATCTTAGTTCACCTCAAGATTAGAATATTATTTTCATTTATGTAGTTTGAGAGTTGAGGTCAAGTTTGTACTTGTAGATTTGTCCTTCACATGTTGAGTTGATGTAACAATCTATAAAAAATTGTTCTTCACTCTATCTAATTTACCATAGTTTCTTCTCCTTCTTTTGATATGAGGATCGATAGTATTTATAAATATAATGGGGTTTTCATTAAGTCAAAAGGGGAGATTTTCTCCCAAGTCAACCTATAGAAATATGGGTATAAGATCAAAAAAATTATTTAGTCGTGCAAATCTAGATTCATTTCAATACACCAAGTCCAAATACATGTGTGGTCAAATGCATGCACTATGAGATTTGTTTATCAAGAAAACCTCCCAAAATTTGATAATAAGATCAAGCCACAAAATTAAATGTACAATTGAAGATTTAAAATATAATATGTATATTCCAAAAAGAGGATGTTATATAATGAGATACTCATGTGAGAGCAAGTATGGGTCTATATAGGATACACTGCCAAGATATTTGAGTATACAACCAATATGGGATAATAGGAGATTTAATCACATGTGTAGTACACATCTACCAAATAAGGAAAGTACAAGTCATGTGATGCAAGTACAACCTACCCAAGTAGATATCTATCTATGTAAGCTTATCATAGATGTGTACTAATGCAATAAAGTAATAAAATAAATGCAAGAAAATATATATGCACCAACACCCCCAATAAGCATGACATGGGTGGGCAAGAAGGATGGAATAAGTCTCGATAAATGTCTAACCATGTTAGGTACCCATGTACAATATAGTGTCTTTCATAAGGCTGAGGATAAAACCCCATGTAGGGAAATATCCCCAAGTGAGAAAAAAGATGAAGAAGAACTATGCAACCCCCTCAAAGTGTAGTTTCCTATTGTAGCATCATAAATTGTTGTTGTTTACAATTTCATGCTAGGTTCAGCATTTGGTTTGTGTTTATCTCTACTTATGATGTACCCATTTTGGGGCTTGATTAAGAAATTTGATTTAGTCCCTTTTTAATGAGCCTTTTGAGGATAAATTTCACCGGGACACTATAGCCCTACACTATTGTCCTATATGTTAGCTCCAAAATTTGAAACTTGAAATTTCGGCCTTATTAAATTGCATGACGCACCTTGTCAACCTCGCCCTCCAAAAAGTGCTTGGGATGCATATATAAACAAATATCTTTCTCTCAATTACAGATATGTGGCTTCTTTATCAATAAGCATTCTCTCTCTTTCATTATTTATTCTTATCTACATGATTTCTAAAGCTATCTATTTGTGAAGATTATTTTGTTATGTGTATTAACCCTTACAGGTATTTTAAGAAGCTTATTCCTTCTTCATCAACTCCTTGTGGTGACTTTTAATACATCACTCCAACAAGGGTTTCATACATATGGTAACTTCATTTTATTTTATTTCATTTACAATAATCTTTATCATTTATTTTTCCTTTGTTCATCACAAACATGCACTCTTTATTATTATTATCATCGTTGTTATGGAAGTGGGAACACCAACATGGGGTTTGACTTAGGCAAGCCCCTAGACAACACAACCATTTTTCCCTTTCATTTTATAGGTCTCAAATCATTGTTACAGAAGGAAGGTGTGCTATTCAATGCATTTATGACATATCAAATCTGAATAGGTGAACATTTTTAATTTTTGCTCAAATGCTAGAGTGGTGCTCTAGTGTCCTCAACATTTTTCCACATTTTTTATGGTAGGTTCCTCTCTTCGTCACCATCCCTAATCTACTTTCATTTTTTTTTGTAAATCTGATCTAAAACTCTTATATGATTACTCAAACACTAGAGTGGCACTCTAGTGTCCTCGACATTTTGCTCTAACTTTTTATTTCAGAATCCTCTCTTTGTTACCTTTTCAAATCTGCTCTTTGTTTTTGTGCATTTATTCTATAACACCTATATGTTGTTCATTCAATTAATTTGATCACTTGTTAACCTAGACCTATTCATTCTTCAATCAACCTTCATAATTACAACAAACTTGCTATATTTTCCCTTTTTTGTCATATTAGGAACAAATTCCCCAACTTGGCTCTTGAGGGACAACAACCAAGCATTTGAGTCATTGGTGGCTTGTGTTCCAATATGTGATTATAAATATTGATCTATATAGTTCATAATTGATTAGGTCACTCTTTTCTACATCACACCTATGCTAATTGTAGATACTCGATAGTAAATGCTAAAGATAATCAAGAATCGATGAACAAAATTATTCCTCTTGGGAAGAAACAAACTCAATGGTGAGTGCAAGAGATCTTCCCCTTCTTGAAATAAATATGATTAAATAATATAGATTATGAGATTATTTATTAATTGCTCAAATGTTGTCATGTTGATTCCAAATGGTATGAATTGTTTTCATTCATTCATGAGTTTGATCCTATTAAGGATCTGATCATAAATTTCCCCTATGCTTCAAAGGCTACACATATTAGGGAGAAATGGGTCAAAATTTAGATGACTAAAGAGAGAAGGAAAGGAGTGGATCCTTCTTATAAGGGAGCATATATAAATATCCAGGATCCAATCATGAGAATAATGATGATTTTGGATGACAACCAATTTACTAGCCAATATGCCATTAAAAATTCTACAAAAGGATGAAACTAGTCCCTATTCATCCCATACAATAGAGCAATACATACCAAAAAAAATTGCACCTCTATAATAAGTAGCTCCTCCTATTGGGTCTTCGGTTGATTATCTAATTGACCCTAGTGAGTTCCTGGAAGATTCAAATTTGCTTCAGGTAATGCACCCTCCTAGAAGAGTTTTTGCAGAAAGAGCATCTACATATAGGATGCTGATCAATTTTTCTATGGTTGATCAGGTGGTGGATGATGTAAGAGCACTTGCATGCTCTGAATTTATGGAGGATTAAAAATTCATCACCATAAGAGAATTTAGGGACTATATCCTAAAAAGATAAGGTGAGGAGTTGAACCAAATTTTGGATAATCAGACTCTCACTAAGGATAAAAGAAATGAAGTCATCACTCAATTTTGGGATAAGGTAAATAAGAAGATGGTGGACATGACACCTAAAAAGGGAAGAGAGCTTGTGAACAATGGGGGTTTCTTATTACTACTAGGTTGGGATATATCATCTATAATTACATTTTGTACAATTAGAAGACAAGATGGAAGCAACCCAATATTGGCATCATAAGAACAAGCAAATGCCTTATATTTTAGCTTAGGGTTCAACCCAATTCATGAAACCCTAGCCATATGGTCAATCTTCCCTGAGACCAACAAACCAAAGGTGATTGATGACACAAATGAATTGAGTGGCAACTTGATTGTCAGAAGAATGATTGATACTAGTGCCTTGCAAGTTGCCACACTAACACTTAATTCAACTATGTTCACTAAAGCTAGGGTCAAAAAATTGGAAGCTAATTTAGTAAAAGTAAATAATGAAAACTTGAATTTATAGGAGAAATTGAATGTTGGGCCTAGATTGTTGCCACCTCCTAAATCAAGAGGAAGTGAGAAGGAAGATGAAGAAAATGTAGCACTAAATGTTGAGATCGGGAAATTGAAAGGGAGCTTCATAAAAGGGAGGAGTAGGAATTAAAGACAAAACAAGATCAACATATAAAGCTTTCTAAGATTATTGATAATTTTTTTGGTCATACATTATCATGCATTTTGAGTCTTCTTGAGGTGACATGGAACAAGTATAAAGAAGTCGGAACAACCCCTATTTCTCATATTGTTTTAAAGAATAGGCTACAAGGTATCATTGATAATTGGAGTCATAGGAAGGATATGATTAAAATGATGTTGTTAGTGATAAGTTTTTATATATATGCCCCAAAGGAATTAGAGGTTATTTTTGATGCTCTAGAAGATATTGAACATAACATGATTATACACCAGAGTTTCCAATTAGGCATGGAATTTTTTCTTGAAGACTTTGATGACCTCAAATATAATCTCATGCATAAATAATGAATGAGGAGGGTGAGATGAAGGAGTAAAAATAATGGAGGACTAATTTTAGTGATATATTACCTCCCATCATTAACCCTATTATTAAATATGGGGTTTTGAATGTTGATAAGATGCATACTATTATAGATAGGTTGATAGAGTTAGAAATGGGTTTGGAAATATTTTCTAAGGATGTTAAGAAATGGACCGAGGGTGGGTGCTCAAATCATTTGCTCCACATTAGAGAAATCTTGGCACATCCTTGTCCATCAAAAGAGCTTTTTGTTGCATGGTGGAAAAGTAAAACTAATCAAGTGTACGAACCTTTTCTATTTTTTTCATCATAGGTATCAAAGAATATCATTTTATGTAGTTGCTAACTATTTTTTCCTCTAGCAGAACATCATTTGTCTCTTGCCAGTCAGTTGTCATCTTATTTTTGTCTAGTCCAAGGACAAGATGGTCAAATGAAAATGTGATTCATGGCTTGAGGATATTTTCTACCTTGTCTCTATAAAAGGGAATTCAGGGCCATTTTGTAATCATCTTGGAAATTTTGTAAGTAAAGCATCTATAATTTAGGTTTGCATCAATTCAATCTAGGTTTTCTTAGAGAAAAATGTTAATGTAATTGCTAATTTTGTATAGCAATTTAAATATATGAATATATTGTAATAATTTTACAATCAATTGTCTCCTAAATTATATACATCTTCACTACTTTTGAATATAAATTGACCAAGGATCATTGTATTCATCTTTGCAAGTTTTCTACAATTGTGTATTTATTTTATAGATTTTATTCAATGAGTAGATTAATTTTCTATATAAGGAATGTTGAGTGTTTTGAATGTATACGGGGATTGTTAAGAAGAATTGATTGTAGATTCTAGTTTCATTATAAGGAACTGATACTAATCTTTCACATAACTAGGTTAAATAGTGCCATGTAGGGTTTAATTGTATTTTCTTTAACTCTGTCGCCTAGGTCCAAGGCACCAGTTTGAATTTATGTTTTGATTATGCTTCCATGGTCATCAAATTTGAAAATCAAAATTCCCTTTCAGTTATAAGCTATCTCATAATGTTATTCACATGTTCTCAGGCCCATAATGCATAGATTTTCAAGAATTTATCCCATAAAGTATTTTTTATCCATAATTCTTGGTCATTCAAAGAGAGTATATCTATTTGAAGCAATATCCTACATTAATTGTATGAAATCCTAGTGGATATTGCATAGGACCACCCTCCTAAGTTTTGTAAAGCCTAAAATGCAGAGGAAATAATTATTAAACCTTTCTCCTGTTCATTGTACAATCCCCTAGAACAATTAAGCATAGGAATTATCTATTCCTTTAGATTTTTCTAGGAATCAGTTGAAACTTTTTCAAAAATAAACCAACAGGTCCCTTTTCACTCTAGCATCTTAAGCTTACTTAGGCCATGTTTTTTTTATGTCTCAAGTCATAAGATTGAGACACATGTCATTATCTATTTTTATCCTCACATCAGGTCTTCCTAAGGTTATTTTTTTCTTTTTATTTTTCATTTTATAAGGATTCATTATTGTATTCACCTAATTATGAGGTTTTCACATTCATAATGATTCATTGATTTTTTGGATCAATTAGATATTGGCAAGTGTTTGATTATAATTGGTCCTTGAGAGCTATAGGGTTGAGGAATCAACTCCAACATAGTATTAGACCTCCAAATTTGTAATTATCAATCTATTTTTTGAAATATTTGGCCTTGGGTTAAAAATGATATATCCTAGAGCCAAACATACCTCACCATTGTGTTCAAAGGGCCCAAACACCTAATATTACCTATCTAAATGCTAAAATATGTGTTGTTGAATTTTTTACAATTTTATTTAGGCTACACATATTTTAAGATGAGAAAGTTCATATGATCATATAGTCATCATTAAAGATTTGTGTAGGCCTGTGTTAATGATCTCCATTCTAGTTTTTTCGACAATCATTTTTTTTTCATGTCCCTTTTTTCATTTGCCAAACAATTTTTTAAATAGAAAGGGTAGTATGTTTTTCTAACATTATACTTTTGTAGCACTGAATGTAAAATCATATAGATAATCACTAATAAAATATGAAATTAATGAATGATTAGACATAATCCAAAGTCAAGGAGTCAAATAGTTGACTATTTTTTCCAAAATATATAAATGAGTCTACAAGTATCATAATCAATGCAAGTATATACAATACTTTATCATAACTATATAACTCAAATAATTTTATATAAATATGTAGATACACGCTCTTTGAAACCAAATTGATGACATATGCAACAAATATAATTACAATGGCCATGCTCTTCCATAAAAAAATTTGTAAAGGACAATATATACAAATATGTAAATACATTAGCACTTGCATTATAAACCCATATTTGTTTTCTTCTTCATAATCTGATGCATAAGAGAGAGCACCATTGGGGTGATATCCACCCTACCATGAAGCATTAGCTTCCTTGTGCTACTCCACTAGAGAAGCTCATCCCATCACAAAGAATCTACCAGTATGTGGTTGACATGCATGATGGAATCTAGAGTACCAAGTGAATCACTAACAAGCTAACTTCCCTATATGCTCACATAACAACTGCACATGTCCACTAATCACATATATTATAGAAGAGAGTGTAAATCAACCCAAGAAACACACTTATAAACATAAAATAATGGTAACAATTTTTACAGTATAAAAAGTCCCAACCATCTCACTATGATATCTAGACATTCAATAGGATATGTAAACAATACCAAAAGGAAACTCCATAACTAACATTTAGTCCTTTAAATTCAATTGAATAATATATTCCAAGGTATAATGTATAATGATTACCAATAAGAAATCCAATTTTGAAAAAAAATATAATTTCATAACTCTATTCCATGATAGGTAATTTAGGGAAAAGAAGCCTTATTAGATAGTTTAAGGACAAGAGGCCTTACTTCCTTATTTGAAATTTTTACCAAATCTATAAATTTTTCCTAAGATCTGATGACAATATATTTTGATAAATTTACACATATTCATAATAGTGCATTCGCAAATAATGATGAAAACCATTTAATTAGTGTATTTATGCCATATAAACCAATTCACAACTTCTAATATATAGTTTGTAGAAAACAATACATTGTTTAAATTGCTTGTATCTTTCACTTCCCTTTTCCAAATTTCCAAATTCAACTTATTCTAGAAAGGTGAAAGTGCCAACAACAAAACCCATAATTATTTTCCCAAGGATTCTAACCATTTAAGAGCACTTTTATCTACAATGTAATCCACTAGTTTACCCAGAACAACAGTCGACAAACAAAAATAATCTTAATTCCAAGTATTTGAAAATATCTTTGTTTTTGAAAAATTAAGCAAGGTTTTGAAAGGACCGAGAACCTTTAACAACACACAAGCAGTGCCAAAGAAACAACACCAACGGAAACACCGCTGAAGAACAACAGAGACACAAACAACACCTGGCCAACAGTGACCAGGAGCAACAATGCACTCAAGACCAACAACAATCCTAAGTTAAAGACCAACTAGCAACCCAAAATTGGAACCATAACCAAGAGTAACAAACCACATAGGAAAAAAATGAGTCCTATAGAACTAGAAAACTCACAACATTGCAAGACCATGAGATTGCTTGAAACCACCAGGCCTCTAAACACCTGTCGCAGCTGGGTTTCACTAAACCTTCCATTAGAATCAAACAATAGAGAGCCTAACAAATTCTTACCAAGAGACTGGTAAGAATCATACAAAGTTGCAGAGCAAATTTCAGAGTCATGGAATAACCCGCCACTTATCAAGCCCTGTAGACAACCAGGATCAGCCAGGCCATTAAAACTGACAGTCGAAAACCTGCAGCACGGGAACAACAACACCAAGCCCTTCTTCGAAAATCAACCGAACCAGGAAGCCAACCCATAATCCACCTCAAAAGGAGAGAGCTCCCCTCTAATGGAGAGGATAACATGATAAAAAATTTCCACCGAACCTATAGATCTCTAAAATCCCAATACTCCACCTCCATAGGAGTAGAACCCACCTCAAAAGGGACAACATTAGAGAAAACTAGAAGAAGCTTCCAAAGAAAACCACAACACCCAACTTCACCATGAAAGAAGAGGGATCCACCTCGGTAGGATTAGGCTGTAGGATCACAATGGAAGCCACCACTCCAGTAGAAAAAGTAAACACACCACCCTTCAACAACCCCGACAGTAGGAAACAAAAATAGAGTAACAACCAAAAACCCTACTAGGTCATGAGGCAATAACACCCAATCAACCACCACAGGGCAGAGAACAACCATAGCCAAAACTGGAAAAGGCCCACAAGAGCAGCAGCATAAAAGTCTCTAAAGCCACACTAATCTGGGGAGCAAACTCCTCCCATCCACCACAGCATACCAAGAGCTATGCCCAAACAAGGAGAGGCCAACACCTCACTCCACACCAGAGCCATCCAAAGGGGAAATGAGAGCCCAAAGACCAACACCACCACCCAAGCCAACCCCAACCCAAAGTCCATAAGAACATACTCAATCAACCGAGGAAAGACAAGACAACCCCGAGAGGATCGAAGAACAAGAGCAACAGAGGCCCCAAGAGACCCAAGCATCAAAGAAGAGATCCCATAAAAACACCAAAGCTCTAGCCAAGAGAACAGGGGAGGCATAGCCAAGAGCACCTCTGGAAGGAACCAACGACCCACATACCATAAAGGCCCAAAACCAGGCCAGTCTAGCAACTCCATCCCCAACAAAAATTTGTTGGTCAACAACATACAATCACCAACCCACAAAATCCTCGCAGCCCCAACCATAATGAGAAGCAACGACCACCGACAGGGCTTCGACACCCTCCACATAAGCAAGCGAAGCCTCCAGACCATCAAGTGAACCTCACCAATAAAAGATACCAAAGAAGGGACAACACCCTCTTTGCAACAGAACAAAACCATCAAACTCAACAGCAGGTTGTCAAACCTGACTAAAATAGGGTAAAGCATTCGGGAGCGAATACTCACCGCAACATCTTTGAGAAGCACAACTAACCTTTGTAGAACAAAGGAAATACCCTCCTCATCACATAACACCACAATATCCAGGGCAAAATCACTCACTCCCTCACTCACAACCAAACACCACACAGGACAACCACCACTAGCAGGCAACCATCAAAAAGGAGACCGTGACGAGGTAAGAAGCACCAAGCTGGAAACATAGGGTGAAACAACACCCCACACAGACCATTTTCCAGGTTGCCTGAGTCATCCAAGCACCATCGCAGGAGGAAAGAGTCTACTCATGCCATGAATAGACTCAACAACGCCTTCCAACTCAGGGGACACAAAAGGAGAGACCACCCAATCTGCATCGCCATCCTCCGATTCCCCTGCATCCCCATCTCCATTGCTCAGACCCTTAGGAAAATTCAAACAGGAGACACCCCGCGCCTTCCCACTCAGCTCCATTCTCGACTGCCAAAATGAGATTGAAAATATCTTTGTTAAGATGCTTAGTTTTAGGAATATAAAATAAATTTTACCCTCCCTAAATGGATAAAGCGTAATCTAAGTCTCTAGGAATTCCTAAGAATTGCTTGATATTTTAAATGGTGTCAACACCTTTATATTGATTTGGTTTTTGTTTCTAAAATATAGATAACATTGTACTATATAGTTATCATAGTAAATATTAAAATATAGATTCCCACTAATTATCGTTGTGCTACACAACCATATCTAAGAACCATTTTTGGCACACATAATCACTTGAAGGCTTTGGTATGTTATTTCCCTACTTAATCTTTAAACTAACATAGCTCTTTGAAATGTTAACCTTCTAATCTGTTCAAATTACACGAAAAATAACATAACCATTCTCCAAGCTTTCCACAACAATAACTTGAGTTGTAAAAAGAGTTTGGCTTGTTAGTTATCAAAAAGTGTCACCAAGTTAGAGTCGTCAAAGTATTGTTGATGTTGGGTATTTTCCTTTGAAGACATAAGCTCGAAGAAATGACTAATTTGGAAATTACTAAATGCTTACCTATAGCAACTACCAATAGTTATCAAATATTAGTATCGTGTGTATTTTTGGGTCTTCCTACACATTTACTACCAATAATAACTACACCCATTCAATTGAAACTTTGAATTGTGAATTGAGAGCTTTGTTATCCAAGACTTGCACAAGATTGTTGATCATAAGAGTTCACAGAATAAAAGTTTTCGATGATTGTGTAGGTTTGGGGAAAGGTGTTGTTGGTAATTGAACAAATTATACTTTATAATTTTAAAGCTAGTTATAAACAACAAAAATTATAACATATTGTTGGTGATGAGTTCCCTATGGTTGTTGTATATTACTACAACAATCATGTGAAAACTCATAATTTCATTAGCTTTCCGATGGGTGTTGTAAAATATATAACAATCATATGCAACCTATAACCAATATTTCTTAAATATTTCATAGAATAATTAATGCTTTCCTAAAATAAATTTTAGTAACAAATCATGGTTTAGTTGTAACAATATTTTTCTTTAATGTTAGCTCAATTTTCAACAAATTTTACAAGTCCTCAAGTAACTAGTGTTTAATTCAATTTATCAACTTATTTTAACCAAATGTTCATAATAATTTATTTATTCCATTTTTGTGCAGTTATGAGTTGATTCCAACCAAAAAACAATTATTTCAAAATACTAAATTGTAATCATAAATCCATTTGATTGGTTTTAACCAGTATTAATCAATCTATATAATTTGGTAAAAAAAAGAATTGAGAATAACCAACCTTGTAAGAGAACACATAAATTTTTATTTCTAATTATAACTAATTCTTTATTTCCAATAACCAATTCTTAACCCTCTCGTAAAAATAACATTTTTTAAATCAAAATCACATGTGAAAATATTTGTAATCTTTCTAATCACACACAATCCCCTTCCTCCTTCCTTTTGATGTTCTAGATAATAATAATAATGATCTTTTACTTCTTTCTTATATTACCAAGCATGCCTTCCCTTTTAGCTACGTGGGGAGAAGCTTTCAAAGAAACTCAATAGTTGTCCTCTTTTTCCCTTTTTAAGCAACCAATTGTCTTAAATTAAGTTTTTTTTAACATTACCACATCCTCCTTAAGATATTTATAGCTTTTCCTTTCAACAAAAGTTTAGTAAGGTTATGGAAGCTTTAGTAAGAGTATTTAAAAGGCTTTATTGGAATATAATATTATTTAATAATTTTATGAATATATTTTTATTATAATAAAGTTAATATTATAATATTATAATATTTTAATAATATTATTTTTATTTCTTATTTTAATAATAATTAAATAAAATTAAAATTTATTTTGAATTCTTATGTCAATTCTCATTTAGTTTAGGTTCATTTTGATATAATGTTGAATACAATTACATATCAATCGACAACACACTCTTGTATTAGATTTGGCTCAAGATATAATGTTGATATAAGCCCTCCATATTGTCTAATTACTCTAGATTTTATTCTTATGCAACTACATACAAGTAAAGAACAAATACATTCATTAATCTTATTCACACACTTATGAAACCTAACTATATGATTCTAAGTACATGTTTGTGTGATTCTATCATGACTAATCATCACCATTGGCTAAAACCTTCTCCTCAATGATACTGCCTCTGACCCAAGAAAGTGTCATTGATTCTTATCACACTTGCAATATTAGTTGTCAATGTAATCATTCTTATTTATGCTTCAACAATACTTAATATAATCAAGTTATATTTCTTGATTGATTATAATTAATACAATAATCCAATGTTTAAGCTAGGATAACAAAGTGGGATGTGGCATCCCCTCTAAGGATAGTCATATCCCGATGATTATATATTAATTTTTTTCATAATATCAAGCATTCAAAATCAACTTTGTTCTACATCATTAAAAATAAATATATGCAAGGTTCATAACTTTGTAGCTTGATTAATTGACTAAGTTTCCTTGAATTTATTGACAATGCACCTATGGTCCTTAGGTCTAATCACCATTTAAACTCTTGCACTGATGTTAGATACAAGTTAATAAAAGATACCATAGTTCATGAGATTTCAAGGGTGGATCATTGGGTTAGTGTAAGAAGTTGGGTCCATAAAATATTCAAAAAGTGGAAGTATTTTGTTCTTCTTCAGAATTTGCCATAGTTGAACTAAAAATTTGAAGCATTTACACATTGAATCTTAAAAAATTCAGTAATATGAAATTTAGTATTTTGAGTCTAGTTTTCAAAGATGTAATTTATTCTAATACCTAGATGATATAAATTATTTTTTTATATATAAAAGTCATTTTTAAAAGTCACTTTTTTAGGACCATACCATGCATGTGTATGAACACCATAATTTGACCTAAATAAAAGTATTTTTCTAATTATCTTTGGGGAAAGATACATGTAATAATTTGAAGATTGATGAGGATATTTTTTAATAGTTTTTTCTAAATATATATTTTTATTAGCCCTAATTGTTGTTTTTGAAAACCATTGTGTATAGGCACCATAATTTGACCTAAACTATTTATTTTTTTATTTTTTTTCATTGTGTAAAGAATTGTTTGTATATTGATATCATATAAAAAAATTATAAGAAAATTAATAAATTAACAGTTATTAAAAAAAATTCCTTGCTCGTATTCGTGTTCCTCAATTCCTGAATTCTGATCATGTTATTTGGCCCCCCCGGGAAAATGGATGCTTTTCTATTTCTTCAAATTTTGTCAACTCTTTGGTAAAGCCCGACCCCTATCCTTTTTGGGGGAAGTTGTGGAACAATATGTCAATCCCTAAGGTGAATATCTTTTCCTAGCTCTTAATGCAAAGTAAGGTTCTGACATAGGATAACCTTTGTAGAAGGGGATTCTCTATTCCTAATAGATGTGTGCTTTGTGAGTGCAATGCAAAATTAAGTGCTTTTCATCTCCTTCTTGGTTGCAATTTTTCCTCTCTCATTTGGAGCAAGTTCCTTTCTCTTTGGAACCTGGATTGGGTTTTCCCTGATTCTCTTAGTAGCTTTGTCGATCAATAGAAATGTCCTTCTTCTTCCCCCCTCTTTGGATGTGTTGGGAGCTCATGGATCTTAATATTGCTTGGAGCTTATTGAAAGAAAGAAATAATATAATTTTCCAAGACTCCAAAATTAAAGAGGATATTGTCTTTCTCAAAATTTGGAGGGCCATTGCTGAAAACTTTTCTCTTCAATTTTTGGACTCTCCCTAGTGTGCTTCGTCTTCCTTTCTGGTTGGCTATGATCTCTTGGTGGTTACTGATTGGAAGTTCACTTCTCCACCTTCTAGTTTAGCTAAATCCAACAATAATGCTAGATTGAATACTAAGTGAAAGTGCCCACCCCCAGGTGGGTCAAATTTAATTTTGATGGGGTAACCAAGGGGAATCTTGGGCCTGCAAGTTGTGGGGGGTGTTGAGGAATGAAGATGGTAGGTTCTTAGGTGCGATGGCACTCCCAGTGGGAAACCAGACTAATCACCACATTGAGGTTGAATCTTCTTACATCAACATCAAGTTTGCGATGGATAGGGGCTTTTCTAAGTTATGGGTTGAGGGGGACTCCCTTAACATTGTTAATTGCTTACTTGGAAATCAGAAGTTGAGATGGACAGTTGAAAAACTTATTGTTGATTCAATCATGATGTTGAGATCCATTAATGAGACCTGTGTCATGCATACCTATAGGGAAGGTAATTCCCTTTCTATTTTTTTTTGTAAACAAGGCTATCAGCCTTAATAATTTCAAGGTGTGGGAGGAGTACTATTCCCTTCTCGAGAAGGCTAAGCTTTTATTGCGAGATGATAGCTACATTTGGGGTGACCGAGTAATCATCGCCCTCTTAATTACCACACATTTTATGGGTTATGTATTTCCCATTCCCATGCTCAATTGTAATCTTGCAAGTGTGGTTCGGATTTGGTATTTGTTAATGTTGGCAATTGAAATGGGTGGAGATAAGAGTAGGATTGAACCCCTATCCTGCGAGAAGTGGAAAAATAAGTGCAAAATTTGGAGGATTCTGAGACATGGTAATTTCACGCCCTATTTGGAAAGGCTTCATGGCAATGACCCCAAAGCCTCTGTGGAGTTTATTTGTTGCTGGAACAATAGATGTTTGAAGGTGAAAGGTGTGGATCTCATAATAAATGAAGACTTTATTGCTTTCATTATTGGGTTGTCGACTAATGGCCACAATTTTTATAAAGAAAGGAAGAGAAATGATGATGTTATGGATTGATTCTTCAAGGATAATGGAAGAGCTAAACTAGTGAAGCTCCCCTCGTGGGGTTATGAACAGGTATCCCTGAAGTGAATCTGGGTTGATGTGGTGGAAGTTTTAATGCAGTATGTTACTCTTGATGGATGGTTTACTTCTATTCTAGGGCATCATTTTACTCTGGTAAACCATTTTAGACATGGGTTGCATGTATCTTTTTTTTTGTTTTCTTCTTTCTTCCTTGGAATTTTTGGTTTATGCCCACCTAAAGAATCGCAGGTCCCTTATACTTCATGAAGGCCTCATTTTTCTCATCATGGAGTATGTCGGAGCTCATACCTCGACTAAGTTTGCTAAGGGGAAAGAAATGGCCATAAGTGAGGATTCTTTTTCATCTAGTTCAGAGATGGGAGTTGATGGTGATGCAAAATGGAATGTGGATGAGGATAATACTATGGGGGTTTCCTCATCCCCCGTGGCCACCCCTTCTAAGAAAAGGAAAAAGGGGGATTTAAAGAAGAAGTGTCCCACCAAGAAGTTCGTTATGTAGTAGTCAGATTCTCGTGGGTCCCTGTCTGATGGGGAAGACACTTAATAGAGCTCAGGTGGGTATCACTGTCGTCTGTCCAAGGAGAATTCTAAGCTTCATGGCCAAGGTTCTGTTGCACCTGGTAGAGATGAGGAGGAGCAGTTAGTTGAGGTTAGGTATAATGTGGATGAGGGGATTTTATGGAGGGCTTCTAGAAGGATTGCTAAATTATAAAAACTAGGGTCTAAAGGTGGTGCGAAGGGTAAGAATGCTACTTCGGAATAGGTAAAGGTTGTGGTGGATAATACTGTTGATATTGAAGATTCCCCTGCTTGACAAACTTCTCCTCTTGTGGAGGGTGTTGGGGAATTGGGCAGTGAGGAGGCCTCGGGTGAGAGGATTGTGCAAGAGGATGATGGTGTCAATTTGGACCTCGAAAAGTCGAAGCCTTTAAATGTTAGTCCTCTTTTTGAGGATTTTTCTTATCTTAATGATGATAATACTACCCTGTATGAGCTGTTAGATATGGCTCGTTTGGGTGCCTCATACAACTTTAAACTTGCTAAATGGGTGTTCTAGGAATTTAACAAGGTCAACATTAAAATTAGGGGCTTGAAGGAGAACATGTTGAACTAGCCAAAGGGGTCTTCATCAAACTTTTTTATTGAGAGTTTGGTGGATTTGGAATGCTCATTATCTTATTTCAAAACTTCGAGAGGATCATTTGTACTTCACAGACTTGTTTGAGAAGGATCAGACCTCCAGAGGTAAGGGGAAGAAGACTGTCAAAAAAGAGGCTAAATGCCCGAGCACTAGAACAAGGGGGCCTTAGGAAGATGTTCAAAGAAGAAAAACAAGAGTTAATTGACATGGTTAACTTGCACTACAATTAGGAGATTAAGGTGGCCAACACCTTGAAGAATATAAAGCGATTTCTATGTCTTTGTGTTGTGTTTTTTGTTTATGCTTTCTTGATGTTGGGTCATTTCTTTTTGGTTGTTGCTTGACTTTTGGCTTATGCTTATGCTATAATATGTTTATCTCTCTTAGCAACATTTTGTTGTAATATGATGTAAAGGGTTTCAGGTCCCTTCAAAACCTATTTTTCCCATATAATCAAAATAGTTATTAAAAATTACAAAAACCTAAAATTTCAAGTTTATGGACCAGTTTCCTTAAAAAATAATAATAAAATAAAATATATATAATCATAAAAAATGACATATTTGAAAACTATACATTGTGATCTACAATGGATTTTAATCTTAGAAAACAAATATGAAAAAAAATCGTCAGCCATATTGCCAAAGTCAATTATTTCTCTTCACATTGCTATGGATTTGTACTTGTAGGTCCAAGGCTAAGGGTTGGGTTACCAAGCCTTTCCCGAGCCTAAAACCAAATCAAAATGCAAATTGGAAATTCAAATATTTTATAATGGGTACTTTTTCCTTATTTTCCCATTTGGAAAAAGGAATGGGTATCCATTCCTATTATATCCATTATTTCTAAATTTGGAAAAAAATCACTTACCACCTTATTTCAACAACTTTCTCTTTTTGCAGTATGGACCAACAACTTTCTCTATATTTCTTTATTCAATTTTGTCTTGTGCAATCTCTTAACAAGTCATATTCTATTCAATTTTTGAAAGGATTCAATCATAAGTTTACTATTCTAAAGTGGAATCAAGTACATGGACTTTGTTGAAGAGGAATAAAAAAGAGATTTTTTGATATATTCATATTATTTGTAATTCAAAATTTATAGAACAAAGGATCTACATATAGTATTTCAAAATTTCAAGGAAGTAGCAATTTGAAAATAGATTAATTTTTTTTTTTTTTTATCAAGAGGGTTTGGTAATCATGGGATCAAACTAAAGATAAAGAAAAAAAATGTAGGAAACTCATGACACCTAAATAGATTAAAGAAAATAGAGAGATGGATGCAAAATGCCAAAGAGATAGAAGAACAAGGAATCAACAAATAAAAAATATTGAAGCATCTAGTTCCATGACTATTGAAGAGGAGACCATAAAGGATGGGATGAATGTAGATGATGAAAATGTAGAAATGGTGAATAGGAAGAAAATGTGATTATGGAGATAAACCCAACTATATCTTCAAATCCACCTTTCAATGATATGGAAATAGTGACTATACAAACAACTCCAAGTATGTCTTCAAATCCACATTTCAATGATATGTAAAATGTGATTATGTAAACAAATCCAAGTATGTCTTAAAACCCACATTTTAATGATATTGATATTAGTTATTTAAATGAATTTGGATATACCAATAACAATATCAACTATACTAGTGAAAAAATAAAAATAAAAAATAAGAATAAAATCCCTTGTATGGATGAAAATGATTTTTTTTTTTTTAAATTGAAAGGAATATCTTAGATAACCTTCCTTGTAAAATTCCTTGGAGACAACTGAGAACCCATGCAAATAGATTATATAAAAATTTTTTTATAAAAAGAGTCTAGGACTTCAATGTTAACTCATGATGTAATTGATGAAAATGTGGAAAATGTGAAGAGTGATGAAAAATTAGGCATTTTTAAAACCTAAAAAGAAAGGTGATCCGATGAAATAATTTATATCTAGTGTTGCTAATGCTATTGATTCTATTGGAAAAAAGAGTCAATCTAAAGATAAGAATGCAACATGATGAGCTATAACAATTGTTTCAGTTAATAAATCAACTTCAAATAAAAGAATGTTAAGTAAGATTATTGAATTTATAAATATGAGTCCTAAAATTTGATAAGAGAGACAAAGAGAAGAGAAATTATTGAAAATGATCCAATTAACCAATGTTGGAATTTTAGTGGTAGACTCCCAAGGTCTAACACAAAATTAAATTTTTAATTGAAAATATTGGCATGATAATACAAGGGTATCATCTAATATTAGAGATGTTTTAAAATTAAGATTGAGGTAAAAAATTCATGTCTCTTATGAAAAACATGTATTATATATGACTCAAACTGAATTTTATAAAAAAAATTAAATGATTCAATTTTACCAAATATTAACATAATTCAAAGATCATTTAAATAAATGTAAACCTCGGTATGTGAGAATTAATAAACAATGAATCTCTAGTGTACTTTTCATACTAAAAAGATAATGCAATAACATGGTATTAATATGCCACTTGAAACAATCAATGAGTTTATAGCAAGTTTATTTTGTGAACCATCCTATGCCACTTGAAACAATCAAGGAGTTTATAGCAAGTTTATTTTGTGAACCATCCAATGGACACTTATTTTATTTAAATGCATATTTTTTGGATAATGCAATATATGTGGAAACCTTTCATTGTTAGGAGAACACATGTATGAGAGTAGTTCACATGATTTTCGATAATTGTTAGTGGATGTGAAAGTATTTAAAAATGTTGAATGTTCTTTAAATGATGGAAAAATTAGAAAATATGGTAAGTTAATCATAAAAAAATTAGTGTACATGCATTCATTAGAGAATTTAAAGATAATATTGTACCCAAATATGTGAAACACTCTTAATATGCTCAATATATTGATACACAATTTCACACATATAAAAACACATTTCCAATTGGAACTATACTATCAATGGTTGACTTTGCAGAAAACTATACTCTTGCTCCACAAGAGGAAATTGAATCTCAATATTATAATTCAGTGCATGTGGCCATATTTTTTATATTATATACATACATTCAAATGATAGTACAAAAGATAAAATATTTTTTTGAGGGAGTACCATTTCTATTTGAGTGATAAATAGTTATACTCATCAGATTTTGTCCAATATTGTTTCAATATATTTTATAAAAACTTAAAAGAAAGAGAAATCCAAATGAGAGAACATCTCATGTGGTTAGATAATTGTATGAGACAATTCGAGAATGTTAGAATGTTTTATTGGTTATGTAGGGATCAAAAAAATAAATCCAATACATGTGGAGTGTTTTTGAAGCTAGACATGGTAAGGGAGATCATGATTGTTGAATGCATAAGACAACTGAGAGGGGGGGTGAATCAATTTTATATTAAAACATTGAGACCCTCTTAAACATTCAAAACTATATTAGTCATCAAACCCTTAACAACCACTTAAACTCTTATCTTGCATTAGCAAAATGTAAACATGAGAAATAGTAATGCAAACATATCCAAACACATAAGAACACCAGATTTACATGGAAAAACCAAGAAGGAAAAAACCACGGTGAGGATTAGCTCATAATATAAATTAATTGCAACACTTAATACAATAGGCTCATTTTTGTAGGGCTCACTGCCCAAAAGTAAAGAAGGGCTCACTACTAGATTATAAATAATAAGAAAGAGGATTGTTACAATGAGAAATCCATCTCAAAGCAACAAAAATATCCACCACTACTTCATCGACACATTTACACTCTCTCTATAGAATGTAGACACCTTCTACTCACTACTTCCAGTAGTCTTAGGCATTAAATCTCACACTGCATTTCACACTTTCACACTTCACATCTCTACATTTCGCATTATACACCTCATTGCACAATTCTCCATCAACTCAAAACTTATTTATACCATCCTCAACCTTAAAAACAATCGAAAAGGTCGACTATGCACCTCAACCGTGCAAATTCAAATCAGGTCAGCACTAAGCATTCTCATAGTGGAAAGGAATGGAATTGGACCACACCACACTTTAACTCAGACTCAAACCATACATATACACCATGCCACACTTCCACAAACATCAAAGCATTTATGCAATTAGTGTAAACACCTAAGGTTGATCGAACCTATATTAACACCATTAAATAATTAAGTACACACTACCTTTGATCCAAATACAACTTACAGAATAGACACAAAACTTAAACACCATCTGGAATATTTCATAAACACCCTAAAATCCAACAAATTCCTTCGTAACATCTTTCTCTTAAAAAACATACTCATCTTGTACACCTACTTAACTTCCCTCATATTGTAACACATGAATCCAACCTTGCAAAGCACCAAACTTCAAAAAACTTAGACTGAAGATAGATATGAGCAATGTAAGCACACTCTCAGATCTACAAGACCAAAAACCATATAATGGAGAAATATGGAGCAAAACCATTTCTCCTAGACATCACTACAATACATAGTTCACACATTGGTGAACACAACTTTCTCTGTACAATGATCCAGAACCTGAAACTTTGGATATAACACCTCTGAACACCTTTGATCAACATATTTGAACTACACAAAAAGGTATTCAACCATGAAGAAATTTGGAGTAGAACTAGATCACTACTCTGCTATACTAAACACCTCTCAACCACACTGTTTTCTCTCCTCTTCAAATTTTCTCAAAAGAACTTGGAAACCAAGCACCGCAAGAACATTCTCAAAATCTAGAACACCTTCTCATCACTACCAAACCAACTACAATATATCAACTAAACCATATGCATGCTTATCAAAGAAACACTAGAGGTTAACACCAGTGATACTACTAATGACAACATAATGCTACAAATCAAAGCATCACCAAGGTTGACATCAATGAAACAACATAGATCTACTGATATAAATGACAACACAAACTACACATATTTGCAAAAATCCCCCCTTTGTCGTTGATGGCAACACAAGATGTGAAAAACCACCAATAACAAACACAACAACTCCATACCAACACTTTCTCTTTTCTCATGACATAACTCTCTCTCCCTTTTAACTTGCTCTCTCCTTTTTCACTTTACTCTCTCCTCCTTTGAAATCAATGGAAAAGGGTTGCACACTCTCTTCCCCCTTTGATATCAATCACACATACTCTTTCTCTCCCCCAAAATCAACACCTATAAGGGACAACAACTGCTCTGCAACTATCTTTCCTTTTTACTACACTTTGTTTTCTTCACACCTTCTCTGCACACTCCCCCTTAGGAGTACACACCATACTACATCAACTAGAAACTACTACACATACCATGCACTGACAACACTTACTCCCCTTGATTGTAACAACCAAAAATGCCTCTACCTACTCCCTTTGAGAGGTATCCACCAACATCAGTCCAAAACAAGCAATGAATCTTGAGATCCAATGGATTGATGCACACTCTTATGCATCTAGTTCAAAGAAGGAGGGGATATGTAAGACCCTACTTCGTATGTACTTAATACAACCACAATTGTTATATGTTTTTCTTGAATTGATGATTAAATGTATTATGGATAATAAATAAGGTGATATTTTGGCAATATTCTTGCATATCATTTTGACATTATATTTTATTTTGATTACCATGGAAGTGGATTGCACTCGTAAACCGTGGAATGCAAATTAGATTCTAAATGGATTATTATATAGTTAAAAAATAGAATGTTCAAATAACAGATTAATGTGATACATAATTGATACTTACGATCATGTTGGTAATGTGCAAGAAGGCAACAATGTTAGCATGAGAAAGGAGAACCATCAAAATTGAATCAAAAGACTACTTCATGAGGATATAAATTTGACCCCATTCGGGGCCTAGAAACAAATGGAGTTAATGTATTGGAGGACTAAGGGTGTGAGGGCATTTAGTTGGGATTCATGTGAGGTGTAAGTGGGGATTAGGTCTTGGAAACCCCTAGCTAAGTTTGAAACTCGGATGGAACCTTGAGTGGTCTTTTAATGAGAGTTGTTGTCAATTTTTTGGGTTAGGGTGCAAAAATAAACCCCCTAGGGTCTATACCATAGTGGTAGGGGTCAAGTAGGCATACAATAGTGCTCCAAAGTCATGATTTGACCCCTGAAAAGTCCTCATAATGATGAGTGACGAACTTTGATGAGAGGGTGGGGTGGAAAGATGGAGGGGTTTTCCAAGTGCATGTATTTTATTTGATAAGGAAAAAACCCTCATTTATGAAGGAAAGTACACTCCACACATCCCCATCCAAGAGTTGCAAGTTGAAACTTCTATATATTCTGAAGAAGAAGAATGAGTTGGGTGTGACCCACTTCTCCTTTTGGAGAAATCTAGCTAAGAAGAAAGGAGGAGAGGAGAGAAGTCCTCCCTCTTGGAAGGAAGTGATGAAGATGGCATGGATTGGAGGAGAAAGAAGGATAGAAGAGCCTAGTTTCCTCCTATCAAGAAAATAGATAAGTTTGCCTTACTATCATTCCTCCTTGTTTTGTTGTTGTAGGATGTGAGCATGTTTTGTGAATCATTGTTAAATGTTGTAAATGGAGGACCCATGGGCATGTAATTTGTTGTATGATATTTTACTTTTCTTGTGAAATATGAGGAAACTCCATTAATCATTTTGGGGTTAAATATTTTATTGCTCGGGGGTATGGCTAGAGCCCACGAGGCTCCATCACGCCATTACGGTAGGGTGGAGAGCAAGACATTTTTTTATGGGTGTGCAAGTCATTGGTTTTTCCTAATTATTGTGATGATATTGTAAGTCACTTGCTAGGATTTCAGTTAGAAATATATGTATAGAAATCTGTACATGGCCAAATTATTTTTATTATGTTGTTATAACTCTTTCTAAAATATGTTGTCATCTGTTAACGTGAGGCATTAGTCCTGCGCCTTTATTCCATGGCTACTTTCATTTTTGATGCTAAGGAAAAATGATGCTTATCGCTTGTACATTCAACCATAGTATTAGTCTTGTGCTTTTATTCTGTTTAAAAAGGTTTTACTATGATGGCTCATAAATATTTCTGGGCATTACAAACTGCCAGTTACTTTTATTAAATCATCACTCATAAATTCCTTCCATCATTGCAAATAATGAAGCCACCTTTAGTAAGAGCAATCTTCATACTATTCATTTTTTGTATTGTGTTGTGTTCGACTGTATGTGGTTTTGCTCCCCATGGTGGTCAAGGGATTAAAGTTTCAAATTTGAAAACGAGGAAGATTATATCTTGGTAATGGTGGCACACCAGAGAACTTAGGGCAGAATGGACCTGCCCCACTGTCTCTTACCAAAATATTCTGGGAGCATTGAACTCCAATGTTTCTTTTTGGTTTACTAATAAACGTGTAATGATGGCTACCTAGCGTCCATATTGATGCAAGACAATCAAACAAAATTCAGTCGTTCATTATCCTTCATCATCTTCTCATATGCCTTCGTTGTGTCTCCGACATTCCTCGCTGCTATAGGTATCCGCTCCTCCAAACTCTTCCTCGCTGGTGTTGACATTCTTACTACTCTATCTGGCGAGCCATAGCCTGAAATATGAGGTTTGACAGGGTTTAGAGGATAGCTGTCATGAGAATAAATTTATCTTTTACCTCTCCATGAATGGTCTAAACCATGTTAGGCACTATTCAAAATGGTATCGAGCTCGATGGTAGTAACGATCACACTTTTGCGTGTCTTGATTATCTACTAATAAATCTACAATCCTACTTGCAACTCTGCACAAAATTAAAGGCGTCAACTAAACTAAGATCTATTGAGTTCTTCTTAGATACGGTAGTAGGTTAGTCTTGTTCGGTGAAGATTGAGCTAGTAAGGTCATGACAACAACCATTGAAGAGATCATGTTAATGGGAGGACCCACATAAACAGATGCCCTTGGCATTAGCAAAGATACGAGATCTCTAGGCTGCAGTGAGTAGTGAGGAGAGCAGATGAAAGTCCAGTTTAAAATTAGGGACATCCCAGGGAAATAAATGAGTGTTGAATTCTTCAGGGCCAAAATTAATCTTACACGTCTCCCCTCGCATGGAAGCTATTATCTATCAACTTAACTGCATTAGACACCCATACTGATTTGATCCACGCTCTGTGCATAGAAGTGTAGCACACACAATTCTATTGATGGAAATCTTGACTCGCCTAACACCATAACTCCTCTTGCAAACTGGCGGTTCTAATAAACTCTTACAGTGCAATATTACAAAATGCAACACTTATATCTTGATGCTCCTCCTCACGTTCGGTGTCATTTATGGTGGATGTTTTTTTTCAACGAACAACAACAATTATTTTTTTCATTGTCCTCCAGATTACGTTATGTTTCTATGTAGATCATCATCAAAATTTTATCTTTGATTGACCAATATCTTGAACTGTTATTAGAGCACAAGGAGGTCTTGTTATTGTTCAAAGTGTCATCGAAGGTGGGTATGGAGTATTAGATCACTATCAACATTAATGAACATTGTTTCTAATACCCACAATGATTTGTAATAGTCAACAATATCGTTGAACATGAGAAGAGAAGGAGATCGATTGCCTCTATCACAAAAAAATGTGTCATCAAAATGTTAAATTTTGAGACCCATGCCATTCTTGATAGAAATATTTATTCCGTACCCTATCCAGCGTACTCCAATTTAGCTCAACACTCTTGGATCGATTTACCTTCTGAACAACTTATAGACCAGATCCTCTGTCATCATTGGCATGCCATTTAATGGCAAGGATATGCTTTGTATCTAAGACGTTTCCCTCTACAGGTCATGTTGTATCCTAGCCGGCTAGTTGTAGGAGTCACCCATGATGTGTCCATTACGCCAGCGTATGGTCTGGACAGTTTGGCCACACATTGTGAATTGTATTTATTATGCAACTACTCTAGTAAATAATGTTGAGCCAGATGATATCCCTCTTGGAAGTAAAATAATGATAATATAGATGTCAAAGTTGATATGTCAGTATTTAATGTCCTTTGCGAGTAATTAAATAATGTCATTTATGCTAAGTTCAAGTCAAGTAAATTAGTGCTACGTATGTGTATCAGAGTGTTAGTCTTTGAAGGGAAGATACGGTGGAAGATCGTAGATATGGCTATGTTCTTAGTAAAATAAGGAACAAAGGGGGAAAAATGAAATTAATATTATTATTCTAGTTGTATGATATCCGAATATAACAATACTAGTTAAGACAATTAAATGTTGACCATGATTAAATTATTATTTTAAAGTAGTGACAATAATAATATTAGTTAGAAATTTAAAGTTATAACGATATTATTATATTGGATTAAATAAAATAAAAATAGTTAGGAGGAATAGTATCAACATGAAATTTAATATTGATGTTATTTGGTCATCCAATTGTTAATAACATTAGTAAATGTGAGACTTAGTAACGATCCCATGATTTGAATAATCATAGAAATAATTTAGATGATATTATTGATAATAATTCTATGCTAATGAAGATAGAAGATTTGTCATCATTGCTTTGATTGCCGTCTCGAAATAGGCATGTTATCAATACCATTGGGATCTAAATGTCCCATAATGAATATAGCGGTAGTGAGATTAATTGAATGGGAGTATTAAGCAAAACAATAAAATTGCAGTTAACTTTAGTTAATTTATAACACTAAATCAAAGATTTGGTTGTGGATAAAATAGAATAGATTTGAATAACATATAGTATCAATATTAAAGTTACTATAGTTATTACATTATTTTTTTATTAGCGGAAAATGTTATTATCCATTAAATGATGATAATCATATGTATTATTGTGACCTTATCATTGTTAAAGAAGTATACACCTTATGAATATTGAGCATTGGAGATTGTTAATACCGTAAGACAACATTTTTTTTTAAGATCATATAAATACTATCCACTTATGCTTATATTAAGTTCTAATTCAAACATGAGATATATATATATATATATATATATATATATATATATATATATATATGGGATGGATTATAATTTAAAGATATATCGTATCATGAAGATATTAATGATAGTAGATAGAAATTATGAATGCTAAGGAAAGGAATATAATAATTTGAAAGTAATATTAAATATTGATATAATAAAATCTTATTAATGATTTAAGTATAAGATATTAATTACATGAGTAGTAAATTATTAATGGTAACCTAGTAGTGGGTAATGCTATGGGCTAATCTGATTTAATTATCATGATTCAAATGGATAGTAACCATGGCATGTTATGATTAAATTAATGATAATACGATAGATTGGTAATAATGACTAAATTAATGAATGTTAATACTATGAGAAAATTAATAGAAGCAAATGAATAAGCATAATGCAAATAGCTACATGGATATCACTTTAGTGATGATAGCTAATATTATAAAGGAAATTAGAAGAGGAAAATAAAATGGTTGCACTCCTACTTATAACAACTTTGTTAGAATAATCAACTGAGCTATTATTTATATGAATTTGAATCATCCAGTAGAACTATTTTAAGAATTGTGGCATTCGTGTTTAGTCTCAACTCTTCTATGGGCACGACACCCATCTAATAGAACAATTACTTTTACTAATGGGTTTTCAAAAAAAAAAAATTGTAGAGTTTTTCTAGCGAAAAACTACGGGCATGACAGGAAATAACCCCTAACTTCCCTCGAAGATACTCAAAAGTATCCTTAGGAAGAGCCTTAGTAAAGATATATTTAACTTGATCCTTAGTAGGCACAAACTCCAACTTCACCTCATTATGTTTATTCTAAAACACCCACTTAGTTTTAATCACATTCTTGTTTGTTGGTCTTGGGAAAATTTCCCAAGTTTTATTCTTCTCAATATGTATCAATTCTTCTTCCATAGCCTTGATCCAATATTCATCTTTGCATGCTTCAATCATTGTTTTAGTTTCAACTTTGGAAAGTAAACATAAGTTTATTTATTCTTCTATCATAGTAGTCTTCCTTCTTGTCAATACACCTTTTATTTTGTCACCAATGATCTAATCTTCAAAATGATTCTTCTAGACATACTTAGGAGTCTTAGGGATCCTTTCCGAAGCTTCTTCCTCTTCAATTTGTACTTCATTTTCCTTACCTTTATCCTTTTATTCTTCTCTGCAAGAAGGTTCATCTAATTCATATCCATCTATCATCACTAAACTTTTATGTAGATCTTCATCCACCTTGACACTTGCACTTTGAATGGTCCTTCTCAACCTCTTGTTGTAGCACCGATAAGCTTTGATTTTTTTAGAATATCCAATGAAAATTCCTTCATCAGATATTGCATCAAACTTTCCTAAGTTTTCTTCATCTCTCCTGATATAGCATTTGCTTCCAAACACTCTGAAAGATTTGATAGTAGGATTCCTTCCATACCATAACTCATAGGGAGTCTTTAAACTATTAGTTTTTTCTTGTACTTTATTAAGTATTTAGACTATAGTATGATTTGCTTCTCTCTAGTAAAATTCTAGTAGGTTAGCTTATTTCATCATAGTTCTTGTTGCTTCTTGAACAATCCTATTCTTCCTTTCAACCACTCCATTGTGCTGAGGAGTCCCAAGGCTAACAAATGCCTCTTTATTCCTTGATCTTCACAAAAAGCGTTAAAATCATTAGAGGTGAACTCTCCACCTCTGTCAGATCTCAAACATTTGAGATATTCATACTCATTTCATTCTCAACCATAGATTTGAATGCCTTAAACTTATCTATAGCTTTTGATTTTTCTTTGAGAAAGTTAGCCCAAGTCATTCTAGGATAATCATCAATTAATAGCATGAAATACTTGTCACCTTGAAACCTTCTTGTTCTTGTAGGTCCACAAAGGTCTATATGCACCAAATCCAAAGGACCACTAGAAGATTGTTCTTTGAATTTGAAACTTTTTCTAGCTTGCTTTCCAATATGACATTCCTAACAAACAACATTGATAGGCTTTGTGATCTTTGGCAGATCTCTCATAACTTGAATTGAACTTATCCTTACTAGGCTATCAAAATTGATGTGACACATTCTTCTATGCCATAGCCAAGTCTCATTAATATGAGTCATAAAACACATACCATTAGCAACTTTAAACTTATAAACATTTATATCTGTCCTTCTTCCTACTACAATCACAATTCCAAAGCCTTTTTTGATCTCACAACCATTGTCTTGAAACACAAGATTATATCCTTTGCTACACATCTTTCCTACACAAAGGTTATGCCCTAGAAAATTAACATAATGAACATCATTTGTATTATTCTTTCCATAAAAACTAATTGAACCTTTTCCACATATCTTAGCAGATGTATCATCACCAAACTCAACTAAAAAACCTTCAAATTTTTCAAACTTAACAAAATTACTCTTATCACCTTTTATGTGATTTGATCATCCACTGTTAATGATCTAGTTGTTCTTCTCTTCCCTAGCATGAAGAGAAGTCACCATTTCTCTCATTCCCAGAGTACTATCTTTCATACATCTCTTAGAGTTAGTAAAATTAGTTCCATCATTTAAAACCATGAACAAGCATTCATCATCAGGGTAATCAGATTCATAATCATATATACTGGCATCTTCTCTAACATAGTAACTTTTCTTAATTGATTTACCTTTATTCTCCTTAGGTCTATCTTTTGAAGCTTTGATAGGACATATAGAAGCATAATGACCAATATTTCCACAGTTAAAGCATTTGAAAGGTAACTTACCTCTATATTTTCTAGTGCCCTTTTTCAATTTTCTCACAAAGTTTGCTTCAAACTCATCAAGTTCATCTAGATCAGATTCCTCATTCTTCTCTATTTTTGCAACTTTAAAAGCACTCTCTTTCTTTGAATCACTTGAACCAAACTCTCTTAACTCAAAGCAATTAAAGTACCAAGGAAATAATCTCTAGAATAATTATTTATACTCTAAAATTCTTCAATAGTAGAAATCTTATGACTATAAGATTTAGGTAGAGTTCTTAGTACCTTCTTTACCACTTCATCATAAAGAGTTCCACCAAGACCTATGATGGAATTGACAACTTCATCCACTTTCTATATGTAGTTGGTAATATCTTCATCCTCTGACATCCACATGGTTTCAAACTTGATTTTTAGGTTCTACATCTTAGCTTGGTTTACCTTTTCATCTCCATAAATACTTTCCAAATTTTTCCAGATCTCATTAGTAGTTTTAAGATTCATAACTTTCACAAGTTCAATATGAGAAAGACCACTCAAAAGAGCATACCTTGTTTTACCATTGTTTTCCTAGGCCTTGATCTCATCATCAGTGCTCAGAACATTTGTAGGCATAGTATTTTTAGATTTAATAAACTTCCAAACTCCATACCCTAGTGAAACAAGAAAACCTTCCATCCTAGTCTTCTAGAATGCATAATCAGATCCATCAAATATAGGATCCTCCTTGTGTGCTATCCCAGATCTACCTCAAGCGGTTAAGCTTTCTCCCAAGGAACCTTGCTCTGATACCAATTGTTGAATGCACAAGACAATTGAGAGGGGGGGGGTGAATTAGTTGTACATTAAAACATTGAAAGCCTATTAAACATTCAGATCTGTACTAGTCCTTAAACACTTAACAACCACTTAAACCCTTATATTGCATTAGCATAATGTAAACATGAGAAATAGTAATGAAAATACATCCAAACACACGAGAAAACCAGAGTTATATGGAAAACCCAAGAAGGGAAAAACCACAGTGAGGATTAGCTCACAATATAAATTAATTGGACTAAATACAATAAGTTCACTACCAAAGGGATCACTGCCCAAAAGAAAAGAAGGGATCATTGCTAGATCAGAAAGAAGAAGAAAGAAGATTGTTACAATGAGAAATCCATCTAAAAGAAACATAAAGATCAACCACTGCTTCATCAACACATTCACACTCTCTCTGTAGAATGTAGACACCTTTTTCTCACTGCTTCCAGTCTTCTTAGGCATTAAAGCTCACACTACATTTCACACTTTCACACTTCACATCTCTACACTTCACATTATACACCTCATTAAATAATTCTCCATTAGCTCATCACTTATTTTTTACCATCCTCAACCTTGAAAATAATTGACAAGGTCGACTATGCACCTTAACCGTGCAAATTCAAATTAGGTCAACACTAAGAATTCCTGTGGTGGAAAGGAATGAAAGTGGACCATACCACACTTTAATTCAGACCCAAATCATACATATACACCACACCACACTTCCACAAAAACCAAAGCATTTCTGCAATGAGTGTAAACACCCAAGGTCAGTTGAACCTATGTTAACACCATTAAATAACCAAGTACACACTACCTTTGATCCAAATATGACTCATGGAACACATACAAAATGTAAACACCATGTGGAATATTTTGTAAACACCCTAAAATCTAACAAATTCGTTTGTAACATCTTTCACTTGAAAAACATACTCATCCTATACACCCAATTAACTTCCCTCATACTCTAACACATGAATCCAACCTTGCAAATTACCAAAATTAAAACAACTCAAACTAAAGATAACTATGAGAAATGTAAGCACACTCTTAGATTTACAAGACCAAAAATAATACTATAGAGAAATGCAGAGAAAAGCCATTTCTCCTAGACACCATTGCAATACATAGTTCACACACTGGTGAACACAACTTTCTTTTCACAATGATCTAGAACCTGAAACTCTAGATATAACACCTTTGAACACCTCTAATCTACATATTTGAACTGCACAAGTAGATCTTCAACCATGAAGAAATGTGAAGCAGAACGAGATCACTACTCTACTATACTCAAAAGCACTTGGAAACCAAGCACCACAATCACATTCTCAACATATGGAACACCTTCGCATCACTACCAAACCAATTGAAATAAAACAAATCAACCATACACATGCTTATCAAAGAAACACTAGAGGTTGAAAACAATGATAATACTAATGAAAACATAATGCAGCAAATTAAAGCATCGCCAAGGTTGACATCAATGCAACAACATAGATCTATTGACATCAATGACAACACAAATTACACATACTTACAACAATGATGGAGTTGGAGAATGCGTGAAAAGAGTTTTTTCTAAAGAGCAACTAAATTTTGAGGATTTAGAAAAATTTAGAGATGTTGTACAGATTGGTATAACACAAAATTATCTGTAGCATCAAATGAGAACTCAATAATTCAATGATTATTTTGGTTAGGTCAAGAAGAGAATATTCTTACTCGACATGATTGTGAGACAATTAGTGTTAGAAAAATAGTATCTCAACCTTGTAATTCCATGAGATTTCTACTTATAGTAAGTTTATATTTGAGCATGGATTGATGCAAAAATTTTTCCAAAGCTTCAGATTGGCTAAATAAGCATGCTCGTAAAGTTTCATCGCAAGATCATGTCTAGATTTGAAGATATTAAAGTTTCAAAGTCCAATTTTAAGGCCTTAGAGGAATTTTTTGGGCCTAGAAGTGTGTAGAGGAAAACTAATGTATTATGGACTTGGTAAATTTTACACAATTCAAGGGTGTGCCAAGCTGAACAGTCCTTTCGACATTGCTATCCTACATTGAATTATCAACCAAGGAGCATTTTTTTTTTATGGTACAACACTATATGTGCCTTCACGGGCTTGTATCAACCTAATTTACTCTATACTAACTTATTTAAACTATTCTACCTTGTTGGAACTTGATAGAATTGCAAAAATAGTGAAAGTAATTACAAGATCTAGTGGTTATGGGTACCTGCAACATAAGCTGTAGGTGACTGCTTAAAATATGCAAGTGCAAAACCAATATGAAATTTCTTAAAATGATAAAATGGCTATTCCTAATCTCTAGAGGTCTGTGATTTATCTTTGTTCATGAACAACTACAATTTTAACTAACCATAAACCATTCTACTTGCATTACACATGTAAAATAATGGAAAACAAAATTACTGGAAATGCATAAATAACAAAGAGATGATTGAAGTGAAGGACAATACTTGAGTGGCTAGCTCAGAAGACTGCTTCAGTTAACTAAATACTAGTTCTAACTGAGATCCTCACGTATCCATAGATCATACAACCAAATTCATTGCATAACGCTAGATATTAGATATAATCCTTCTTGCAGATTTTATTTCATAATATCAATGTATCAACATATCTCTAAATAACTGGAAAACTAGAAAAATACCAACTATTGGTACTTGTGACAAAAAGAAACTAATTGAACTATGAACTCATCCCCTAGCTTTATACAAAACAGGGAGAGTCTTATTCAAACTAACTAACTGCAATCATAAATTTCATTCCTGGATATGAGGAGATGGAAGAATGATTGACTTATTCATTTAACTGAAAAAGGAAAGAAAGACCTATTTGAACAAGGAAAACGTGCATGTGAAACACATAGACAAATGTCCAACATTCAAGAACAGATACCTTCCAACATTTATTCCTTCCATAATGACCATGCTTAGCTCCAAATCTTCCCGCATTTGTATGGCTTGAACTTCATAATCCCTTATTCTGCTACTTTAGTGCTTACTACAAATACTTCTTCCTTGTTACCATGTGCAAAGCTATAAGGATATTAATCCACATACATACATATGCAACTAAATACCATAATTAAATCATAATATTTCATTCATACATATATATTTATATTCAAATCATGTAATGCTACAAATATTTTTACCATATTCATTTCCAAAAAATGGGTTAAAGGTTGCAAGGTATGTATGAAAGGATAACCTATTATGGAATTATTGTCTTAAAATAAACTTTAAAACCATAGGTAAAGTGTCTTGAAAGTATATGAAAAACAAAAAAAAGATACTAATAACCAGACCCATCATTCCCCCCAACTTGTTGTTTTTCTTGTCCTCAAGCAAAAATATCAAACTAAGTCACCTAGCGGCGAAGATTATAAAATAGAGTAATCTGCATGAGATCCATGACTGTGCTAAATCCCTATCCCTTTTTGAGGCAGAAACCATTGTAGCATGCAAGTCTGTTCATCTTGTCTAGTTCTGCATTCCTATCATGATCAGTAATTTGTCTAGTCCAATGTGGAATTGGGTGAAGTAGGATAGGAGGGTGGAAAGTTAGAGAAACCCACTCTACTCCCCTACTTCATGAGATCTCAATGCACTGGCGTAATCTCTCAAAAATGCTCATAAAATTGTAAAGAGAGTGAGGTTCTTTCCTTTGTAATTATGGAGTCAAACTGTCCCATATTTTCCTCACATGTATCATGCAATTATAAAGAGTGGTCACTGCCAATTGTTGAATCCTTCTATAATCCCTAAGTCTTAAGTCTATAAGTTTTTTCCTTGGCCCCTTATTAGAAATGAGTCTTAACCATTGAGTAATGACTACATCGAGATCCGTTGCTTCCTTTCTAATTTGCAGTGCCATTGTTTTCTCTTGTTCCTCATATTTCTCCATTAATTCCCCATGGAGCTGCTCATTTTTGAAGTAAGATGCAAGAGCTCTCACTTACAAATCCCAAACATACATCAAGGGATTCCATTTAGTATCTTCTACCATCACATAACTATGCAAATAATATTCACATAACTGGTCCTACTCCTCTAAACTGATCTTATCGAAGAAAGTGAGAAAATTGTGTCTCTTATCCAAAGAAAAGGGCTGGTCATTAACAAATTTATTGAGTTGAAAACTAAGAAAATTTTCCTTTAAGAACAATGCATATACCCTAGATGGATGTCTACATTCAACTATTTGAATAGATCTATTGACTACTTCTGTCAATTTCTCCTCTAGTCTATTCAACTCCAAGTTCTTAGTCTCATTCAAAATTTACTTTTCTTTTTCCTGCTTGAATTAAGTAGTAATTTTCATCAATTCAAATCCCAAAGAGAAAGTAGTATGGTAAGTTGGTGTTTTTTACAATAGGGGTTTGTAAATTCAAATCAGTTTCAATTCCCTTTTTATCTTTGGCCAACTGTGCCGATAAATCCAGTTTGTTTCAATGGTCGTAGGTCTGTACTCTCTCTTCTAGCTCCTTGATTCTCATTTCCTTTTCTTTATCTTTTTGCTCATACTCTTTTACCTGTTCTTCCAATTTCTTTATCCTATCTAGGGATTCTTGAAGTTCCTTCCTTATATTTCTATCCTCTAGCAACTCTTTTTGTTCTTCAAAATTCAAACCATCACTGTCATCACCTATGGCATCAAAAAATTCTTGATGAGAGTCACTAAGAATTGTTCTTTGGTCTTCTTGGAAATGAAGATATCTTCTGGATTAGAGTCAGAGGAGAATGATATATATCTTCTCCTTTTAGTAGGTGCATTAAAATTTTCAACATGAACACTATCAGGGTCAGCTCCTCCTTTGTCTGTATCTATGTCTACCATAAATGGAATATGATGTTGTTGCTCTCCAACCTTTCCTTCTTGAAATGGTTCCTCCATATCTCTCTTCTCTACCTTCTTATCCTTCTGGTTCAGGCTCAGGCAAGGGTTCATCTTTTGATTCAGGTGCCTCAAGTAATTTAGTGATTTATTTGTAACCCTTAAAAGAATCCCAATCAACTTGGGGATGTTTCATTCTCAAGCTTCTCTTAACCAATAAGGTTATCAGATAATAATGAGACAATGTAGTATCGGTTTGTTTCCTTTGATATTTAGAGGCCATTCTTTTTATCATGTTGTATAAAAAATTGGGTACATTAAATAATTGGTCATGCCATAAATGGTTCAACAACTTGAAATGAATAGTATATAAAAAATTATGGTGACCATCACAGGTAAGATATTTGATAATATAAGCAATGCATTTTCCCCAATAGAATGGAAGGGAAAGTCTTTTAGTACCTTGTGAGCTCAAATCTAAATTTTTGCCCTGTTCATAGAATGCTTCCCTCACCACTACTGCATCAGTAGGAGCTAGGTACTCGGAGCTTGTGCAAGGTAAACCTGTTACTTGAGCGATTGCCATCTTTGAGCCATCCACCACCAATCCCTTTACTGTTGCTTCATCATACTTTAGCATGGCTGAAAAATCCTTGACCATTTCATTATCATATTCTATCAACTTCAAGAAATAGTCCAACCATCCTACTCTGGTGAATAGAGGTATAACCATTGTATCCTCTAATATTTCTTTGTGAGCAGATGGTTCTCTATGAATTACATCACCTCCCATTATTCTGTTGATTATTGTAACCTTTAAAAATTCAAATTCTGCAAATTCAACTCCACCACCCAAAATCCCTCAAATTCAACTGCATCTTTTCCAATGGCTTCTTTGTACCCAATACCTTCAATCCCCTTTATCTCAATTCAATATAGTATCCAAAATCTTATACCTTATCTCATTTTAGGGAAGGAATCACATTTATTAAAAACACAAAGAAGTTTTTTCTAGTTTAAAAGGATAGTATTGATGCAGTTTGACAAACTTAGGTGGAAAAGTCAAAACAAAATTTGATAACAATGATACCCCTCCTCCCAACTTAAAGTGAAGTGACCACACTTCATACGAAACTAGGTTAGGGTGATAGGTTAATTATGAAAATGAATGTGGATTAAATTCGTATGCATAATTTAAACAATAAATAAAATGAATACGAAATGAAAGCTAACTTTAATCATGCGAAATAGAAATCAAATCTCGACGTGGCTGTGAACTGAAAGAGCACATATCACTGAGTACAAGTGATGTGATGTGCATTGATTGCATAGTATTTGATGAAAAGTGGTGGTTGTACTGGTGACATGCACTTTACTAGGAAGTAAAGGACACGTGTTTAGTGTAGGATATTTCATGGGAAAAACAATTTGAGTCTGTCGAGTGATTGTACCATGCATGCACTGGGTATTGCTACAGGTACTCCATGCTCAGGGCTCGACTGAAAGTATGCATAACAGGTCCCGTCGAAAATAGGTCCTAATAGAAATAAAGTACAGGTCCCTCTGAAGTTAGAATAGTGTCATTATGAACATCATGTAGTGTGTGTATGTGATTTAAAACATGGAAAATTAGGCCCAGGTAATCCCAGAGGTGTAGTTGTGTAACTCGACCCCTATACTACTAGACGCGGTGGGTAAGTCATTTCCTATTGGATCATTCTATGGAACATCAACTAGTGGAATAGATCCTAAATCAGCTAAACTATGCACACCATACTCATCCATTAGAGATATGATAAATCATCATTCTCAAGTGGTTTCTTGTATAGCTTGAGTCTATGACCATTAACCAAAAGTGAAAATTTGACCTCATCAATAGTATGTAGTTGTACTACACCATTATGAAATACCTGTTGTATTTCATAGGGTCCTAGCCATCGTGACTATAACTTCCCTAGAAAATATTTATATCTAGAATCATACAGAAGTGCACAGTCACCTACAACAAATTATTTAGTCTTTATGTACTGGTCATTCCATTTAATCCTCTATTTTTGAAAAACCTTTATATGGTGCAATGCATGCAATCCGATTTCATCCAAGGTATTCAAATGTTGCAACCTCTCTTGCTGAGATTCTGTCAAGTCCATCCCTAAATCAACTGTTGTACGAAGAGTTTTGTATTCAAACTCTATAGGTAACATTGCTATTTTTCCATAAACCAACTCATAAGGAGTAAAACCTATAGTTGTCTTCCAGGTAGTTTTGTATGCCCAAACAACTTCTAGTAATATGGATACCCAATCTCTTCTATGAAATTGTATTGTTTTTGTCAATATGTTCTCAAGCTCCCTATTTGTAACTTCAACTTGTCCATTTTCCTGAGGATGATATGGGGTATATTTCTTGTTCCTTATCTAATACTCTTTCACCAACTGGGCTATGAGGTCTAATGTGAATTGTGGCCCTTGATTAGTCACTATCTCCTTAGGAACACCATACCTAGTGAAGATTTCCTCATATAAAAACTTTGCAACATTTCCATCTCTGACAAACTATAATGCTTTGAATTCTACTCATTTGGTCAAGTAGTCAGTACATACCAGTATATATTCTTTGTTATTTGAAGTGGGAGATATAGGACAAACAAAATCAAGCCCCCATTTTTCAAAAGGAGCCAATGTAAGTTGGGACTACAAAGGAATTTAATCACTTCTTATAGGTCTCCCCATTCTCTGGCATCGGTCACAACTTCTAGTGTACTCAACATATTCTTTGTGAAGGGTTGGCGAATAATATCTTGTTGTTAAGATTTTGAAATTTGTCCTCTTAGTTGTAAAATGTCCACCACAAGGTTCATCATGATAGGATTTCATTATATCAAACACTTCATCCTCCCTAAGAAACCTTCTCTAATGTTATTTGGGCCAGTGTAGAATAAGAATCCAGGAATCCAGGAATAAGGGAAGCACTTTTGAAATAACCATCTTCTCTCCTTAGGAGAGAAATAAGTTGGAATTTGCCTTGTTACCAAGTAATTGGCTATATCAACATACCATGGGGTGTATATTTAGAGAAAATAGATGCTCAATAGGACAATAATCATCAACTACCACTTCAGTTGATTGAGTAGGCAGTCTAGTGAGGAAATCAATAACGACATTAGCTTTTCTAGGTTTATCAACTATTGTGATGTCAAAATCCTAAAACAATAATAAACACCATACAAGTCTTCCACCTACCATTGGTTTATTCATCAAGTATCTAATTATTGTATGATTTGTGTGTATGAATACTTGATAACCAATAATGTAGTGTCTGAACTTGTTAATGGCATAAATAATAACAAACATTTCTTTCTCAGCCATTACGTAGTTCAATTCTGCCCTTTGGAGATTTTTGGTGATGTAATATATGGCATACTCCTTAATCCCATCTTTTTGTCATAGGATAACTCTAATTGCAAAATCTGATGCATCAGTGTGAATGTGAAATGGCAATGTCCAATTTGGACCTCTTAAAATTGGTGCATAAGTCAAATTTGCTTTCAACTTCTCAAAGGATTGCTGATAGTATGGAGTCCACTCAAATTCAATATCCTTTGTCAACAAAGTAAATAATGGAGCAACTATTTTACTATAATCTTAAATGAATCTCCTGTAAAAACCTGCATGTACAAGAAAGCTTCTCACATCCTTTGGTTACTGAGGAACAAGTAGTGTATATATAATCTCAATCTTCTTACGGTCAACTTGTATCCTTGCACTAGAAATAAAATGTCCCAAGACAATACCTCTATCATCAGTGTAAAACATTTCTCATTACTCAATGATAAGTTATTTTCAATGCATCTTTTCAAGACTAATTCTAAATTTTGTAAAGCTGGATCAAATGTTTCACCATATTTGGTGAAGTCATCCATATACATCTCCATCTTATCATGTGAAAAAACAAAAAATATACTAACCACTGCTCTTTGAAATTGTTACCATATTTTCACTTATAGCTCAATCAGGCAGAGCTTATTGATTTTAAATTGAGAGAAGGGTTCACTTTAATCTTCCCTCTATTACAATCAAGTACATAAATTAAATAATCCAATAGATTACATTTATAAATTACTGCATTCATACAAGTGCATGTAACATAAGAAGGATTTACACAAATATTTTCTGAATAGAGTAGTAATCTTTATTGAATGTAAAAATGTACATTATCTCATACAAGCCGTGAGATTGACTTTGCTTATTCAATAAAAAATAGATAAAAGTACATACATGGATAAATTAATAAAAGTAATGTGCATGTAAGGAGGGAGACCAATCATTCTATGAGAATGACTGGTTTTGGTTGTATTGTCTTACGCTGCTGTTGCCCTGAGTCACTTGTGTCCTCCTCACTCCATATCACTCCTAATTCCTACATCTGGCAATAAGCAATGGTGTTAGAGCAATTCTCTAAGCAATGAAAAGTCTCTAACCTTACATGAATAAATACCTATACATATATAAAGTGATTTCCAAATGTATTAAATAAGCAATGCATACTTTAGGTGTCTAAGAAAACTATCAAAATCATCAAACACACCTAGAACATGCACATGTTTTTTTAACTTGTTTGCTTCATGTGCAGATACAAGAAAAGTAATTTTGTTGTTTTAATTCATCTAATTAGGAATGTGGGATAAATGTGGCTCCCACAAGGGTTGAGCCCAACATGCTTCCTTCCATTTTTATTTAAAGAGGGATGATCACATTTCATATCATCTTTGAAAACAAATTTCATTTATTACGATGATATTGATTTAGGATATACACCTTATTAATAATATTTTTCTCCTATTAAAAGGTCAATCCTAACTAAAAGGAGCATAGTACAAACTGGTCTGTAGTTATCAATGAAAGAAGATGCATGAAACAATCATCTACATTTAAAGACAACCCAGCTACATAAGGAATCAACCACAAGCAAGAGACAGAGAAAAAACATTCATACAACTTAAATGCAATGTTTCTGAAGACACTAACATTTAGTGACTTTAAGAGCATAAAGAAGTGATCATATTTCAGTCTTTGGAGGACAGTACAATAGTGACTAACTGAGTAATTAGTCTCATAATGTGGAGTCTTGAAGAATGTAAAGAGAAAAAATGGTGATTTTTCAATGAGGTTATGTAATTCCAATTATGATTGCAATATTTAATATCTCCTAGTGGCTATCTTTTTATTAAGGAACCATTATTTTGAAGGGGATGTGTAGTATGTGTTCAACATTGCATTTACATGGCATTTCTTATTGTTTTAAGTATATTTCAAACATATTTACAATGAAAAGTGATCAAAATAAGACCATGGAGTTTCAAACCTAAGAAGTAGGTTGACCATAGTCATTATGAAAGATACATCAATCAGGGAGGTCTTGAAGAGCCATGAAGGGGGCATTCCAACCACAATTATAGGACCAACAAAATAAAATGTAGAGAAGTAGTGAGGGTTTACACTAATGGTGATATCTACATGGGGGAGTTCATGTGGGGCGTCAAATAAGGTCTCGGAATGTATACATTTTGAAATGGTGAATACAATTGATTATAAGTGAAGTGAATGGTATACAAACTACAATCCATGAGAATAGAGAAAGGTTTTGCATTGAAGACAAATGTACATGACCAAGACACTCATAATGGTCATATATGTATTTTGAGAGCATCTATTCTCCAAGCTATTTTAGGTATGAGAGATATAGGGAATTAAATTAGTAGCTATGTAAACAATAGGATTGCAGAGGTATTTCCAGAAGATCATTAGTAACAGTAACATGAAATTCAAACACGAATGACTGAGAATATATAACAGTCAAACTCAAAATCTGGGCATGAACAATAGGAATTAAGGTAGTCATATTACAAAATTTGCACATTTAGGCTTGAAAATAGCAGTGGTAGGGATGACGATGCAAACATATAGTAGAATGTCATAAGAAAACTAACAATGAATTACACAAAAGAAATTCATGACCTTGATAATGGTTTTCTTCAGAGAATGCATATAATCTGTTAAAAATATAAAATGTCCAAGAAGTCATAAGCTAAATCCATGCCTTGAAAGCTAAAACCTAGCCATAACTATTTTCAGAAAATATGAAGAAAGGAAATGCACATGTATGGAGACCTCGATGCCTGTAGATCTTGTGGCCGCAGCCTATCAAGAGTATCTTGAACATTTTAGGAAAATGCAATGGGGGTTGTAAATACAAAGAGGAGAAAGAGTTTTGAGTTTCCTGCATTTTAGAAAAAGAAGATTAAGATATGCCCATCGACATGAAATAAAAGACATATTTTATTCTTTCAAAATTAGGAAAACCCCTCGAATTGTTTTGAGAGGGAAAGCAAAAGGAAGAAGGCCTGAGCCATGAAGAAAGAACAGGAAAGGGGTTTTTCAAGCCTTGATTAAATTTTCAAAAGCAAGAAACAAGTAAAATGAGTATCAAAGATCCTATAGCCCACGACCTTGTCTCTTTACAATTCCCATCGATGCCAAAGAAGACACAAGATAAATGATCAATGTTTAATAGAGAAGCCATGAGTTTCACAGATGGTTGCGGCTTATAGATGTTTTGCCACATAGATTTCTATTTTCTTGAAAGAAAATGCTTGCAAATAACAGAGAAAAATGCGAAAATACAGAATATTGATATGCTTACCAGATTTTGTAAGGATTTTTATCAAGTTTTTGTGTAATTTTTTGCCTCTGTAGTTGCAAAAGTCCATCAAAAAAGCCACGGTCGAGCTCTAGAAACCCTCTTTGATGGCGGTCAAGCTTCCTCCAGAAGCTTCAGGAAAGAAATGAAATGAAAGTTTCATTTTTTGTTTTGTTCACGGGTTAGTAACCCTAAAATGTTGATAGGATAAAGGTATTTCTACCTTTTATTTTAAATTACATCATGTGAACAATTGAACTGTAGGCTAAGACTTTTAGTCTTGTGCCTTAGTGATATTGTTCCCTCATGTAAGTCTTTCAAGACTTGTTTTTTCTTTCTTTTATTTTTGCATATTATTTGAAGTTGTAAACATTAAGTCTTAAGTGGTGTTTTATAAATCACTTAGTTTGAAGTGTTTTTTAAAAATACAAAAATTAAATGAAGGATCCACTCATGCATTCAATCAAGGAGGGAAGATATGCTTTAATTTATGACATGCCAAGCATCTACGGGAGTTAGAGGAGGTTGGAAAACATGTGCCAAGAATATAGCAAGCATTTTGACTAAGCTTTGAGGCCTTTGGAGCACCTATAGGAGGTGGTTTTGCATACCTTAATGGTGGACATATTCAAATTTGACTTTTTCACCCTTTTAGAGCCTTTTTGGTGGAGATTCAATGGCTAGATTTTATGATTTTTGGAGGCTTACAAAAATGAGGTTGGAGACTCCTTTTTTGGTGGAACTATTTGAAGTTGATGTACTTAGTCACTTTTGCAACTCATTTTGGAGTTAGTTCTATTCATGCAGCTTTTGGAGGCAGTGATTCTGGCAGTCCTTTCACGAATTTTTGCAATTTTGTAACTCATTATTGAAAAATTTCTTGATATGTAGATTGGAGACAATGAATTTTACAGTCCTTTGTCAGACATTACACATTTTTGTAGCTCATTTCTAGATATGAAATATAGATAGACCCTTGAATATTGCAGACTCAAATTTTTCCTTCTTATTCTTGCAGTATTGTGCATCACCAAGTAATTGATCAAGCTATTAGTGAGGTACTTTAATCTCCTTATAGTTTTGTCTCACATTTTCATGCCATTTCTACAAAAGTATATTCGTGTAGGTTGCAGGCTATGTTTAAAGTTGCATTATGTCTTTTGGAAAGTGAAAGTATTTTCCTTTTAAAATTTGGTGCATTCAAGCTTTCTTGTGAAATATTTTTGCATGAACCTATAGAAATAAGCTGTGCAATCTAAATTTATTCCTTAGTGTTCAAGTAAATGAAATTTTGAATTTTCATAGTCCTAATTAGTTCGGTGTATCACCTAGTAATTTTATTTTCAACATTTTATTTTTCAAAGTTTATCCTTCCCCCTTTTCCTTAAAAAGATTAGTAGATTAGGTGATATAACCAACTAGGAACTAGGAATCCGACCTATTCGAAGGTTCATTCTCATTTTGGATAACCCACAACCCGAGAATGCTCCCATGTTTCTCTAGCTAACTGAGTTTCACAACTCAGTTCGGGTGCAAGCTTAAGAGATAATAGTTTTTGACATGCCCAGTGGGACAGAGAGCTAACAGTGCCAGTCCCTTCTATACTATGCATTACTACTGTTTGGTGTGTACAATAGTACTTTTTTCCTTTGGAGGCAAGTTTTTAACATACCTGGCGACTCCAAGATCAAAGTAGCTGGTTTCAGCAGTCTAAGTGTTGGTTTCATGGAAGTAGACTCATTTGCTACCTTTCCAAATACTTTCTTTGAGGAAGGTCTTTACTTTCCGAGGTTCAATATTCCAAGATTTGAATAGAATGAATCTTCTGTTGAAAAGAAATCAAAAGAAGAACAAACCATTGACCAAGATAGCTTACTCTTCTGGGAGAAAATTAGAGAGGTAAATCTTTTACATTTAGCTATAAGGTGTTTTCAATTACAACAACAAAGGATAGAACAACAAGAAGATATCAAAAAAAGTAGTGATTTACTGATTGATGACAATCAACAAGAAAATGGAGCCTTGAACCATGAGGAGGAACAAAAACATTAACCTGATACTATTCTCCAAGGTGAGAGCTTTGATGTTTTCGAGCATGCTATAAATGAGAGGGCTAATGTTGAGATTTATGAAGAGGTATGCATGGGCATAATAGAATAGTTTTGTTCGAGGTTGGATGACAAGGAATTAAATTAGGTTGAAGCAGTTGATAGTCATGATGAACATGAACAACAGGTTCATAAACTTGAACAATTGCTGAAGCAACAGGAAGAGAATGGTCTTGAAGAAACTTTTCATGAACCTAGTTTGCAAGGTCTTAGCTGGTTGCAGGAGCTTCATTTCTATTGTTTAGCAAAGCTTGAAGCTGATTGATCAAATATAAGCTTTTGTCATGAGGCTTCTTCATTTTTTGAGTTTTTTCCTTCCTTCATTGAAGAAGACAAGCTTGAGTTAGAGTATAATTCCTTTGATGATAATGAGGTGTTAGAACTTGAGTCAACTATTTCCATGAGTCTTCCAGAAGCTGATGGCTTTGATGAGTTATTAGCTACCCTGGTGGAAGATTGTTTATTGACCATGGAGGAGGAGTCAACATGGAAAGTTATTATGCAAGGTGAGGGTACTATTGTTTTTCTCGACATTTAGATTGTATTCTTTCTAGTTTAGCTTTGGCCATGAAGCAGGGCAACCATGAAAAAATAGAGGAAAAATAAGTATCCAACAAGTGGAATTCAACATTTATTCATTCAAGGGGCTTTCCAATTAGATACTTAGCCCAGATGGAGTCTAGTAGAGTACCAATAATCAATATTGCACTCACACATGGAGGTACAACTGAAGATGATATCAAGGATACATTCATTGTTGAACAAGAGTATGTTCAACTCACTTATCCTTCCTTGAACAACAATATATATGGTTCATTTAATGAGGTAAGTGAATTTGTCTACCTTTTCCAAGAGGTAGTAGATCATCTTTTTGAGATTTCCTCTGTGTCTCATCTTTACTTACCCGTCCTTAAGCATGAAAGTTATTGTATATTGAGAAGAAAGGGCATCTACTTCAGTCATCCTATGAATGGATTCATTTGACCAAATTTTTTGCTGGTTAGGGTAGGTTAGAATAGGTTTCTTGATGTAGTTTTTAATTTCCTAAGTTCTTTTTGGCATAGTTAGATAGTTTCCTTTTTGTTGTTTTGTTTTCAATAAATTCCAAGGTTTCATTCATCAAATCTGAGTTATAGAAGTTTCGAGTCTATTTCCTAAGTCACGAGCCTAGTTTCTACATGACTCCATGAACAAGGATAGGTCTAGGCAATTGGTCAAGATGTTTATCAGGCAAATATCCAGTAGATGTCACCAAAAATGTTACCACATTTTCACTTATAGCTCAATAAGGCAGAGCTTGTTGATTTTAAACTAAGAGAAGGGTTCATTTTAATCTTCCCTATATTACATTCAAGTGAATAAATGAAATAATCCAAAAGATTACATTTACAAATTACTGCATTCATACAAGTGCATGTAGCATAAGAAGGATTTGCACAAATATTTTCTGAACAGAGTAGTAATCTTTATTGAATGTAAAAAAGTACATTATCTCACACAAGCCGTGAGATTGAATTTGCTTGTTCAATGCACAGAAAGAAAAAGTATATACATGGATAAGTAAATAAAATTAATGTGCATGTAAGGAGGGAGGCCAGTCATTGCTTGAGAATGACCGGTTCTGGTTGTATTGTTTTGCATTGCTGCTGCCCTGAGTCGCTTGTGTCCTCGCTCCATATCGCTCCTAGTTCCTGCAGCTGGCAATAAGCAATGGTGTTAGAGAAATTCTCTAAGTAATGAAAAGTCTCTAACCTTACATGAATAAATACCTATACATATATAAAATGATCTCCAAATACATTAAATAAGTAATGCATACTTTAGGTGTCCTATCAAAATCATCAAACACACCTAAAACATGCACATGTTTTTTAACTTGTTTGCTTCATGTGTAGATATAGGAAAAGTAATGGTGTTGTTTTAATTGATCTAATTAGGCATGTGGGATAAATGCGGCTCCCACAAGGGTTGAGCCCAACATGCTTCCCTCTATTTTCATTTAAAGAGGGATGATCACATTTCATATAATCTTTGAAAACAAATTTCATTTATTTTGGTGATATTGATTTAGGATATACACCTTATTAATAAGATTTTTCTCCTATTAATATGGTCAATCCTAACTAAAAGGAGCATAGTACAAACTGGTCTGTAGTTATCAATGAAAGAAGATGCATGGAACAATCATCTACATTTAAAGACAACCCAATTACATAAGGAATCAACACAAGCAAGAGACAGAGAAAATAATAAATGTGGGAACATTCATGTAGCTTAAATGCAATGTGTCTGAAGACACTAAAATTTAGTGACTTTAAGAGCATAAAGCAGTGATCATATTTCAGTCGTTGGAGGACAGTACAATAGTGACTAACTGAGCAATTATTCTCATAATGTGGAGTCTTAAAGAATGTAAAGAGAACAAATGGTGATTTTTCAATGAGGTTATGTAATTCCAATTATGATTGCAATATTTAATATCCCCTAGTGGCTATCTTTTTATTAAGGAACCATTATTTTGAAGGGGATGCGTAGTATGTGTTCAACATTGCATTTACATGGTATTTCTTATCGTTTTAAGTATATTTCAAACATGTTTACATTGCAAAGTGATCAACATAAGACCATGGAGTTTCAAACCTAAGAAGTAGGTTGACCATAGTCATTATGAAAGAGACATCAATCAGGGAGGTCTTGAAGAGCCATGAAGGGGGCATTCTAGCCATAATTATAGGACCAGTAAGATAAAATGTAGAGAAGCAGCGAGGGTTTACACCAATGGTGATATCTACATGGGGGAGTTCATGTGGGGCATCAAATAAGGTCTTGGAATGTATACATTTTGAAATGGTGAAGGCGGTTGATTATAAGTGAAGTGAATGGTCTACAAACTAAAATCCATGAGAATAGAGAAAGGTTTTGCATTGAATACAAATGTACATGACCAAGACACTCATAATGGTCATATATGTATTTTGAGAGCATCTATTCTCCAAGTTGTTTTAGGTATGAGAGATACAGGGAATTAAATTAGCAGTTATGTGAACTATAGCATTACAGAGGTATTTCCAGAAGATCATTAGTAATAGTAACATGAAATTCAAACACAAATGACTGAGAATATATAACAGTGAAACTCAAAATCTGGGCATGAATAATAGGAATTAAGGTAGTCATATTACAAAATTTGCACATTTAGGCTTGAAAATAGCAGTGGTAGGGATGATGATGCAAAGATATAGAAGAATGTCATAAGCAAATTAACAATGAATTACACAAAATCAAGTCACGACCTTGATAATGGTTTTCTTCAGAGAATGCATATAATCTGTTAAAAATGTAAAATGTCCAAGCAGTCATAAGCTAAATCCATGCCTTGAAAGCTAAAACCTATCCATAACTATTTTCAGAAAATATGAAGAAAGGAAATGCTCGAGTATGGATACCTTGATGTTTGTAGATCTTGTGGCCATAGCTTGTCAAGAGTATCTTGAACATTTCAAGAAAATTCAATGGGGGTTGCAAATACAAAGAAGAGAAAGAATTTTGAGTTTCCTGTATTTCAGAAAAAGAAGATTAAGATATGCCCATCGCCATGAAAGAAAAACATATTTTATTCTTTAAGAATTAGGAAAAACCCTCAATTTTTTTTGAGAGGGAAAGCAAAAGGAAGAAGGCCCGAGCCATGAATAAAGAACAGGAAAGAGGTTTTTCAAGCCTGGATTAAATTTTCAGAAGCAAGCAACAACTAAAATGAGTATCAAAGATCCTATAGCTCATGGCCTTGGCTCTTTAAAATTCCCATCGATGCTAAAGAATACATAATAGAAACAATCAACGTTTAATAGAGAAGCCATGAGTTTCACAAATGGTCGCGACTTACAAAAAAATTTTCGCATAGATTTCTATTTTCTTGAAAGAAAATGCTTGCAAACAACAAAGAAAAATGCGAAAATACAGAGTATTGAAATTCTTACTAGATTTTGTAAGGAGTTTTATCAAGTTTTTATGCAATTTTTTGCCTTTGTAGTTTCAAAAGTCCTTCAGGAAAGCCACGGTCGAGCTCCAGAAACCCTCTTTGATGGCAGTCAAGCTTCCTCCAGAAGCTTCAGGAAAGAAATGAAATGAATGTTTCATTTTTTGTTTTGTTCACGGGTTAGTAACCCTAAAATTTTGATAGGATAAAGGTATTTCTACCTTTTATTTTAAATTACATCATGTGAACAATTGAATCGTAGGCTAAGAATTTTAGTCTTGTGCCTTAGTGATATTTTTCACTCATGTAAGTCTTTCAAGACTTGTTTTTTGTTTCTTTTATTTTTGCATATTATTTGAAGTTGTAAACATTAAGTCTTAAGTGATGTTTTATAAATCACTTAGTCTTAAGTGTTTTTTAAAAATGAAAAAATTAAATGAGGGAGCCACTCATGCATTCGATCAAGGAGGGAAGATATCCTTTAATTTATGACATGCCAAGCATCTAGGGGAGTTAGAGGAGGTTGGAAAACACATGCCAAAAATATAGCAAGCATTTTGACTAAGCTTTGAGGCCTTTGGAGCGCCTATAGGAGGTGGTTTTGCATACCTTAATGGTGGACATAGTCAAATTTGAAATTTTCACCCTTTTAGAGCCTTTTTGGTGGAGATTCAGTGGCTAGATTTTAGGATTTTTGGAGGCTTACAAAAATGAGGTTGGAGACTCCTTTTTTGGTGGAACTGTTTGAAGTTGATGTACTTAGTCACTTTTGCAACTCATTTTGGAGTTAGTTCTATTCATGCAACTTTTGGAGATAGTGACTTTGGCAGTCCTTTCACAAATTTTTGCAGTTTTGTAGCTCATTATTGAAAAAGTTCTTGATATGCAGATTGGAGACGTAGTGACTTTTATAGTCCTTTGTTAGACTTTACACATTTTTGTAGCTCATTTTTGGATATGAATTACATATAGAACCTTGAATATTGCAGAATCAATTTTTTCCTTCTTATTCTTGCAGTATTATGCATCACCAAGTGATTGATCAAGTTATTAGTGAGGTAATTTAATCTCCTTATAGTTATTTCTCACATTTTCATGCCATTTCTGCAAGTATATTCATGTAGGTTGCAGGTTATGTTTAAAGTTGCATTATGTATTTTGGAAAGTGAAAGTATTTTCCTTTTAAAAGTTGGTGTATTCAAGCTTTCCTGTGAAATGGTTTTGCATGAACCTACAAAAATAAGTTATGCAATCTGAATTTAGTCCTTAGTGTTCAAGTGTATGAAACTCTGAACTTTAAGTCCTAACTAGTTTGGCGTATCACCCAGTAATTTCATTTTCAGCATTTTCTTTTTCAAAGTTTATCCTTCTCCCTTTTCCTTAAAAAGATCAGTAGATTAGGTGATATAACCAGCTAGGAAGCTGGTCTATCCGAATGTTCATTCTCATTTTGGGTAACCCACAACCCAAGAATGCTCCCATGTTTCTCTAGCTAACTGAGTTTCACTACTCAGTTTGGGTGCAAGCTTAAGAGATAACATAAATGTAGCTGGAGCATTGAACAGACCAAAAGGTAAAACAAAATATGCATAGGTACCCTAAGGATAGGTAAATATGGTCTTATCTTGATCTTTAGGTGCAATCTTGATTTTGTTATAACCACTAAAACCATTGAGAAAAGATAAATATTTCTTCCCTACCAAAGAATCTAGAACTTGGTCAATAAATGGCATTGGAAAATGGTCTTTCCTGGTGGCAGTATTGAGTTCCCTATAGTCAACACAAACTCTCGATTTACCACCCTTTTTAGGTACTATAACCAATGGTGAAACCCATTCACTATATGAGATAGTATATATGAATCCTGCATTCAAAATATTTTGCAGCTTTATTTTCACAATTTCTTCGAGGGCAAGATTCATGCACCTTCGTAGCTGCCTTATGGGTTTGTAGCCTTCATTGATGTAAATCTTGTGTATGCATAAGGCAGGATCAATGCCTTTCATATCACTATAATCCTAGGCAAAAGTTGTTGCATGTGCTTGTAGCACTACGTGGAAGGATTTATGTTGTTAATCAGTCAATGCATTATTAACATTCAACATCTTTCTAGGATTGATCTCTAATTGCATAGGCATGTCTTGTACAAAGGGGAGATCAAGGGCGGGTATTATTGGAGATTATTTCTAGGGCAATAAAGTATACATGATTTGGGATACTTCTTGTGTGGAACTGGTAGGTATTATGCTTTCCAAAGGATCATGCAAACAAGATAGACAACCCTGCTACCATAGGTGCCTTCCACAGTCATTTTGAATAATATGAGAAATCAACTTATCTTGATATGGAATATCAAGTTGAGGGCTACGTTCAATGGTCATTAAGGTCTATAATGAGTAGTTGTCCTCATCACCCAGATGTGGCCAAATGTTTTTCTCATGGTCTTGATGTGGTTGAGCAGGTGGATAAAGTAGTAATTTCTTGGTTATAGTTCCGTTGGTATGATATTTTTGCCTAACCTATCGCCTATGAATGCATCGGTTGTGGCTAACCAAGGTCAACCTAAGATTAGTGGATAACTAGAAAGATTAACTTTGGGATGAAGTACTATAAAGTTAGCAGGGTAATCCCAAGAATCCAATGGAATTACAAGGTCCTTAGTAACTCCTTCAGGATTAACTGTAGACCTATTAGCTAATTGTAAAACTATTCGAGCAGGCCTAAGATTGGCTAACTGTAGTAGCTGCATGATTTCCTTGGTCATCACATTAATTGCAACACACTGGTCTATCAAAGTATTTTTAATAAGGGTCCCATTGTTTTTAACGTCCACAATTGGACTACTAGGATATGTATATTTGGGTATAGTTATATTGCCCAACATTATATTAGCAAGGTTACCCAAAACATGAACTGTCTGTGGGTCCTTTCTTTTCCTTACTAGCTTTTGAATGCAAAGATTTGTAATAGTCTTGGTGTAGATGGGAATATCTTTAATAGCTTGGATCAAAGGGATTTTAATGCTAACATCCTTTAACTAGCTTAGAAGGTCCGTTTCAGCCTGAGTTTATCTCTGCTGGATAGCCAAACATTCAAGGAATAAAGGCTTTGGATGTGATGTGGTCTGGATTCCTTGATTGGATTGGGATTCCAAAGGCTGGTTATCTGAGGCTTATTTTTTAGACTCTTCATCTTCTAATTCTATAATTTTGGGAGATACAGGTCTTGCAAGCTTCTTTCCTGATCTGAGATGAAGGTTACTCACCTCTACCCCATAGGTGGGGTATTGGACAACTTTGTTAGTGTAAGTCTACTGAACAAGCTTAGTGTTAGGATTTGGTAGAGGTTGGGTGGGTATCTAATATGGTTTAGGTGGTTGAGACTGAGGATTTGATGATGGCATTAAAGCTTACTATTGGGGTGGAGGAGGTGGTAGCATAGGCTACTGGTAATTCATATTTTGCTACCATGGTTAACCTTTCTGCCATTGAGGCTGCCATTGATTTTGCTGGTTTGGCCATTATTGATTGTAGTTGGAACCCTGAAAGTTTTGTTGTGGCCATGGGCTTGGTGGCTAGTTCCAATTTGATTGGGCTTGTGGCCACTGTTGAGGACTCTTCCACTAGTTTTGATTTGTTTTCTAGGGTTGGGTTCTCCAAGAAGAAAAGTTTTGGTTGGCCAAAGGGAAAGATGGATTAAAAGAAAGGGGGTCTGGTGGCATACCTTGTCTCTGTTGCCAAGTCCTCCTTTGTGCTATGTCAAATTTTTTTCCATCATCTCCTTCCATTTCCTATAAGTTTTATTTCTCAATATTTTATTGCTAGATACTGGCCACTCATTTGCACTTACAACTAGCTTTCCTCTGCCTACAGTTAGGACAATACTCAGTGAGCATGGCTTCTACTTCCTCTTGCTTCTTCTTGATATGGAGGGTGTCCAACTATTTTTCCAAATGACTGATTATATCCTACTTCATGTTGGACAATAAATTGTTGATTTCAACTTTGGAGACCCTATTAGAGGACTTACTTGTAATGGATGGTCTCTCCCCTCTTGGTTGGAAAGAGTCCTTGCAAAATAATTCCTACAGACTTTACAAATATCTTCAAATGGACCTATAGAAATGTCTCCTCCCCAATAAGGTTGAGAGCATCCATACATTCTTCATTAATTCCCCTTAAAAGAACCAATTTAAGGGATTCCTCTAATAGTTTATGCTATGGGTTCTTATTCAAAGCAAATTGAAATATTTCTATATAATCTTCCAATGACATCCTCTTTTTGAGATATTGAGAAGATATCATCTCTTCTTTGATCTAATCCTCTATAGTAGTCCTTTGATTTCTCCAAGAACTTTTTTTTCATTGTGTCTTGATTTGGGACAACATCCCTACCAAGCCCCATAAACCATCAGAGGGCAACATCCTTAAGAGTAGTTGGAAAGAACTTGAGTCGGTGGGCATTAGTAGTGTAATCATAAATTCTACACAAAACGTCAAACTCAAAGAGAAAGGTATTTGGGTCCTTTGTTACCAAGCCATAAAATATTGGTAATGCTGATGGTGGAATGTTTTCCAACACAGTAGCTCTAGCTTGGTCAACAATAGGGAACTCAAAGGTACCATGCTCTGGGTCATCTCCTGGTGCATCCCCCATTGTTTAGAAGGTCCCTTTAGTGGTTGTGGAAGATGATGATGATGAAGATGAGGATGAAGATGGAAAGGTAGTGTCTACTCTTTCAACAATCTCCATAGTATATTCAACAAAACCACCAATATATTCTCTATCTTGAGTGTTAGAAGGGATGAATCTTCCTTTTTTATCTCTTTGCCTCTACATACAGTAGATTTTTCTTTGTATGACAACAGACTTGCACAATGTTATTATATTCTAGGTTTTGTTTTGATGATGAGATCTATCAATTCTAAATGCAACAATAGAAAATTAACTATGAAAACTTATAAAATCAAGCCTATGAAGGTAGCACCATCCTCGAAAATGGTGCCAAAAATGTAGAGGCAAACTAATGTGTTATGGACTTGCTAAATTTTACACAATTCAGGGGTGTGCCAAGCTGAACAGTCCTTTTTGACATTGCTAGCCTACATTGAATTATCAACCAAGGAGCATAAAATTTTGATGGTATAGCACTATATGTGCCTTCATGGGCTTGCATCAACCTAAGTTACTCTATACTAACTTATTTGAACTATTCTACCTATTGTGCAGTTTTTCACACATGCCGCACTGAAAGTGGGGGACCCTCTCTTGGCCTTCCCTTTTTGGCCTATTTTTGTGGCTTGCCCACTCTTTGTGCTTATCTTTGAAAATCTTGGGGTTTTGGTCTTTGGTGCTTTCCTTGGTTGTGGGTGCCTTGCTTTTGAGTTCTTGGTGGTTTTTAGGGTCTTGCGGATGTCCTCTATGGGGTGGTCTTCTTTTGCCTTCTGTTTTTCCCTTTGGTGTTTTGTTTGGGTCCTAAGGGTTGGTTTTCCCCCTTAGCTTTCCCATGTTTTCCTTGTTTAATTTTGTTCTACCGGAGGTGAAACCAGGATGGGACTTAACTTTGAACTTTGGCTAAGTTCTTAGTTTTGTTCTCGTTCCCGTTTCGGCTTCGCTTCCCGCTCCCTTGCTTTCTTCTGCGTTTTGTTCATTTTTGTACTAAGGGTTGGTTTCCTCCCTTAGTATTTTATTTGCTACGCTTCCCCCCCTTCATTCTACCGAAGGTGGAACTGAGATGGATCTGAACTTTGAACTCTGGCTAAGGTCTCGATTCCGTCTTCATTCTTATTCTGGCTCTGCCTCCCGTGTTCTCATTTTTTCGTTGTTTTGCTTGTCTTCGGCCTTCGGGTTAGTCTCCACCCTTGGGTTTTCCTCGGTTGGTTTTTTTTTTAATTTTGTCGGGGTTGGGACCGGGATGGAATTTGGTTTTGAACTTTGGCAAAGTTCACGGTTCCTTTCCCGTTCCCGCTCCGCCTCCGCTTCTGCCGGGGTTGGTTTTGTCTCCACCCCCGCCTATTCCCCTTTGGTTCCCATTCCGCCTATTTTTCTTCCTTTCCCGTTCTTGTTCCATCTCCACCTCCGCCTCTACCTATCTTGGATCTTTGTTCCTATTTTGCTTGTGGTTCTGCTTTTGATTGTCTCTAGTTCCACCTCCGCCTGGGTTTACGCTTGATTCTCTTGCCTAGGGAACTCTTTCGGATCTCCTTGGATTTTGATGATGTTTTGGGCATTACTGGTTGCCCATTTGATTGTAGGTTGAATCGAGCTAGGGTTGCTAGATGTACTTTGAAGATTTGGCATGATTTATGGGTGCGGTGAAAGTACACTTTGCGGCTGCTATCACAAAACCCACTCTCGCACACAAGGCTGATTGGGTTGGTGGCCATTAATGGCTGGTGGACATGATCTGAAGGGGCTCAACCCAGTATTGTTTGATCTGAGCCGATCATTTTCCCAGCTCAGGTCCGATCGGTGGCTCATGTTCCATGCTAGTGTTTTCACGCACATAGTTGTTCACGCGGGTAAAGTATTTTGGTGGGTGTGGCTCAAGGATTCGTTCCCCTGACCTTGTGCGATCCCAATTCGATCTGATGGGGGTCCTTCCCGTATTCAATGCTTGACGGCGGGTTATTGCTGGTTGTCGAGGCCAATTTGATGTGTGGCTGAGCTTCCTTGTAACCCTAGCTCTGTTTCATGCGGGCCTATTTTTCTATAAGTGTGGCACTCTACCTCATTTGTAAGGGTTCAAAAAGGTTGGAATTGGCTAGGTTAGGATTCAAATTAGCAGACTAATTCAGAGGACTTGTAATCATTAGAGTTAGCTGTAGAGTAGCATGTTAGAAGATTAGAAGTTAGTTTCCACATTTGAAGAAAGTGCTGTAACAGACAAGAATTGTTGCCAATATGATGATTTAATACAAAGTGAAGACATTGTGTTATGAATGGTGCCTCCTTTGCATTGAATAGTCTTGCATGTTTCTTGTTCTATCTTTCAAAACGCTTGGAAATGTTTGGATATATCTTAGGTTTAATTAGTAATGTTTGTGATTTAATTCTTGGAGTGTTGTAGCAATCCCTGGTTCATACTTTGGGTAGCTTCTTGATTGGGGGAATGTTGTGCAAGGTCAACCTGTACCTCATATTCATGTGCTTAGTTCAACTATAGATATTCATTCATTCCTATTGAATGAATGCCCATAGCCTGAAAATCTTTAACACCTTAGAAGATTTCACTACTTTTTGCAAGATTGCAGGTATAGCCCGGATCAAACAAAAATTAGTTTAAAGGATTGGTCCATTCCAAGTATTTCATCATTTGCATGCTTAGTCTTAGAAGTGGTGTTAACATTAGGACTTCTGAAACCCTCATCTTTTGCTGTTTATTTCATTATTTGGTTAGAACTAGAAATTTGAGCATCACTATATCTTAAAATCTGATGATTTTAGAGCTTCCAACATTTGTACGTAAGACCCCTTGTGATTACCAACATATTCACATTTTATCAATGAATTTTTTCTACTGCATTGTCATGACCTAACACCTGTGAGACCTTGGGGTTATCTCTTTGTTCATAGAGATCAACCTTTCAAGAGAGATAGGATAACTTTTATTCTGTCTGAGTTGTTGATGTGCAGAAACACCAAACATCAGGATTGGCACTAGAAGGAGGGTGAACAAGCAAGCTGGTGCATTTTCAAAATGCCATTTCTCCTAAGAGGCTTAGAAGGAGAACCAAATCTATACCAGGAGAGGAAGAAGAGTTTCAAGAATTACCACCTCCAACTAGGTCAAGAAGGACCATAAGAAGGGATGAACCATCATCCAATCCACCATTTCCACCATCCTCACCTCCATCCACTTCATATTCATCTGATTCCAAGATTGGTTCCATTCTGCAATGCCAACTAGTCATCCATCGACCATTACCACCTCCACCAATGGATTTCTTGGCGAATAACCCATCACCTTTGACATTCAACAAATACAATGTTATGCCCAAGAACCATGAGCATTTTTGCTCTAATTTTCATATGAATGACTCAAATAGGATAGCAGAAGAGCACATTAGGATATTTTAGACTTGTCTGAGAGATAGAGGGATTAATCATGAGGATGTTGCATGTATAATTTTCCCCTATTCTCTAGGAGAGGAGGTCTTTTATTGGTATAACCACTTACCTGCTGCATCCATCTCTAACTGGGTTGATCTTGAGGCTGCATTCCTGCTAAAATTTAAGATTCCCATTAGTTCTAATGATCTATATATGTAGTTTACTGGGGTAAAAAGAGAGGTTAATGAGCCTATAGGATCATTCAACAATAGGTTCCATTGAGCATACACTAGACTTCAAGCACCTCATGTTGGAAATGAGGATACTGTCGTAGAAGTCTACTTTGAAGCCCTTGATAGCCTTACCTCCACCTTCCTTAAGTGGAGAATTAATCCACCAACTACCTTTCTCACCACATATACAGAGGCTGTTTAGGTCAGTACAGACCTGAGACAACACTTATTTTTTCCTCTGCCATCTATGGGACCAACTGCTCACCCAAGCCAAGTCCAATCCCTCAACCAGGCTCTAACCAATCACACACCTATCATGAACCCCATTCCACATTTTCCTTTGGTCCCTCACCTGGGTCATCCAATAAACCAAGTCTAACCAATGCCCGGTTATTAGTTTCTGGAGGAGTGTCAGGGTATTCCCCAAACAGTGTGAATCCAATCCCTTACAACAATCCTGATAAAGAAAGGTTAGATGAGCTAACTGAGAAAGTGAAGAAGCTGAACATGGAGGTAACCTACTTGAGGAACCAGAACAATCAACTACAAGCTAATAAGAAGATCATGCAATCAAGTTATAATAGAGGGCAACACTATGACACAAATCAGAACTTTGAAAGAGGACAAGGTTCTGGTCAGAACTTTGATAGAAATCAACAAGGTGGACAAGGATTTGAAAGAAGACAACCACCTAGGCAGAATAGGCCATGGAACACTAGGCCTAACAATGGAGGAGTTCCCACTCCAATATATCAACCTTTTAATCTAGAGAAACCTCGAGGTGGTGTGTACTTGGCAGAGGTTGCTTTGTCTGGATGGTGTAGGCTTCATAAGACAAGTCAACAATCTGAGCTTGACTGCCTTGAATTTCAAACTGCTGCTTCCATTTTTCAATATGAAGTTGAAAACAACTCCACTGGCCAAGAGTTGGTGCCCTCAAATCCCTATGACTCTCCAGTTTTAGTGTTGAATTATGCTCCATTCCATAGGGATGAGGAGAATGAACCAAAAGAGGAATCAAGCAGCCAAAGTGGAGAGGCTAAACAAGTGCTCAATGAAGATGAAATTTCTCAGTTGTTTGATGAAGAAACTGAGAATGACAATGGCCCATTGGATGAAGAAGAGGCTGGTGTTGAGGAAGTGCAAATGTTTCAACAACCTGTTAGAAAGTATGATATGAGGAGCAAGCCCCACATGAATCCACAAGCTAGAGGATCGTTCACTACGTCTGCCCCTTCACACAATTTTACTACTACACCAGATCCGCATGCCAATAACAATCCATCTTACCCTCAGGTACCAACACAATACCTCACAAAGGAAGGACAACCTGATGTTTCTAAAGGAAGTAGTGTTGATGCCATAAAGGATAGGAAGACCGATCATTCTAAGGAGCTCCACACTGACATGAATATGGAACAACTGGGAGAATATGTCACTAAGGAACTTGGAAAAGTAAAGGTGAGTCTTTCTACTTTTGAGTTATTAAGAGTTCTTGAAATAAGAAATGTAGTCCTTGGGTCCTTTAATTCAAGTATAGAAATGCCTAGGAATAACTACCAATGAGGAAATTGCAAGGCCTCCTAATTCACAAACACTGAAAGGTCCTAGTCCATCACAACCCGATGATAGGGGTAAAGAAAAAGATAAGAATCAGGTTGCCCAAGCTAAATCACAGTTGAGTTTATTCCAAGGCAAAATGGAAACCCCTCCTTTTCTGATTTCCATTCGTATATTTGGTAAAAAGCTACACAATTTCTTACTGGATTCAGGGGCATCCACAAATGTTATGCCATTTGCTATCTATAGGGCTCTTGGTATTACCCCTGCAGCCTCTCAAAAGAAAGTCACCCAATTAGACAAAATAGAGGTGAACATTGTAGGAGAACTAAATATGATTCCCATGCAAGTTTCCTTAGATCCTAGAGTGCAACAAGTGCTTCATATTTAGGTAGCTGATAGTCCTAACACCTATGGTATGATCTTGGGTAGAGATTTCACCAAGGCACTAAATGGATACACATCCACAAATCATTCCCACATGTGGCTCCTCTGGAAAGGAGTCCCAAATCATATTAGAATTGAGAGGGAACCAAGAATGAAGTATGTCATCACTGAATATCAGAATACTTCAAATGAGATACTGGTATCAAAGGTCAGTATAGGGAACTATGTCCTAGCCTCTCCTGCTTCAGATATAGAAGAAATATTGATGTTACAAAGATCTTCTGGTGAACCCACATCAAAAGCCAACAGCTCCGAAGTGCAATTTGAACAAACAAAATAACCTAGTGATCAGGTGGATAGACAACTCAGTTTGTTGGATAACTTCTAAGAGTTTATCCAAAAATGTGTAGAAGATCAGATTCAACTGGGTAGAAATATGACCTTTGAAGAATTGCTTCTTCCTAATTGGTGTTGAGTCCATGATTCTCCTCATTCCAAGCTGGAATTTTGCTTGTGTCAAACTGTAGTAGAAAAGATACAAAGGCATGTTAACACAACCCCAACCATTGAGTCAAACATAAAAATCATTCAAAATAGTCAAAAGGGGAAGGATCCAAAACCTCTTGAAGAGCCTCTGGGTGGCAACAAGGACAAAGGTATCCCAAGAAAAGTAGGAGCTAATGACTACTGGACATTAAGGTTTGATGGATCTAAATCCAAGCAAGGTGTTGGAGTAGGGCTTGAGTTGATTAGTCCTAAAGGTAAAACCTACTTTGCTTCTCACAAACTCCAATTCTAGTGCACTAACAACGTAGCTGAGTATGAAGCTCTAGTTCATGGGCTACTAATGGCATTGAGAAAAAAATTTAAAATTCTGCAAGTGTTTGGGGATTATGAGCTAGTGGTCAGGCAAGTAAGGAAATAATACTCATGTCATGACAGAAGGATGGCCAATTACAAACACATAATTTGGGATCTTATTGAAGGATTTGATGCCTTCAACATTCAACTGATACCTCAGAGTAAGAATCAGGCTGCTGATTCTTTGGCACAAGCAACAAGTACATTGCAACCCTTATCACTTTTGGGCTTAAAGAAGTTCACTGTGGAACTTGTTCCAGTACCCTCAGTGCCTGAAAATGTCACCAATTTTTAGGTATTTGAAGATGATAAGCACATTCTTGATTTTATCACTAGCTATGATGTATTTGCTTCCCAAGTAATTGATGAGGTTGAGCCTTAAGAGGCCAAAATTGACCTAGAAGGAGTCCTCAATTTGAAAACTAACACCATTCCGAGAGGCATGGTGCAATTGGAAATGATCTTTGATTTGGATAGGATCAGAGATCAGGAGCAGAAAATGAAAAGGGAATCCCTCAATTGTCAGTGTGAAACATACAACATGGGGACTCAAAGTGATGTCAAGAATGTCTTTATTGGTAAGGTGTACACTCCAAAGCAGGGAAAAATTTAAGAACCGCCCCCCCCCCCCTCGACATAGGTGTAAAATCTTGGCAAATCTTGTATACTTCCCGATGAAAAATATTAATTTTATTGGTGATTTTTTTCATTTTTTGGGAAAAAAATCCCAATTGGCGAATATTTTATAATCCCTGTAAGTTTGTGGAAAATCTTGGTGAATTGCAATTTTTTTTAATCGAATAAAATATTTTTCATTGGCGATTAAAACCGTTTTTCAAACCAGATTTTTTTTTCCATTGGCGATTAAAACCTTTTTTCAAAGCAAAAGATATATTTTCATTGGCAAATTAAAAAGAATCTCAAAATAATAAAAAAATCCAGTGTCAAAATAAATAGATATGCCAATGAAAAATCATAGGGGTCGTTCGATGAATGTTCGATGGACGACTGTAGTTACATTCCAGAAGTAAATCTCTAAAGCACTAGACTTGCGATTTGAAACCTCCAGAATAACACTAAAACTGTTAGATTTCTAGAAATAAATGGTTGAGATTTTATTACCATACAAATGGTTATAAAGTTCCATTTCTCAAAAATTGGGTGACCTCGGCGGGATGCACAACTTTCAAAGTATATCGCTTTTCTTTACTGATTGTCAGAAAAACGGACTTTGTGTCATTTGTTTTAAAATATTTTGCATCTACTTTCATGGTTAAAGTGACAAATATGTACACCAACAAGAAAAAAGAGTTGCATTTTAGAAGTAAATCTCTGAAGCATTAGACTTGTGAATTGAAACCTCCAGAATAACACTATAACCGTTAGATGTGGACATGTGGCGAGATCAAGGCTCATCACTCATCACTCATTGTCTTTTCAATGCCTCGACATTGTACATTTCATTTAATTGAAATTCTCAATATTTTTGAAGAAAGTGTGGTTGTCATACTGCTAGTGCAGGTAGTGGCGGCGATTAATGCCATATGTGATATGAACATCCGAAGCAATTTATTGGACAACTCATAGCTTTAATGAAACAAGATTTTTAATGATTTCATATCGTTTGAACTTTGAGTGGCATTGGTAAATCAATGATTTTGATAGCTTGTTAGCTTGAGGTACAATTGGCATGTAGCCAGATGTCAATCAAATTAAACATTTTAATTATACAGGCTGGTAGCGACACTAGTGACCCATAAAGAGGGATAATGATTCAGTGAATAGTGGATAGTGTCATAAGGGTTTTTATTTTATAGGGTTAATAAGGATTCACGAAGAAGATGATGTAGTATTGGGGATATTGTGAATTCTCCTACCTACAATTATGTAGTTATAGAGTAATCAGTAAAAGACAAATTTCCTTCAAGTTAAGAATGGGTGGAATTGGAAAGAAGTTGATTTGGTTAACCTAACTTCTCAGACAGGTTTGAACTAGGATGAGGAGCTCTGATGGAGGTAAGTGCTATACCAGTGCATGGAAGCTGTGTGCAAAAGATGGGAGCAAATTTTCTTCTCCTCTTGTATTCTAACAACTCCCATTTCCCTAGCATGGCTGGCCAGGCAAGCCCCATGCATTTATTTTCAAAGAGACATTTGTATTACATCTTCTGTATGACTCTAGTTCTTGAAGGGGATAAGTACATTTTGTATCTTCACGACTCCCATTTCCCCAGGATTGATTAGAACCCCCTTTCCCCAACATGGTTGGAAAATCCACTAGCAAAAGCTTGGAATCATAAATTTATTTTTAGAGCCACATTTGTATTATGTTGTCACTAGTAGAAGCTTGGAATCATGCAATTATTTTTAGAGTTACATTTGTAGTAAGTTTTCAGCAGCAAAAGCTTGGAAATTGGAATCAATTTTTAATCCATTGTAACGAGCAATAACTTGGAATAAATTATTAAATTTTGTCTATGTAAAGTAGTAAAGTACACTAACATATGTTATTTATACAAAATAGGAGCTACAATGCTACTCGTCTGTAAAAAGATATGTAATAATGTGACATTGAAATTCAGTTGCAATAAAATAAATGGTTGTGTTGTGTTATTCTTGAATCTTCGTTATTCATTTACGCTTAAGAGTAAAGAGTTGTTCTCTGAGTTCAAAAATTCACTGTCTAATAATAATTTAATATATTCAAATCAGTTTTTTTCTTTTGAGAAATTAAGTAATAGACTTTATGCAATATGCACTTGATAATTCATGGTTATATTGGGCCATCGGGGGAATGCAATCATTCGTTCCACTGATGTTTATGTGTTACAACAATGTGCTTACTTTTGTTGACTCTATCGGTATATCGGGGAGCACACCTTATGAGTTATGAGTCTTCGCCTTTAGGCCATCGATGGGGATGTGATGGGGGTTCCACCGATAAAGCATTGTTAGGCCGATGCCTATGGTATTGATTTTTGTTAGGAATTGGGGAAGGACTACGCGTACGGGATTTCAAATCTATTTATGGATGCAATGTAATTATGTAGGCTATAATATAGATCGTGTCACATAAATTTCTATGATTTTTATTATGTAATATGTAGGCTATAATAAGTCCTTTGCAACGTTAATTTACCGGCCCCTTCGCCTTGATGCCAATCTTAGCATGCAAAAGTTAAAACAACTTTAAAATACATTTGTCATATATATTTTTTAAAGTTAATATCATAAATTACTCAAGTTTCAACCGTTGGATGAACATTTGATGTATGGTTGTAGTTGCATTCCATAATGAAATGCACAGAGCGATGGGCTTTCCAACTTAAACCTCCAGAATCACCCTATAATTGTTAGATTTAGAAAGATCAACGATTAAGATTAAGAATTTGTAACTTGTAGACCTAAGACGTGTCATTCACTTTAATGTTCCAATTTTGAGAAACAAAACATTTAAAGCACTTTGTATTGCTAAGTGTCAACTGTCAAGTGATTAATATTTATTTTTAAAGTTAATATCATAAATTACTCAAATTTCAACCGTTGGATGAACATTTGATGTATGGTTGTAGTTGCATTCTGTAATGAAATGCACAAAGTGAGGGGCTTGCCAACTTAAACTTCTGGAATCACCCTATAACTGTTAGATTTAGAAAGATCAATGGTTAAGATTAAGAATTTATAACTTGTAGACCTAAGATGTGTCATTCACTTTAATTTTCCAATTTAGAGAAAAAAAACATTTAAAGCACTTTGTACTGCTAAGTGTCAACTGTCAAGTGATTTTTTTAAAGTGAGAGGGTCAGCACACGGGGAGATATTTTCAAGTCCTTTGCAATGTTAAGTTACTAGCCCCTTGGCCTTGATGCCAATCCTAGCACACAAAATTTTAAAACAACTTTAAAACAACTTTAAAACACATGTGTCATGTTTATTTTTTTAAGTTAATATCATAAATTACTCAAGTTTCAACCATTGGATGAACATTTGATTTATGGTTGTAGTTGCATTCCGTAATGAAATTCACAGAGCGATGGGCTTCCCAAATTAAACCTCCAAAATCACCCTATAACCGTTAGATTTAGAAAGATCAACGGTTAAGAATTTGCAACTTGTAGTCTTGTAGACCTAACTCCTAAGATGTGTCATTCACTTTAATGTTCCAATTAGGAGAAAAAAACCATTTAAAACACTTTGAACTTTGAAATTGTACAATGATTTTTAAAGTATTCACTCTTCAGATTGCTCATTGCAGTGCACCATCCTGTTTTGGATTCCATAGTTCCACTTCCAACAATTCCATTCCAGTTTTCAAGAGTCGGGACTCAGAATCTAGGTAAGTGAAAGAATTCTTGCGGCTATGTTTCATCGTTTGACGTTTCTTAAAATCCTATTTTGTCAAAGTTTGAAGTTTGGGTTTAGAGACTCAAGAATTCATTAAAATTAAGGAGGACTAATAGGTATTACTTATTAGGGAATTCAAATTTCACAACTTCACATTTATATAAGCATTTCTACCACCAGTACCACTAGAGCAATGTCCGATAAAAAAATACATTATGCAGAATTGCTTAAAACCCCAGGTTTCACTGATGGGTACCATGATATTTACGATCCTGAAATTTATGGTAGGCGTACCTCAGAACTTAGATTTTCATCTCAGAATAAGGCTATAAAGCAAATGCAAGTTGATAGTATCAGTGCACCGTGGGTAGCTGGATTAGGGTGCATGATGTTACATGAAGTTTTCCCTTGCCCAAAATTTATCATGGTCTGTGCCGAAAATTATGATGATAAGAAAAGAGAAATTGTTAATAAAGATAACCAAGAAGAATTGTTATCCATTAATGCATAAGAACTTGGAAAAGTGTTGGGGTTTACAACCGAAGAATTTGGAAACCACCACATTGACCTATAAAAGCTTACTAGTGATTATGAATCAGTGGAAGAAAGGCTAAAAAATAATTTCTTAAATAAAATAGTTAAGGATAGAAACAAATTGAAAGGTGATCATAAGCCTCCTTATAAATTGGATATTTTTAAACCATGGGTTTAGGATACTATTTCCATGCTAGTATTTTGCCTCGGTCTGGATAGCAATTTGGAAGTGGGTGCAAGCCTCCTTGAAATGGTATATGATATCCATTATGCTGATGAACATGTCAAATATAATTATACTCAACACATTGTAGAATCCATGCATAAACAATTTTTAATGATTAAAGTAGGTTCTAGCAAGACAACAGGTTCACAACCTACTTGTGCTATCTTTTTGTATTCAAATTTAGAGGAATGTTTCAGACCAACAAGCTTCAGATTCAACCTTATAGTAATGTAGAGGAAAATAAAATGGCTCTAGTATATGAATGGACCACTGAGATAAGGATGCATGATTCTCGAAGGAACTACGGTCATTTTGTAGACTACTTTTTGGCTCCATTGCATCAAGTAACTACAAATACTCCAATGCCTAGATTGCCTATGTCATGTAGAAACTGGATGCAGCTAGGAAAAGAAATACAATTGGCTGATTGGTACTTAATGGAAAAATATACTATGCTAAGATTTTATGGATCAGGAGTACAACCATACAAACTTCCAATACATGTGACATAAAGGGTTTTTGCATTGGAATATGTAAGCCAGGTGCAAAGTGCTAATGAACTACACTTTCTCAATCAGTAAAAGAATACCTTATTTCCTTCTTTACCTTTTTCATGTGGAGGGTTCACATTCGAGAGAAAAGCATTTTGTGTGGCACATAATCTTTTGATTTTTTTTGACTTTGATGCTATCTGTCACTGGCAGTATGATCCATGTGACATCATTAAATCAATGATTGCGGCCAATAAGAATACTGCAAATAGAATTCAACATCAAAGTAAACCCTTGCTTGAAAACTTGAGAAACAAGGATTCTTGGGATGAGGTCAAAATAGCAATGGAGAAAAGTGTTGTTGAGAATGGTATTTATTTTGAAGAATTGTCAGCAGAAATTATGGCATTGCATTGAAACAAAATCAGGACATACAACAATTTTTATGAAAAAGTGATAAAACATCTAGTAGAGTAAACATTCTAGGTTCTCTAGAGAAGGAAGTTATAGATAAAAATTGGTCACGATAAAAAATTACTACCTTTTGGTCTATGAGGAAGGACCTAGGTGATCCAAGAGCTCTTGCAGAGTATGGAGCTAATGAAGAAGATAAAGTGTTTAGAAAATTGTGGAATATAGAGCATCCTGATCAATGTGGAAGCAAAGGAAGTGATGAATCTGATGATGATATTGATAGTGAAGAAGAAGAACAAAGCCATGCCAATTACAAACGTGGTTTAAGTGAGGCTGCAAAAGAAGCATACGCTTCAACATATACTTCAGGAGCAACCATACTTGAAAAAAATGGTTATGAAGGTGGTCCTTTAGGGTCCAAAGGACAAGGACCTTGGACAATAACATATGTTGAGCATAGAAAAATAGTTGATAAATCTGGCCTTGGGCTTGGAGGTGAAAAAGTAGACCAAGGGCATACAAGTCAAACTCAATTTGTTAGAGCTTCTAATCCTCATCCTCGTGGTCAAATATAGTCACAACTAGGACATGCCCTTGGTGGAAAATTTAGTGCAAATGAGAGTTCCATTGGTGGCGATGGTATGGGCAGTAGTACTAGTAGTGGTCAACATGTGCTACAACAAATTAGACACAATACTAAGAGGAAAACAATAAAAGATACCATACAAACACTAGGTGATCAAGGAAATCAAAAGAGGCAAAGTATTTTGATAGGTCCAAGTCACACTATCAGTGGATCCACCACAAAGGAGTTATTTCCAAGCACTCCCCCAATTCAAGTTAGTGTGGGTGCGACATCATTAGAAACTTCAAGTACTCCTATTTCTTCCCCATTCAAGCATTCCATTGTTCCTGCCTCCACAGGTTATGATTTCATTGAAGAGTTTAAAAAGAAATTAGACTTGAATAAAAAAGAAAATAAGAAAATGATGGAGAGTGCATCTGCTATAACTTCAGAGCCTGCAACAATCATGGTATTACCCACATTTGACACAAATAAAGAAATCATGGAGTACACAATTGTTGTTCCCACAGTTCAAAACAAACCAACAAATCAGATGGATCGATCTAAATACTAGGTAACCAATTTTCAATTGGATTTTTTTGGCCTATAAAATACTGACAAAATTAATGTATCAAAGAAGAACAATAAATTGGTGTACACATCATTACTAAAGAAAGATAGAGAGAAGAAAAGGTTGCAAACCCAAATAGAAAAGTTACAGGCAAACATAGCAAGTGAGAAAGAAAAGAGGAAAGCAACAGATAACAAGAGCAATGAATTAGAAAAAAGAATAATAAAATCTACCTCTACATCAACAAGCAAAGAGGATAAATCAAATGAGAGAGAAGTGAATGACCTGAAGCAATGGCTAGATGAGAGAAACAAGAAATATGATGAGGAAAAAACTACTTCAGAAAAATTAAGACTAAGCATTGCGAATGGAAATGCATGTGGGAATTCTTTTTGGAGAAATAGAGAAAAACAATTGAAAGATTGGAGACAGAGCTGACAGAAGCAAAAGAATAAATTAAGTCTTCTCTAAATAAGTTATCTGCATATTGTAGAGATATAGTGAGACATATGAAACAAAAGATTTGGGATGAAATAATGCAGAGGTTTGATAATTTGTGTGACATGTTTCAATTGATTGATGCTATCAGACAACATTTTAAGAAGCTCAACAAATATTTAGTGGACAACAAAAATGAGCTAGAATTAGAGAAATCTGCAAATCAAGTTCTATAAACAGTCTACAAAGCTAGTGACAATGATCTGAAATCAAAAGGGATTACTAATTGGATTGAAACCTCAATGAAGTTGTCATCTATCATTGAAAAGTGTCTGAGAATGTGTGAAACAAAGGAATATTTGCATTTGGTTGCAAAAAAGGTGAAGGTGGTGGATGAAAAGGTAAGGAACTTCACAGAGCTTGGTTTTCCAAAGGCTTTTGACACAAATGAGCGATTCATTGGAAATGATGATTTCAGAAAGAAGATGGAAGGTGCAAGGAAGATTGATTTGGACCAGTTTCCTAAGAATCCATATGTGAACTATTTGGATTCCATCAGAACATTGATAACCTTGAATGCAAAATTGACTGGAGAATTCAAGACAAGTTCCACTTCCAGTTACAATCATGAAATGTTAACAAAACTTTAATTCAAACAAAATCAGTTAGAACAAATGGCAATTCCACCACCAGAAGAGTGGAAGTTTTTAGAAAAGGTGATACAGTGACTTGATTTATTATTTTCAATATTTGATAATATGAGTTTCCAAGTTCCAACTCAGCTTTGTGCAGACTTGTCTTTGGGCTTTGGCAAGATTTTGCATTGCCAATGCCAATATGTACTCCTTCATGTGAATTCAATTAAAAATCTCAAATTTAGACTTCAGTAATATGATGATGTTCAATTATCTGGATTTAATATTATTTATTTTATCATTTGAACTAGTGATGAATTGTTAGCTCATTATATTTACTTCTTGGTAGAGCTTCCAAGTTATGGATGTTGAACTGTTAGCTCATTATATTTAATTCTTGGTAGAGCTTCTAAGTTATGGATGTTGAACTGTTAGCTTCTGTTATTTTTTGACTAAAATTCATGATCAGTATCCACCAACTTACACCTCACCCACATCCCACATACTGCAAAAATACACTACATTTGATTTTATGATTAGCACAAATTATAGAGATTTGTGTGACAAGATCCATTTTGTGGTCCACATTACTACTTGATCAATGATCATGTCCATAAATAAATCTAAAACCACATGGTCACAACCCCTATTCCTGAAGAATTGAAATTCAATGTGCTGACAAATTAAATGTACTTCCACACACTCAATTTGAATAACATAAATAACCACTTTGGAGACAACCAGATAAGTTAATAACTTATAAGCATATGAATCCACAATAGTTGAACACTCAAAATAAAATCAGTAAATATGTGTAACCTTCCCCATTGTATTGATCTTCAAAGTTCAAATGATATGTATTATAAACATAGTTTATGATATGAGATGGATGGGCGAATTGGTGCAATCTATTATCTATCTTCTTACTATTTTCTACTCTAAAGTATAATTAAAAATGATGTGATGATACATTGATCTCCTATTGGGGTCTTGATCTCTCTTATATATGAGAGGCAACAAGCTACAAACCCCTTACAAAAATTCATGACGTTTGACAACTAAACATAACTCAGATTATAAATAAAATAATGCCGCAGGTGAATGCACCGATCTGTTAATTTCTAAGCAGAAGCCCGTGACCCTCTAACCACCTAAGATTTGTTCAAGGCTTCTACTCCATGATAGGGCGCTCATAATGCTATCAGCTAGCATTCTTCCTCTAAATCTAATGGTTGTCCTGTTTGATCGGATTCTAACACATCTACAGTTTGGCTAATAAACAGATTGACTGCAAAGAGGTGATGGATGTACTCCTGTTCAACATAGGTGTCCATGATAGAGATAGCCTCTTTCATATCATATTCCATAGAGTTATTTTTTTGAGTTGCTTATGAGTGTTTTGTAAAACCATAACCTCGTCATTTATTTCTTGCAACACAGTAGTTAGAAGCCCAACAAGCTCTTCCTTACAATCATCATATTCTCATGGATTTCCAATGCCAAAATGAAGTATCGGAGTGGGACTGAATCAAAGCAGTCGAAATCTTCCCTAAGCCTATTATGATATCCATTATGTGATTCTACCAGCTTGTTATATGCTAGCAATATTTGTCCTTTCATGACATTCTTATCTACGAGCTCCTTTTTTTTCTCCATCATTCTATGCTGCAGTCGTTCATTCTCCACCAATGCAATGCATGTCTGTTTGAATACTTTCCAATATTCAATAGCACATTTCATCATTTTGTTAAATCTTTCTTTTATCATTTCAGATACAGTGTTATATTTGATGGTTTTCACTTCTTTCTCCAATTCTTTGCATTTCCCCTAGGATTTCAGATGGCAATTCTTCCAGTACGCTGCATCAACTAATGCATCAAGAAATATCTTATCTTTTTCAAGCCATGGGGAGTAAAATTCTGATGGGGAGGAGGAAGATGCTTTTTCTCTCTGATTTGCTAGCTCCTTCTTCAGTTTTCCATTTTCCTTAATCAATTTTTTCGATTTGTGCTTTGGTAAATTTTGCCACATTTATGTTCAATTCTGCTATCTCCATAGGGTTGGTATCCACTACTCATTGAACTAAGAGATGACCAAACACTTGGTTTGGATTACTAATTATAGCAGGTATTTTATCATGGGGATATAGTGACCAAAAAAGCAAGGTGGCTTCGTCTAGGTTGTACCCAGATCCTGAATACATTTTGTCACTTGCTTCTTCTATTAAGTTCGTTGTCATATCCCCTCTTTTTATGAAGCTTTCAAATACAATTGAAGAGCTAATATCCCACCCTGGTAGGAGAAAAACTCCAGCTTCTTGAAGCAATTCCCTACCTCTTTCAGGAGTGATGGCCTCCATTTCCTTTTCTATCTCCCTTTTCAATTCCTCTAGAGTGGTTGCCTCATGTTCAGGAGTAATATCCTATATATGTTGTCTCATTTTTCTACCTTTATATTCATAAACAAATGATTTAAATTCAAAATATTTAACAAAATCACAATTAGAAATGAATTGTTGTCCAACCCTGACCCTCACATCATCAGATAGTTCATTTGATGCCTCAAATTTTACAATATTCTGCTCTTGAGGGGGCTCATACTGTGCAATCATAGGAGCACTGATTTGTTTGACCTGCTCACCCTCTTCATCACCCTGCTCTTCTTCACTTATATCAATAGCTACAGAAAAACATACCTCAGGAGTAGGCTGTGAAGGTATGTAATCCAAGGGCTCTATGTATTCAGCTTGTACTCCTAAATAGGTTGCATGAGGTGCATCAAAAAAATTGGGGGAACATCCTTTACTAGTTCATTGACATGAGTGATGAGTTGCTCAATTCTTGTTAAAGGATCCTGTATCTCACCAAATGCCTTTGAATAAGATAGGACATTTTTTCTCTTCAATTCCTCTGCAAGCATAATCTTGTTATAGGCAGCCATTCTTTCCTAGGTGAAAGCCTCATCATGGTTTCTTATGACATCTTCGATTGAGAATAAATGTTCATACCCTGATAGCCCCTGTGATAATCTTGCCTTGTGAATAAACCCTTCTGCATCAAATTGTTTCCTTACATCACCTAGAGGTAGGTTGTACTGTGATAATTTACCATCAATTTCTCCATATCCTTCATTGGCAACCACTGTAAAGTCTGCAAAACGTAAGGTGTTGGGCATAATTGATTGTTTTCTATGTCCTTTGAGGTGTTTGGAATTAGATTTTTCTAATTGCCTTACAATTTCTAAATAAGCAATTTGGTCAGGAACTACTCGTGGCATGAAGTGTGGATCCCCTTTGAACCCATAAACCCTTATCAATGTACAATCAGGGAAAGCATACTAGTCTCCCCAGTTATGATTCACTTTATTTCTTCAATCATTTTACTTTGGTCTTAGAAATCTTTGTACTTCTGGGGATAGGTTATAATTGTATGGATATCCCAACAACTTCATCAATGGTTTTACAAAAAAAATCTTCAAAATAAAGGTAATGAGACCTACCAAATCGGCTGTCCCATAATGAAGTCCACATTTGTATAGGTTTAAAATCTCCATTTTCATCTGTATCTTTTATCCTTAATTCTTCACTCTAGACACCTTTGACTTGTCCCTCGTACAATAGAAAATGCATAAGAAAAGAATAGTGTTCAAAATTAATATTATCACTATTATTTTTGATCTTTTCAAGCCCTCGATGTAGGGCATTGGCCAAGTAGCTAGCATAATCAAATGTCCCAGTATCCTTTCTTTGTATGTTTGTAGCTAAGACCATTGGGGCAATCGACATGAGAAGCGAAACCTCTATTAGTGTAATTAATTAATTATTACACTAGCATAAGTTAACTTAGGTTTTAATTAATCATATTAGTCCTAAGTTGCATTTAATCATTTAATAAAGTTGTTGAGATAAGATTCCCTTCTAGAAGATGAGTTGTCTTTTCTAGAACTTATCTCCATCTTGTTATCATTCCTTAGGTAGTTGGTTAGGGTTTTTTGTTGTCACATGAAGTGTGATTTGAACACTTGGCAACATCCTTTGCATTTTAGGTTTAGCACTTGCCTATATAATCATGCATATGTACTCTTTGTAAATTATTTGATAGATCATAATAGAATCTCTATTTTGAATGCCATTATCATAATTTCTTTGTGGTTGAATATTTCTTCCTGGCAATGGTCCTCCATTGAAGATTGTATTGTAGCTTCATCAAGGACACTTGTGCATCCATCATTCCAAGATGGTATCAGAGCTATTCTAGTGAAGGATCATCCCAGGATCAAGAAAGTTTGGCTAGTGAGATTCTTTGGCAAGCAAGGGTTTGTTGCAAGCCATTTTAAATTGGAGTCATCATCATATTTGCTTCAAAAATCCAGTTTTCACTCATTTGCAGGAAAAAGGATTTCTGGGTTTTGCAGCCAGCGTCGAAATCTAAACTGGGTATCTTTTAGATTTTGCATATCTTACATAGATCTGGAGAAAATCGCAGTCTAAAAAGCATCGGATGTCATTTTTCTCCTGGCTGAAGGTTAAAAAAAAAAAAATCAAATTTTCATCTTCTGCTTGTTGGATCAAGAAACGATTTCTAAATTTTATTTCTAGCATCAAAATATTTATGGGTTTTTATTTTTTTCTACAAACACTGAGTAGATTTTCCAGAAATCAAATTAGAAATAAACATTTTTGCTAGAAAACCCGTTTTTTACAGGCTAAATTCAGTTTTTATTTATTTTTTATTTAAGAGTATATATTGCTGTTTTATGTCATGGATACACATAATATTGCACCCCTTACTCCATTCAACTATTTTGGTTGGAAAAAACAAATGGAGATTCACTTGAAACATAAAGGGTTGTACAGGGTAACCATGGGCACAAAAATTGAACCTACAGGTGCTGCTGAAAAGAGAAAGTGGTTTAATAGGTATGATGAAGCTTATTGTACATTATGTCTATCTCTTTCTTCTGACCTTCTTTTTCACATTGAGTCTTGCACTACACCCCATGCGGTTTGGACTACTTTGCAGTCTTTGTTTGGGAAGCAGGATACTATGAGAGGGTTTCAGTTAGAGAATGAACTTATTGTCTTAAATCCTAGGGATTTTGACAGCATCCAAGAGTTTTTCACCAAACTCAAGTCTCTTAGATTGCAGTTGTCACAGTGTGGTGTTCAGAAGGAAGACTCTCAGTTGATATTGTCCATTCTTTCTAAGCTTGGACCAGATTATTTAGTTTTTGTTTCTACCTTTTACGCTACTAGAGATGCACTTGGTACTAGATTTACTATGCCTTCTTTTGATGATTTTACATCTTCTCTCACTCGAGAGAAGGCCAAGTTGGCCAATATGGTCAAGTTGAAGCCCTCTTCATCACAGGAACTTATTGCATCACAGGAGCTCAGAGATCAGAAGGCTTCTATAGGAAAAGGAATGAAACAAAAACAAAAGGATTCCAAATCTTATGAGCAACAGAAGGAGTCCTCAGATTCATCATCCTCTTTAAAGGAGAAATCATTTAGGAAGGAGAAGGGCCCATGTGCATATTGCAAGAGGGAAGGACATGCAAAACATAATTTTTACAAGGACATTGATGAGCTGAAGAATCTTCTTCAGAAACATCAGATTGATTTGCCTTCTAGGATGTCTACATCATCTCCTTCCCCTCCTCCTCCTCCTCCTCCTCCTTCAGTACAGCATGACAGGGGCACAACTGGTTTACATACTTCATCAGATATGAAGGGACATGCTCTTTGTGCTTCTTCGAGTCTTGGATCAGGGAGATGGCTTCTAGATTCAGGAGCATCTCATCATATGGATTCTACACAATCTATGTTCACTTCCTTTGAGTCTCACACTATGTCTCCTATTTTGATGGAAAACAATACCTACATGAGTGTTACAGGGAAGGGGTCTATTAGTTTTGGGGATAACACTTTTCAGGATGTCTTGTGTGTTCCTCATTTGATGAACAACCTTCTTTCTATATATCATATCACACATGGAGGCAATGAGAGGTCTGTGGAGTTCACACCTGATTCAGTTATCATCAGAGACTTGAAGAGTAGAGCAGTTATTGCTACTGGGGTGGTGGATCACTCATCTTGGTTGTATTCCTTTGCAGATTTTGCTACTAATGGTGCTTCTATTCCTACAGCTGTTCATTACACTTCTAGTGTGAATCATCATTCAGAGGAGACATTTGGCTACTTGAACATTGGAGTTCTCACTTGAGATCCTGCTCTTGAGCCATCCATTCCATCTCCTTCACCTATTGTTGCACTTGTTGATACTTCTATGACTACAGGTGTAGTTTCTTCTATTTCAGTGCAGCAGGATCCAGTTAATCATCCATCTTTGGAGGTTCCTATTCAGTCTTCACCCAATTTGACTTCTTCATTTGTTGAGGTCACACCTGCTTCTATGGAGACATCATGGGCTACACCTACTTCACCTTCAGAGATTGCTTTCATTCGGCCTCTTCCCTCTCACTTCTTTCAGGAGATGCAGTTTCTCCAGTTCTTTTGGAGCTACTTCATTCTGGGGGGATATGTGGTCTCTTTCTTCCTCTCTTCTGGGGGGGTTATTTCATGTATCTTTGTGATGGATGGTGTCCTTGGGGGGTCTTATGGAGTCCTCCATCCTTCATCACTTAGCTGCTCTTTGCATTCTATTTTGGGGAGGAGTTTTGTTCCCAGTGGGTTTTCTCCTTTACCCTGGTTAGTTTAGTTTGCATTGCATTTGTACTTGGGTACCTAAAATGGCCATCAGTCGAGACCCATCATTATCATTGCATTTTTCATTTCCTCCCTAAGTTTCACTTATGGGGGGGTGTTAGTGTAATTAATTAATTATTACACTAGCATAAGTTAACTTAGGTTTTAATTAATCATATTAGTCCTAAGTTGCATTTAATCATTTAATAAAGATGTTGAGATAAGATTCCCTTCTAGAAGATGAGTTGTCTTTTCTAGAACTTATCTCCATCTTGTTATCATTCCTTAGGTAGTTGGTTAGGGTTTCTTGTTGTCACATGAAGTGTGATTTGAACACTTGGCAACATCCTTTGCATTTTAGGTTTAACACTTGCCTATATAATCAGGCATATGTACTCTTTATAAATTATCTATAGATCATAATAGAATCTCTATTTTGAATGCCATTATCATAATTTATTTGTGGTTGAATATTTCTTCCTGGAAAAGGTCCTCCATTGAAGATTGTATTGCAACTTCATCAAGGACACCTGTGCATCCATCATTCCAACAACTTCTACTCCCAAAACTTGACCAGTTGAATAATAGGTGTATCATAAATACTCTTCGAACAAATCTTCATGGAAAGGAGGGTTTTCACAGAGAACCTCCCGAGTTGGCATCCTTCATCCTTAGGCCTATGCAAAGGTAATTTCCATCTCTTATAGCTGGTATCCATGTGGTGATACTCTGTCAAGAGATCTTTGACTGTGAATGATAAATTCAGTGAACACTCTAACTGAAATAGATTAGAAATGAGATCCCTAGAAATAACAAGCATGTCACCCCTGCCATGTGACTGAATAGTTCTTTTCTTGGGGTCATATTTGATAGCAAGAGCTTTAATTAGCTCTGCGTTCACAAACATATTAGGCACCACAAGTCTTCCTAGGTTCAACCTCCATGGATTGCAAACTGGATGAGACTTGAATTGTTTTCTGTAATGGTACATGAAGAGGTCATACCCTCATTGCGGTGTCCAAATATCCCCTAAGCCCTTTTGTTTGTCCCATAGTCAATCCATGGAAGGATTAATTTGAGCACTCCTCTTGGGTCTCAGCCTCGACCTAGAACATTGATCTATCAAGTCTTCATTTAGGAGTCTCTTAGGCTTTTTGGTTTTTGGTTTTTTAGCTTTGGGTTTGTCTGTACTCTCTTCCATTATTTAAATCTTAAGCTTTTGATGAAAATAACTTCTCAACTGGGTTTGAAAGTGAAGTACTTATGCGAGTCTTGCCAAGTCACCTCCACAGTCCACCGGTCTTTGCTGCATTAAAAATCCAAGTTTTTGCCTTTATGCTTCTGCCCTAAGCGAAATCTTCCAAGATTTTGTAACAACTATGTGATCAACTTGTGATATAATTCACTTCAATTTTGGTTCATAAATGCACCACAACAAGATTGCACGATGCCTCGAGATGTCACATCAGTCTTTCATCGAAAGCCACCCTCTCCACTGATGGACACCTATCCTTCGTTCTATCGGTGGAACACCAGATAATATTTCCTTGATGCACCATAGTTTCCCCGATATAATTTATGCATTCGATAATTCATGCCCATGGTTATAATTCATGGTTACTTTTTTTGACAACTTGAATCTATCGGTATATCGAGAGAGCACCTTAGGAGTTAGGAGTCAGCCCAATAGAGTATTGTTACACCAATACTAGGTTGTGAGCTATTTTCATCAAGCCATCGACGAGACTGTGATGGGGGTTCCGTCGATGAAGCATTGTTAGGCCGATGGTATTAAATTTTGTTAGGAATGGGGGAAGGACTATTTCACTACAAAATTTAAAATTTGTTTAATATTTATGGATGCAATGTGAATGAATGCTATAATATGGATCTTGTCACACAAATTTCTACAATTTGCATTGTTCATAAAATCAAAGTGTGGTATATTTTTGAGATTATTGATAAAATAAGATAATTCATGCCCATGGTCATAAATTATAATTTATGGTTACTTTTGTTGACAACTTGAATCTATTGGTATATCGGGAGAGCACCTTAGGAGTCAGCCCGATAGACTATTGTTACACCAATAATAGGTGTTGAGCTATTTTCATCGAGCCATCGGCGAGACTGTGATGGGGGTTCCGCCGATGAAGCATTGTTAGGCCGATGGTATTGAATTTTATATAATTTATAAAATATCATCAACTATAGTTTGAATTTCGCATATGATTCATGAAGTGAAATATAATATTAAATATCATGGAGACTTGGAGTGCAATATAAAATAAAATATCCTGAACTTGAAGTGCAATGATTCACAATTTATTTGAATACAATATAAAAAATCATCAACTACAGTTTGGAATATGATTCATGTAGTGCTTGAGTGCAATATAAAATAAGATATCATGAACTACAATGATTCACAATTTCAATATTCATTGAATACAATATAAAATATTATCAACTAAAGTTTGGACTTTGGAACAATGGAAACTGATTCATGAAGTGCCGTAAAAATACCTAACACTTGCTAATTCTCTTCCATTTCCCAAATGGAGTCAGGGTCCTCAAATCGATTCTCATGTTTAGATAATGTAAAAGAGTCATCTTGATTCTGAGATTGCTCTGCACTTTCTTCGGCCCGTGTCTCAAATTCAACATTCATTGTTTGATTTGTGTCAATTTCAATATCATTGTCATCTGTCCCAGGCTCACTGCCACTGCCACTAGTACTACCACTAGTATCGATGACTCTTGGAATTGGAGAGCCTATGTTGCACAACCCGGTCCCTCTTCTTTCACATGTGGACCTCCAGATTGTGAGTGCCCTTTCAAAAGGAAATTTTTTGACTTTATATGTAGTTCCTTTCATCCTCAAACAATTTTCCAAATTCTTGTCCTGTTTATTTCTTAACTTTGATTTCAAAAACCCCAATGTACTTAAAAATCTCTCATCCTCCACCGACCCTAATATCATTGTCTGCTCATTGTATGTTACCTTTTTCAAAAACTGTTCGATCAAGATTTTTACTTGATCATGAAAATATTTTGGGTTATCTCGGTTTACCCAAAATTGAGGGTACACAATACCCATGGCTTCAAGTATTTCATGTTGAGGGAATCTTTCATGAATCTCAGAGGAAATACATTTTGCAATTTCCTTCAAATTATCACTAACAAATTTAACAATGCCATTAAAATATTCCTCGTTCACATGTACTTCTTTTCTAGAGCGCCTAGTTGTCTTACAATGGTACATTGGTATCTCATATCCACATACACAAATACATAAGTGCCCGCTTGCATTAAACTATAAATAATTATCAAGATTATTCAAATCAGTAATTTTATGCCACATAAAATAATTTGTGCCTTCTTGTGTTAGATCTAGATATAGATGATCGAGGGCCAAGCATGTAAGTTTACGTAGATTGGCATATTCATAAATATACATAGTTCTGTCTTGCGATTTCTTCACAAGATTGTTCATCTCATCCAACATGGGGAGAATACTAGCTAAAGTCAAGAGTGTCTCTATATTGCTTAATCTATGTAAGAGGTCAGAATCTTTGTCTACTGTGCTGCGATGCTCATACATCACTCCAATCAAGGATTGATATTCTGAAAGAACTCGTTGTGCTGGTCCATGTAGGGAGATCCATCTGGTATCAACATCTTTGAGAAGCTTGTTTCCAGGTGTTATTCCCTTAGCAAAATGTTGAAATTATTAGAAATTTTTGGGACTTCGACAGAAGTATGCATGGATCTCGTGAACTAGATTTTCAACTTTTGACTGTAGGAAACTTGCTTACAATTTTGAATGCTAAATTCATTTTGTGAGCCATGCAGTGAATTCCAAGCATGTATGGTGCACAAGTAGTTTGTAACTTTGTGCAAAGACCGCTCCTTTGACCTTGCATCACTACAACTCCATTAGCTCCTACATACACCAACTTTTTGGCAATTGTCAACTCATCCATACCTGCAATTTTATTCAAAGATTTCTTGACTAGTTCAAATAGATTTTGCAATATTGAACTATCCTTCATTTTATGAACACAAAGAAGATGAGCTTGGAAAACATGTTGTTCTACAGTATACAAATGAATACAGACCCAAGAAGTATTGTCTATCGCAGTAACTTCATCTAAAGATAATGCAATGAAATTTGACTCTTTTAATTTCTCCTTTAAATCTTGCTTTTCCATTGCAGCAAGACAGTTCACCCATTCCCATCCAACGTTTACTGACCAATGTGAGAAGGGAAAGTGGGGAACACTCAAATAAGATAATAAATCAAAATATTCTGGGTAGTCTGTCATAGGACGCCCCTTGGACAAAATATGAAAAACAACACTCATCTGAAGAGTTTTTGACAAATTTGCTACTGCCATGGCTTTTCCAAAAGGAGCCTCAAGTGTACCTTCACATTTTTTAATCTTTGAAATTCTATGGTTATGCTCTCCATAATCTATGACATACTTAACATGAAGACATTATTCCTTTGATTTCCATCGTACGACTGATTGTTCCTTTCCGTCTATGATTTTTTTTTCATAAAATCTACCGATATGCTTTTCTATAGTGTCAAGCTTTAGCTACATCGTCTTGTGTCTTCCACATTTCCAACTACAAATATTACATTTGAGCTCTATTGCCCTTTAAATATCATTTTCATTTGATACCCCCACTAGTTCAAGGAATGGGTACTTCGACAACCAACCAATTTGAAAATTCCTTGTCATTTCCCACTCGTGCCCCAATTTTGCTTTGCCTTTTCTTTTCTTTCTACCAACATCATCCTCATCCAAGTCAATTATCTCATTCTGGCTATCCAAGGTATCCCTTGGAACATCTTCTATGGTATTGCCATCCTCATTTGATACATTTTGATTTAACACAATGACAATCTCACCTTGACCTTCCTATGGCGAAAGAGTTGATGATGTAGCTCCATCTTCAATAATATTTGGTGGAAGAGTTGATGGTGTAGCTCCACCTTGATCTGATAGATTAGAACCTTTTCCAATTCCAGAGTAAGACTGTATGTTACCTCCACATTTTGGGAATTTTGATGGCCTCCCAATCTCTTCATTACCCTCCTGCTCAGGAGTCTTACCCTTGCTGCTCGACATATTGATATCTTACTTCGAATAAAAGCTGAAAAAAATGTCTTCTTGTTTAAGAAGGAAAAACCGAAAGAGAATATAGATCTCATTCCCTACTCAAAATTATGTTTAATACTGAAGCAAGAATGGAAAATAGATAAAGAAATATTATTATTATAACTAATAACTAATAATAGTATGAAGAAATGATCACTCACCTTTGAGTCTACGTTTTTGGGTTTCACTGACTTCTATAGTAGAATCTCAGAACCAAAAAAAATGTGTAAGAGAAAATTATAGTTCCAATTGTATTTACATCAATCCATATTTGGCGAATTTCGTGGGATTTTGAAATGGTATATTAAATTTTTGGCGAATCTCGCATGCTTATACTATGATACCTTGTAATTTTCAAGGCGAAATAGGTCATCATAAGCAACTATTTATAAATTTTAATTGGCAAAATGGGTCTTCACAAGCAACTATTTGTAACTTTTAATTGGCGAAATGGGTCCTCATATAATGTTGTTTTAATAGTATTGGCGAATATGTTGGTGTTTTATGACATGCTCCTTGGGGTTCTAGGCGAAAATATTCATCGGTCCATTGGAAACGCGTAGTCTGTTATGGTGAATTTATTGCCTAAACATGCCTCGTAAAAAACACCCGTTGGCGAATGAACATGCATTGGACTGATAGTTCATGAAATCCTGGCAATTTGAACACATTGCTGGATACGGTAAATTCACCAATTTCAATTTGCCTGATTCCTAGAATTTTCCAATTGGTGAAGATTCGCCACTAATGTTATTTGTGCTCCAGAGGAGAGGAAAGGAATTATTGATGCCTTGCACACATATCAAGATGTGATAGCTTGGAGTTATGATGACTTAAGGACATATGACACTTTGATCATTATAGATACTATATCCCTCAAGTCAAATGTTAAGCCATTCAGGCAAAGACAAAGACCAATCAATGCTTTGCTAGAGCCCATTATTCAGAAGGAAGTGTAGAAGTTAATCTCAACACATATCATATTCCCAGTAAGACATTCAATGTGGGTTGCAAAATTGGTCCTAGTTAGGAAGAAAAATGGAGAAATAAGACTATGTGTTGATTTTAGGAACCTGAACAGAGCATCAGAAAAATATAATTATCCAATCCCTTCAATGGATGAGGTGCTTCAGGGTGTCAATGGATCTCAAGTGATGTCCTTCCGAGATGGGTACTCTGGATATAATCAGGTCATGGTTCAATATGAGGATAGGCACAAGACTGCCTTCACTAACAAATCGGGAACCTTTGCTTATTGAAGAATGCCCTTTGGGTTAATCAACATTGGGGCTACATTCCAAAGAGCTATGGATATTGCCTTCAAGGAAATCATTGGCAAGTGCATAATCATCTACATGGATGATTTGACAGTTTTTCCAAGAGGAGAAGTGATCATGTTGCAGATTTATGCAAAGTATTCCAAAAGTATAGGGAATTTAGTATTTCACTTCATCCGAAGAAGTGCATCTTTGGAGTCACTGAGGGAAAGATGTTAGGACATGTTATTTCAGAGCAAGGTATTTCCATTGATCCTGAATGAGTGGAGGCAATACTAAATATTCAACCTCTTGCAAGCAAGAAGGAAATGAAATCATTATTTGGCAAGATTAACTTTGTTAGGAAATTTATCACTGGATTTGAAAAAATAATCAAGCCCTTAAATGCCATGTTGAAGAAAGAAGAGAAGGTTGAATGGAATATAAAGGCTAAGGAAGCATTTGCAGAAATCGAGAGAGCTACTGTTGAGGCCCCTGTTCTGGTAAGTCCTGATTATGCTAAGCCATTCTACATCTATTAATTTTCTTCTGATCACTCCTGTGCGAGCTTGTTGACACAAAATTCTGATCAAGGGAATGGACATCCCATAGAATTCATGAGTGCACCTTTGAAGGATGCCAAACTGAGGTATCCCAATGTTGAAAAGCAGGCTTATGCCTTGATCCAAATTGTGAAGAAGTTCAGGCACTATGTATTGAGAAACAAGGTCTTTGCTATAGTCCCTAATCCTGCAGTCAAGCTGTTGTTGATGCAAAATGAGTTGGGTGAACGCAGAGCCAAGTGGGTGACTATGTTACAAGAATATGATATTGAAATTCAACCCATAAAGTTGGTAAGAGGGTAGGGACTGACCAAGACAATGGAAGAAATGGGTCTTGACCTTGTTTCCCAACATTATAATCTTGAGGATGTTTCTCTGGGGGACTGGTATGATGACATTATCTACTACTTGTTGAATCAACAATGTCCCAAACACCTTAGTTCAGTGCAAAGGAGAGCTCTATGTTTGAAGAGTGGCAGTTTTATGATGAAGGGAGCTGTCCTTTACAAGAGAAATCATGAAGGTGTCTACTTGAGATGCCTAGGGAAGGAAGAGGTAGGGAGATTGATAACTGAATTTCATGATAAATATGGCACAAGCCATGGTTCAACACCTTCTATTGCAAATCAGATTCTGAGGGTAGTATATTATTGGCCTACCTTGTTCAATGACACACATCACCACGTGAGAACTTGCCACGTGTATCAAACTGGTAACAAGCAGGGAGAGGTGTGCAACTCTTCCACTTTGGCCTGTTATAAAGGTAAAACCATTTGCACAATGGGGAATGGAATTCATTGGTCTGATCAACCCATCTTCATCTGTAGGCCACAGGAATATTCTTACCATAACTAATTATTTTACTAGGTGGAATGAAGCTCTTGCTTGCAAATAATGCACTTTTGAAGTGGTAATTAATTTCATGGAATCATGAATCATCAATCGCTTTGGTTGTCCATTAGCTTTAGTTTGTGACAATGGTTCTACATTCACATTAATAAAGTTTTCTAACTGGGCTTATGACCATGGAATTGCTATAAAATTTGCATCCAATTACTATCCATAGGGGAATGGTTTGGTTGAGTCTTCCAATAAAAACCTATTGACAGTCATCCAAAAACTACTAGAAAAGAATCCCAAGGATTGGCATGCCTAGCTCAGATTTTCTCTTTGGGCAGACTACACTAGACATAAAACATCCTTAGGAACCTCTCCTTATCACTTAGTGTATGGCTTGGAACGTGTCTTTCTCATCCAGCTAAAAATACCTACCCTGCAATTCATCAATGAATATTATGACGGGGAGGACAAGCGTGAAGTCCGCTTGATTGAATTGTTGGACCTTGAAGAGAGAAGAGATGAAGCCCTAAATAACTTTGCCAAACATCAGGGTATAGTGAAAAGATGGTTTGATAGGAGAGCTAAGGTGAAAGTCTTTAGAATCTCTGACTTGGTTCTCTACTAGGATAAAGCCCATGAAAAAAAGGGGGAGCATGGAAAATTTGACAAACTTTGGCTCGACCCTTATCAGATTGCAAAGATCCTGAGAGATAATGCTTTCCATTTGAAAACCCTCACTGGAGGAGATATCCCACTGCCTGTCAATGGGCAGTATTTGAAGCATTATTTTTAGTATTGAGTTGTTCTCAGCTCTGTCCTTGTACATAAGTAGATCAGGTCTACTTTATGTTGTTTTTCTTGCTACTTTTGGTTGGGTTTCCTTTGGTTTTGCTTTGCTCTGCTTGTCTATTTCTCCAATTTTGAGTTTGCTTTGGTCTATCGGGGTTGGTTTTTCCTACTGCTTTGCTTTGTGGGGTTGTCCTAATTTGTTTTTGGCTTGTTGCATCTGTATAACCGATTGCTTGTCTGGATTTCCTCTAGGATTTTTTTTACAAACTCTTATCATCTTTTCTGGTACAAGAAAGGTTGGCTTGTTAGTGATTTTTGAACCCTTGTCTATTTGTGACCTGATGCTCGGATTAAAACCAAAGATTTCGAGTTCATGATACCAGTTTGTCATCGAAATGCCCTGAAGCATTTCTCCAGCAGAGTCACCATTTGTTGTGCAGTTTTGCACACACGCCCCACTGAAAGTGGGGTATCCTCTCTTGGCCTGCCCTTTTTGGCCTATTTCTGTGGCTTGCCCCCTCTTTGTGCTTATCTTTGAAAATCTTGGGGTTTTGGTCTTTGGTGCTTGCCTTGGTTGTGGGTGCCTTGGTTTTGAGTTCCTAGTGGTTTTTGGGGTCTTGCGGATGTCCTCTATGGGGTGGTCTTATTTTGCCTTCTATTTTACCCCTTGGTGTTTTGTTTGGGTCCTAAGGGTTGGTTTTCCCCCTTAGCTTTCCCTTGTTTTCCTTGTTTCCTTTTGATCTACTGGAGGTGGAGCCGAGATGGGACTTGAATTTGAACTTTGGCTAAGTTCTCAGTTTTGTTCCCATTCCTGTTCTGGCTTCGCTTCCCACTCCCTTGCTTTCTTCTGTGTTTTGTTCATTTTCGTACTACGGGTTGGTTTCCTCCCTTAAAATTTCCTTGGCTTCGCTTCCCCCCCTTCGTTTGGCTAGAGGTGGAACCGGGATGGATACGAACTTTGAAGTTTGGCTAAGTTCTCAGTTTCGTCTTCATTCTCATTCCGGCTCTGCCTCCTGCGTTCTTTTTTTTCCATTGTTTTGCTTGTCTTTGGCCTTCGGGTTGGTTTTTCTGTCATTTTTTTGGGGCCGGGACCGAGATGGAATTTGGATTTGAACTTTGGCAAAGTTCACAGTTCCTTTCCCGTTCTCGCTCCACCTCCACTTTTGTCGAGGTTGGTTTTGTCTTCGCCCACGCCTATTCCCCTTTGGTTCCCATTTTGGTTCCCGTTTTTCCTCTACTTCCATATATTTTCCTTCCTTTCTCATTCTTGTTTCATCTCCACCTTCGCCTCCACCTGTCTTGGCTCTCTATTCTTGTTTTTCTTGTGGTTCTGCTTTCGCCTGTCTCTAGTTCCGCCTCCGCCTGGGTTTACACTTGATTCTCTTGCCTTGGGAACTCTTTTGGATCTGCTTTGATTTTGATGATGTTTTGGGCATTAATGGTGGCCCATTTGGTTGTAGGTTGGATCGAGCTGGGGTTGATAGATGTACTTTGAAGATTTGGCATGATTTGCGGGTGTGGTCAAAGTACACTTTGCGACTGCTATCACGAAACCCACTCTCGCATGCAAGGTCGATTTGGTTGGTGGCCATTAATGGCTGGCGAACATGATCTGAAGGGGCTCAACCGGGTGTTGTTTGATCTAAGCCATTTGTTTTCCCAGCTCGGGTCCGATCGGTGGCTCGTGTTCCATGCTGGTGTTTTCGCGCATGTAGTTTTTTGCACGAGTGAAGTATTTTGGTGGGTGAGGCTCGAGGATCCGTTCCCCTAACCTTGTGCGATCCTAGTTCAATCTGATGGGGGTCCTTCCTGTATTCAATGCTTGATGGTGAGTTATTGCTGGCTATCGGGGCCGATTTGATGTGTGGTTGAGCTTCCTTGTAACCCTAGCTCTGTTTTACGCGGGCCTATTTTTCTATAAGTGTGGCACTCTGCCTCATTTTTAAGGGTTCAAAAAGGTTGGAATTGGATAGGTTAGGATTCAGATTAGCAGACTGAGTCAGAGGACTTGTAATTGTTAGAGTTAGCTGTATAGTAGCTTGTTAGAAGATTAGAAGTTAGTTTTCACATTTCAAGCAAGTGCTGTAACAAACCAGAATTGTTACCAATATGATGATTTAATACAAAGTGAAGACATTGTGTTATGAATGGTGCCTCCTTTGCATTGAATAGTCTTGCATGTTTCTTGTTCTATCTTTCAAAACACTTGGAAATGTTTGGATATATCTTAGGTTTAATTAGTAATGTTTGTGATTTAATGTTTAGAGTGTTGTAGCAATCCCTAGTTCATACTTTGGGTAGCTTCTTGATTGGGGGAATTTTGTGCAAGGTCAACCTGTACCTCATATTCATGTGCTCAGTTCAGTTGTAGATATTCATTCAGTCCTATTGAATGAATGCCCACAACCTGAAAATTTTAAACACCTTAGAAGATTGTACTATTTTCTGCAAGATTGCAAGTATAGCCTGGGTCGAATAGAAATTAGTTTAAAGGATTGGTAAATTCAAAGTATTTCATCATTTTCATGGTTAATCTTAGAAGTGGTGTTAACATTAGGACTTCTGAAACCCTCATCTTTTTCTATTTATTTCATTATTTGGTTAGAACTAGAAATTTGAGCATCACTATATCTTAAAATATGATGAGTTTAGAGCTTCCAGAATTTGTACGTAAGACCCCTTGTGATTACCAACATATTCACATTTTATTACTGAGTTTGTTCTATTGTATTGTCATGACCTGACACCTGTGAGACCTTGGGGTTATCTCTTTGTTCATAGAGATCAACCTTTCAAGAGAGATAGGATAACTTTTATTTTGTCTGAGTTATTGATCTGTAGAAACAACAAACAACTCTACCTTGCTGGAATTTGACAGAGTTGCAAAAACAATGAAAGTGATTACAAAATCTAGTGGCTATAGGTACTTGCAACATAAGCTATAGGTGACTGCTTAAAATCAACGAGTGCAAAACTAATATGAAATTGTTTAAAACGATAAAATGGCTATTCCTAATCTCTAGAGGACTATGATTTATCTTTGTTCATGAACAAATACAATTTTAACTAACCATAAACCATTCTACTTACATTACACATGTAAAATAATAAAAAACATAATTACTGGAAATGCATAAATAACAAAGAGATGATTGAAGTGAAGGACAATATCTGAGTGGCTAGCTCAGAAGACTACTTCCTTTAGCTAAAAACTAGTTCTAATTGAGATCCTCACGTATCCATAGATCATACAACCAAATCCATTGCGTTACGTTAGATATTAGACAAAATCCTTCTTGCAAATTTATTTCATAATATCAGTGTAACAAAATATCTTTGAATAATTGGAAAACTGGAAAACTGGAAAACTACCAACTGATGATACTTGTGAAAAAAAGCAACTAATTGAACTATGAACGCATCCCCTAGATTTATAAAAAATGAGGAGAGTCTTATTCAAACTAACTAACTAACCACAATCATAAATTTCATTCCTAGATATGAGGAGATGGAAGAATGATTGACTTATTCATCTAACTGAAAAAGGAAAGAAAGACCTATTCGAACAAGGAAAACTTGCATGTGAAACACATAGACACGTGCAACATTCAGGAATGAATACCTTCCAACATTTATTCCTTCCATAATGACCACACTTGGATCCAAAGATTCTTGCATTTGTATGACTTGAACTTCATTAATCCCCTGTTCTACTACTTTAGTGCTTGCTACAAATACTTCTTCCTTGTCACCACGTACAAATTTGCAAGGAGATTAATCCACATACATATATATGCAACTAGCTACCATAATTAAATCACAACATTTCATTCATCCACATACATATTCATATTTAAATCATGCAATTCTACAAATATTTTCACCATATTCATTTCCATAAAATGGGTTAAATATTGCAAGGTATGTATGAAAGGATGACCTATTATGGAAGTATTGTCTTAAAATATACTTTAAAACCATAGGTAAAGTGTCTTAAAAGTATATGAAAAGCAACAAAAAGATACTAATAACTAGACCCATCAAATTGGTCATAACCAATATAGTGGGTTATAGCTTGATAAAACACTTCACGATTCTTTCGAAAATTCAAATAGTCCATCAATCGAACACCCAAATCAAAAGTTATAGCCTTAAAAAGTTGGGTATTTTTAAATGGGAGATGTAAAAAACATACTGGACACACAAATGAGTTGTAAAGGAGGAGTTACATGTGGTGGTGTGTGTTTAGACACATCATAGGAATCTATTATAGGAGATAAGGATAGGCACCACTTTTTAGGTGGTTTTAGCTCATGGTTTTATAATGCCATTTGATGGTTTTATGTATTGTATCTCCTATATATTAGGTAAATGGAATGGAGGTTGTGTGTAAGAGTGTTATAGCTATTGAGTTGCCTCTAAATCTTTGGTTGGTGATACTCCTATGAGAAAGATTGCTATGCAAGTATATTCTAATTTTGTTGATTTTTGAATAATATATTGGGTGACTTTTGGAGTGTGGGATTTTTCTCATAAAAGGGTTTTCTCCATGTAAATCACTATGTTGTGGTATGAATAATTTTTATGTTTATTTCTGTTTAAGTTTTTGTAACTGTTTAGATCTGAATTTTTTGCATAACCCTCCTCTTAATATTAGTTTAGGAAGTTGTTATGCTACCTTAGCTTCCTTACAAGTGGTATTAGATCTTGATCACCTTTGGTTTCAGTTGAGGGTTTGGTTTTTTTAACTAATCCAAATTTGAGTGGGAGCTTGTACATAAGATACTTTTTAATCTTGTTGCAGGAATCTCAAATAGCAAGCACATAAGGGAGAACAAAGGTAGTGAAGATTTTTGGAAACAATTTTGAGATTTGGAAGTTGAAGATGGAGGATCTGTTAACATATCAAGATTTGTGGGATGTTATTGATGATAATATTATGAGACCTAAAGATCCTAATTTGGCTTCTCAATATGATGTTATGGACCGTAAATCCAAGGGTATAATCAAATTGTGCTTGGTAGACTTTGTTATGATCAATGTCCATGAAGAAACCTCAACACAAAAACTATGGAAGAAACTTGGTGAGATGTATCAATCCAAATATTTAGTGAATAATATTTTCTTGAGGAAGAAATTATAATCCTTGAGGATGGAAGAGGGCGGATGAATTATAGACCACCTGTAAAGCATTCAATATTTTGGTGGATCAATATGGGCGAGGAGGATAAATGTCAGATCTTGCTTTGTTCTTTTCTTAATTAATGGGATTCTCTTGTTATGGCTGTTGGGATTACTTTTGTTATCTTGAAGATTGAAGATGTTGTGGGTTCTTTTCTCTTTGAAGAGATGATGAAGAAGGTATCCATTAGTTCTAAGGAAACCCTAAATGTTCGTGGAAGACCTAAGGAAAAAAGGCAAGAAGAATGAGAAGCATGATAAATCCAAATCCAAGGGGAGATCCAAATATCCTGTAAAGTCCAAAGTTATTTGTTGGAATTGTGATAAGCATGTACACTTCCGTAAGAAGTGCAAAGAAAGAAGAAGAAGAAGATATTTGGTTCTAATTTTGAATGCAAGAAGGAAATGCATTCATTGCAGCTTTGGAAAATCATGCAAGTAATGATGCATGGTTAATTGACTAAGATGTATCTTTTCATATGACCTCTAATAGAGATTAATTTTCTAAATATAAATAATTTTATGGAGATAAGGTGTACTTGGGTGATGATTCTTTTTTAAATATTATTGGCCATGGTAAATTTAGAATTAGTTTTCTTGATGGTAGAATAAAAGGGATTAATGGTGTGTTGTATATCCTCGGATTAACACAAAATTTATTATCTGTGAGAAAACTAATAGATGTAGGTGTATAAGTAGTCTTTTCTAATGTAGGATGTAAAATGGTTAGAGGTGCTATGGTGATTACTAGAGGTATCAGATATGCCACACATAAAATTGATGCATGCATTGTTGAGCACAATAGTAATTTTGTGAAAAACAAGACGATGGATAATTTGTTGGAAGATGTGAGGGTTTCATCTTTAGTGGATGGTCATGGCTTCGAGGTACCCAAGGGTGCTCTTGTTGCAATTTAATTGTTATAGATGTCAAAATTTCATTAGACTATGTTGCAATTTGGTTGTTTGGTTGCCAAAGTATATGATAAATGCTCTACATTTCTTCGCTAATGATGCTTGCTCCTATGGTTTAAAAATTAGCTTCAAATTGTGTCAAGGCATGTGTGATCTAATTTTCAAGTCCTTTGGGTTATTGAAAAGGTAGTTTTGAGAGTGACAAATTAAAGATTGTGTTAATTCTATGAAGATGTTCTCAGAGGTGTAAATGGTTGGCTCTACATATCTCCATATTTACAAATAGGGTTGTGTGAATTGAAAGATAAGTTTATTGAGATGTGAAGGTGTTATATCCAAAGTTTCATGTTAATAATCTTTATGTAGAAAAAAATGGAAGTGATAGAGTACAAAAATATGTTGTTTAATGATTGGATTTAATGTCTGTCTACTTGTGTGTGTATAAATATGTGGAAAAAACTAAATAAGTTAAACACACCAATGAAACATTGTATCAAAAAAAATTAATTTAAAGTTAAACAAACTTCAAAATCAGTAGATTCTTCAAAGTCGTCTCATTGTTCCCTATCTCCAAGGATTCATTTTAAGCTGCTTGCTCTTAGATTGTGTAAGCAAAAGCTCAATAGAATGAAAACCTAGAGAATGAGATGCTATGCAAAATGCATTCTTATGCTAAATGAAACTAAGAACAAATTATGTGAATTATTCTACCATGATTATTTATGCTAAGATAATGAAAGCTAAGATGTGCTATGATTATAAAATCTAATATATTAAAATTGCTAAATGCTTGATAATGCAACTATAATTTTCACGCTAGGCAACTAGATGATTTTCAAAGCACAAAGAGGTCTTATTTATAAAATTTTGGAGGAAAAAGATGAGTTGGCAAAGATCAACGGTTGAAATTGAGCCTGGTAAGATGAACGGTGGAAGATCGAGAAGTTGGAGAGAAAGATGGAAGCTAGAGAAAAAGAGGGAAGATGTTTCCTCCTACAAAACCTTTTCCATTCAAAAATGAAGGAAAGTATCCATTTGTCAATTTTAGTTATGAGGAGTTAGTTGGTAGTTGAGGATAATTCCATAATTAAATAATTAACTTATTCAATTATATATGACATGTGGATTTAGAAGCTTCCATAATTAAATATTAAAATATTTAATTATGTGTGAAAAGTGAATAAGAAATTTCTAATTAAATATTTAGAATATTTAATTATATGTGAAATGGGAATTTAAAGAAATGATGATGGTTATGGAGTTAGTAGAACATTACTTTATTTGAATTAAAATTAAAATTTAAAGCAATAGGATAATTAATTAAATAAATTATAAAATTCATTTAATTAATTAAGAGGAAAATAGAAAATGATAATAATTAAATAAACTTATTTAATTAATTAAAATAGAAGAATTAGAAAATGAACAATATAAATAAATAATTAAATTTATTTATATGTAGATGACATTTAGAAGATTCTCTAAATAAGTCGTATTTAATTAATTACCAAACTCAATATGATGTGACCATTTTTAGATGTATACATTTTTCCCCTCTTTGAAGTGATGTGTTTTACGCATTGCTTCAAAGAAAAATTCGGATAAAGAAAATTGCCTCTGACTTTGAAAAATTGATCGATGATGCTATATGCCCCCTTGGGAGATAAATTGCGTGTGTGAGGTTTCGATGAATTTTCTGATGATGTTTGAAGGTTTACAATGATTTGATGTTGGTTTTTCAATTTATCTCCTGAAATGGCAGTTAGCTTGGTGAAAATTAAAAATAACATCACCTTAATTACCCCCTTAAAAGGTGGAAAAAGATAAAAAGTCATTGTCATTTTTACTATTGCATTTTGGTGATCGAAGAGCTTTGAGAGACTGCAGACGAGATGGCAATCCACTATGAGAGACACAGATTCGAGAGCGTGCACCGAAATCAGAGACTAGCCGCGTATGGACCCCCAATAAGATTTTTAAATCGCTCTTGTGAATTTATTTCATGATTTTCGCACGTAATTTGAAATTTTTGAATTGTTTTCTCGCTGTTTTAGCACACATGATGATTCTTTTAGCGCATAGACCAGTTCCTTTAGCGCATATAAAGTAGCACATTTACGCCACAAATTAGTGCATAGGATTGATAAATTAGCGCATAGATTAGTTTAGCATATCTGTTGATAAACGAGCACATTCATTAGGGGCCTTAGCACATTTATTGAATTAGCGCAGTTGTTGAATAGATTAGTGCATAGGCTAGATAGATTAGTGCATTTGATGAAATAGTGCATTGACCCTCCGTTTTAGTGCATCCATGGATATTTTAGCACATTTACTGATTTGGCACATTGATTGTCTGTTTTAGCGCATCCATGAAATTTTGATGTTTTTGATTGTTTGAGGATCATTTCGAGAATAAATGTAATTGCTTGATGTTGTTGCTATATTAGACAACTGATTTGACAAAATTGATTAGTATCAAGGATACCAGATCTGATTTTTGTGATAATTTGATAAATTTGTTCTCATGTTTGATGAAAAAAAAATAGTAAAATGATTGAATGATGCTGATTTGCAGATAAATTTGTCTTCATGCTTGATGAAAAACAAATAGTAAAATGATTGAATGATGCTGATTTGATTTTGATGTATAAATTTTGATAAATTTGCTTTCAAGAATGAAAAAAAATAGTAATTATGAGCTAATTTGATTTTATGGATAAATTTGTCTTCATGTTTGATGAAAACAAATAATAGATAGATGACATTGATGATGTGCTTGTAGCTGTTTTTGCTGATTACATGATGTACTTTCTTGATGAATTAATTGTATCACCATGATATTGTAATCTGATTGATTCATATTGATACTATGTATAGGAGGATTTTAAGATCCTCCAATTTAGAGAGATATTTCCTAGGACCTAGGCGATGATCCCTAGATTATCACAACTTGAGGTCAGAGTGATTGCTAGATGTGGGTTGGGTTCATGACTTAGGATCACACAATATAGGATCAATAGGGCATTACTAACAACCTTAGTTGAGCGGTGGCATAGTGAGCATAATACCCTTCATTTTCCCATTGGTGAGATCACAATGACACCTGAGGATGTGTATAGGATATTGGGGATTCCATTAGTCGGTGAGATTGTGGTTTATGACCACAAGGAGATTGGTGGTATAGAGGCCCTATGGAGAGTATTCTAGGATATGAGAGTTTTTGGATATGAGATCCCATGGAGAGATGGTTGTAGGGTATGCCCCACTCCCTATACATTCATTCAACATAACTTAATAACAAGATAAGAAGATAACATCCATAACATATATCCATTACATGAACAACTGACTACAACACTCATTTCCAGAATGAGTCAACAATACATAAGTGTTACAATTACATACATCCACCTCATAAATACAAGAGGGGTAAAACCAAATTATTACATATTGAAATAGAACAATGCTAGAAATGAAAATAAGATCCACGAGCTGTCCAACTGGATGTCTCGCCTCCATGTACTGAAGATAAGTGGGGACCCAATGGTGTATGGTGCATGTTTCACCCAACCAAGTGGCACCCGAAGGCCCACCCCCCATGCTAGGAGATAGTAACAAAGCAACAAGGACAAAGAATCTGTAAGGCCCTACTCTGTGTATGATTCGTTCTCCTCGATATTCTTATGTGCACTCTTGTAACCAAACTGTTAGATAGATTTAGGGTGAGAAGTAAAGCGACTATGTTATCATATTTGGGATATTATTAGTTGTATTGATAATGCCTATGGACATTATTTATCCCTCTCTCTAAAAATATCGTATTGAGAGTAGTATTAAGACCAACAACAATATTAGCAAAATAATGACCTTATTGATATTAATATTAGTGTTAATATTAATAATAATAATATTAGCAATAGTATTAAAATAATCTTAACATTAATTTCAAACATATTAGTGTCATTGAAATTAAGAGGGAGGCCAAAACTGTCAATAAGTAAATGGCATTCATCTGTGAGGTAATGTCAGTGTTGATAAGAACAATGTTAATATTCAATCAAATTCGGTGATGTAAAGTATAAGAAAGTGATGCTACTTTGGCTATGTCATTTGGATAGTTACCATCGTGAACTAATTTCCCGTTCTATTTATTATTTAACATTTATAATTTCATCGTAGTGGAATTGTCATATGAGATTATTATTTTAATATATAGTTGGTATTGTTTCTAAGTTTATTTCATATAGTAGCAATGTGTGAGATCATTATATAATGTGATTTTATGAATTAATAAAATATAATAGGGGTAATACTATTGTCCCTACACTATTCAATCATAATAAAAATTGAGACAAGATTATGCTATATGAAAATTTTGATATATCATTAACTTGATGCCCTGGATCTAAACCAAATTTATTAAAAATATCTATGATATTTATAATGTTTACAATCCAACTACACCATTATTATTTTTATTAACATTATGAATGTGGATACCTTAACCTCATGTGAATTCAAACTTAAATTGCATTATACATAACATTACTAATATCAAGACACTCATATTGATATTTTACTTTCAGATTATTACAAATACCTAGTGATCAAATGGGGAATTTATTAAAAGTTGGGTAATTTCCTATGTAGCGACAACCCTCGCTTATTATTGTGAGCCATTTAATACATAAATATAGGTGACAATTAAATAATGAATTTCCTCTGATTATTTTTATTAGTTTTGCCACTAGTTGTTTTCACGCGCTGTAATATAATTGAAGATAAATGTGTGCCAGAGGGTAGGGTATATGTTACGCCAGTAGGGATATTGGTTGCAGCCAATTAAACTTGATTATAAATTCACCAATTGTCCTATACCATAACTGCTAGCATTAATGCCACTCGGGATAAAACCGATAGCAGTAAATTCCACACATATATTCCTTCACACCCAACAACAGAGGAGAGGACTTAGGCAGATGCATTTATTGAAGGTGGTTGTGTAGAGCTTGGGGGACCGTAGTTAGTGGAAGAAAAGAGATTTCTTTTATTAGTGGGAAAAATATTTGGAGAGGTCCAAGGTGTCAAGGAATTCAAGGCGGGTGTAGGGAAATGGTGATGGCACCATGGAGTGGCTTTTCTGGTTTAAAAAAAAAGAAAGAATAACTACACCTCCTATCAAGGGAAGAAAGGGGGATCCTTCTCTGGGAGTTGTGTTCCATAACTATTTTAAAATGGGGAATGATAGAGACAACCATGGGAGAATCTGCGTGGAAGAATATAGCAGTGTGAGCAGACGATAGTGAGAAGAGCATGTATGCCTTGGAATGGACCCTCGATCATCTGGCATCAGGGCAACAGAGGTGCTGCATATGGTAGAAGTGGACCTCAAGAGAATCGACAACAAGGCTCTTGAGCAAGCAAAAGTCCTCTGCCATAGCCGATTAGTGGAAGATGTAGAAATAGAGGGATTGAAAGTGATGCAAGGGACGTGCTATGTGATGCTTTGGAGAGGCATGCTGCAGAGATGCAGGTGGTTGGCAGCCATAAATATGGAGCTATCAAACGGGCTGTATTGGGAAGCATAAGTGATTAATGTGCCTGTACTGTCATTGAATCAGGAAAATCTTCAATGTGTATAGTGGAGAGCGGGGAGGTTTTCCCTCAGTCCTCCTGTGTAGCGTTATTTTTTTAAAGCAACCTTTAAGAGCCATCTTGTGAGGGTTGGCATAAAAATCTGAGCATTAGCTCGAAGATTTCCAGGTATGAACCATAGCGCTATCATAGTACAAGAATTCAATTTAATTTTAATAGATAATGTTCATGAAATGTGTGAATTGGTGAAAGAATTTTGGATTACCTGGAAGTTGAAAACTGTAGAATTTGTGTCTCGTAGGGCATTAATGAAGTCCTTTAATTATAGTGTTGGTAGAAAAAGAAAAGTCCTCTTAAGTATGTAATATAACTGATATTTTAAATAGTGGCCATCATAGATATTCCATAAAATAATCTCTAGCACTGGGTTTTTTTTTCAAAAAACGACCTGCTTCTCTGTTCTTTGTAATTTTCTGTTTTTATTTACTTCTAGGAAAAAAGAGTACATTGCTGAAAGAGCACGTTATAACATTCAATGATTGTTGTTCTTTTTCATCCTAATCAACCTAATAAAAATATATTTTCCGACAACAATACTCGTTAAATTTAATATGTTATTGTCTTGGTAAAATGGCAGTGAGATGTGTAACTGAAAGTTTGATATATTTAAATATTCCCCTCTTTAAATAGAGCATATTGGGGCAGTTTAATTGGGGCAACAACTTTATGGATTTGCTGTTGATATGGTCTCTTGTAATAAACATCTTTAGTAACCAAAAGAATAAACTGTTAAGCTGTATATTGTTCCAGTGGCAGTATGTGGCAATTCAAATAACAAAACATTTCCAGCTATCTTAGTGTATTTTATCAAAGTGAGTTTTTTTTTTTAAGCAACGTCCCTAAAACACATTTCTTATACACTATAAAGTTATAGTTAAATAAAAAAATAAAAATTGGATAGTAGATACCTACGTTTTGGATGCCAATTAGAGGGAAGGAATATGGGTTTTTCTGATCACATCATGCTTGGAATAATATATGTTAATTAATAAGTTGTAAATAATTATAATAGTATGAATATATATACATATATTTCAAAAGTGTTTGCAGCAGCTGAAATTGTTAATAAAGTTAATGATTTGGAAACTTGAATATAAACACTATATTATTTGCAATACGCTGGATCAAAAATTGTTGACAATTACCGTATGGAATATTATTTGTGAAGACACATTCCTCTTACCATTATTCGGAATATTGTTTATTCTATCACATTTCCATTTAGGAACATAATATTAATAATATTATTTGCCTTGGAGACACTACCTTTTTTAAAAAAATAGTAATAAATCTCTTACTTTAAGTCTTAAGAGAGAATCGTATGGTAAGGGAAATAACCATGTTTTCTTTTCTTTCTAAGAAATCAAAATAGAACCTTGGCTTATATGATTTCTAATTATTATATATTTTTTTATTAGTTTTCTAAATAGAAATTTAAGTTATTGATTTATATATAATCATTTATGTAGTTATTTTTTAAAGTAAGAATTGTCATTGTATATATAAATATAAGTATATAATCATGCTTTTAATTGTTTAATATGTATATGATATTTTATTTTGATGTTAATTTTAGGTATTTAAATTGTTATAAATCTTTTTGTGATAGGGTAATATGAATTAAACTTCGGAATTATAGTTCTATCAAATTAATAATATCCCATGTCAATTAAGATTTGATTTGGGTAGGAATTATTGTCAAGGAAAGAGTTATCCCTCATTTATGTATTTATTCTTACTTAACATCACAAGCTCTATAAGGAGTACTTATTAATAAAACCTTAGCATAGTAATTGAATTCACTAAGGTAAATTTATTTATGTATTAGTAATTAATCCTAATAAGTGAATCAGGGTTACTCAATCCTTGTATGGAACTATTCTAGTTTAATATGATTAAAGTTTTGGGAAGCTTATTTATTTAGTAATCATGATTTGTAAAATAAGCTAATGTATTAGGCATGGAAGATAAAATCTAGGTAGGAGTAGTGTAATCGTTGTACATTCATACTCTATAGGATTGGGAATCATTAATGTCAACAAACCACATTTTTGGAATGAGCTAGACTTTCTATTCAGCCTATAATTGCCCAAGAAGATTTGACTCAAACCAATGCATCCACTATAAGCTCAAATAAATGAATTTTGGGTCAAATTTGGTTAATTGAACATTATTTCTTTTCACCTAATTCAACCCAAGATGGCTAGTAATCTTGTTATTGTCAAAAAGGGAGTGTGGGTTGGACTCAATACAACTGCTCACCTTAGCTCGTCACTTGCTCTTGGGTGAGGTGTCATTTATGTTGTTGTACGAACAACATTGTTCACTGCATAAAAAAATAAGCTAACACATCTAGCTTGGTTAATATCTTGGGTAGATAAATGAAATACAAGTTAACATAAATGTGAATTCATGTTGCTCCTTGTTTCCAATCAAGTAGGACTGCTCTAAGACCTGTAATAATAATTTACCCATTATGTCCCATTTCTGGTATTAACCGAATTGGTGATAAAGTAGTTGTGAACCAAACCTTGATGATTTTTGAGTTGTTGGTCAATCAAATATGGGTTAGGAGAACTCAAAAGTGTCGAACTATGATGCCTCTGTGAAATATATACGTAGGCAAGGCCGTCTGAGATGAGCCCCCGAGGACTAGGTCTGGCCCCTAGGATTTGTTCTCTTATTATTCTTGAGTTTACTACTAATATATATATATGTTATTGTTGGCATGTGACCTATATAATGTTTCAGAATAACTTGGGTTGGTTGAACTATTTAAGTGTACCTTGGTGATGTGGTTTCCACGTCTCCTCTCAAATTGACCATGATGGTCTAGGTAATTTAGTTACTTAACTAAAAGAATCATAGTTTATGTCTGGTCGAAAAGTCGTTTGCCTTCTTATAGTGTTGGCATTGGTAGCAAACTTTGAGACTTTTGCAAGAATAAGTGAATGAAATTTGAAATTTGTGTTTTGTTCTTAACTTTATTTTGGTGTAAAGTTTTAGGCATTACAAAATCTACTACCTCTAACCAAAGGCAGACTCATACTGACTCAACCAAACACATGCACAATATAAGTCTAACACTATCATGGTCACATTGCTTCCAGACATAAACCTGATCAAGTATGATAAAGAATCCATACACAAAACACACATCTCAATGTTATCCTAGACAAAGTGTCATCAAACGGTTTGTCATGAGATCTCCTCTAGGAATTCTTCATAGGTTTCGGTAATCCTGGTGACCTCAACCGAATCTCGACCCTCGTACTCACTCATGTGGAATCAACTATCTCTTGTGAGGACAAAATAGTTGACCTTGCCATTCTAGACCTTCTCACTCACCCCAAGTCTAACCAAGCCCTTGCGTCTATGAGTGAGGTTAAATTATCTTGATTAATGTGAAGTGCATCCTAAACAACTAAGTACATTACTTTAATTTTCACTTGTTTAAATTAATTCTGAAGGTTACTTGATTTACCTTTTTGGGCTCTGACCCCTAACAAAAGCCACTATTTTAATGGATAACACACTACACAAAACTAGACTCCAAGGGTAACTCAAGTGCTTACAGAACTTAACCAACACAATCTCTCCTATTCTAGGAGGCAACAATAAGGAAACCCACTCCAATACTTGGAGGAAACAACACAAAAAGCACTACCCAAGGGAAAACGAATGATTGACTTAACAAAGAATCAACCCATAACCTTTGGAAGACTTACACTTAAGAACACAAATCACCCGTTCCCAAAGTAACCAACATAAGGAAATTTAATCTTAAAATGCACTAGCAATGAAAAACACTATATTTGGATATCTTAAATCCATCTCCTATTTCATGCATCTCACAGAAATTAAAATAATATTATTCTAAATTTTTTATTAAAACACAATAATCTCTTCCATTAAATAAATATATTTTCTCTATCTAACTAACCATGCACACTATTTGTTTCAGTCTAAATTGCTACCTAATAACTTTGCATGCAACACATGTCTAAACAAAATATTAAATATATAAATATACTTACAAATATATGCAACATACTTTATATGTTTAAAAAAATATAATATATTTATATTCAAAACTAGATTTTAATAACAAAATCTACATTAAGCATTGTTTATAAACCTCTGATTTTCTAAAAATTACCAGAAGATTAAATTGATTAATTATGAATAAAATCCTAAGTTAAACACCAATTTCCCAATATACAAATATATTTATGCTAAATATTTTAAATTAATATTTAATATAAAATATATTTAATCTATATCAAATATTATATATTAATATTTAATATAAAGTATATTTAATTTATATTAACCAAAGAATATTAATTAACTAAAAATCTAATTGCAAAAAAAATAAATACGAATTCATTTTCGCAGCCCATCCACTTGTGACAGTGACCAGACGGTACACCGTCCGACGGACGGTATTGCCGGTACACTCTGTGACAGTCATCGACTGTACATAGTACAACGATCGACGATGCCTTGGGGAGGCCACACTCCCCACGGGATAGTGTGTCCCCCCAAGCGGTGGGCACACTGCCCCATGGGCAGCGTGTCACCCATGGAAAGGCGTGGGCAGTGGAGTCATGGCCACCATCCACTATGTTATTAAAATTTTATTTTATAAAAAAAACAACTTTAACATAAATACTATGTATGGAAATTCGCACAGGCCCGTACAATTTCGCGTACGACGATTTTGTTCAAAAGAATATTAATTTAAATCTATAACAATAATAACTTAAATATATATATACTTATATGTTATATGTATATATATTTACCAAAATATTATACATATAATATATAAATATATATATTTACACAAAATAAATTTACTGGTAAAATTGACAAAATAATTAAAAATAACCAGTTACAAGAAAATAACTAAAATTTTCCAAAAACTTTTCCTAAATTCAAAGAGATTTAAAACATAATTATTTAAAAACCATTCCTTTAATTTTCAAATAATATAAAAGTAGAAAAATTATAATGGATCTTGATTTTTTTCCCTTGAAATTTTACTACAGAGGATTTGTTTTCAAAACCAGATCTACTTGTTTTCTAAAGGAATACAATTTCTTCAACATGCTACGTTTGATGCACAATCTAAGGTTTAAATTTAACAATAATTCTACAATTTTCCCAATTACAAAATTAAATCCTACAGTATATTTATACAATCTTCCCCAAATTTGAGATTAAATGAAATCTAATTTCCAATAATAAATATTTGTTTTGAACAAACAAGAACAAGAAACACATAACAAAACTTAGATTTCGAAGCTACAGGAAAAGATGAATTTCTAATGCAAGCCTCCTCCAAAGATCTCCTGAATTTTCTTCAACTGTGCAATGAATCCAATCCAAAAATCAACTAATGCAAAAAAACTTTCTTCAAATCAATTCTACAATCAAAAATTTCTTCAAACCCTTCTCTATGCAATTTTCCCCAAAAATTCTTCTCTGTTTTTTTTAAGAAACTTTTTCTTCCCAAGATCTTCTTCTTGAATGAATGAATTTTCAATCAACTCTTCTTCTTAATTAAACATGCACTTCAGTCCTCAATCAAAAATATCTTAAACAACCTAAATCTAATTGCATGCAAAATTGAATATTAAATATTAATTTAATTTTCTATTTTCAAAAACCCACTTTCAATTTAAAATATCTTTCAATTTTTGCTTTTATTTAATTTAATTCAATAAAACTTAATCAATTAATTTTAATTATTTAATAACTAGATTCAACCCTTTTGAGATTAAATTTTAATTAAATTAAATTTTATTATTAACTTTAAATATAACATCAAAGCATAATTTTAATTTAATATAAAATAATCACCATTTTTAACCAATGCAATTATTCTAAAAATTGATTTAATAATTACGCATCTAACAGAATCAAATAACATTAACTAGGGTAAAACATGACTCAACAATCAAGACTGATGACACAATAAGGCTAGGGCATAGACTTGACACATGTTACCTAGCTACTATCTCCCGTTCAACTTAACCGTTGGATCGATACGCTCAAACTTGTGGAACCAGGTGGAGTCGATGTCATGTACCTGCAACCTGAAAACCATATAAACAACATCATACAATATATCCAGCATATAATATACACCGTGAAGAAGAAATCACGGATTCGCAGGGTGCTCGCAAGCGAGTGATGCGAACCTATCTCCTTCACCAATACACTCATCAAAGATTGACATTAACATCACAATCAATAATCTCATAATATAATCTCATGTTAACTCTACTAACATCATTAAACCATTAAAGCATGTGAAACAATAATCAGAAAACCACATCACACAATAATAGTTGTCGCTCAATAGTAACGATCAAAACATCATAACAAAATGTGTCCAGTATCACAATATCTACAACCAAATAAAGCATAAAGCAAACTGAACAAGAAGAATAACGAAGGGGTATTACACATAAATTTATATATACATATATATACATATAGACATATGTCATGTACATTATGTACATGTATGTATGTACACATGTGTACATACACACATACACATATATGCATGTACATGCACATATATACATGTATATGTACACACATACACACATATATGTACATACACATGTATATATAAATATGTGATAGATTTTAAAGATAATTTTTACTTTAGTCTCATTTTTTGGAAGAGAGTTTTGATAAGTTTAAATTACAAATGAGCTTATTAAATTGTAATCTTGCATTGTACGAGCTTTGAATTGTGAATTGAACTATGAAACTTAGCTTGAACAAAGAATTGATCATGAATCAAAACATGATAAGAATTGTGTTTCTTGCATTGAAACCACAATGCATGAATTTGTCTATAATTTAATGAGATTTTATATAAACCATGAGCTTTGAATGTTAAATTTAGATTGGAATATGAGCTTGGCCCTAAAATGTGAGAATATGTTTAGAGATAAAATGATAATTTATATATAGGAAAGCTTTGACAAGACTAAATTATACAAGGAATTTAAACTTGATTTCTATTATTATGCATTGAAAATTTACTTGATTGCTATTGTGAGATTCTTGAATATAATTAATGGTTAATTTTATGTTTTTTATCTAATGAATTTTTAAATGGTTAATTATAAAGCCCGTTCAAAGCCAGTTTTGCAACTTTTATAAAATTTCATTTCTCTTAGGTTTCTATTATCATTTCCATTTTTGTTCCAAACATACGTTTGATGTTTTGATTACCTCTAGAGATCTATTTAATGCATACATATACATACACATATACACATGCACATGTGTGCGTACACACACACACACACACACACACACACACACACACATATATATATATAATGCATGTATGTATTGAAAGTCTCTTTGGAGTTGTCAATTTTCTTATGTTATCTAAGTTGTAGACTTGGTGAACTATTGAACATATCTAGATCTAGATATAACTTGAAATATCTCAAATTAGATATATTTAAAGTTAAAAATGTTTTACTTTTGAAACTTGAAAAGATTGTACTTTAAATTTATATATTTGTTTTAGTTTTGAAATTTGATTTAAATTCAAGTTTAACATTGAATGTATATTTTGTTTTAATGATATGAAGATCTATAGATTTACATATACATCTATATATATCATGGCCGATGAGGGATATCACCATTCCCCTCGTTCTAATCAAGAGGCTGAAAATAGATCAAATTTATATCAGGATAGTATTGCTAGATTAAATAATGCTCTAAAATGTTTAGAGCAAACAATTCACAACTCCCCCAATTTGGATAATCAAGATAGATTAGTCGCTATTAGAGATGAGATTCATTGAATGATCCAGAAAATTTAATTATTCAACCCTTATGATGAGATTAGCATTGAGAAATTTTATTGGTCTCTTTCTAGGAGTGTTACTGGCACAATGAACTATAGAGAAGTTTCCAAATTAGTTTTGACGAAAAATGTGTTAACCATGTTCCCTCATTATAGAAGACAAAATAGAATTAGAGACTATGTGGTTATGAGGTGTGTAGATCCTCTTGTTGTTCCATTCATATACCCTAGATGGTTGGCAACGTATCATAGATGGCCTCACAATGATGAGCTGCCAGGATATTTTGTCAAACAGTTATATGCAAAATTTTATTTACAGATAGATGTGGATTACACATCTCATCCTGAGCATGTTGGCCAAGGTAAAGGCCATTTTTATGACAAATCATAGTTTAGACATCCAGGTTTTCCACCGCCTGTGGACAAGAGGGAATTAGTTTGCCCAAATCTTTTGGTTTTACCAAAACACGTGGAATTGGCAGCAATAGGGGAGTCAGCAACATGCTCCACTCGATCCATGATTATTGATAACATTGCCTCTGTTATGATATAGATTGATCAGATGTCATTTGATTGAGTTGGTAGATACTTATTACGCCTACGGATCAACATTCCTCCCATAAAGGCTACATCAACATCTTATGATCCATTTATTCATGCCGATATACTTACTCCTTTAGATATCGAGCATATGAACCGCACAACTTTGCATAATGTGTGAAGAGTCTCAGTTTTGGATTTACTAGTAGCATATCAAGTCATCAGTGAGAACCATGGGATCTCTCTTGATTGTGTACATGAAGTTATTAGACAACGATATCCTAGTACATATTCGAGTAATGGGGTGGAAAATCCAAGGGATATTCCAGAGCAGCCTATAGGATCCCATGCACATCATGTTTCTATTGATCCTTTAGCTTGTCTAGGTCGTCAGGATGTTACAGATCACATTTCTCAGGTTATTGTGGCACCTGATGTTGTCCATGGTGCATATACCCAGCTTCTTTTTGGAACTGATACTATACATGCTACAAATCCCCCTACAATGTCCTTGCATTCTTATGATCCTTGTGACATTGGTAGAGCCATCGATCAAGCACAATAGGTACTTGAATAATTTATATATATACATTTAATTGTGTTCTAAAAAAATACGTACGATATATGTTTAATGTATTTTAAAGTCTAGTTGTTTAACTCTTGATTCAAATTGTGTACTTGAAAATTTTCAAGCAGTATGGTGATTTGTCAAAGTTTTGAAATTTGGCACATGATGGTGATCCCATGCAACACACAACTAAGGTACATTTAAATAATTTTACATATATGTACACACACACACACACACATATATATACATGCATTACTTAAATTAAATTTTAAAAGTTCATGTGTGCACACGTACTTGAACACATGCAAGGCTTAGGGCATAGATCCAGAGAGCTTGGATCGAGACATGGATCCAAATATTTTGGAAATTTGGCACATGATGGTGATCCCATGCAACACATAGCTGAGGTAAATTTAAATAATTTTATTTAAAATTTTATTACTCGATCTGTAAGTTTGAACACATTGAAATTTTGTACACATACAAGTTTAGATAATTTTACATATATGTACACACACATATATATACATGTATTCAAAATTAAATATAAGTTCATGTGTGTACTTGAACACATGCAGGGTTTGGGACAAGGCTCAAGACACGGATCTAGAGAGCTTGGATTGGGACATGGATCCACACATCTTGGATCAGGAGAGGGATCAATCCATGGATCGAGGGAGAGATCGGGCCATGGAGCGAGGGAGAGATCAAGGGAGAGATCAAGGGAGAGATTAGGCTAGAGATCTAATGATTATATTCACAGTAGATATCCCTCTCTTTGATATATTTTAAAAATATTATGGTTTGAGATTAAACTATTATGAGTTGTCCAAACACTTTTTATGATTTATGTACATCACATTACATACATGTTTATGTTTTATGGTATATACACTCAAGTTATGATTTACATCACATTCACATGCACATGTTTATGTTTTATGGTTTGAATAGGTTTCTTATCACATTATTATGGTTTTCAAACACTTGTTACATCTATTTACATCTTGCAAATTATTATGGTTTTATTTATTTAGCAGGTTTGTACAGGTTTATTTAAATTTAAATTATGGTTTTTTCACACTTGTTATACATCTATTTACATCGTGAAATAAAAAGGTTGGACTATCTTATGGTTGCTATTTGTAAATATAAAAATATGGACATGTATGTAATTAATTTTATAAATATAAAAATGAATTTGTCTAAATAAATAGGTCAAGAAATAGAAAAAATTGAATGCAGATTTATGTACAAGAGATTAATGCTATATTTAAGTGAAACATAAAAATTCAATTGAAAATAGATACTTCTTGAATTCTTAGCTCTAAATTTGTTCATATTTAAAGGTTATGAATACAAGTTTACTTAATTTACAAGATGAACTATTGAATTACTAGAGTAGTACCTCATATGTGTAAATATTGAAATAATTTGTATCTTCACTCTAAAAGTGAATTAATCTCAAAATTAACATACTTTAACACTTTAGCCATTTAAGAAAAAATATATTCTGGACACACATGACAAGATCGAAAAGAAAATATTTTTTTTTAAGAATGGGCTTGATTCATCTATCTTCATCCTTATACTTCCCCTTAAGGGAAGGAGCATCCAATCCCAAATTTGCATTGTGGGATGGGATTTTAATAAATCCACATGACATCGGGTCAATACTAAGGAGGGATCACAACCCCATGATTTGGAAGAATCACAAATTTTAATCGATTGCGTTTGTTCATCATACATTATTCTATTTCTCTCTCCAACCAAATTCAACTTGATTTTTGTATATACTTCTCCTTTAATATTCTACCATTCCTTCATACTAATCAAAGGTTACTAAATATTTCATCTTGAAATTGAACAAACATGTTTGAAATAAAAGTAGAAAAGTAAAAATTAAAAGGAAGGGAAGAACATGGTTTTGGTGGATGATACATAGATGTCCATCATTTCAGTAATTAGCTTTTAACCATAAATCAAAGCCAATTATTAGTGGATGAAAATTGGTATTTTAATGAAAAAATTAAAGTTTATGAATATAAAGAAAATTAAGGAAAGCTACAAGTAAACTTAAAATTCATAACGTTTTTACCCCTCCAAAATAAATTTGAGATAGATGTTCATAAACTATTCAAAATCAGAATCCTAAGTCATCCTTTGTGCTGCCTCCTTGGCCAAGATTTTTTCTATGGCCTTTGATTTTTCCTGAAACTTGGAGCCCTAAATGCCACCCCCCATTTTCGTTGGCACTCATCAAACTTATCACTGAAATTGGCCTGCAAAAATGAACAAATACAATTGTATACCATTAAAAATTGAACCATTTCTTTCAGCTGCTAGCATTAATAGATAAATAGTATGCATCACAAAAGTATGCATGTCCTCTTAATTGCATGCACACCTTTATTGCTTCAACAATCCTGCTAAATTCCAATTTCAATGATAAGTTTGATGCTCGTACCGACGGCAATGGGGATGTGGCATTATGGGCTCTAAGTCTCAGGTGAAATCAAAGGCCATGGTCCAGAAATTCTTGGCCGAGGATGACTTAAGATTTTAATTTTGAATATTTTATGAACATAGATATCTCAAATTTGTTTTGGACCTAAGTTTAAAACTGTCATACAAATTGTTCTTGTTTAACTGCCAGATTGTTTTTTTGAATTCTAGAAAATATTGCTAGATGTTATATTGTCATTGTTTAGCTATAAGGTTGTAACCTGTCGACCTATCACATTTAGAGAAAATTGTTTTGAGGATATTAAATTTTCCCCTTGTTAATTGTAACTTTTTATTTATGCATTATATGTTCTCTTTCCAAAGGAAATTTTTATGTGATAGTTAGGGTTATTATGGATGATAATGATAGTGATTACATGGATGAATTCGACGTGACATGATTAGAATGAGATAGGATGGATTAGAGACATGATATGGATTAAATTATTTGGGTACATGATTAAGATAAGGTGGATAATTAAATAATGATTAGGGCACGAAAATAATTTGCTTGGATGATTATATGAGCATGATTAGGATTAGAATGGTGATTATTAGAACATGATAATTAATTATTAGGAAGGGATGATTACATGGATAAATGGGCTATTAGGTTACTTGGCGATTAAAGATGATTAGGATGAGGGGGGACACTTAGGATGAAAATAATAATTTTATAGGATGTAACATATTAGGATATGAAAATGGATGATCAAAAATTTGAAGGTGAATAAGTAAGGTCTTATTAGTTCAAAAATTTGAAGGTGAACAAGTACGGTCATTCCATGTCAAACATACATTTATACAATCAAGGAATAGATGATTTAAAGGAATTTCTAGGGAAAATGTGAACTTTTTAATTTAGTCACTAGGTTTCAAGTAAATTGCATACATATACATGTGTACATGACCTAAGATTCAACAAATGAAATTGAAGATTCAAGTGACCTTAAAAAATAATTCCATGTTTCCAACATATAATTTTTAATGCAAAATTGGAAATAGATGATTTAAGGGAATTTAGGCAAAATGTTTGAAAATATTTTTAAAGTTACTAGGTTTTGTATCAAGCATATATATGATCTAACATACATATTTAAGTGGAGTTTCAAGTTCAAGTAAATTATGCAATAAAAGATTCTTGAACTAAATTAAGAATACCATATGGAACAAATTTATTTATACAATTCCAAAAATAAATGACCAAGCCTTTGAAAAAACCATTCTAAATCACGCCGCATGTCTAATAAATATAAATATATAGATCTATAAAAAGTTTGAGTACACACACACACACACACACACACACATATCCAACCAATGTACATGTACACATATATCCAACAAACAACTTAAAGCTCCTGGTACATAAAATCTGGATCCTCTCTATTTTTAATTATCTCTAAAAAATTTTCATGATCTTCAATAGGAAACCTCCACTTTTTTTTGGCACATCCTTTTTAGGTAAAGTTTCTAAATTTTATTATTTTTCTATAACTAAGTGACTGTAATGTAGAACCTTTTTTCTTGGCATATAATCAACAAATATAATACCATTTTTATCTATCTTTATTTGTTGATAATATGTGCCTTCAATAATGATTGATCCGATGGGATACTCTTGTCCATCACCATCTGTCATCAATTCCACCAATTTGATTTCTGGTTGCATACATCTTAGTAAATACTAATCTACACCTTACGCATTGTCAAGATCTGCAACAACAGTGAAAATATCTCATGTACACACACCACATGTAAAGTAAACACAAAATTTGAAAATATATTTTTAATTAATTTTAACTAAATTAAACACATGCTTGAAACTTATTTAAACATAGAATATATTTAAATCAATTTTAACTAAATTAATCAATATCCATACTTGTAACAACTAAATCAGATACACGTTCATAATCAGTTGAATGTAGAGGATATTAGACATCGACATTGTCATCTTTAGCAAAAGGAGGCATTAATATTAATTGTTTCATTTCCCATTGTGAAACATACCCATCTCTAATATTCTCACATTGAACAATATTTGCATTGTTCTCAATGCAATCAACACAAAAACATGATTTTTCTCTCACATTAATTGCATAAGGCTTACTACTTCCCATTGTCATGATTTGATGCAAAATTCTAATACCATGAATTGCTTGATAATTATAAGGACTTGATCAATCAATATCTATAAATTCAAATTTGAAAATTCTTGATTAAAAATCATGTACACTTGAACTTTGAAATTCAATTTTTTTAACAAATTTTGACTAGATGTACCTGTAACTTCCCAAAAATACCGTATGTTGTATGTTGATTTGCGAGTGAAAAAATGACTTTTACACCATTCAAAAATTTCATTTGCATTCCATATGGCATTATCTGCAAGTACACATGTTCACACAATTTGTTAGGTCTATTACTTTAAAGGAACTCACAATAATTTTTAATTTAATTTAAATACATATTTAATCTTTTCAAAAATATATCTACATTCCATATATATATATATATGGATGGTGAAAGTTACCAACAAGTTCATGTTGACAAAGTGCACGCTTCACACATGCTCTTGCTCTCCTTTTCCATGTCCACTCATAAAAATTCCACAAAAAGTTGTTGCTGCATCTAGCATCTTGATGGCTTAACCAAACAAAATCTTTTGAATACTTAATTGTCTTGCATGAAGTTACAAATAATTACACTAAAAATAAATTATCTCTTCAATTTTTTTATATATATATAAGTACAATTAGACAATTTAAGTCTCAAAATTAAAAGTAAATATAAATAAATAAAATTAAAAAAAATAATGTACTTACCAGCACATCCATTAGACCACATCTAGTGTTGTTCTTGATTTATGCCACATCGTCTCAAGTCTTCAAAAAATATTTTGAAACAATGAGCTACATAGCTTTTATCATGATTCGTATCATCACTGATATAAGAGTGAACCTCTTTGATGATATTTCGATCATCTTTTCTACTTTGTATTCCATCACCCTCTAACTCGGCATGCCTATAGAAAACTTGCAGAAAGATTGCAACTTTCTCTGAATGATAATTTGACTTTGAATCTCAATTTGAGGACTAAATGTATAGTTCTCAGAGAAATATACAATAAAGACAATACAACCTGGTGGAAAGCAATTCTTTGAATCATGAAATTTATTAGCTTGTCATCTTGTACCATGACAATGTTGGATATGTGGATATATGATATTGCAAAATTTACTCATGAATTCATTGTAAGGCAATCCACTCTCTTTGAGAATAATTTTTTTGGCCTCAACTCTTGACTTTGTTAAGTATGTCTCATATTCAAATCTCTTCCAAACAACTTGCATTTCATTGTTGTCAACATGTAAAAGATTCTTCAAATCTCCAGAATCATTACATAAATTTTTTATACACTAAACATTGAATTATTTCGAATCTTTTAATTTTTCGCATACAAGAGACTTCACAAATTGTGTTGTACTTCCAGGGATGGCTAAATTTCGATCAATTGTTGTCATAGATTTTCTATATGATTGTAGGTGTAGATCAAATTCAAGATGATCTCGACAATAATTTTCACGTACTTTATTTATACGTACAAATGATGGTCGTAGTGTCTCAAACATCCTTTGAAAAATCTTCACATTTGAAGAATCTTGCTTGAATTCTTCAAAAAGTTCACTTTGTGTTGTATCTATAAAATGTTTTGGATGAGAAGTTTTTGTACCATCTTCACCTATTATTTGCATAGTATCCCTTCTATTGGATGAAACACGAGAGTGAGTAGTCCAATATTCAACCACCCATTTCTTTACATCTTCTGAAATTCTATCTTTTTGGGGAACCCTACAAATATTTACCCAATTTTTCTCAAATTTTTCATCCATTTCATTTCTCTTTTCAATATACCTTTGAACGGTTCTCCTAGAAATATTTAGTAATTCATAAATTTCTTGAACTTGTCTTTTATGTGATAATTTCTTACTAGAAATTACAATCATCAACACTCTATGTGCAACACTTAGATCACTAGATCGACTCTTTTTTTCAATACATTCTAATGCTTCTTGCAAGTTTTCAACAATTGTTTGTTTTAAATCTGATGACTTTTTCCTATTATCAACCCCTAACAACTCCAAAATAGGGGTCATTTCTTTTCATCTAAATAACTTTGCAACTAACTGTGCTCTTCCAATTAGAGATTTTTCTTCAAAAAAATCATCCCATATTCTTTTTAAGTGTAATTTCAATGTTCTTTAAGATAACATATGTAATGCACCACATCGCAACCCTAGAGGAAGTTGCAATTAACTACTCAAACAGACTAATTTTTTGTTTTGTTTAAGTATAATAGCATGCAAGTTAACTACCCATTGCAAACAACCCCTAAGATTACGAGACTGATTTTACTTTAAGACCCAAACAAAAAACATGAATGGAAACCATAACATTCATTTACTTAATAAATTAGAAACATATACATTCCATACATGATAAATTACATCAAGAATAGGAGATACCATGTGATTTCATCTAAAAATAATTAAACAATAATATTACATCTCTCATTCCCCGAATGAGGTAAATCTAATAAGCATGATTACAAATTACAACTTTCCACCTTGATAACAAATGAGGGGTAATAAATTACAAGATCAACTGAAATGAATAAAGCATGAAAATAAACTAGATCCCATGAGCTATCCAACTAGAAATCTCATCCACATGAACAAGAAGAAAACCCAATGGAGTAAGGTGCACGTTCCACCCAACCAAGTGGTTCTCGAAGGCCCAACCCCCGTGCTAGGAGATAGTAACAAGGATTCCTAACCAAGACCATCTACCTCTAGACACAGGCTAACTCAAAACTGAACTGAAACATATTCAAATACAACGTTACTTATCACAATGGTTACAATTCTTCCATAATTACACAATCAATTACATCACTGATACATACATACTGCTGACTTAGGAGAAGTGTCATCACAATGTTACATGGGTTATCCTGGTAAGTCTTCCTAGGCCCCGACCCCCATCTGGGTTATCCTAGTAACCTCTAACAACTTTCGACCCCTCATGCAAAACAATGTAGAATCATTTATCTCTCGTAAAGACAAGATAGTGATCTTGCCATTCCAAGCCTTCTCGTCTCATCCCAAGTCTATACAAGCCCTTGCGTCCATGAGTGAGGCATACTTATCTTTGTTAAGTGTTTGATACTACCTAATCCTCTAATTAGTTTAATTGCATTATCACTGGATTAACTAACTTATAATGAGTTATTTTGGCACCACTTTGTGTGTCGGCCCTCATCGCAAGCCACTCCTCTAAGGATATTGAATCCCCATCCACGACATACAGTAAACACATCCCTGTTCGTGATAATCGGGTAACAAACTGGATATAGTTAGACGCACTACCCAAGGCAATCCAAAGGTTGACTAACATAATACGACAACCCACATAACTGAAAACCCCATCTAAAAGACTTATTAACCCCTATCGCACAATTTCTCCCAAGCGGAAATGAAAACAATTTACAATTAAAATGAGCAATTAAACAAGAATCAAATCTACTTTGGATTTACTAAATCCACTTCCTATATTAACATTCAGTAATTTATTGCCTTAATAAAAGTGAATTAATAACATGTCTTTCAAACAAACTATGAAATTAAACTCAATATTTAATTCCCTAAATGCTATAAAATAATCATTTACTTCCATGATTCAAAACATATCATTTAAAACAAATAACTATTGGTCTTTTGCCAAAATATTTAAAAAAAATAAATAATCAAACGATCTCGTTATTAAACCATATACTTATAAATCCAATATTTTCCCTTTCAAATATATATTATTTAAAAATAAAATCAATAATTAGACTAAGAACACAATAATTATATTTCCTCTAAAATATTTAAATCATGCCATTATTTAAATCAATATTTTAATATATGTATATATTTAAAAATATATATACATATATATATAAAATAATATATATACATAATATATACATCTTCATATGATATATATATACTTATGTGTATATATTATTTATATTATATATATATTTGATTATTTAATATATATATGTCAATATTCCAATATTATATATTATAATATTAAATATTAATATATATATTATTAATCAATATATATTAATATTTTAATATCATAAAAATACAATATCAAAATATTAATATTAAAAAAACTGAAATTACAAAAGTCAAGCACGATTTTCTAGGGAACCGCACACACATTGGTTTAGGGCTAGGTCAGCGACTACACAACCGACCATGGGGCAGTGGTTGTGCTATGCACAACTGACCACCATTGTTGGTGGCGCGGTTGTGCTATGCACAACTGACCACCATTGTTGGTGGCGCGGTTGTGCTTAGCACAACCGAACACCCAACAATGTTGGCGGTTGTGTTAGTAGCGGTTGCGGGGGTATGGGGAATGCGCTGGGTGCGACTTCCCCCCACACGCCTCCCATGGGGGTGTAGTGGTGGTGAGCCCCCAGTGACTCCCCTAAAATTCATTTTTTTAAAAAATAATCTTTTTAGCAACAAAAAACCGTACGGATTAAATCTATGATTTTGCCAAGGTTAGTAATTTTTTTTGATAGCATCACCCCCATTAATTAATATATATAATATATATATATATGTATGTATATATATATATATACATATGTATATATATTTATATATTCACAAAATGAATTTGCAAAATTAATTGAGAAAACAAACTTAAAATAACAATTTTCAATCAAGAACACCATTTTTTTTCCTTGAAGAAGTTCATTTCCAAACATAGGTTTTTTTCAAATTTTGAAGCAAGATTTAAATGGGTTTGTTTTGCAAATCATACAGGTTTTCAATATTTTCAAACAACACAATGAAAAATTGAGAAACCTTTCAAAATGAAAACTAATTAAATAAGAAGAAAACCTGAATTCAAAAGCTTGAAAGGTTTACAATGGTGCTTTGGATTCCTCCTCTGATTCTAGCTCCTCCAACAGATCCAACTTCTTTCTCCAAATCCAAAATCCCAACAACAATTTTCTTTCTTCCCTTCTTTTTCCATTTTTTAAAGCTTCCCTCAAAACTCATGAAAAATCCAAATAATAAAGAAAAATCCTCAAATATCTCATCAACCACCCTCATAAATTTTCAAAAACATAATAGCAAATATCTCTATTTTTAAATTTTTGCATTTAAAATTTTCTAAAAATGCAATTTAAAACCTTTTTCTTTAATTTTCAATTTCAAACAATATATCCATAAATTTCAAAATGAATAACTTAATTTATATCAGCACAATTAATTTAATTAATCAATAAAATAAATCTAATCCAAGATTAAATTATTTATTAATTAAATTAAATCACATTACTAACATAAAACCGAATAAATTTAATCAACAAATTAACTACAAAAGCATATATTTACCTTTATAACATGCAATTAAATAATAAAAGTGAATGAACAAATAAATTTAATCAACAACTTAACCCGACTAAAACCCGATGACACACTATGACCAGGGTGATGAATTGGCATGAAAACCTAGCTACTATCTCCCAAACGAATACCGTTGGCCAATGGACATGCTCAAACCTGTGAAACCAGGTGGATTCAATGTCCTGTACCTGTCAACTTGCGAACAAAGAGTATATCCACATACATATATATATCACAATTAAAACACACTGTGAAGAGGAAAATCATGGAATCACAGGGCGCTCACAAGCGAGTGATGCAATCCCGTCCCCTTCACCAATACAATGTAACTAACTGATGAATCTAACATCAATAATTTAATCAAAACATAAAGCATCATTAATTCAAATATCCACTTATGTTAATCTAAAGCATGCCATAATGATAACATCTGAATAAAATACCATCACATCAAAATATAACATTCACATCGCTTTACAGATAGCGATCAAATAGTAACTGAGTGCCATAGTTAAAGTGCTAACAAAAAATAAAGCATAACAAAATAGAACACTGTTTGATGAAAGAGCAAAATGGAGGGGTATTACATCCTTCCCCCTAGGGTCAGGCTTACTCCTAGAAGCCTGCGAACAAATAGGGATAGAGCTCCCTCATTCTAGCTGTATCTTCCCAAGTGGATGACATGTCATCCCTAAGATCCCACTAGATCCTAACCTGATCAATATCTCGCCCTTGAAGAGTGAGGATTTTGTGCTCCATTATGGCCACGGGCTCCAAAGCCAGCTGCCTGTCCTCTACCTGTAATGCATTCCAATCAAGGACATGAGAAATGTCTAGATGATATGACCAAAGAACTGAAACATGAAATACATTGTGAATACGCAAGAGAATGGGAAGTAAATTAAGGCGGTAAGCAACTGATCCAATCTTCTCAAGTATCTCGAAAGGTTCGACAAAGCGAGGCACCAACTTAGAGCCCTTCTAATAACGGATTGGACTCTTTCGCGGATGCACCCACAAGAAGACTCTATCACCTACAAAAAATTGACAATCCACTCTATGCGCATCCACATACTTCTTCTGCCTATCCTATGTTGCCACCAAGTGCTCTCTAATCCTATCCACCTGTTGCTCCATATCCTGCAACATCTCAAGACCCAAAACTACTATGCCCTCTAGTTGATCCCAACTCAAGGGAGTACGACATGGTCTCCCATACAATTCTTGGAATGGAGGCATGCTGATAGAACTCTGGAAACCATTATTATAAGTGAACTCTACCAAATAGAGATAATCTTCCCATCGTGTCTTCTGGTCCATCACATACATACACAACATATCCTTGAGGATCTGATTGACCCTCTCGGTCTTTCCATCTATCTCTAGGTGATAGTCTGAATTGAAGTTTAACTGTGTCCCCATCGCATGCTGTAATGAAGTCCAAAGAGTTGAGGTGAACACTGGATCCTTGTCAGAAATAATTCGATGTAGAATTCCATGTAACCTAACTATGTCCTCCATGAACACTCTGGCTAGGGACAATGTAGTATAGGAAGAATGCATAGGTGGAAATTTTGCCACCTTTGTCAACTTATTCACTGTCACCATAATCGCATCATGCCATCTCGAAGAGTTGGGTAAACCAACAATGAAATCTAATGAGGTTATATCCCACTTCCACTCTGGTACTAAATACGGTTGTAAAAGCCCTGCTGAATGCTGGTGTACAGCCTTCATCCGCTGACACTCTAGGCATCGCGACACATAATCTACAATATCATGTTTCATTCCTGGCTAGAAATACAACTGACATAAATTTTCATGCATCTTCTTCACCCTAGGATGGGCTGAATAAGGTGTGGATATCGATTCCTGATGGTCACTTTATTCAACTGTCAGTAATCAATACATAAACAGAGTGAACCATAATTCTTCATGAAGATAACTGGTGCTCCCCATGGAGAAAAACTAGGGTGAATGAAGCCCTTTTATAACAACTCCTCAAGCTGCAAGTGAAGCTCTTTCAGCTCCTGGGTGGTCATACGATAGGGAGCTCGTGAAATGGGTTCCGATCCAGGTACAAGGCCTATCTTGAAATCTATGTCCCTCTGAGATGGAATCCTTGGAATCTCATTTGGAAAGACATTAGAATACCCCTGAAGAATGGGGTGACTATCAAGAGAAACTTTCTCTTCTCCACCTCCTAACTCCAAATCATCCACTGTAATAGAAAATAATTGGCAACCCTGACACACACACCTTCTCAATGGAATAGTTGAGATGACCCTCAAGGAAATCGCCCTTTGAACTCCCACTATTTCTACCTCTCTGCCAGATGCATCAATGCATCGAATCGACTTACGTCGACAATCTATGACCACATTATGCGCCTCTAACCAATCCATCCCTATGAAAACGTCATAAGAACCTAGTGGAATAACTCGAAGGTCCAATGTAGTATGGAGAGGTCCAACCTCCAATCTACACTCTGGTACAAGGGAATGAGATGCAAATTTTGCACCTGAGGCTAACTCAACCTGCCACCTATCGACTTACCTTACTGCACCCAGTCTACATCATGTCATGATGAAAGAAGAAATGAAGGAGTCTGACACTCCATAATCAAACAAAATAGTATTTGGGTTACCTAAAACATACCATATGTCTCGACCATGGTACCCTAATGCTCTGCCTAGTGGTTATCAACCATTGGGAAACACGATGCCCTTTTCCTACATCTCCAACTATCGGATCAAATGCCACTGGTCCCTGAGAAAATATAGATGCACCCCTGTTGGGACACGTTCTAGCTATGTGACCCTACTGGCCACATGCAAAACACCCTGTACCTCTGCCATAGCCCCTGCCTCCAAGTAGTGTGCTAGACTGCTGTGGACTACCGCTGAAGGTGGACTTAGAACTCTGTGCTGGATGATGCAAGTTGAAGTGTTTCACATACCTCATGTTCCTGTCCCCTACCTCTGCTAGAAACCTTTACGTTTCCCTAGAGAAACCTGTTGCTATTGGCCACTCTGCGATGGTCCTTGCTATGACCTAGAAGGTGCACCTCCCTGAGGCTGACCTCCTCAAGCACTAGATCCTATTGCTAAACCGTTGCCAATCTGAACACCCATCTGGCCTCCTAGTGCCATGGCCAAATTATCCTCAACAAGGCAAGATTTCTCCACTGTTATCTCCATGGTTTGGGTTCGAAAACCCTCACACCTCTACTAAGACAAGAATTTAAGCCCCTAACAAAATGGTGGACCAACATACTCTCATCATCTCTTATCCCTGCAAACTACTTGAGCTCATAGAAGCATCACTCATACTGCTCAACTGACAAGGACAACTGACGCAAAGCATGAAACTCATCGCCTTTACGCTGACGCCAGTGCTCGGATAGGGAATGAGATTTGTACCACTCTAAGAAAATCTCCCAAGACACCGAATTAATATCAATATGGAGCTTCTACTCCTCCAACCTCCACCATGTGGATGTGAACCCTCACAGGTGCATGATAGCACACCGCACTTTGGTATTGATGACGTAGGGATACATAGAAAAAAACCTATCAAGGTCTATAAGCCAAGTCTCGGCCTCTAACCTTGTGCCTGCTCCATCATATATGGGTGGATGTGCCCTGAGAAAATATCTCATATGCACCTCAGACTAAGATGGGACTTCCCTCACAACAAGATTACCCTGAACCTCGACCGACCTCTGACCAAGGAGTGCTAATGCCTCCTCAAGTGCTCTACGCACAACCTCAATCCTTGGAGGATTCTACTGCTGATCATTGACACCTGGGGAATTCTACGATGCTTGATATTCTTCCTGGTTTGGAATAAGTGGAACAAGAGGAGGAGATTCATGATGACTCCCATCACGACCACCTAGACGGCCACATCCATGCCCTCTACCTCTTCCACGTCTGGGAGACATAATCCTGCACAAACACATCAAGGTATTAGGCAAGGTACATAACTTAGAAAAAACCTACACAACTAAAAGTCTAATGGGTTCATCATAATCCCAGAGTAACTAGTGTTTAAACCCGGGCTTTGATACCATGCATAATGCCCCGCCTCGTAACCCTAGAGGAAGTTGCAATTAACTACTCAAACAGACTATTTTTTGTTTTATTTAAGTACAATAGCCTGCAAGTTCACTACCCATTGCAAACAACACCTAACGTTATGATACCAAGTTTACTTTAGGACCCAAACAAATAACATGAATGGAAACCATGACATTCATTTACTTAATAAATTAGAAACACATACATTCCATACATGATAAATTACATCAAGAATAAGAGATACCATGTGATTTCATCTAACAATAATTAAAAAATAAGATTACATTTCTCATTACCCAAATGAGGTAAATCCAATAAGCATGATTACAAATTACAACTTTCCACCTCGATAACAAATGAGGGGTAATAAATTACAAGATCAATTGAAATGAATAAAGAATGAAAAGAAACTGGATCCCACGAGCTCTCCAACTAGAAATACTGTCCACACGAATAAGAAGAAAACCCAACGGAGTAATGTGCACGTTCCACCCAACCAAGTGGTTCCTGAAGGCCCACCCCCCATGCTAGGAGATAGTAACAAGGATTCCTAACCAAGACCATCTACCTCTAGACACAGGCTAACACAAAACTAAACTAAAACATATTCAAATACATTACTTATCACAATGGTTACAATGCTTCCATAATTACACAATCAATTACATCACTGATACATATGTATTGTTGACTTAGGAGAAGTGTAATCACAATGTTACATGGGTTATCCTGGTAAATCTTCCTAAGCCCCGACCCCCATCTGGGTTATCCTGATAACCTCTAACGACTTCCGACCCCTCATGGAAACCAATGCAAAATCAGTTATCTCTCGTAAATACAAGATAACGATCAGGCCATTCTAGGCCTTCTCATCTTATCCCAAATCTTTACAAGCCCTTGCATCTATGAGCGAGGCATAATTATATTTGTTAAGTGTTTGATACTACCTAATCCTCTAATTAGTTTAATTGCATTATCACTGGATTAACTAACTTACAATGAGTTATCTTAGCACCACTTTGTGTGTCAGCCCTCATCGCAAGCCACTCCTCTAAGACAACACGTGGAAAAACTCCACAACCCAGGGGTACATAAGTGCGACCTAAGGATATTAAATCCCCATCCATGGCATACAATAAACACATCTCCATTCATGATAACCGGGTAACAAATTGGATATAGTTAGATGCACTACCCAAGGCAATCCAAAGGTTGACTAACATAATACGACAAACCACATAACTGAAAACCCCATCTGGAAGAATTATTAACCCCTATCACACAATTTCCTCCAAGAGGAAACAAAAACAATTTACAATTCAAATAAGCAATTAAATAGGAATCAAATATACTTTGGATTTACTAAATCCACTTCCTATATTAACATTCAATAATTTATTGCCTTAATAAAACTAAATTAATAATGTCTCTTTTAGACAAAATATGAAATTAAACTCAATATTGAATTCCCTAAATGCTATAAAATAATCATTTACTTTCACGATTCAGAACATATCATTTAAAACAAATAACTATTGGTCCTTTTCCAAAATAAAACATTTAAAAAAAAATTCAAACGATCTCGTTATTAAACCATATAGTTATAAATCCAATATTTGCCCTTTCAAATATATATTGTTTAAAAATAAAATCAATAATTAGACTAAGAACACAATAATTACATTTCCTCAATTATATTTAAATTATGCCATTATTTAAATCAATATTTTAATATATGTATATATTTAAAAATATATACACATATATTAAAATTAATAACACAACTCTATATATATAAAATAATATATATTTTTATATATATATTATATATATATGTTATATTATATATATATTATATATATATTTGATTATTTAATATATATATGTCAATATTTCAATATTATATATTATAATATTAAATATTAATATATATATTTTATTAATCAATATATATTAATATTATAAAAATATAATATTAAAATATTAATATTAAAAAAAAAACCAAAATTACAAAAGTCAAGCACGATTTTTTAGGGAACTGTGCACACATTGGTTTAGGGCTGGGTTGGCGACTACACATCCGACCAGGGGGCAACAGTTGTGCTATGCATAGTTGACCACCCAACAATGGCGATGACTGTGTTAACAACGGCCACGGGGGTATGGGGAGCGCGTTGGGCGTGGCTTCCCCCCACACACCTCCCATGGGGGTGTAGTGGGGGTGAGCCCCCAACGACCCCCTTAAAATTTTATTTTATTTTTAAATAAAATTTTTAACAACAAAAAACCCTACGGATTAAATCCACGATTTTGCTAGGATTAGTAAAAAAAATCATTTAAAAAAAATTGTGACAATATAATCCCCATTAATTAATATATATAATATATATATGTATTTATCGTTGTTGGTAGAGATGGCTGCCAATGGTCGATTTTCAGAGGAGCTAACTAGGGTTTGGCCTGGGCAACGTGTGCAGGGGAAGGTGCCTCAGGTGAATGACGCTCCTCACAGTTGCGACGTCAAAGAGCATGGTGGACGGGACAGGTGTTGTGCGGTTGTAGAGAAGTTTCTATCGGAGTTGTTGTGCCAGACCAAGACTTTGCAGGGGAAGCTTGGTTTTATTGAAGTGGATGGCACCTTCAGCAACATTGATGACATTGGCAGCGAGAAGGGAGATCTACGTAGGAGGACTGTGAGACGTGGGGGAGACCCGACTATAGGGAACAATGAACAGCCGCAGGGGCACTAGAAATTGGTGGCAGTGGGTAGGATTGGAGCAGGGAAGGAGCCCATTTTCCCCAGATCAGAGAGGAGATCGAGCCAAAACAAATGCTCTGGGGAGGCGAAAGGAGGGGTTCATGATTTTCATCCAGTTTTGAAATCAATTAGTATGGATTTAGCTGGGGAGTTGGAGCAAGAAGTCATCAGTAATGAAATGGATTTCTCTGGGTTGGGGCTGATTGGGAGGTTCAGGGGGTTCTGGCCAGGATTGAATGACCTTCATTAGTGGATCTCAAATTTTTGGAAGCCTCTTTTGAATGGGTATGTTCAGATCTATCTAATGTCCAAGGGGTTTTTTATTGTTATTTTTGAAAAAGAAATGGATAGGAAGAAGATCCTTTGTGATTTTCATTAGGATTGGAATGATAAACACATTTTGATGTTAAAGCCATGGCATTCAGGTTTCAACCTAGCAGTTGAAAATTTTGAGAGTATTTCCATTTGGGTGAGACTTCCCAATTTCCCATTGGAGTTCTGGTTTGATTCTTGTTTGGAAGCTATTGGAAACTCTCTAGGGAACTTTTTAATAGTGGTTGAAGATTCTTTAAATCTTTTACATTCGACTTATGCAAGAATCTTGGTTGAAATGAATGTGTCCAAGGTGCCTCCGGAGGAGATTAGGCTGAAGTGTTCAAAGGGTTGTTGGGTGCAGCCTTTGGACTATGAAGGGATACCATTTAGGTGTAGAATATGTCATCAAACGGGCCATATGGCAGCTGAATGTGCAAAAATCAGAACTAAAAATTCTGCTTCTTGGTGGAAAGATGCCTCTTCCCAGCACTGCACGGTGGAGAAACGGGGAAAAAAATAAGTGAGCCCACAACCTAAACAAACTGTGGAGGAGAATCAGACAAGTGTAGGAGAATAGCCTCAGATAAGAGAGATACTAAGGCAGGATGGGAAGACCCCAGGACAGGAGGCTAGATGGAAGGAGACATAGCTGGGGAAAGTGACCCCAATACAGGAGAAAATGATGGTAGAGAAGAGTGAATTAGAAATAGCCAAAAATGGGGTTGCAATACCTGAATGTAGAGAAAAGAAAGGAGAGTTGAGATCATAGGAGTTAAAGGATGGAGAATGGATGGCTGATGAACAACATCAACAAATAGGTTGCAGTTAGGTAGGAGCCTGGAGGAGCCCACGAGAACCTCTTCTGGACTGGCAATAGAAGGCAGCAAGGGTGGAGGATGGGTGGCAAACAGTACTGGGGAAGATATCAAAGAAGGATAAAAATAAAGCATTTGCAATGGTGTTGCGTTCTCAGTCCAAAGGAATATTTAACACAGTTTCAAGCTCTTGATCTGTTTTAAGATCTTCGAGGTTTGGGATGAAGTTTGTCAACATATAATGATGTGTTTTCTTATGGCTATGTGGGTTTACTATGGGGTTGGGGGGTTTGGTGTCTCGATGTCATCTTGGTTTTTGTTTGGGTTTTGAAAGGTCTTCTCTTGAAGATGTATTGGATTTGATCTTGTAATCTTTTCAAATTTATATCAATAAAAATAATATAACCTGTTACCAATCAAAAATAAAATAAAATATGTATGTACATATATATATCAGTATATATATACATATGAATATATATATCAGTATATATATATACATATGTATATATATATATATCAGTATATATATATATATATATACATATGTATATATATATATATCAGTATATATATATATATATATATATACATATGTATATATATTGATATATTCACAAAATGAATTTGCAAAATTAATTGAGAAAACAAACTTAAAATAACAATTTTCAGTCAAGAACATCATTTTTTTCCTTGAAGAAGTTCATTTCCGAACAAAGGTTTTTTTTCAAATTTTGAAGCAAGATTTAAAATGGGTTTGTTTTGCAAATCTTATAGGGTTTCAATATTTTCAAACAACACAATGAAAAATTGAGAAACCTTTCAAAATGAAAACTAATTAAATAAGAAGAAAACCCGAATTCAAAAGATTGAAAGGTTGACAATGGTGCTCTGGATTTCTCCTCTGATTCCAGCTCCTCCAACAGATCCAACTTCTTTCTCCAAATCCAAAATCCCAACAACAATTTTCTTTCTTCCCTTCTTTTTCCAAATTTATAAAGCTTCCCTCAAAACTCATGAAAAATTCAAATAATAAAGAAAAATCCTCAAATATCTCATCAACCACCCTCATAAATTTTCAAAAACAGAATAGAAAATATCTCAATTTTTCAATTTTTGCATTTAATTTAAAAAAAAAATGCAATTTAAAACTTTTTTAAAAAATTTTCAATTTCAAACAATATATCCATAAATTTCAAAATGAATAATTTAATTTATTTCAGCACAATTAATTTAATTAATCAATAAAATAAATGTGATCCAAGATTAAATTATTTATTAATTAATAAATTAAATCACATTAGTAACATAAAACTAGATAAATTTAATCAACAAATTAACTACAAAAGCATATATTTACCTTTATAACATGCAATTAAATAATCAAAGTGAATGAACAAATAAATTTAATCAACAACTTAACCCGACGACACACTATGACCAGGGTGATGACTTGGCATGAAAACCTAGCTACTATCTCCCAATCGAATACTGTTGGTCAACGGACACGCTCAAACCTGTGAAACTAGGTGGATTCAGTGTCTTGTACCTGTCAACATGCGAACAATTAGTATATCCACATACATATATATATCACAATTAAAACACATCGTGAAGAGGAAAATCGCGGAATCATAGGGTGCTCACAAGAGAGTGATGCAATCCCGTTCCCTTCACCAATACAGTGTAACTAACTGACGAATCTAACATCAATAATTAAATCAAAACATAAAACATCATTAATTCAAATATCCACTTATGCTAATCTAAAGCATGCCATAATGATAACATATGAATAAAATACCATCACATAAAAATATAACATTCACATCACTTTACAGATAGCGATCAAATAGTAACTGAGTACCATAGTTAAAGTGCTAACAAAAAATTAAGCATAAAAAAAGAGAACATTGTTCGATCAAAGAGAAAAACGGAGGGGTATTACCACATATCTTCAGATGAAATATTATTGAAAATAGAATCCTCATCCATCTCCTTTAGATTTTCCATACCATATTTCAAAAAAATTCTATTATTAGGTTCAGTTTGTTCTTGTACCTGTACCTCACCTTGGTCATCAATATTTTCCATGGGTTTTTCTTCATGAGATGTTCCTTCACTTGCTTTTCTCTTCCTCTGTCTTATTCCTGTTCGATCATACTTTCTTGATCTAGTCCTTTTACATGCCATCACAAATTGCACTCAAATTTGAATTCACCTGCATACAAATTTGTACACACATGATCTTTCAATGAAACATGTACACTTAATATTGCATCAATATCTAACACTCAAAAACAAAGGAATAACATAGAATTGGCGATCAATAATAATGAATTGTAAGAATATAAACGGTGAAAAAGAAATTCAAATGAATTCATGAAAAAAAAAAACATAATCAATTAAATAAGTTCAAGATCAATGTACGTTCAATTATAGCTCTCCTATTGTTTAAATACATTTTCTTTTGTTGAAATAAGTCTTCTAGATTGTTGAAATAAACCTTCTTTTATCGAAATAAATCTTCTAACTTGTTGAAATAAACCTTATTTTGTTGAATTTTGTTGAAATGAGCTTTCCTTATTCAAAATCAGTCTTCCTTGGTTGAAATATATTTTACTGAATTTACTTGAGTTGAAAAATATAAACAATTTTTTTATATTTTACATCGATCATTTTTGGTTGTCACTTTAGGCCAAGCATTTTTTGTCTGAGCATGTCTCGGCCAAGTAGGTTTTTGCCGAAACATGCTCAGCCAAACATGTCTAGGTGGCATCCTACATGGCAGCTAACTCACCTTTTTTCAATTTTTTTTGAAACATTCAACTTTGGCAGAGTGTTTCTCCTATCAGAATTATTTTTCTGCAAGAAAACAAAAATACCCTTTTGTAGAGCTCAAAGTGGTGAATCCAAATATATAATTTTTTTAATATTTTAATTAGTTTTAATATATGTTATTTTTAAAATAATGCAAGTAGGTTGTTAAAATGAAAAAAAGAGGTTGATTAGAATTTTTTTAAAAATAGTAAAATATATTAAAAAAATTTAAAACTTATATGGTGTAGTAGAGGAGAGAGTCTTCTTCAAAAGGGTATAATTTATTTTTTGAAAATGATTAAAAAAATTGAAAATAGTTGGAGAACCCTAGTTGTAGGTCAAGTTTCTTTTGATAAGTTGATGATTCTTAGATGGTTAATTGGAATCGATTAGAAGTTTAGACGATGTTCAATCATTCAAGAACTCTAGAAGTGTGAGGCCCCTTTGCCTTAGTCACATTTTCATATGAATTTCTAGTAAGAGTGATGGTGACTATTTGAAATAAGACAAGATGGATAATATATAGTGTTATTTGAAGTGAGCCAAGATGGATAGTATATGGTGACAACCCATGAATGATGATGTGGAAATAAAATTGAATTAATAAGAGAAATATATTGTGAAGAGAGTTCTCTCTGATGATGTAAAGGATAAATGAGTTGAAAGATACAAGGAAAGGAGAAAAGATGAGTTGAAATATACAAGGAAAGAAGAAAAGATGGAATTTCTGATGAGAGGAAGAAGGAAAATCACCTGTGAAGTAAATAAAGTTGATAATAATGGATAAATATTGGTTGAGCCTTCTCAAAGATAGGAAACCTAAGAGGGATGTTTTAAGGCAAGAATGTTTGTATCAGTACTAGGCTTTGGAAAAGTTGATTGTTGAGCAACGTCTTATTCTTACAGGATTTGGATCTAGATGAATCCTCAAGATATTTTAAAAATGTAAGGTTCATATGTCTTAAGAATAGTCATTGGTAATTCATGATAGAAGTTGATTAGATAAATATCTTGATCTATCTATTACACAAGGAAAAAGTGATTGAGGTGATGAATCTTATATGCTTGATTGTTTTTAGTGAAAGTAATTGTTCATATGTACTATATGAGAATGATACTTGTACAATAGTGCACTTCACATGCTTTGTGCAAATGACACATCTATATGGGTGATTGTATTCATATCATAGAATTTTTTCCCCCTTAATTATACTTATATTTATACTTGAACGAGAAATTTTTACTATACCTATACTAATGTGAGTGATGCATATTTCATATTATTGTCTTGTGCGAGTGATGCACTAGAGTAATTTATCGATTTCTTTATGTGGATAAAGCACTTGAGTAATGATTACATTCATAAATTGTGTGCGAGATATACTTTTGATACTCATTATTTTTATTGGATCGATTAATGATCACTATAACTATACTATTGTAATTTATGCACATTTCACCTTTTGTGCGAGCAATGCACTTGTGTGAGAGATGCACTTACCATATTTATTGTATGAAAACTTGAATGAGTAATTCTCATTGTATGAAAGGTATATTCCATATTTGTGCAAGTAAGGCAATACAAGTAAATAAATTATTCATACCCTATGTGAGTTATGCACCAGGGGTTCATGCATTCTTGTTATTAACTATTATATATATGTGCACTTGTGTGTGTTATGCACTAACATATCATCCCGTCCTTATTTTATGCAATTTGATATAGATTATTCTTGTTGAATGTGTTGTGTGTGATAAGATTTAAGCTTACCTTTCGAGACAAGATGTCGAATGTGGGCTAACAGAGAAAGTGATATTCTTTTTCAAGAGCAACCAAATTTTGTATTTATGCTTTGGCCAAAGCAAGTTGTACCATTGAAATAGATGGATAATGAATGCCTAGAACAGAAATATGTTATATTTTTCTCTCCCACATTCTGTATGTAAGAAATATGATCATTCTAGTATAGAGAGTGCATATAAGGCATCAGACATGCATTGAGAGTTTCCCTCCTTTCCAATTGTTAAAGGTTTCTAGGCGCCCCATGTAGGGCCGAGTGTTATTTGAGTTAGGAATAATTCTAGGGAAGTGTTGTGCTTCATGGTTGGGTGGAAAAATCACCTTAACCATGCTCTTGACCTTCAGCTTGTGGAAGACAACTAGGTTATGGTAGCTGAAGATTGATTAAATATTTTATTTTATTTATGTAATTCAAAAGACATCTAGATACATATCATTGTATGATTTTTTTAGTCAATTGATGTAATGCACTTCTCTTGGATGCACTCTTGTTGAATTTGTTAAAAGGTAAAGGATTATACATATCATACATTACAAATATCTTTGTTAATAGAAATTTACTTTTTTCCAATTATAGATTGAGATTTACTTTTTGTAGTGAGATTTAATAAATGGTTGAATCAGTATTAAGCTCATGATGATCTTCTTGACATCTAGTCTTCTGGGTTGCTATTGTAATCAACTTGAACCTTTTATTTTAGTATTAATGACCCTTTTGTGAAGATAATCTTCAATAATGTAGTGTTGAAACCTTGTGGATATTTGGTAATATTCTTATCTTTGATGTTTCTTATCATATTGATGATCTTTGGTATGTTGATAACTTGTTGATCTTCTTCGCTTTTATGTTGTTGTCCAAGATGAAGACCTAGTTGTAATTGGTTTGGCGTTTTCAAATTGTTGAGACTTTTCTTTTTGTTACTATTTTAATTTTCTAATGATGATAACACGTAGTATGGGATGCTTGTTTATCATCATAAAGGAAATTGTTCTAACATCTCATACGAGTAGGCATGTTGACAAAATGAACATAATTGTTTCCTAGTTATTGGTAAATATCTTGGAATATGAAAAAGATTTGAATAAGATATAGAAGATTGTATGAAAGAAATGAATTAGTTTGCATTCTTTTATTAGTTAAGGTAAATACAGTGAATTTTATGAAGTCATGATGTGCTAACAAGGTATGCAAGTTTATGAATGCTAGCCACAAGATTTTTTGTCGTTATAAATAAATAGGTGCTGGAAAAAGATGATATCTTTGTTAGGTGGGCTGATTGTGACATTAAGGTAAAACAAAGTAAAGAGGTATGAAATTTTTATCTTTAGTTAAGTTGATCATCGGTATGATGATTCTTTAAGGGGGGAATGATTTCATGACCCCTGTTTTCAATAAGTAATTTATAATTCAATAATACTATTTTAAGGATCATTGACTAAACTTTGACTCATGTGTGTAATAGGACTACAAGCGACTTGTGGTGAGAGGAACACTGCACACACTTAGGAAATCATATGATTGCATTTGCATAATTAAGTTAATTGCATCTTATTTTATTTAATAAAGAAGATTATAGTTATAGTTGGTTATTTAATTAAAAGTTAGTTAAAGTTAATTTCTTTTAGAAGAAATAAAAATAGTTTAAAGTCATTTATCGATTTTATTTGAAATTAGAATTAATATTTATTGTTTTAAAGATAATTGTGATGTAGAGTTAATAAATCATTTTTTTTTATCCAATATTAGTTTCATTTTGCAATTAAAGGGTATTTCATTATTATTACTAAAGATAAATATGATGTGTGAAAATAAATCCTGATTTTATTTAACATTCGGTTATTGGAAAAATTGAGGGTGAAATCTTTAAAAGGAGGGAAAAAATATAACGGAAAAACACAACTAGATTTTCTTGATCTTTCTTTTTTTGCAAAGAAAGCAATAACTAAAAATGGGTGTCCAGGAGAGGTTTTCTGAAGCGCAGTAAATTAAAAATGGTGGAAAAAAAAGAAAAAGACCTCTCATTCTTGGGGAAGCATGTTCTAGGGAGGAATGCAATGCATAGTATAGAAACCTTAAACCATGTGTATATGATTATTTTTGAAGAAAACACTGTAAAAAAATGACAACTATCAAGGAGTAACTCTGTAATTATGGGAAGGTCTGAATGCTTGGGATCAGAAGTGAAGCTCTATGCAAATACCGTGTCGAGAAATGGAGTCAGAACTGCTAAGCCTGTCAAGATGAAAAGCATACAAATACAACCCCAAAATGCCAAGCTCATTTTGGGGAACGAGAATGATTAGTATTGTTTGTGGGGAGTGGAGGTACCTTTAGCCTGCATGGAGAATAATCAAACTGAAGGGCATTCATCTCAACCAAATTAGTATACAATAGATTAAACCATTATATTTCTTGTAGCTTCAACAAGATGGGAGGTAGGGGAGCGTTATTCCCAAAGCTATCTATACACCAGGTTAGTTAAGTTTTTCAAGATCTCTCTAATGTGTATACATATACTTATCTTTCATACTAAATACAAATCTATATTTAGCCGATATACACTTCAATGATTATTTAAATCTAAATTTATTTGGCTGGCATTAGAATTGCAGCTTATCCTTTTAGCAATTATTTTTGCATTCAATCTTCTAGGATGGTTATGCACCAAATATGCTTATGCCTTCATAAATGTTCATACCCTATTCCAACTGCTCATCTTGCGTACCTACCAATGCATTTTAGTTTCTAAACTCCTTTTAGGAATCCACATTCCTACTATTTTTATCACTATTCAAACTTCATTTCTTGAGGAATCGATTTGAATAGTTCACTTTCCTTGCCTGTGCTTCAACATGTATGCCTAGCTAGGTATTTGTAACCATATTACTATACAAAATATTTCTAGATCTTATGCTTGAAGGATGTCCCTTCATTATTACAGGATATCTAACTTGGCATGCAATATAATAGTACAAGCCTATTTTTTTCAGATTATTTCATTTAGCACCACTAGTAATCAAATGCAGAGATTGACATGATGATGCCTCTATGCCTAGTGCAAAAGACTCATATCATCCATGGGTGAATCCATCTCAATTAATGTTAGTGTACCTTCCTCCACCTTATAAAATAGAAAGTAAAATTAGTATTTAATCTTTCAGAATACTAGATTCTCATGAAAGAGCTACAAAGAACCTTTAAGGTTGCTTATAATCATTTCCTTCTTGAAATCTCACAGAATACTATGGCTTGTGAGACTTTTATTTATAATTGTTTACATCAGAATTTGGATTGATAGAATATTGCAGGACTTCTCAAAAAGAGATAAAACTCAATTTTAATGTCATTTATAGCCATGCCCTTCTTGTAATCTGGAAGAATACTCAAATGGATCCTTCAAACCACATATTTTTTAGAATCCTCAATGCTCAATAAAGAACCAAAATAGGGCTTTGAGGTTATGTATACCACCTCCTTGAAACCTGGTGGATCGATATATGATTTTGCAGTATACTCAACAGTCATGAAAGAGCTATGATACACCTTCAAAATTATTTGTTACCTTCTTATTCTCCAAGTAATCGATAACTACTCCTCACATATATGTGTATACACATGAACTCTTCATTGATGAAAATCTCCATATAATCTAAATGATATTGGTGGGTTTATTTATGTTTGTCGATATACGTTGATATGGAATTTGTCAGCATTATATGTATACTAAAATGATCATTATTTGATGGTACTGAATGGAAACCGCCTTGGTTAAAGTAGAATTATATTCCTTATTTAATTGAGTTGATACTAAAATAATGTTGTTTAATAAAATTAAGATCTTCATCTTGAATTCAGGGAAAATACTAATGTATTTGATTATCAATTGTTGATATATATATATCGCTTCATATCTTGATCTTTATATATACTATTAAAGAATACATAATGAAATAATATAAAGAGGGTATATTGGAATAAGATCTTTTGACGTTATATTATGAATCTTTTCAAATCGATTTTCATAGATGATAAGAATGTATAGCCTTGTAGAGGCATATTTATGGACTCGAACAATCCTTTGTAGATCATGTTTAGAATCCCATCAATAATAAATAATCAATACAAAAATTTGACCATTGATTAAAATATTTCCTGGCATAATACAATACATATTAGCCATAAATTGGAAGTATAGATATTAAGTACAAGTTATGTACATTTATATATCTTGTTGATATTGAACCATAGTATAAATTTTAAGACCTTTATATAGTTCATTCTACTAATGGAAATCCATTTTTGAGAATATTTCTTGCAAAGTAAATTGAGCTACTGATTTTATAAGAATGTATACTCATATATTCTCTAGCTTATATATGTATTCTCATACATATACGATCCATACATTCTTAACTCTTTTATAGTATTATTCTCTTATTGTTGAAACCTCTATGAATTAATGAGTCTAGAAGTAAGAATTATTGTTATAATTGCATAGGCATGTGTGCATTCTAGCAGGTCTAGGATTACTTTCATGAAGCTTTATGTGATTGGATTAGGGTTCTAGTGTACTTGTGTGATATTTGAGAGGTCATTGGAGGTAGAATTGTCTTATTTGCAAATACTTGGGAGAGTTTCATGATAGTATTGGCATTACCTTAATTTAATATGCAAGGATGATGCATTGGCTAAACTTGAAAATGTTGCTTGTAGACTTATGTGACTTGTAAAAGAACTTCCTTATGCTCATTTTTATGTGTGATTTCATGATATCCAAAAATATGTAATGAATGGTCATGTTAGTGAGACAGTATGATCATTGCCAATGAGGCATCTTGTAACCAGTGAGATTCTGTAGCCAGTGCGGCTCTGTCAGTGAGGCATTTTTATGAGTGGGTTTTCATCCCCACGAGGGTTTTCCACTCATGAAATTATTTGTGTTATGGTTCTTTTGTGGATGCATTTATGATCTTGTTGTTTCCTTAATTTTCATTACAATATTTGAATTTATGTGTATTGTGTATCTTTGTGTAAGACTTCATGGCTAGATTATGTAAAGGCACAATATTGTGTTGATATATATATTAAATCATTAATGTATGCATTTCCTTTTGAAATAATAATGAAGTAATTTAATTATTCCTCTTTTCCGCACCTTTTTATGATTATTTTATTCTATTAAATTATTTTAGAAATTAAGGGATATAATTAGTAAGTGATATTTTTGGACCTTATAGGAAGAGATTAGAGCTTAAAGACGACAATTTTTTTATAAATATAACTCTTCTAGAAGAAACACAAAGTATAAAATTCAATCCATTACATAAAAAATTACCACTTTTATTTTGTAAAATTAGGAAAAATGGTCTTGGATGAGAAATTGAAGATAGTTACACTCCAAATTTGAAGATGCAACAACAAGAGTCATAGTTTTCTAAATATATTTTCAATTTGACTATTTTTTTTTTAAATGGTGGAGATTAAGGGGTTCAAATAAACCAATTTTACCTTTTTTGAGTATTTCAAAAATTTCTTCAGTGAAAAATTAGCTAACACCATGTATTTTACGCTTAATTTTTAATGAATATATGAAATTTTACTAATTTTCAAAGTGGACACATCCTAAAAAATGAAAAATTGAAAGTGCTCCCTCCTAATTTTTTCGAGACTAATCAAATTTTTAATGTGTATAGAATAGAGTCTATATTCTAAAAATGTAAATTCTTTTAGATTTTGATGAAAAAATAAAAATAAAAGAAAAATGATTATACATAGGTTCTCGACAAAAAAGGAAGACACTAACAAAATAAATTAAAGATCAAAACCTTGAAATAATTAAAATGTAGAAAAAATACATGGTTATAAAGCTAAGAGATAGATTGACATTATTGTGGTATTTTTTAAATCAACATTGAAAGACATGTAAACCTGATGGAGAGCATTCTTTATATTGCATTATTTTTTTACAATTTATAAAATAACACCTATATGTGTTGACAAGCAAATCCAAACCTTTGGGTTGGATTCCCAAGTACAATCCAATCCTAAGGGTTGTTAATACCTAATGAAACTACAAATATGAGTGTGTTATAGTTCAATGACATTATAATGCACTCATACTATAACATTCTCACCTTTCTGAGAAGTAAAAATATATGTCTCCCTCTCCCTCTCTTCCTCCTCTACCAATCTCTCTCCCTTTCTCTAACTCTATCTCCCTCCTCTCTCTCTCCCCTCCTCTCTTCCTCCCTCCCTCTCCATCTCCCGCTCTCTATCTCTACCTCTCTTTCTCTTATCATATCTCTATCTCTAACTCTCCCTTTCTATTCCCATATAAATCTATCTCTACCTCTCTTTCTCTTTCTCTTCCCATCTCTCTCTATCTCTTTATATCTCTATCTCTCTATCAATCTATATCACCCTCTATATATCTTTATATAACTCTATATCTCTCTCCCTCTTCCTCTATATCTATATATATATTCCTCTTAATCTCTCCATATATATCTCCCGTTATCAATTTTTATAAACGTTATTCTATTTTACAAGGAAATTTATAAAAAAATCTCTTATGGAGTATTTCCCATGAGCTCCCGCTAGGAGGGATACAAAAAATTTCACTACCCCTTGGACCATATAGTGAAAATATAGGGGGGCTAAGGCCTTCCACACCCTTATTAGGAACTAAGATCCATAACTAAAAAAAAACCTCTAAATTAGGAAGGTAATAAAGCTCCATTACCAACACTACCTCCCTATCTCTCTATATCTTTTTGTCTCTCTGTATCTTTTCTTTCCCTCTACCTCTCTTTATCTCTCTCCCTCTATCTTCAACTATGTCTCTATCTATAGATACCTCTCCCTCTCTATCCATCCCTCTATCTCCTCCCTCTTCCTATACCTCTATATTTGTATCTCTATTTTCCTCTCTTTATCTCTATCTCCTTATCTCCCCATCTCTATCTACCCCTATATATCTCCCTCTCTACCTCTCTCTATTTATCACTTCTTCTCTCTCTCTCTCTCCCTCCCTCTCTATCTATTTCCCCTATCCTTGTTGCTCCTTATCTTTTTATATCTCCCTTTCCATTTCTCTTTCTACCTATCTCTCTCCATTACTCTTCCCCCTCTATCTTTCCCAAGTTATATATATTATATATATATATATATCCCTCTCCCTCTCTTCCTATCACTCCCTCTTTCTAGGTATGTGCAAGATCATGATGGGCCAAAAAGTGGTGATATGTAAGTGATATGATGGCCCATGTGGCTGGCAACCTTTTTTTTACCAAAATTGATGAAACAAAAAGGGTTTTTAAAGGAGATTCTCAGATTTCCACTAATATAAATTATGCTTTACTTTAAATTTAATAAATAATTATTATTCATTTTCTTTCTGAATTACAACTAATGTAATTCCCCTCCGTTTTGCTCTCTGGACTGGACAACGTGTCCTTGTTTTGCTTTGATTTATGTTTTTGGATATTCAGATACTTTATCTTGTGTGTGTGATTTGATCTTTATTTATAGAGCGACAAACTATTTTATGTGATGTGGTGTATTTTATCTGATGCTTTATTTCGCATGCTTTAATTGGTGTAATGATGTTAGTTGATATAACATGTTATTGCATATGAGATTATTGGATTATGATGGAAATGTTAGTTATGATGAGTGTATTGATGAAGGGGACGAGATCACATCACTCACTTGTGAGCACTCTATGATTCCGTGATTTCCTCTTCACGGTGTTTATTTTATGTTGCTTATATATATGATGTTGGTTACTTTGTTTTCAGGTTTGCAGGTACATAACATCGACTCCACTTGGTTTCACAGGTTTGAGCATGTCGATCCAATGGTTAAGTTGAATGGGAGATAGTAGCTAGGTAACTTGTGTCAAGTCTACACCCTAGCCATAGTGTGTTTTCAGTTGTGTTTGTAGAGTCGTTGATTGCCTTGTTATAATATTATTTAATTCTGAAGGGATTCTTGATTTGGAAATAAATATTCAGAATTGTTGCATTAAATTATGTTGATAGTTATTTAATTAAATTAGACATTTATGGATAGAAGTTTATATTTAAATTAATTAATTTAATTTAAATTATTTAATTAATTTAATTTAAATTATTTAATTAAATAAATTTAATCCAATGGGTTGAATTTATTTATTAAATAATTAAAATTAATTAATTAAATTTTATGTTGAGAAAATTAAAAGAAAGAAAAGAATTTAACTGATTTTGGAATTTCATTTTATTTGGTGGTAATTAATTTCAATTTGGAATTAAATTATAATTTAGAATTATTAAATTAAATGAAAATTAGATTTGGTTGTTAAAAGATATTTCAATTATGCCAGCATGTGAGAGTTAAATTAATAAAGAGTTTGTTGAAAGATTATTCACAAAGAGAATTTTGGATTTGAAAAAAAAGAGGAAAGCTTCTTCATGGGAGTGTGAGGATATTTTTGGGAAGAAAGATATTTTTGGAGGAGGAAATTGAAAATATAGAGAGCATTGTAGAATTCTTGGTTGGAGGATTAGATTGGAATTTTTCTTGTGTTCGTGCTGTGATTATTGGAAACTATTTTGGTTGGAATTACTAGAATTGTTGGATAGAAGTTATGGAAGCTTTGGAGGAGGCTCGGCATCAAATATTCATTTTGTTTGAAGCTTCTTGACTCAGGTTTTCTTCTATGATATTTTATTGTTTATTATTTACATTTGAAATTGTAGTGCTTAAAGAATTGTTTGTTAAATCTATTTAGGAAAAAGGATTTGTTGTTAGAAAAAGAAAATTATTTAAAGCTTTTGGTTTCCCATTAAGTTTTGTTTTAGGGAAATCATGAAATCTCTATTAGGATTTAATTCATTTGAGGAAATTGATAGATTTAACATTAAATTAAAATTAGGGGTAAAACAACACTTATATTTGTTTTGAAAATTTAAACCTTTATAGAAAAAATGAAGTTCTTCTTTAAATCCTCTATGAATTTGGGTGTTCTTTGGAAATTCTATAATTTCTCTGATAGATGGTTATTTTGAAAAATCTTCCCAATTATATTATCATGTTGAAATCTATATATATATATAAATATATATGTGTTTGCATATTTATATATATATATATATATATATATATATATATATACATTTATTTGTTTAAATTGTAAATAAATTCTTATTTTTAAAAAATTTTATCCATTATTGTCTTTCGTACGGTGGACGAAATATTGGGAAGACTGAAGAGAATTCTTAAGAAACGAATTATTGATTCACAGTTTTGTTTTTTGGCAAGTATGTTGGTGGGGGTGCAATGCACACCCCACCACCTCTAGACCTTGGAGGGTACGGTTGTCCAAAGGGCAATGCCCTCCACTAAGTGGAGGAAGCGTTGCCTTTAAGGCAGTGCAACCCCCTATGTAGACTGCACCAGGGAAGGAAGGGGGGGTTTGGCTACAACCGACCCCTCCCTAAACTATTAAGTTTTTTATATTTAAAAAAAAAAAAACTTGCAAACCATTTCATTCGCCTCCGAAGAAATTTGGATTTCCATCTTTCAAAGCTCTTTTCTATAATGAATACATATAATTTATATATATATATATACATATATATATATAATTTAAAATATATATATAATGTATATGTATATATATACTATGTATATTATTAATAGAGTTTTATTTATTTCGAATACATCGAATCGATATTATGTAAAAGATAGTAGATATTTTTATGTATGTATATATATAGTTAAATATATTGATATATATTTAATGGATATATTATATGAGTATTTTCAATTAAGAGTATATTTAATATTTTTATTTTGTTTTATTTAGGTGCATGTAATTTAGTTTTGAATGGGGATTTTAAAAGATATGGTTTGTATGCATGGATAAATTGATAGAGGAAAAAGATATTTTATTTTTCTATAAATGAAAAAATTACATGTTTTAAAAAGGAAAATTGAAAGAGATATAGGATTTGGTTAGAAAATTGAAAGGATTTACTACAGTAGATTTATGTTGTTTTTAAAAGTAATAAAAGGTTTTGCTTCTGATAAAATTGGTGTTTTCCTTCTTTGAATTTAATGAGGCAATTGGTTATTTTATTCTATTATTTTGTTATGGGAATTATTTTATTTACTAAAAAATGTATTTGAAAGGGAAATGGATTTAGCATATCCAAAGATAGAATATTTTCTTATTTTTTTTAGATGATTATTTCCTCGGTGTTCATGATTGGGGAAATGGGTTAAGTGTTAGTTCTAAATTGTAATTCTTCCAGAGGATCTTAGAGGATGGGGGTTGTCGAAATGTGATGTCAACCATTTGTATTTCCCTTGGGTAGTGCATGGTTCCTTGTCAGTGATTTATCCGTTTTCCATGAATGGGGATGTTTTGTGTCTCCTTTGGAAGGAGTGGACTATGTGTTTTGTTGCCTCCAGTTGTTTGGAGTGAGTTTCATTTTGTGTTGCCTCCTAGAGATGGAGTGGTTGTATTTTCTAGTTTTTTTGTGTGTTGTCAAATAGAAGAGTGGCTTCCATTAGGGGCCAGAGGCCGTAAGAGGTAAGACTGGGTAACCTTTGGAAGTAGTTTAATCAAGTGATAACTAAACAATGTACTAAAAATTTGGGAAGCACTTCACACTAAAAAGATAAGTTCTAGCCTCACTCATTGTTGCAAGTTCTTGTTTAGGCTTGGGGTGAGTGGGAAGGCCTGGAATGGCAAGGTCATCTATCTTGTCAATACGAGAGGTATTTGATTCCATATTAGTAAGTATGAGGGATGAGGGTCGGTAGAGGTCACCAGGATTATCAGAGCCTATGAAGATTCGTAGTGGGTAACTCATTATGAGCTGTGCGATGATACTTTGTATAGGATAACAGTTGGCATTTGTTTTATGTGTATGTTTTTCTTAACGTACTTGATCAATTTTATATCTGGAAGCAATGTGACCTATGTCAATGATGTGAGAGTTGTACTTGTGTTGTTCATGTGTTTGGTTGTGTCAGTATGAGTCAGCATGTGGTTAGAGGTTGTAGTGGTTGTCCATGTTACATTGTTACTATCTCCTAGCATGGGGGGTGGGCCTTCGGGTACCACTTGGTTTGGTGGAACATGCACCATACACTGTTGGGTCCCCCTTTATCTTCAGTACTTGATTGCGAGACATCTAGTTGGACAACTCACAGTTCAAGCATTGTAATATTTTAGTTTGTAACATGTTATTTTACCCCTCTTATGTTTACGAGGTGGAATTATGTAATTGTAACACATTTGTACTATTGCCTCATTCTGGGAATGAGAGATGTAACCATTTGTTTTAGTTAATGAATTTATATCTTGGACGTTTATCTCTTTATGATATGTTGTATCTTTATGTTGTTTTATTACTTATTTCTTATTGTCATTAAATGCTATGGTTATATGTTGTAGTTTGTGTGGGTTTAATTAATCCCAACCTTGTAGCCTTAGAGGTTGTTGTTAATTAGTAAGTGAATGTGTATGTTAATTACACTTAAAAAAAAAATGTTTCGCTTATTTTATTAATTACAACTTCCTTTAGGGTTACTTGGCTGGGCATTACAGCTAAAGTCCTGATTGATAGGTTGATTGAAAAACATCTATAGCTTTCAAATGGTATCACATTTTTTGAATTTGAAGCATGCATCACATTCTATACTTCGCATACTATAGAATTGAAAAAAATAAAATTTCATGAAGTTTTGAACAAGTTAAGGTGGTGAGACATACGAGTTTTTATATTTTTTAAAAATTGTAATAAAAAAATCATGATTAATTAGTTACTTGGAAATTTTAAAAAAATAAAAATGCATCACATCGGGACATGAGTCCTCTACTTATATCTAAAATATTATAAAAAAATATTATCATTTTATTGTAGTTAGGGTGGTTATATAGACACCTACTTCTTATTTTTTCCCTGAAACTTTAAGTACTACTACATTGAAATTTCAAATTTTCACCAAATATATATTTAAAAAAAATAAACCTAGTAGTTTAGAAACTACATTCAATTTGATATAGATTCTATTCTTACATATTTTTGAAATATTATAGATAGCTTATTCAAATTTTTACATCAAGTTTCCTAACTCTGATTTTTGAATTTTCATCGCCACTTAAGGGCCTAATTTTTTCATGATGATCCTGCACATACCCTTGAACTATATCTCTCTAATTCTCTCTCTCCTCTCTATTTATATATATCCATATCCCTCTCTATCTCTATCTCCATATCTCTCTCTCATTCATATACACACATAATCCCTATTTCTCCTACCTTATCTCTATTTCTCTATCTCTCCCTCTTTATAGACCTATCTCCCTCTGTATATAATTAGCTATCTCTCACTCTTTCCCCCTTCTTCTTCTCTCTCCATCTCTACCTATCTCTCTCTCCCTTTCTCTACCTCTCTATCTCTATCCTCCTCTCTCTCTCCTTCTCCCTATCCCTCCCTCCCACTCTATCTATTTAGATATATCCCTATATGTACCTATCTCTCTCCCTTTCCCTTAATCTACCTCTATCCCCTCTCTCTCCCCTTGTCACTCCCTCTTTCTATATCTCTCTACTTCTCTCTCCTCTCTATATTTCTCACTCCCTCTCCCTCCCTCTATATATTTCCCTCTCTATCTATTTATCCCTCTCCTCTCCCCCTATCCTTCTCTCTCCCTCTTTACCTATTTCTCCCTTTTTATACTTCTATATCTTTATCTCTTTTCTCTCTATACCACTCTCTATCCCCCCCTCTCTCTCTCCTCTCTACATATATCTCACTTTCTCTTCCCCCTCTATCTTTCTCGAGTTATATCTATCTCTAGATATCTCTCCCTCTTGAGATACCTCTCTCCCTATCACTCCCTATTTCTATATCTCTTTACTTCTCCTATCTCCTCTCTTTATTTCTCCCTCCCTCTATATTTATCTCTATATATATTTCTCACTCACACACACTCTACATGTTTCTCTCTCTCTCTCTCCCTATCTCTCCTCCTCTCTCTATCTATCTCTCTCCCTCTTTATGTACCTCTCTATTACTTGTCTCTATGACCTCCTTTATCTCCCTCTAATCCTTGCTATCTATATCTACTTATACCTTTATCCCTCTCCCTCTCCCTCTCCCTCTCCCTCACTATCTCTTTATATCTACCTCTCCTACTCTAAATATCTATCTCCTTCTTGATCCTATCTATCTATCTCTCTCTCTCTCTATATATATATCTCCCATGTTCTCTCTCTCATTATCTACCTATCTCTCTCCATTTCTCTATCTCTATCTCTTTATCTCTCCCAATCTCTCCATCCTTACCTCTTTATCTCCATCATCCCTCTCTTCCCATCTATTTATCTCTCTCTCTCTGTATATATCCTTATATCTCTATCTCTCAATCACTCTATGTCACCATCTTTGTATTTCTCTATCTCTATCTCTCCCTCTCCTTATATATATCTCTATCACTTCCTCTATATCTCTCCATCTCTATATCCCTCTCTCTCTATTCCTACCTCCCTATCTCTCTATCTTTATCACTCCCTTTACCTCTATTTATCTATTTCTCTCCCTCTCCCTATATCTTCATCTCTACCTCTATCTTCCTCTCCCAATTTATATCTCTAGATATGTCCCCTCTCTATCCATTCATCCCTCTCTCTTCCTCTTTCTTCCTAGACCTGTGTATCTATATCTCTATTTGTATCTCTATCTCTCTCCCTTTATCTATATATCTTTATATTTTTCCTTCTATCTCTACCTCTCTTTATCTCTATCTCCTTACCTATCCATATCTCTACCCCAATATCTCTCCCTATCTCTATCTGTATATTTATATCTCCCCATCTATCCTTATCTTTGTTGTGCCCATAGCACACACCCCCATTTGGAATGAGGACCCTCTTTTTTCACTTTTTCCAGGTCACTTTCTTATTTTTCCTCGTTTTGTGTGCCCCTCATTTTTAGTGTCAAATTGGTCATGGACCCTAAAATTCATCATATTCAATTGAACAAATTCACCACCCAAAAAATTCTAAGTCTTTGGCTCTTATGGGTTTTCCTTGGCAATTTTACTTTGCCTTTTAAGTTGGCATCCTTCGCCTCCTACAGGTCCATAGCCGTTGGCCACTTCCTGTGGGTTTCTGCTTTGCCTTTGCTATTCTGATGAGGACCGACCTGGGACATTCACCCACATGGTGGGTCCTGAGTCCTCCGTCGTCATTCCCTTTTGTAAATTCCAGCGGCGTTGCCCTAGGTTCCGCCCACATGGCAGACCTCGTTGTTCCTACCGCCATTGCATCGAAACCCGCACCTAGCTACCTCAACTATCGCCATACCTATCATAAATGTGGATCATTAATGCATGAAATTAGTTGGAATTTTTTCATCATTCTCTAGAATTTCATCTCCACCTTTGTGCCTACACGATCTCCAAGACGTTGCAAGGTTGAAATTCATCAAATTCTTCAGACTTTCTATGTAAGTCCACCACCACCCTCGCACCCGCATGTATTTTGAGTTAATCTTGTAAAATGTTAAATCTTAAAGGGAAAACTCATCAAACCTTTGAACAGATAAGAACCCCTTTAAATTTCACGACTACCCATTTGAACTAAAACCCTGAAAACTTGTTAAAATCAGCCTTGAGGGCTGTTGGAAAAATTTTAACCTCCATGATTGTTCTTCACCAGGGCCGCTAGCCCTTTACGGCCCACACCCTCCTCGCCGCCATTAAAAAATGAAACTCCAAGAACTTCAAAAAAAATAATTCGCCAACGACCTTTGCAAGTCCGCGTGCGGGAGGCCTTTCCCTTGCCACCATTCCAAAATGACTATCTCATGCCTCCCTCCCACATTGTGGGTTCCGCCTAGACCTTTGTTGTCAAAGAAAGCAATCCCAACCTAAGCCTCTTTGTAGGTCATATCATGGAAGTCCATCCATTCTTCATCGTCATGCCAAAAAATATCCTAAAAATGGTGAAGCCTCTTCATTTGTCCATCGTACGAGCCCTACAATCCTTCTCATCCTCTGAGTTGCATCCTTGAAAATGCTAAGTATGAACCCTTTGCGGGCCGCTGTCTTCAGACCACCTTGTTTCTATCGTTGTTTTAGAACGGCTAGGGAGGTTTTTCCTCCCGTAGTGTGGGTCCCGACCTCACCGTCTCCATTAGACCTCTGATGTGAAAACAACTAAGTCTTGTTGCGGGCCTACCCTTGTGGTCTACCATTTGTGGCCCGCCATTCTTTGATTTTTGTGTGTTGGACGGTCGTGCCTCACAATCCTTTTGCTTAGCGAAACCCGTTCCCTCCTCCACCGTCCAACATGAAAGATCAATGCTAGATCTCTTCTCGGGCTTGACAGTGTGGACCGCCATGTGCAGGTCACCATCCCTAAACATCCATCTATTGAAATACTTCCACACCTCCCAAGCCACAACATTCTAGATGATTGAACTTAAAGAGAAGTGGCCAGTACCATCCACATCATCTATGGCCCCCACATGGCACAATTATGTTTACGAGTTTTCACCTCTTAGCCGTCATTTCTCAATAGTAGAGTTCCAAAATAACCTTGATGCCTCTTGCCTCTGATGCCTTGAGCCCTCATGAACCAAAAGGGTAACCAAAAATATCAAAAGGGGTTCCAAATGGATTTCTACACATGCTAAATTTCTTTAGGCATCGACTAATGACCACTCTTTGAGTGCAGAAATCAGAGTGCGGGTGGCCGCCTATAGGTTGTCATGCCCCTAGCACCGTCCTATTCTAAGTAACCACAAATGAATTTGAGCCTAGGGAAACACACATCCCTAGGCTTGCATCCCCTTAATTGATCCAAAAAAGTATTGAACGATGGACGTTAATGAATTTTATGGGCTTTAATGATACATTGGTGGATCTGACCCTTGTTCTGTAGAATTTAGCTAATGGCTCCCTAGTTTTTTATATGAATATGCTTACCATAGCATTTTGTGCAAGATTTATGGAATCTATTGTGGGACCATGAGGAGCATCTACAGAGAAAGAAAATGGAAAGAAACTTGCTAGAGCACCAAGGGGAAAAGAAAAAAAGGACTAGATGAAGTACCAATTCCATGGGGTGGAGGTCATTTCCAAGGTCGCCTCAGACTGAAGCACCATATCTGATACCAAATTGGGACATTTTAATATGGAATAATTTAGAAAGAGGGTAATAGTCAGCCCAAGAATGGAAAATGCCTTAAAAATTAGGAAAAGTGGCCTCACCAAGGCACCTAGATTCCCTCCCTCGCTCATTGCCCTAGAATTGGTAATGGCGTGTAGAGAGTGCTACCACAATAGTAGGAAGATTATAGGCCATGATGAAATAGTACTAGAAGATTTATCTGTTAGGTCTATAGGACATGCATTCCACATCCCCATTTTTGATAAAATGGAAGACACGAGGAAGGTTGTTGAAAGTATGTGGAAGATAGATTCCCTAGCATGTAGAAAGCTAATCAACCAAAATCGGTTGAAAGATAAGATGGGAAGTGCAACTAAATTACCACAAGAGATATTTAGGAGTGACTTTCACAAGGAGTACCATGACCTGGTTACTCTATTTAGTAGGGTAATGGGACTCCCCACTATTTCCTACTTCCAAGAATGGATGTTCTATTTCATAGAGGAGATCATTTGAGGCAAAACCAAATTCCATTGGGAAAAGATTATCAGTGACACCATCCATAGCTAGTTGATGGCTATAAAAAACACCTCCCACTTATACATGACCTCTTACTTTGTTTACATGCTTGCCAACACATTTCCCTACAAAGGCCTCATTTTCATGCATAATCCAAATCCTAGAAAAGAGCTTAAAAAGTATGATAGATATCCTTAGCTGTAATGCAATATTTTCAAGAAGGATTATCGAAGAGTGAATGATGCTTTCATTGGGCATGTTATCAGACTGCTTGGGGGAAAATTTGAATGAAGAGTCTCACATAGTGCAAGGGTATTCATCCAGAGGTTCGGGTACCTATTCATCTAGCTCTCAAAGTTTACATACATAAGAGAAAAATGTTTCTCTGATAAACCCTACAAACTCTCGCACTACTCCAACGACCAACAGATTCTGCTAGAAGTCACTAGGAAACTAAATAACACTCACACCTTGTTGAGTGACAAGAATAGAGTAGAAATCTCATATCCCCTCACCTTCAGACAAGGGATTTATTCATTTCCTATGGCCCAATGTGTATACTACTTAGAGAAGGAGATAGTGGAGTATAATCTGGAACTCCGCACAAATAGGCCAAGAATTGATCCATATGTAAAGCTAAATAAGTGGGTGGGAAAGCAGTATTCTCATCGGCCGCACCTTGAGGAATTTTAGGCCAATTTTCAAGATGAAAATGAAGTAATAATGAGATGCTACATGTGGTTAACTGCCTAATTCGTAAAATAAATCAACTTGTTCCTAGTGCCGGACCAAATTGTTGAGGAAGAGGACATAGTTCTTGATCCAAGATTTGATGTCATGGATAATTTTCCACTACCCCTAATAGATTGGAATGAGGGAGATTTTAATGAACTTTATGTAATATCACAACCAATTATAGATAGAACCAAACATTGGGTAGATTCCAAGGTTGCACAACTTAAGGTACAAGGTGCAACATTGACATATGGTGAGCTCAAAGATGAGCTCGAAATTGAAACTAACAGTGGGGTTGCTGCTACCTCTACAAAAGAAGAACCAAAGTCCCCTCCAACCAAAAGATCAAGAAAGAGGAAGGATGTGCTTGAGAACCATCGTAAACATAAGGTATACTCCCAAAAAGGCCACAAAGGGAGAACCCTCTAAGAAGGCAAAAAATATGGGGGGAGTTGCAACAAAAATGCCAACCGTTGAGGAAGACCCTCAACATGAGGGAGAAGAAGAAGAAGAGATTGAAAATTCATGCTCAACACCAGCCACCTTTGCTCTTACCACTACCATTTTCATTGCTGCCACTCCACCACCCATTGCCTTATAGGAATTTCCTATTTCATCTCCGCCTACTGTGGATATTTCAGTACACCTCTCTTCCACCTTGTGATAGTACTTGATTCTTCCTCAGCCACAACATCCTCATCGTCAACTTCTTCATTGCCTCCTTCACTTCCTATCTTTTTTGTGGCCACTACTATTATCCCCTAGCTCACTCTACCAGAGGCCTTTACCAAGTATATGCAAGGTGTACCTTCTAAAATTTTAGGGGTGATTATGAATCCCATCATTCAAGTCTTGATGGCTTAGATTACTATCGGTTTTCCCTTTCCTCAATTGCTTATAGAACCTCCAAATATGGAGGCTACGATGTTAATATCAGAAGAAATGAAGAAGCACCAGAAGAAATCTGGTAAGATCATAATTGAGGAGCCCGAGGAGCCCTACTTTGAACATCCAAAGGGTGGGATGAATATAAATTTGGATAAAGTTGTGACTAATGAAGAAGATTCACAATATTTGCAGGACGATGTTGAGGCTCTCAGTGAAAAATATACAATTGAGACCTCAAATCAAGAGCTAGAAGAGGAGTTTTCCAAGAAACTCAAAGATATAGAAGAAGAGGTCAAAGTAGAGGGGCCTCCCTCCGAAAGAAAGGAAGACACTGAAGTCAATGTGGAGATACTCAGAGAACCTCAATAGATTGGCCAAGAAAAGGGCTTGGTCCAAGAGCAAGAGGTACCTTCTGCAGAGAAAGAAGAAGAGAAAGACATGGAAAAGGAAGATAAGTTAGAAGATACATTGGCAAATAGTCATGAATCTGAGCACCATGAGCTTGAACGAGAAGAAGAAAGAATCCCTCAAGAAGAGGAAGTTGCTAAAGAAAAAATATCCATCATCGAGACAAATAAATAAAATGCTATTAAAATTGAGGATTCTGACGAAGAAGAAAAAACCAAGCAAGAGGCCCCGGGCCATGAAGAAAAATAGATCCAAGAAGAGGAAAGTGATCAAGAGGCAGCTAGGGGAGAGACTTAGAAGCCTAATTGGCTGGAAAATCAATTACAGAAGAAGGCTCCTACTCTCTTGGATCCTAAAGCCAAACTCGAGGCCATATTGGCTTGAGCGCAGACAAAGAAAAAGAAAGAAAAGAAGTCAAGAGTCCACTCTCACATTACAATTGATGCATCTGGAACAAGAACAATAAAATTTTCCACCCTAGTGATAGACAAGGGGGTTGGTTTTAGTTACACTATTTCCACCATCAACTTAGGTACTGCTACAAGAGAGGAAAAAATTGATGGTTCCTAGGATCAGTATCCACAACAGCTGAACAAATGAACAAAGACCAATCCTCTAAGGAGGAACTAAAAGCACAAGTGGTGGACCTCAACACCTACATCCAGAAATGGATATCCCTAGAAGATGAAGCCTCGGCTTTATCCTCTACACCTTTGCTGCTCTCTCAGGAAGAGCTCTCCAAGATGGAGAAAATGAAGAATTGGACTAAGGCTACTGCAGATTGGTTCAGGCGGGTGCTATACAATGGTGATATGGGCATCAACCATGCTATCTGAATGACGAAAAAGTTCTGAGAGGTGTAGAAACAACAAAAAGGCATGAAGAAGATATGTCAACGATTTACCAAGTTGTATAGGATTACTTATCCTAAGCTCAAGGCCATTCTCAAGATGCAAGAAAACACATGGGAAAAGGAGCTAAATCTGCCCAAAAATGATTACTGGCTGGTGGAAATGTGGAAAATGGTCCTAGATCATAGAAAAAATGTCCTAGAAAGAGTATTACATGAAGTCAATCTTGAATTTGAATGGACCAAAGAGAATAGGATGGAAATCAAGGAGTGCCTGCAATTTATGATGGATTATGAGATGTCGGCCCTTGATCTCGATCCCAAAAATATTAGGCCACACTTCCATAAGAAAATGAAACAAGAAGCATCTGATGCACTCACACAAGACTTCATGGATTTCACTACTAAAGCCTTCACCCAATTTGAGCAAATAGTCAAAGATAAACCCAAATGAACTAAGAAGTGGGAGAAAATCATGAGCAGATCCAAGAAGTTATCCTTCTAGGTGATCCAATCTAATATAATGGAATGGGATAAGCTTCAATCATTGATTGGGAAATTTGTGGAGTATTCCACCCTACAAAATGAGGTAGGAAAACCAGTAATAGATAATGAGTTCTTGACAGTGTAGCTGAAAAGGAGGGAAATCTACTACAAGACAAAACTACTACAGCTATAGTGCCAAGGCAACTACTACAAGATAGAATAGGAATAATACAAATTTATATTTTAAATTCCTATATATTTGGGGGTAGGTGAAACCCTAATGTAAAATGAATCTTGGCCACATAATGAAAGTAAATCCTAGTCACTCATTTTTCTTTTTGAAAAATATAAATAGGGGTCCCCTCTCATTGTTTTAAGGGAGTTGATTTGTTGTAAATACATGTTGTGCAAATTTTAATAGAATCTCATTGCTTTTGGTGGATTATTATGTTTTTCTCATGTTGCATTATTCATCTTCTCATAGTTGATAGATTTTGTTGATATTTAATTTGTTGTTCTTAGTGCTTTCAAGTAGTATTAGTATTTTAGTTGATGTTTTCCATTGATTTTGAAGAATGCCATTGTGTTGATGCTTTTATGGTTCATTCTTTTTACTAGTCATTAATGATAAATAGCAATGTAAAGCTAGTCTAAACCATAATCTATTGTTGCACTTAAAATTCACCTTTTATTCATGCCTTATGATGAGTGAATAGCTAAAAATATGCAGACCTCAAAAGATAACACTTGTTTCATGAGACTATTAGACAATTTGGTTAAGTGGAACTTAGTTTTAGGAAGGTTGTCCACTATAGTATCCTCCATTATCACTGTTCATCAGTAGTTGCAGGTCTAGGAACTTTCTTATCCCTTTTCCATTTTGAAATTTCTTTGAGAATAAAAGTTAAACAAGATTCCAACATCCTTCCAAAGCTAAATATGATGTCAAACATGGAGTTTTAGACTATTGTCTTGAATCTGCAACAAGTGCATTTCATTTTCAGAATCACAAGAAAATCCATTTTAAGATCCAACTCTTTCCAACTTAGTGAATGATAAATTCCCTTTGTGATTACCAGTAAAATCACATCAATCAACTGAGCTATTTTTTTCAAGTCATGACCAGACACCCAAGAGACCTTGGGATAAGTTTCTGCAACTTGTTGTAGGAAGTTATCTTTCAAGAGAGGTAGTACAGTTGTGTGCTTCTTGTGTTGAGAAAGTGTAAAAAAAACCCATCAACAAAACTGGCACTAGAAGGAGGGCCTTCCTTTTTGCTAAGCTGGGTCAAATTGGTTCATTCTCCCCTAAGAGGTTCCATAGAGTGTTAAGATCTACACCAAACAAAGGGGAGTTTCAAGAGCTGCCACCCCTTACCAAGGCTAAGAGACCTAAAAGAGGGGAAGCATCTATCTTTGCCACATCCAACTAGCCCACTTCACCTCCATCCTCACCTTATCCTTCCATTCTCCTTCATATTTGGCATCCCCTTCCTCCATCTCCCACTTCCAAGGTGTTGCCTTCCAGCCCAACATGCCTCCCTTCCTAGTTTCCATCCCAATTATTGCTACCCCTTTGCAGCCTCAAGTCACTCTGGATCATCCTCCTCTGCCTCCGCCTCCCATAGCGTGGTTGGGTAATAACCCATGCCCTCTATCCTTTAATTTTTATCATCAAATTTCAAAGAATCTAGAGGGATTTTGCACTAAGTTTAATCCTCAAGATCCACAAAGAACAACAAAAGAGCACATTAAAATCTTTCAAATAACCTTGAAACATATGCATATTGGACATGAGGGCATGGCCTATAGGATCTTCCCTTACTCCTTGTGGGAGGAGGCCTTCTACTGGTACATTCACTTGCCAAAAGGACCCATAGCCACTTGATATCTATTGAAGAACACCTTCTTGCAAAAATTTAAGATCCAAGTTGACCCCTCTAATTTGTACCAATAGTTTATGGCCATTCAGAGAGAATTCAATAAGCTGATTTGCTCCTTTAATGATTGATTTCATCGATCCTATATGAGGTTCTAGACACCCTATATGGTTGATGATCATTCTACCTGACTGGTATACTATGCGACCTTAGATAACCTCACTTCAGCATTGGTGAAAAGGATGCGCCCATCACTGGCCCTGTTGATGGAGGCTTATGCATAAGAGGTTGCAACAAGCATCAATTTAGGATAGAAAATTGTAGGTCCACTACCTTATTTGGGGATAGCTTCCAATCCAAATCAGACCCAAGGCATCACTCATGCTTTGGAGTACCAAACATCCTTGACGAATCAAATTCCACAGCTCCCCATAGTGCCCCATCCGGGCCAGACACAAAACCAAGTGCCTCATGTGCCTTAGAACTTGCAGTCGAAGCAAAAATAGGTCTACTCTCAGCTGCCCCAAGTTCCTACATACCTCCAAGGTTTCAAATTCCCACTAGCTCATAAAAATCAACTAGCCATGTAGTAAGTTTTCCTTCATAATTTAGCCTCGCAACTGAATAATGCGGAAAAGGATCGCATTGATAAGTTGACAAAATTGGTTAAGAAAATGTCGACCGAGATGACACACTTAAGAAATCAAAATAACTAGTTGCATTCATCTCAAAGGATAATTCATGCCAATCTTAATCGTGACAACCATGACAATCAATATGTGCGTGCTTCTTCTGGACAAAATAATGAAAGAGGGCAAAATTCAGGATAGAACTTCGAAAGGACATTGCAAAGAGCAGAACCAAAAATGGAACATAGAGCCAAACAATGGTGGCATTCCCACACCTCTTGAGCAACCAACCAGCAGTGATAAAATGACAAGTGGGGTATACCTAGTTGAAGCCACTTTATCTGGATGGTGCCACATTCACAAGACAAGTTGACATAATGAATTGGATTGTCTAGAGTTCCAAACAGCTGTCGAGATCTTCCAAGTAGAGGTTCAAAATTTAGTTGATGGTTCAGGGTGTCAGGACCTAGTTCCTTTTGAGCCATATGATTCCTCGGTGCTAGTGGTCAATTAGGATCCTTTTTTGAAAGGCAAAAGTAACATTCCCGAGAAGAAGACCACTAGCCCAAAAGATAAAGAAGCAAAAGAGGTAAGTCATGAAACCTCTTTATCCTAGCTCTTCAATTCAGTAGCTAATGGTCCATTAGATGAGGAAGAGTCGAGATAGGATGAAGTTCAAATGTTTCACCAAAGGGAAATACCATATGATTTGAGAAATAGGCAAGTAGGCTGCTCTTTCACAACCTCTACCCTGCCTAATAACTTTAGCACTCCTCTTGATCCAAATGCAAGTAATAACCCAGGTTAAACAATGTACCCACTCAGTACTTTAACAAGAATAGGTAGCAAGGTCAACCTATTGGATCCTCCCAAAGCACCCCTTTTGAAGCTGAAATTAAACAAATGGGGGAGTATGTGGCAAAAGAATTCAAGAGGGTTAAGCTGAGTCTGTCCACCTTAAAATTGCTTAAAGTACGAGTAGTTAGGAATGCATTTTTTAGAATGCTCAATGGGACTCCTTCATCTAAGTAATCCTATGAGGTGCCCACCAAGAGGGTCTCCTTTGATGAGTCACAAAATGAGCTTGTCATTTGAAAAATATTTGGAAAGAAAATAGATCAGCCCACAAATCAGCAAGCAAACAAACAACTGGCTAAAGAACAAGATCAAGCCCAAACCCAAAATAAGAACAATTATAAATACAAAGGTAAGGTAGCCCAAGTTGATATTTCAGAAGGGTTGTTTCAAGGGAAGTTGGAGACCCCTCCTTTTCTGACCACCATCAATTTTTTTGGAAAAAACCTACATAATTGTTTGCTTGACCCAGGAGCATCCACAAACATCATGACCTTGGTGGTATGCAAATCTCTGGAGATATTCTTCACTCTTTCCCGATGGAAGGCTACTCAATTAGACAAAATGAAGATCAACATAGTTGTGGAGATTAATAGAAAACTAATGCAGGTTGTAGCTGATCTGAGAGTGCAATAGAAAATCGACATTCAAGTTACTGATATCCTAGATACTTATGGAATCATATTAGGAAGGGATTTCACCAAAGTATTGAATGGGTATGTTGCCACCGACTACTCACTTATGTATTCCATGGAAAGGGTTTTCTGAATCAGATCCGCATTGATAGAGAACCCCATATGAAATTTATGATTACAAAATACAACACCAATGACGTGTTGTTTTATGATATAGAGTTGAGAAATTACTACCTTGTGGCCTATCCAAAAGAGTAGGAATATTATGAAGAGGTGATCGAAGAAGTCCTCCTTATGCAATGCAGTCTTCTTACCAACTTATCCCACACACCTAAAAGTATAGAGGTATTAATTGAGTCTGATGATGAGGAGTCCTATCCAAATGGTAATCTTGTATTTCTATATGGCTTCCAATATTTTATGGACAAATGTGTGCAAGATTAGCTTAGCCTAGGATCTAGAATAGATTTTCGGGAGCTCTTACTGCCAAGTTAGTGTAGAGTGTACAATGCTACCCACTCAAAGTTTGAATGTTGCTTATGCCAAGCAGAAATTGAGCATATCAAAGGATAGGTCACTTGAAAAGGGGAAATTCAAATGGGGTAGTCAGATCAAGGCCATACTGAGACTGCACTATCACCCAAAGTTACTAAAGTAGATGCATCATCAAAAGAAGAAATGTGCCCTACCGGCCCCAAGTGTTGCAAGGTGTGACCCTTGGTCTCCTCTTCCTATGGTAGGTGTAGAGTATGTGTAGGATCATGATGGGCCAAAAAGTGGCGATATCTAAGTGATATGATGGCCCATGTGGCTGACGACTATTTTTTAACCCAACTTTTTTTTAACCCAAAATTGATGAAACGAAAAGGGTTCTTAAAGAAGATTCTCAGATTTCCACCAATATAAATTATGCTTTACTTTGAATTTAATAAATAATTATTATTCATTTTCTATTTGAATTATGACTAAATTCTTGATTGATAGGCTGATTGAAAAATATCTATAGATTTCAAACAATATCATATTTTTTGAATCCAAAACATGTGTCACATTCTATGCTTCACATACTATAGGATTAAAAAAAAAATTGAATTTCATGAAGTTTTGACCAAGTTAAGGTGGTCAGACATACGAGTTTTTACATTTTTAAAAATTTGTAATAAAAAATTCATAATTAACTATTTACTTGGAAAAAAATTACAAAACAATATGCATCACATCGGGACATGAGTCACCTAGTTATATCTAAAATGTTATAAAAAAATATTATCATTTTATTTTGGTTAGGGTGGTCAGACAGACACCCACTTCTTATTTTTTCCCTAAAATTTAAGTACTACTACATTGAAATTTCAATTTTTCACCAAATAGATTTAAAATAAATAAATAAGCCTAGTAGTTTAGAAACTACATTAAATTTGCTACTAATTTTATTCTTACATATTTTTGAAATAATATAGATAAATTATTCAAATTTTTACGTCAAGTTGCCTAACTCTGATTTTCTGAATTTTATTGCCTCTTAAGGGCCTATTTTTTCCATGATGATCCTGCACATACCCTGTAGTCCAGTGTGATGCTTGGGCTTTGTGACATGGTTTAACCACCTCCTGTGGATCTTCATCTTGTATAATTCCAATGGCTATAGTGGGAATTAACAGGTCGATCTTTTGGTGCAACGATAATCACATACCCAACAATTGGTATCAAAGCCGAGGTCACAGGTTTGAACCCAACGCTTGCACTGGGGGGGATTTTTGTAAGGTTTGACCCTTGGCCTCCTCTTCCTATGGTAGGAATATTATAGAGTGATGCTTGGGCTTCATGACATGGTTTAACCATCTTGTGTGGATCTTGATCTTGTATAAATCCAACAACTATATCAGGCATTAATAAGTTGATCTTTTGGTGCAACGGTAGTCACCTGTGCAACACGAAGGTCAAAGATCCTCCAGACTTTTGGATGCTATGCTTTGATGGGTCCAAGTCCAAGCAAGGATCCAAAGCTGGTTTCAAACTGATCAACCCTATGAGTAAGACGTACTTTGTTGTCCATAGACTTCAATTCTATTGTACCAATAATGTAGTAGAGTATGAGACACTAGTTCTTGGTCTCTTAATGACATTAAGAAAGAAGGTTAAAATGCTTCAAGTGTTTGGCGAATCTGAACTAGTTGTAAAATAAGTAAGAAAATTGTACTCCTGCCATGATAAAAGGCTAGAAAACTATACGCATAGGGTATGGGATCTTATAGAAGGCCTAGATGCATTTAACATCCAGTTGATCCCTCATGCTAAGAATTATATTGCCGATGCTTTAGCCCAAGTGGTCAATACCTTGTAGACCCTCTCTTTATCAAGCCTAAAAAGGTTCATTGTTGAACTCACTTCTATGTTGTTCATGCCAGATAATGTCACCAATTTATAGGTGTTTAATGATGATAAGCATATCCTGGATTTCATCACAAGCTTTGATGTGTTCGCTACTCAAATAATTGATGAAACAAAGCCTAAAGAGGTTGAATTAGACATAGAGGGCGTCATCAACCTAAAAAAAAACACGATACCCCTAAGTATGGTCAAATTAGAGAAAATATTTGATTTAGATCAGATAAGGGACCAGGACCAAAAAAAAAAAGAAAGACTCCATCAAAAATCAATGTGATGCTCATAATCTAGGGACAGTGGAGAAAGCCAAGAGCGTGTTCATTGGAAAAGTGCGCACACCAGAAGAAAGGAAGGGGATCATTGATGCCATTCACACATATCATGATGTAATTACTTGGAGTTATGAGGACCTCAAAACCTACGATACTTCGATCATCACTCATACCATTCCCCTCAGGTAGGATGTGAGACCCTTCAGGCAGTGTCAACGCCCAATCAATGTGTTGTTCAAGCCTATCATTTACAAAGATGTTCAGAAACTTCTATTTTCCAAGATCATATTCCCAGTTAGATACTCCACATGGTTGGAAAATTTAGTTCCAGTCAGGAAAAATAATAGAGAAATCAGGTTGTGTGTGGAATTTTGTAACTTGATCAGAGCCTCGAAAAAGGATAATTATTTGGTGCCCTCACTGGAAGAGGTGTTACAAATAGTCAATGCATCTCAGATGATGTCCTTTCTGGATGGGTATTTAGGATATAACTAGGTAATAGTGCAGTATGAGGACATGCATAAGAAAACATTCACCACAAAGCGAGGAACCTTTGCATACAAGAGAATACGGTTTTGGTTGATCAAGGTTGGTGCCACCTTCCAGTGCGCCATGGACATCACATTCAAAGATCTGATTTGAAAATGTGTAATCATTTACATGGATGATCTTACATTATTTTCAAAGGATAGAGGAGATCATCTCTCTGATTTGTGTAAGTTCTTTCAGAAGTGCAGGGAATTTGGTATCTCTTTGAATCTAAAGAAGTGCATCTTTGGAGTTACAAAAGGCAAGTTGTTGGGGAATTTCCTCTTGGAAAGGGTAATATTGATAGACCATGAACGTATCCAAGCTATCCTCAAGATTCAGTTTCCAGGTAGAAAGAAGGAGTCGAAATATTTCTTTGGGAAGATAAAATTTGTTAGAAAATTCATCATAGGTTTTGCTAAAATTTTCAAGCTACTAAATGCAATGTTGAAGCAAGATGCCAAAGTTAAATGGATGCTAGAAGCCAAGTAGGATTTTGAGGAGATCAAAAGGAAAATTGTTGATGCACCAGTGTTGGTCAACCTAAATTATTTGAAGCCATTCTATATTTATTCATTTGCCTCAAACCACTCTTATGTTAGCATATTAACACAAAAAGATGATGAAGGGAATGATAATTTGATTGCCTTCATGAGTTCCCCATTGAAATATGTGGAGTTAAGGTACCACAATATTAAGAAGTAGGTGTATGCCTTAGTTAGAGGAGTCAAGAAGTTTTGGCACTACATTTTGTGAAACAAGTTGTTTGCAATTGTGCTTGATCCAGCTGTTAAAACTTTGCTAATGTGGAATGAGCTGGGAGAAAGAAGAGCCAAGTGGGTCACTTTATTGTAGGAGTATAAAATGGGAATTCAGCATATGAAGTTAGTCTGAGGGTAGGCCCTCACTCAAATGATAGTTGAAACACTAGTTGAGGTCAGGCCGAAACTCACCATACAACAATATCAATTAGAGCATGTCTCTCTTGGAAAGTGGTATGATGATATTGTGTATTATTTGTTGAACCACAAGTTCTCATCCCATCAGCAAGTTATACAAAAGCGTGCCTTAAGGCTGAAAAGAAGCAGCTATATGCTATGAGGTTCTATATTGTACAAGAGAAATGATGAGGGTGTCTATCTCAAATGCCTCAAAAAAGAAGCGGTGTGATTAATGAAGGAATTTCATGACAAATTTGGCACTAGTCACGGATCTGGCCCTTCCACAACTCATCAAATCTTGTGGGTTGGATACTACTAGCCAATGGTGTTTAAAGATGTGTACAACCATGTCAGAACATTTCACATTTGCTAGATTGCTACTACTAGGGAAATGAATGATGCTCTCTCACTCCAACCAGCCTTGAAGGTAAGATCATTTGCTCAATGGGGGCTCGATTTCATTGGTTTGATAAATCTTCCATCCTCTGTAGGCCATAGGTATATTCAAATGGTTACTGATTATTGCACTAGATGGATTGAAGCTATAGAATGTAGGCAGTGTACAACTGAAGTAGTTACAAATTTTCTTGAAAGTTCTATCTTAAATCACTTTGGTTGTCCTTTTTCTTTTGTGTGTGATAATGGGCTTGCATTCACTTCTATTAATTTTTCTAGTTGGGCTTTTGACTTTGGGATTGCGTTCAAGTTCTCATCTAATTATTATCCTCAGGGAAATGGTTTAGTTGAATCCACAAACAAATAATTGATCATTGTCACCCATAAGCTCCTTGAAAAGAACCCAAAATATTGGCACACCCAGCTACATTTTTCCCTTTTGGTAGATCATACACACCATAAGGCTTCCCTGAGAGATTTCCCATTCCATCTTGTCTATGGCTTAGAGCCTATTTTCCCTATTCATGTCAAAATACCCATGCTCCAATTTCTCAACACATACTATGAGGAGGGGGACCATCGAGAAACCCATTTAGTTGAGTCACTTCATTTAGAAGAAGTTCGTGATAAAGCGCTTGAAAATTTTGTCAAACACCAGGGTGTAGGTCAAAAGATGGTTCAATTTCCGAGCCAAGGTAAAGGCCTTTCAAATTTTTGATTTGGTCCTCTATTGGGACAAGGCCCATGAAAGGAAAAGAGTTCATGAAAAATTTGACAAGCTCTGGCTTAGCCCCTTTCAGGTCTCAAAATTTTTAGGAGATAACGCCTTCCACCTCAAAACCCTCTCTTTTCGCCTTTGTTGGGTCAATTTCTACTTTTGCCTCATTTTGTGTGCCCCTATTTTTGAGTTTCAAAGTGTTCATGGACCCTAAAATTCATTATCTTCAATTGACCAAATTCACCTGCCCAAAATTTCTAACTCCTTGGCTCCTGCGAGTTTCCCTTGGCAATTTTCCTTTGCCTTTCAAGCTGGCGTCCTTTGCCTCTTGAGGGTCCACAACCGTGGGCCACTCCCTGTGGATTTTTTCTTTTCCTTTGCCATTCTGACAATTTCCAACTCAAGATTTCCACTCGCATGGCAAGTCTCATGTCCTCTGTCGTTGTTCCATTTTGCAAACTCTAGCGGCGCTGCCTTGTCTTCTGCCCGCATGGAAGACCTCGCCGTTCCCATCATCGTTGCATTGAAACCCATGCCCAACTACCTCAACTACCATTGTACCTGTTATAAATTTAGATCATTAGTGCACAAAATCCTATAAATAGGTCTTTTGACCCATCATTTTCACTTCACCAGTTGGAAATTTGTAAGTGGTCTTCAAATTGTCGTCGTCACCTTTGCACCTGCATGATCTCCAAGACATCACAAGGTTGAACTTCATTGAATTATTCAAACTTTCTTGGTAAGTCTGCCACCACCCTCGTGCCTACATTTCTTTTGAGTTAAGCTTGTAAAACATTAAATCTTAAAGGGAAAACTCATCAAACCTTTGAATGACTAAGAACACCTTTAAATTCCGTGAGTACCCATTTGAACTAAAACCCTAAAAAATTGTTAAAATCGGCCTCCGAGGACCTTGCAAAACTTTACACCATCATGGTTATTCTTCACCAGGTTCATGAACCCTTTGCATCCCAAACCCTCCTCACTGCCATTAAACAACGAAACTCCAAGCACTTGAATTAAAAACATTTGGCCGACGACCTTCGCAGGCTCGCATGTGCAGGCTACCATGTGTGGGAGGCATTTCCCTTTCTGTCATTCCAAAATTTATATCTCATGCCTCCCTCACTTGTTGTGGGTTTCTCTTAGACCTTCGCTGTTGAAGCAAGCAATCCCAATTTAAGCCTCTTTGTGGGTCCTTTCTCGCGAACCTCCATCCGCTCTCCATCATCGTGCCAAGGACTATACTAAAAATGGTGAAGCTTCTGCATCTACCCATCCTATGAGCCCCACAATACTTCTCATCATCCCAGTTGTATCCCCTTAAATGCTAAGTATGAATCCTTTGTGGGCCGCTGTCTATGGACCACCCTATTGTTGTCATTGTTTCAGAATAGCTAGGGAGGTTTTTTCCTCCTGTAGTGCGGGTCTCAACCTTTCCATCTCTGTTATACCTTCGAAGTAAAAACAACTAAGTCTTGAAAATTTCGTCAGCCTACCCTTGCAGGCGGCTCTCTATGGCCCATTTTTCTCTGACTGTTGTGTGTTGGATGGTCGTGCCTTGTCGTCCTTCCACTTGGCGGAATCGGTGCCCTCCTCTGCCGTCCAACATGAAAGATCAATGTTAGACCTCTTGGCGATATTGATGGTGTGGAATATCATGTGTGGGCAGCCATACCATGGTCGTTGTCCCTAAACACCCATCTTTTGATGGCCTTTAGCAACTCCCAATCTGCAACCTTCCAGACGACCAAAATTAAAGATAAATGGCCAATATCGTATGTGCCGCCTATGGGCCTAGCATGGTGGAATTTTGTCTATGGTTTTCCACCTCTTGATCATTGTTTCTTAATGGAGGAGCTCCAAAATGACCTTCATATCTCCTGCCTTTGCATGCCTTGAGCGCACATGAACCAAGAGGGCAATCGAACATCTCCAAAGGGGTTCCAAATTGATTTTCACATGTGCTAAATTCCTATAAGCATCAACTGATGGCCACTCTTTGTGTACGGAAATAAGAGTGTAGGTAACCACTTGTGGGTTGTTATGCCACCAGTGTCATCCTATTCTAAGTAATCCCTAATGGATTTGGTTATAGGGAAACCCACATCCCTGGGCCCGCATCCCCCTAATTGATCCAAATGAGCACTGAACGATGAACGTTAATGAATTTCCTAAGCTTTAATTATAAATTGGTTGATCTAACCCTTGTTTTACAAGATTTAGTTGATGAATCCCTAGTTTTTTATTTGAATATGTTACCACATCCTCTTCTGCAAGATTTATATAATCTATTGTGGGACCATCAGGAGTGTCTGTAGAGAACGAAAAGGGAAAGAAACATACTAAAGTACCAATGGGAAAAGAAGAAAAGGACCAGATGAAGTACCAGTTCCACATGGTGGAGGTCACTTCCAAGGTCACCTTAGACTGGGGCACCATCTGATACCAACTTGGGACATGTTAATATGGAAGAATTTAGATAGAGGGTTATAGTCAGCCCAATAACAAAAAATGCCTTAAAAATTAGGAAAAGTGGCCTTGCCAAGGCGGTTGGCTTCCCTCCCTTACTCATTGCCCTAGAATTGGTAATGGTGTGCAGAGAGTGCTACCACAATAGTAGGAAGTGTATAGAACATTATTGAAGAGTACTAGAATATTTATCTTCTAGGTCTATAGGTCATACATTCCACATCCCCACTTTTGATAAAATGGAAGATATAGAGAAGGAGGTTGTTGACAGGATGTGGAAGATAGAATCAATAGCATGCAAAAATCTAATCAGCTAGTATTGGTTGAAATATAAGAGGGGCAGTGCAACTAAAGCACCACAAGAGCTCTTCAAGAGCAACTTTCAAGAGGAGTACCATGACCTGGTTACTCTGCTCAGTAGGGTAATGGGACTTCCCACTGCTGCCTCCTTCCAAGAATGGATGTTCTATTTCATAGAGGATATCATTTGAGGCAAAACCAAATTCCACTAGAAAAATGTTATCAACGACAACATCCATAGCCAGTTGATGGTTGTAAAAAAGACCTCCCACTTCTACATGACCTCTTACTTGGTGTACATGATTGCTGACACATTTCCCTACAAAGGCCTTGCTGTCGTGCATAATCCAGATTCTAGCAGAGATCTTAAAATGTATGATAGATATCCTCAGCTACAATACAATAATTTCAAGAAGGATTATCGAAAAGTGAATGATGCCTTCATTGGGCATGTTATCATATTGCTTGGGGGAGAATTTGAATGGAGAGTCTCACACAATTTCAGGGCATTCATCTTGAGGTTCGGGTACCTGTTATGTTGGATTTTGTGGTTGAGTTTCTGATATGTGGTTGTCATTGATTTCAGCACTATTAGCATTAATGCCTTTAACATTGTATATGTCGAGGATATTGAGAAAATTGAAATAAATATGTTACAAGTTGTCTAAGAAGTAGTGAAGATCAGGACGGTAGAAATTATAGTATGTTGATAAATAGATGTTGTGGATTAAAGGGTTTGTTGTCAAGCCTATCTAGTTTCTACTCCGTAAGTTTTAGAGGTGCACACAAAGATTTGATCAAGTTATAAGTTTTTATGTTCTGACAGCTATTCTGTTACTGCAAATGGTGTTCATGGAAGGAGATAATGTGTTTCTGGTAATATGAGTTGTTGCGTATGTTACTATGCTATTCATGGACATTTCTAGATCATGTTCTATCCATGTTGCACATCTGTATTGATCATTGTGCTCGCGATCCAATATTTTCTCTTGCGTGTTCATGTTCATGGCCGACAAGGTGTTTGAAGCATGTTGTGGATCTTTTAGGAAGAATATTTGAAGGTGTTTCATGTTTGAGGATGTTTTTTTTTGTCTCTACTATGTTGTGGCCAACTTCGGTTGGTGCACATTAAGAATTGAGCTGACAATTTGCATTCATTTTATTATTGTGTTGAAGCCGACATGAAGCAATGCAATTTCTTGTTGCAAATATATATGTGATTGTTTCTTAATTTAAGGAGAATGTGTGTAAGTTTGAAGTGTGAAGTGTGTGAGTGCTATGTGCGAAAAATATTCAAATCATTCAAAGGAAGAGAAAATTGTGAAGAAGAGTGAAGAAGTGTGAAGAAGTACTTTTGTGCTTAATCGGAACTGTAATCAGGCTTTTGCAGAAGCTAATTTCTTAGTTCAAATTCTTTAGATGGTTTTAATCATGGATATTTTTTGTAAGAAAATGAGTCTTCTTTGAGCAGTGAGCTCTAGGTAGTGCGCCTTAATGCATGTGCATTCCTCATATATTATTCTTTATAATTTTAATGGGGTATAACTTGTGGATTAACCTCCACTGTGGTTTTTCCCCTAATAGGGTTTCCACACAAAAATCTTGGTGTTGTGTGTGTTTTTGATCTATTGTTGATTCATGCTTTCATTGTTATTAATCAGATATGAGATTAAAGGATAATAATTTTAATAAGTTTGAAAATCTATGACAAGTGATTCAACCCCCCTCTCAGTTTCCTGCCCTTGTGTTTCCAACAACTGGTATCATAGCAGGTTCCTTGGAAGAACTTTGAAAATTTGAGGTGATCTGGGATGGTGACATACAAGAAGGATAGCCCAAGATTTGATGGAACAAATTATTCTCTGTGGAAGAATCGAATGGAGTGTCATCTGAGATGCATTGGTGAATCCTACTAGAACATTACATGTAATAGGTATGTTATTCCTATAGGTGGTCCTACTACTGCTGAGCTTAGAGATGCTAAATATAATATCAGGGCTAAGGAAGCATTTTTGAGTGATTTAACTGATTCTGAGATGACAAATGTTATGGATCTGAAGACTGCTTATGAGACTTGGAAAAATTTGGAAATTTTATATGAAGGTGATGCTAATGTGAAGATGGCCAAGCTACAATTTTTGAAAGGAAAATATGAATTTTTGAAGATGGGAAATGATGAGAATATTTCTACCTTCATGCAAAGAGTGAATGAACTTGTTTGGGGTATCAGATGTGATGGTGGACAAGTGGATGAATCAGATATTGTTGCTAAGAAGCTTAGATCCTTTCTTGATGCATACAAGATCAACGTTGCAGCCATTGAGGAGCGTAAAAATTTGACAAATATAACTAGAGTTATGTTGGTTGGTTAACTTACTGTTTTTGATTTGAGTAAATTCGGTGATGCCCTTCCTAAGATAGAATTTGAATTTAAAGTTGGTACTTCCAAGAGAGACAAGAAAATATATGATCTGGGTGAAAGTTATTCTAGAAAGGTATTCAAATATGAGGAAGAAATGAGATAGATTGAAGAAGAAGAAAGAGAATTGAATGAGCTTGAAGCAATTATTGTCAAAAGGGAAGCTAGAGGAGAAGGTAAGTATAATGGAAATTTTCCTATTAAATGTTTTTCTTGCAACAAGGTGTCCTGAAAGAGTTCCTAAGCCAAAACCTTACAAGCCTAAATTTCAAAAGAAGTGTTATTATGTTGTTGATGAATGTGTGACAGATGATGAATTTGACAAAGGTGAAGATGAGTTTTTGTTTATTTCTATCAAGGAAAATAATTGTGTCTACTGAATCTTCTACTAGTACAAATGTGGTCAAATCCCTAGCTGCTCAAGTTGAAGAAAAATATGAATGGATTATTGATAGTTGATGCTCACATCACATGAAAAATGATAAGAGTAAATTTGTAAGCCTAGAGAAGTATGATGGTGGTGTTGTAATATTTGGTGACAACAATGGTGGTATAATCTATGGTAGAGGATTTAATTCTTTTGATGGTAAGCATAACACTAATGATGTTCTTTATGTTGAAGGTTTGAAGCATAATCTTCTAAGTGTTGGATAGATGGTTGATAAGGGCTAAAATATTCAATTCAAAGATAGAAAATGTAGCATACTGGGAAGTTATAGAAATGCGATTTCTTTAGGAACTAAAACAAAATGTAACAAGACAAAGCAAGATTGGAAAAATTCACAAAAGCATTTTTTAATGCTTATAGAGCCATATTTTCCATTTCCATGCTTGTTTTCACTTTCAAACCATCTCACATTTATCTTTTGGATTTAAAATTAATCATTTGCCTTGATCTTTCTGGTTAAAAAGAAACTTAGACATGTACTAAAATTTCAATTTGGGTTCTAAAAATTGAACAAGACAACTTTCACATCTCATTTGGTGCTTTTAAAATGAACTCATCACTGCTTTGAGGTATAAAATGAACAAGTGTATTCTATGTCTTGCAATATTTTTCACAACTTAATATCATTTAAAAGGCGTATGCGCTTCTCTCGCGCTTCACGAAAATATTGAGAATCAAAAGTCTTTTGGTGATATTGGATTGTTAAAAATATTGCCTTCACACTTTGATTTGGGATCTAAAACTGAACAAACTTGTCTAGTGTGAGAAAAAGGCATTGCGAGTGTTCTCTCTTTGTTTACGCAAACAAAGATGATCAAACTATGAATGCACTTACTCGCTATTATGTACCTTTAGAGGGCCTGCCTTGGTGGGAAAAAGTACTCATCCCAAGGGAATGACTCAAGTGGTAACGAGCTAAAGCCAAGCTCTTCCAAACCGTTATTTAACTTTGTGTTCACGGTGAAATCCATGGACAATGGGAAGTGGTGCATGATAACTCTCCCCCAATATCTTATGATGCGTAAAACCCTTGTTCTAAGGTTTGGGAGATCTCTCAAAAGGATTTTATCATTGCACCCCCTAAACTGGATGCCCTTACTACAAACTTTTGTTTAGAAGCCAAAAATACCTTATATTTGTTGGTGCAAGAGGTCATGTCCTCTGAAGCCACCCCACATTAGACATGTGGTTTTGTTGTAGAGATGAAAAGTATGCCATGGGAGATTCATGGGTACTGATTCTTGGTTGACCCGAGAAGTGTGTGTCATAGAGGAGAGCCAGTGTGGTCAAGCATCTAGTCATCCACACAAAATATGCACAGTTGGATTTATCCAAGTGGGAACGTGATAAATATTTCCTTTTCTAGCCTAGGTTTGTACATGTTCTTGGAATAAAAAAAACATTTCTTGGTTCTCAAAATATTTGAATACAAACATTCACAAAGAAAGCTTCAAAATTTCAAACCCTTTGGAGGAAACAAAATACCTTTGAAAATTTCAAGTGCTATTGCTTACCCTAGGGATTCAATCCTTAGAGGTTTCTAAGTACTTGGGATTAATAATTGTTTTTTCTCACAAAAGTCAACAATAGGTAGCCTTGGCCTTGATTTCCTTGATTTCCACATAATTCACTTTGTGAGATGAAAGAAAATTAGGAAATTGGACATTTAGTTTGAAAATCATAATCAAGAAAGTATTTGTGGTAAAAGAACCAAATCTAAGCAAGATAACAGACAATTGAACCACACATGTGCTTGGTACCTTTTGAGTCTTATGTTTTTCATGCAAAAATTGGTCTATTTTGGTTTGAGTTACTCTTAGGGAAAAGCATGTTCTTCAAAACCTTGGTATTGTAAAAAAAGTCCTCTTAGGTTCATCTTGGATCAAGCTAAACACTTCATCCATCCCTCAATATCAATCAACATCATCTCGCCAACCAACTCTTGGAAAATTTTAAAATACCACTTATGCTAGAATTTTAGGAAAAATCATCGTCGCCTTATTTGACTTTAATAAACTTAGTCAAATTATCAATCCTCTTGAGCGAATTTACCTCTAGGATAACACAACTTCCTAAGGTTTACAAGTTCAAGATCACCTCGTTTGACTTAACACACTTAGTCAAACTACCCCCTTGCGTACAAGTTTACTCTAAGATAACACAATTTCCTAGAGTTTACAAGTGCATTATCATCTTATTTGAATTAACACACCTATCCAAATTATCCAATCCATTATCACCTTGTTTGAATTAACACACTTAGTCAAACTATCCACAATCACAATCAAATCAAATCAAGTCCTAAAGTCTACAATTTATCCAAAGCTCCTAAAAGTTCAAAACACCCATATCATTCACCCCTTTTATCCCTCCTCTCATCATTGGTCCTAAACCCCTCAAAGGTCAACAAGGTCAAAACACAAGAGGAACATGGAATATAAACTTGATTCCTAAATCATGAGTAATCCAATTCAACCAAAATATCCAAGCCTTACAATTCTAATTGATTTTCAAAACTTGCATTTGTACAATCCATACATGGGATCATTATCTACTCCAAACATCAATGGTACAAATGTGAGCATGCCCAATCTAAATTTTGGAACATCTTTTCCTATGGTAGATTTAAATCAAATTCAAAACTTACAAATCTATCAACCAAAAAATCAAGACATGAGCATTCCCCCTTTACCAACCGTCAATCAATCGAATATGAGCAACAATCCAATCATAAACCAAAGCATCATAAAAAATACTCCAGTTGTGCCATGGATATCACAACAACATATGACAACACTTGAAGAAACCCCAACAATAAACACCATTCCCAATCCACTGCCACCACTGCCAAAACACAACATGACAAATTCATTCTCCATCATGTTGCAAGCTGCTCGACAAGTTGCCCGTAAAAAGGCACTCCAAAACCAAAAAGATGAACAACTAGTTGCTTAGCAAGCACAAGCAGAATTAGCCGCCCAACAAGCACAGACTCAAGCTCAAGCCTAGCATCAAGCTCGGCAGGCACAAGAACAATTCTAGGCACTATTGCAAGTGATCCATCAACAAGTGTATCAACAAGTAGCACAACAACAAGCCCACCAAAAAGCATTGTTGGCACAACAACAACATGACCAACAACAAGCATTGTTGGCTCAATAACAAACATAGGAATTACTTGCTCAACAAAGTTTGCAACAGAATCCCACCATAATTTTTGAAAACAATGATCAAGATCTATCCATCAATGAACACCTTGAAGATGTTTCAAACTCATCCAATGATCAAATCAAAATACATCAAGAGCCATTTTTTAGCTATGATCAAGACCCCTCCTACAAAGATCTATTTCAAGGAGTATTGATGTTATTTGATCCTATTGACATAAACCAAGATCCATCCACCAATGATCATGTTGACAATGTCTCTACATCACCTAACGAGTTAGAGGACATATCTCAAGAACATATTCCAAAGCATGATCAACATATTTTACCAATTTCTAGCAATGATCCTTTTCGAAACGTATGGACATCCTTTGACCTCATGAAATTTGAGAAACTTCCTATGCCTAATGAAGATATCCAAGAAATCAATCCATTTTATGAAATCGACCCATGTCAATAACTTGATCCAAGGCATGTCGAAAGCAATTCTGAAATCATTCGAGATCAAGAATTTGTATCTCCAAGCTACTACAATGATATAATGGACACTCTCCTATCTATACAAGATATCACAAATAATGGCCATATCCATATAGAACATACTCCTCCATCTACCCATGAGATGATTTATTTGGATGGACACGTAGATGACCATCATTCAAAACAAGAGTCTCCTACTCCTAACATTTGTACACATGATCAAGATATAGAGAAATCCAGAGAAATATCAAAACAAATCATGAAGAAGGCTTCTACAAAATTTGTGAATTAGAAACATCATGTGAAAGCATATCAAGAATGAATCATGAGGAATAATTTTACAAGGATAGTGGAGCATCAACACTTCTTGAAGAAGCATTACAATTTGATATCTCACAAGATCAAGCTAAATATATCAATCAGGCCTTCATCCCACATATAGAGGATCCTATCACTTATAAAGCTAGATCACTCACCTTTCTTAGGGCAAGCTACATCATCAATAAAAAAGCTGTCACTTTTGAAGATCCACCACAGAGAAGAGAAGGATTAACAACTTGTTTCCAAGGTAAATCATATCTTGTTGCAAATAAAATGTTTCAACAAATGAATTATCAAGGCAAAGGATTAGGCCTACATGAATAGGGTATCCTAGAACCATTGCAGATTTTTGGCAGTCCTAAGAGTCAAGGCCTTGGTTATTCAACAATCAAGGGATATAAAATAATTGGTAATACCTCTATAAAATTGGGGGCAACTTCATCTCAAGAAAATGTCAATATAGGGAGCATGTAGAATCCTTATGATGAGACCAATTCCAATACTACAACCAACCATGTCATGGATCTTCATCCACCCATCATCCCATCCACGAATTAGGACCAACATATAAATAAGGGATATTTGAATCAAATCATGAAGAATTCTATCAAAGAAAAAGTAGCAAAGCATGAAGCACAAATCAAATACATATGGATACCAAAGAATACAAAGAAATACTATCCCTAGCAAACTCCATTAGTCAAAGAAACTATGGGGAAAAATATAAAAGGGAAAGGTATCCATCAAAGATGTCCACAAAGGAAAAATCAAGCTTCTTAAACACGTACAAAGTATACCGAGTTGTTGGTCCTAATTCCACGTACACTTCTATATCCACTCATTATTGCTCATCTTCCCAAGTTTGGACAGTCAAAGGTTCCAAACTGTCAACCAATCCATCTTTTATTCCTAAACACACACCATCCATGCCTCCACACATGATATCCAATTCTCACATTGACCATGTGTTGGCAATGACCCTTCATCATAAGGATTCAGAAGGCACTCTATCATGATGTGCACACAAAGACAAAGTTAACTTTGGTATCAACAAAGCAGAACATATTTCTCAAAATTTTCTTTCAAGTGCGCGTATCTTGGCAAAGAAACTTCTTCAAGAAGGATATCGATGGCATATTATGAAAAAATAATCTACATCAGCACCACCAAAGTGGTTAGCATAAGCTTAAAATCTCTCAGAAAATACAAAAAAAAAAAATTATAAAAAAAAAAAAAAAACAGAAAAAGGATTGAAAAAATAGTAAAGATGAAAATCGTCCTCTAGCGAAAACCATTTCGGTGGCGCTTTGGATAGGTACCATGATGAAAAACTAGCCAACATGCATCATGTGTTGAATCGAGCATCTACATGCGCCGTTTCAGGAGAATTTTTTAATCACATCCATAATAAAGTCGACATTCCATCCATATCATGAACCATTTATCCAATCCATGTTGATATATTTGCATCAATAATCCAAGTTATCTTGATCTTGGAAAATTTTGGTGCACACTTTATACTTGTTTATGGTAAACATCTTGACATGGGTCATTTTCATTGATCCCATCCTACCCAACGCTATTTGAGCGATATCCAAATGAGAATCCTCTATTTCAAACACCTTATCTTGTCACAAGATAATCCTTGGAATCCTTTGCATGCTTACCATATCTATCCATCCATCTATTTAAGAATCCACCCATGGCCTTTCAAACATTTCTAGACACTGGGGGCAGATAATTTCATCTTGCTTTGAGAATAAATCTTGATATATATCATCCAACCTATGTGGTGATCCAAACATTTTCAAACGTGAAATCAAATTGGTCAAAGAATTTGTGAGCATCAATCCAAATCACTAGCCCATGGCATATTTTGACAGGAAGATGTAAGCTTTATCTTTCATTGAACATCAATCCAACAATTCATATCAGTCACATCTAATGTGTACTTCAGCATCACATTAAAATCATCAAAGCTATTTTGTTCCAAATCAAGCTTCATCAATATTGATCAATCGAATCCAATTAATCATCACCTTGTTTGAATTAACAAACTTAGTCAAACTGTAATCTTGTGCATGATTTTACTCTAGGATAATACAACTTCCTTGGGTTTACAAGTTCATTATCATCTTTGTTTGGCTTAACACACTTAGCCAAATTATCCAATCCATCATCAACTTGTTTGACTTAACACACTTAGTCAAACCATCCTCTTATGTACAAGTTTACTCTAGGATAACACAACTTCCTAGAGTTTACAAGTGCATTATCACTTTTGTTTGACTTAACACACTTATTCAAACTATCAATCCATCAATCAAATCGATCAACAATAAGCTTGGTTTTCAACAAAATCCTAAAACAATGCACTAATATCATCGCATATCCATATCCAAATTGTCAAAAATCATGCGAAAATAAAAAACATTCAAATATCCATAAAAAATAAAAAACATTCAGAAAATCCATCAAAAAATTAAAAAAAATCAAAAACCAAAAACATCCAAATCATTCAAAATCCAAAACATGTCGAAAATCTAAGAAAATCTTCAAAATAAAAATAAAAATAAAAATAAAAATAAAAATTAATCATTGAGTCTTGTCAGTCTTCCACCTTGTCCAAACTACGTCATTTCTAATCTTGAATGTAGGCAAGGTTGATCTTTGATCATCCCTCGATACATTTAGGTTAGTCCTTTAGGCGTCCGTTGTATTGGCAATCCGTTTGCTCACCTATTTCACATTTAGGTCAGTCCTTTAGGCGTGTGTCCCATTGGCAATCCGTTTGCCCACCTATTTCACATTTAGGTCATTCCTTTAGGCGTTCGTCGCATTGGAAATCCATTTTCCCACCTACTTCACATTTAGGTCAGTCGTTAGGCGTCCATCGCAATAAAATGGAAATCCGTTTTCCCATCTAGCTCATCATTGAGTCAAGTCTTTCGCTAGTCAAACTTCGTGGTCTCTGCATGTATAACGAAGGCAAAGCTAATCTATTGATCAAATCTCGAGACCCCTAGGATAGGTCTTTAGCTTAGTCTCTTCATCGTAAATACCAAAAACATTTGTAAAACATCTTGAAAATACCAAAAACAACCTCAAAATATCTGAAAATCCAAAATGGTGCATCCATCTCATCTTGCTTTCACCCGCGCTTGTCATTACTCATAATAAAATCAATCTTCGATTTCACCCTTTGGTGAGTTAGTCAGAAGAAATTCTAGCAGGTTCAAAAGTGAACACTCTAATCATCAGAGTCTTGAAAGTTTAAATCAATAAAAAAGCAAGTTGATCAACTCAAAATATCAATAGCTTATCATCCAAATCAATCCCATCAAAACCCTAATCACATGTCCTAGGATGAAACTTTCCTACGATGGACATAAACATCATGTAACTCACAATAGTTTAGCCTTGGCTAGCAGTATGAAGAACATTAGCTTGTCCATTTTCTTTATTTGGGTATTTTATTGGCTTATCTTATTTTGCACTCATTCCTAGGACCTCTCGATGATGCCTAAACAAAATAAGTTTAGAGATAAAGGAATGGGGAAATAATCATTATCTTTTTTATCTGTTGTACTTGTTGGATATTCTTGTAAAATAACTTGGCAAATACTTGCTTTGTTAGGTCCATCCTAGCAAGGTTTTCATACGTCAAGTGTGAACAAGAATACTCCTATCTGATTGTCAATTCAAATTCCATCACACTGGATACAACACTATCCTAGTCCTTTATACCTTGATGCATCATATCTATATGTGTTATAAAATATAAAGTGATTGGCCATATGAAAATCCCAACTCCTGGTAAGCAAATCATCATCATAATGTACGCTTGTTGGATCCTCCTTCCGTCCATCTTATTCTTCTTATTCCTCTATCTTTACTAACATTTCTATCTAAAATTGGTGTCACATCAAGCTATACATCAGACTACCCATAGTCGATGACTATCTATGCATCGTCAAATTTTTCTACATCAAAGAATTATCTTTCGTCCTCTAAGAAATAAAACCACTCCTCTCGCATTTTATCACGATCTCGATCGGAAAATCGAACATTTCCACTCAATCTATCAAGGGGGTAGTATACCCACATAATCCTTCTCGCTAGGGCAATAGTGGGGCATTTGAAAATTGAGAAATTTTTGAACTTTGATCACAATAGTTTATTCTTTGAATCAATACAACAAGTACATTGCTTCAAAGAGGGGAAAAATGTAGACATGGAAAATGTACAATTTTGGCTCAGCACATTTGATCCTAATTAATAACAACATTTCCCCCTAAATCATACTCTCAGCTTTTCATCATATTTTGTCTCTTAATTTAATGGATTATTATTCATTTGATTAAAGTCTTTCTCTTCCATTGATTAAATTAATCAATTTAATTTAATTAACCTTACATTTCTGTTTAATTAAATAAATCATTTTATTTGATTAAAATCTCTAAAGTCCTCGTATTAAATTAAATAAATTAAACCTTATTTGATTTAATCTAACATATTCCTCCTTAGTTAAATAAATCAAAATCATTTCTTCTCAATTCTAATTTAAATTAATTCATCTGTTTAAGTCAAAATTGTCAAATCATCTAAATCCTTTATTAAATTAATCAAATCCTTGATTAAGTTAATCCCCTTCATTAAAATCTTCTAGAGAATGCAACTTGCACAATAAATCAATTACTTTGATTTATTTAATTCTCTATTTTCCCTCACATGGCATCAAAAAGGAATATTCCCTCATTTGAATTCAAAAAGGCCAAGTGGGCTTGGTCCTTCCAACAAGGCATTTAATGCCTCTTACATGTTGTTGTGCATTGACCCAAGTGACATTAACTTCATTCCTTTTTCTCTCTCACATGTCATTTCTCAAATTCAAAATTCCAACTAATTGCATTTATTGACACTTTAGCCAAAATGTGCGCAACCATCAACCATTCACATCTTGACAAGTGGCACTTGGCCATTGGATGTTGAATGATCCCACATTGCTCTATTTCACTCTCTTTTCCAGTTTGGAAATCTATAAATTAGAGGCTTCTCTCCTCATTCAACAACACACAACTTTGAGTAAAATTACTATGCTCAAATTCATCTTCATTCCATATATTTCATGCAATGTTACTCTCTTGAATTGAGAGCTAATCTTGTTCATTCCATTCAAACCAGCTGATATCATCATCACCATCATCAATATTACAAATAGGAATTGGGAAAGGGCTGATTTTGACATACCAATCAATACCAATTTCCCCATGGGATTGATAGTTGTTCATTAGAATAGGATTTTCTTCATTTATATTGTGCTTCACTTGTTTTCCCATTTTAATGTTACAATCTAATTTCATGGGGAACCTTGATTTATTTCCTACATATGATCTAAAATTATGTTTTTTTTGTTGTGTTTGTGCATGTTAATTGAATTCTCGGTTCACATGGATATATATAAGTGATTGTTTCTTCATTTGAGGAGAATGTGTGTAAGTGTGAAATGTGAAGTGTGCAAGTGCTATGCGTGCAAAAGGTTTAGATCATTCAAAGGAAGAAAATATTGTGAAGAAGTGTGAAGAGGTATTTATGTGCTTAATCACAACTATAATAAGGCTTTTGTAGAAGCTAATTTATTAGTTAAAATTCTTTAGATGGTTTTAATCCTGAATATTTTATGTAAGATAGTGAGTCTTCTTTGAGCAGTGAGCTCTATGCAGTGTGCTTGAATGCATGTGCATTCCCCATATATTCTTCTTTATAATTTTAACAGGGTATAACTTGTGGATTAACCTCTACCGTGGTTTTTCCCCTAACAAGGTTTCCATGAAAAAATCTTGGCGTTGTGTGTGTTTCTGATCTGTTGTTGATTCACGATTTCACTATTATTAATCAGATCTAAGATTAAAGGATAATAATTTTAATAAGATTGAAAATCTGGTGACAATTGATTCAACCTCCTCTTAGTTGTTTTCCCATGTGTTTCCAACATGTTCATCCAGTTCCCGAAGTTCACATACATAAGAGAAAAAGGTTTCTTTGATAAACCCTACAAACTACCACACTACCCCCAATGACTAAATGATTATGCTAGAAGTCACCAGGAAACTAAAAAATTCTCACACCTTGTTGAGTGACAAGCACAGAGTAGAAATTCCATATCCCCTCACCTTTAGACAAGGGATGTACTCCTATCATGTGGCCGAATTTATGAACTACTCAGAGAAGGAGATAGTGGAGTATAATCTAGAACTTCACATTGCTAGGCCAAGAATTGATCCATATGGCAAGCTAAAGAAGTGGGTAGGAAAGAAGTATGCCCAATGACCGCACCTTGAGGAACTTTGGACGAATTGTCAAGATGAAAAGGAAGTAAGAATGAGACACTACATGTGGTTGACTGTCCAATTTGTAAAATCAATCAACTTGTTCTTGGTGCCAAACCAAATTGTTGAGGAAAAGGACAAAGTTCTTGATCCAAGATTTGATGTCATGGAAAATTTTGGACTACCCCCAATAGATTGGAATGAGGGAGAGGTCAATGACCTCAATGCAATATTGCAACCAGTTATAGAAATAACCAAATAGTGGGTAGATGCCCAGTTTGTGCAACTTAAGGTACAAGGTGCCGCATTAACATATGGCGAGCTCGAAGATGAGCTCGAAAGTGAAACTGAAAGTGGCGTACTGCTACCTCTATAGAAGAAGCACCAAATTCCCCTCCAACCACAAGATCAAGAAAGAGGAAGAAATTTATTGAGTGCCATCCTAAACATAAGGTCTACTCCTGAAAGGCCATAGAGGGAGAGCCCTATAAGAAGGCAAAGAAGACAGGGGGATTTGCAAAAAAAATTACAACCATTGAGGAAGATCCTCAACATGAGGGGGAAGAAGAAGAAGAGATTGAAAATTTGTGCTCACCACCGACCACCTCCTCTCCTATTGCTACCATTTCTATTGCTGCCACTCCACCACCCACTGCCTTACATGCATTGCTTGTTTCATCTCCGCCTGCCATGGACATTTTAGTCCACCTCTCTTCCACCCCACGAGCGGCTCCCATGGTAGTACTTGATTATTCCTCAGCAACAACATCCCCACCATTGACTTCTTCATTGCCTCCTCTACTTCCTATCCTTTATGCAGCCATTGCTACTATCCCCCAACTCACCCTGTCGAACGCCTTTACCAAGTATATGCAAGGTGTACCTTTCAAAATTCCAAGGGTGATTGTGAATCCCACTATTCAAGCCTTGATGGCTCAGATTGCTGTCAATTTTACCATTTCTCCACCACCTATAAAACCTCCAATGATGGAGGCTATGATGAGAATATCAGAAGAAATGGAGAAGTGCCAGAAGGAAGCTAGTAAGAGCGTAATTGAGGAGCCAAAGCCCTAATTTGAACATCCAAAGGGTGGGTTGACAATCAATTTGGATAAATTTATGACTAATGAAGAAGAGTCACAATCTTCAGAGGAGGACGTTGAGGCTCTTAGTGAAAAATATATAATTGAGACCCCAAATCAAGAGCTAGAAGAGGAGTTATCCCAGCAGCTCAAAGATATAGAAGAAGAGATTGAACTAGCTGGGCCTCCCTCTGAAAGAAAGGAATACCACAAATTCAATATGGAGATACTCAAAGAGCCTCCATAGATTGGCCAAGAAAAGGGCTTGGTCCAAGAGCAAGAGGTGCCTTTTGCAGAGAAAGAAGAAGAGAAAGAAATGGAAAAGGAAGATAAGTGAGAAGATACACCGACAAAGAGTCTTGAATCTGAGCATCATGATATCGAACGAGAAGAAGAAAGAATCCCTCAGAAAGAGGAAGTTTCTAAAGAAAACATAGCTGTTGCTGAGATAGATAAATAAAAGGCTATTCAAATCAAGGATTTTTGACAAAGAATAAAAAACCAAGCAAGAGGCCCTGAGCCATGAAGAAAAACAAATCCAAGAAGAGGAAAGTGATCGAGAGTCACCTAGAGGAGAGACTCAGATGCCTAATTGGTTGGAAAATCAATTATAGAAGAAGGCCCCTTCTCTCATGGATCTTAAAGCCAGACTCGAGGCCATATTGGCTCAAGCACAAATGAAGACAAAGAAATAAAAGAAGCCGAGAGTCCGCTTTCACATTATAGTTGATCCCTCTAGAACAAGAACAATACAAGTTGCCACCCTAGTGATAAACAAGGGGGCTGGTGTTAGTTACACTATTTCTACCATGAAATTAGGTACAGCTATGAGAGATTAGAAAATGGATGAGTTCCAAGGATCAGTAGCCACGATAGTTGAACAAATGAACAAAGACCAATCCTCTAAGGAGGAACTGAAAGAACAAGTGGTGGACCTCAGTGCCTACATCTAGCAATGGAAATCCCTATAAGAAGAAGCCCCGACTACATCCTCTACACCTCTACTGCTCTCTCAGAAAATGAATAATTGGACTAAGGCTACTACAAATTGGTTCAAGTGGGTGCTATACAACAATGATATGGGCATAATTTATGATGTCTGAATGACCAAAAAAAATTGAAATCTTTAAAAATAGCTAGAAGGCACAAAGAAGATATGTCAACAGTTTACCGAGCTATATAGGATTACTTATCCTAAGCTGGAGGCCATTCTTAAGATGACAAAAAATACATGAGAAATAGAGCTAAATCTTCCCAAAGATAGTTACTTGTTGGGGGAAACATGGAAAATGGGCCTAGATCATAGAAAATATGTCTTAGAAAGAGTATTACATGAATTAGAGCTTGACCTCAAATGGGCCAAAGAGCAGAGGATGGACAACGAGGAGTACCCACAATTTATGATGGATTATGAGATGTCGGTCATCAAGCTCGATCCCAAAAATGGAGCAGGGAGCAGCTGATGCACTCATGCCAGAATTCATGGATTTCACTACTAGAGCCTTCACCCAATCCAAGAAAATAATCAAAGCTATGCCCAAATGCACTAAGAACTAGGAGAAAATCATGAGAAGATCCAAGAAGTTATCCTTCCAGGTGCTCCAATCTGATCTAATGGAATGGGATAAGCTTCATTATTTGATTTGGAAATTTGTGGAGTATGCCACCCTACAAAAGGAGGCAGGAAAACCAGTAATAGATAATGAGTTCTTGACAACGTAGTTGAAAAGGAGGGAAATCTACTAGAAGACAAAACTATTGCAGCTATAGTGCCAAGGCAACTACTACAAGATAAAATAGGAATAATATGAATTTGTATTTTAAATTCATATATATTTGGGGGTAGGTGAAACCCTAATGTAAAATAAATCTTGGCCACATAATGAAAGTAAATCCTGGCCACTCATTTTTATTTTTGAAAACTATAAATAGGGGTCCCCTCTCATTGTTTTAAGGGAGTTGAGTTGTTGTAAAGACATGCTACATAAATTTTAATAGAATTGTTGGAAAGAGACACTAAAAATATATTTTGGTGTTCTCATTGATGGAAAACCTAACCTGTGAATAGGTTCGTGCATCATCAATTCATCCTACCGGCAGTCAAATTGCAAACAACTAAGGAAGAACGAAGTATACCATAGTTTTGGGTTCATCAATCCACATACATATTTTTAGTTAATGTTTTGTGTTGTGCATCTTAGATAATATTTATTGATGTATTCTTAGTATTTTCCATAAATATCAGTGCCTTGTATTGCTTCGTGTTTGAGTTAGGAGATCCAGTTGGCTAATTTTCCATTTTATCAGAACTAGAGCCGACTTCGTGAGTATATCATGCCACGAATATTTGGGATGAAATAAGTTAAGTATTTTTGTGATCATTCATCTTTGTTTGGGTCCAAGCTAAGTTGTGGCCGATTGTTGTCGATGCACATTATACTTTACTCATGATTTGAGTCGACAAATGTACATATTCCTTTTTTTATTGGAGCCGACATGTTGTAATTAAATTCTTAGTTGCGGATATATATATGAGATCGTTCATATCATTTTGATGAATGTATGAGATGTGTAGATTTGAATTGAAAATAAGAGAAGATAATTATATCGATGATGCACAAATTCATTTGTGCATAAGGTATCTTTGTTGCGAGTGGGAACAGAATAGAGCAGAAGTGTAGAATCAGTCTGTAAGTTAGAAGATCCAGTATTGCACCTAACCAAAACTGTAATTAAGCATTTGTAGATGCTATTTTTCTTAGTTCAAAATCTTAGATGGTTTTAATTTGATTCTCTTTGTAAGGAAGTGAGCCTTCCTTTTGAACAGTGTGCTCTAGGCAATGCGCCTGAATGCAAGTGTATTCCCCATATTGTAAACTTTATTTGAGTATACTTAGATCATATTGTGGATTGTCCATCCACCGTGGTTTTTCCCCTAACAGGGTTTCCATGTAAAAAAATTGGTGTTATGGTGTTATGATTTTTTTCTTCTTGTTTATGCATTTTGGTTGAATGTTATAAGTGCTTTGAAGACAAAGGTTAATAAAATTAATTTTTGCACAACATTGATTCACCCCCCCTCTGAGTGTAGCTTGTTTCCAACAATTGGTATCAAAGCTAGTTCCTCAAAAGAAGAATTCTAAGAGCTTGGGGAGATATTGGAAGGTGTTTCAATGGACTCAAGTAGTGTTGAACAACAACTTGTGGTGGCCCTAGATGATATTGATCAATCAAAGTCTGAAGTTCATAAGTTGCAAGCAAACCTCAGTGATGCAGAAAAATTAATTAAATCTTTGAAAGACAAGATCAACAAGTCCAAAGAGAAGAGAAAGGAACTCTATGACCAGATTAAGTAGAATAATAGAAAGAGCATTGAAGATGAACAACTGAGTCAAGACCTGAAAGAAAAGATAGAAGAATGTGAAAATCTTACCAAAGAAAATATAGCCCTAAATCATGAAATGGAATCCATCATGATGAGAATGACCAAGGAGATTGAAGATAGGAAGAAGAATGAAGAGAACCTAGAACAATCTCTGAAAGAAAAATGTGAAGTATGCAGTCATTTGGACAATGAATTGGAAGAGTCTTAAAATAATGAGGAATTTATTGAAAAGTAGATTGATGATCTCAGAAATGAACTTGCTACTGTAAATGAGTACAAAGAGAAGTTCAAAGCTATCTCTACCATGATTGATGAACTAATTAGCAGCAGAGGACTCATAGTGACAAGCAAGATCTTGGATATGAAGAAGGAGAAAATTCCAGATCCGAGCAAAGGAGATTCAAGCAAGAAAATCTGATGAAAAAACCTAGAAGGCATCTGGTAAGACAACCTAATGCTCAAAGATTTAATGGATACTATTTCAATTGCAATAAATTTGGACACATGGCTTCTCGATGTAGAAGTAGGATGAATCAAAGTGGTCCATCATTCTTAGGTCAGTGTTTTAAATGCAATAAGATTGGTCATAAGTCAAATGAATGCAAAAATATGATGAACAATTTTCATAGAAATGTCAGATGTTATACATGCAATAGATTTGGGCATATTGCTAACCAATGCAGATGAAAAGGAAATAAGTGGAACAACTGGTCTAGGTAGAAAAATGTTGTGTGCTATAACTGCAAAAAAATTGGTCATATTGCAACATTATGTTGGAACATAAGAGGTTTGGTAAATCAAAGAAGAAAAATGCAAAAAGATGTTAAGAGAAAAGGAAAATTCAATACAGATGAGGTAAGGTGGAAAATGCAGAAGAAATGGGTGAAGAAGAGTCCCTCTAATGAAGAAAATGCACCAGCACCATAACCCGCTTATGATAGTTCATCCAGGAATTAGTCTCAGGCCTTTGGCCTAGGGGGAGTTGTCAAGAAAATATCTTAAAACCCATGTCGATAACTGACACCAGGATGTGGATTAGATCAGTAAGCGCATAGATTTTCTACAAATATTGTTGAACATGTTAGAGAAGGTATAATTCAATCTTGGAAGTGCACAAAATATTTATCTATCATAGTACATGAAAACAGGGCAACCAGAAGTGTTTGGGCAAAAGCATTTATTGTGTCAAAAAGGGTTAAGTATGCGAGTGATAAAAAATTATTTCCATATTTCATTTGTCACTTTTCATTTTGAATAAAATAATTTTGAAGATCTTTGAGGTGAACCTTGGTGAAATTGAGGTGAAATCCAAGAGCAAAGAAGTATTCAGAAATCAAATTGCAATCCGAAGGAAAGGTTTTTTTTTCGGCAAAAATTTGTGAACTTGTGAATTGATAATGGCTACTCCTTTAGTAGTTGAAGTTAAGGATAGTCCACACCCTAGATTAAAATGGAATGCCTATAAGTCTATTGAAATCAATCCATTAGGATCTTTTTCTTCCATTTTGTACGGTGTACTACATACAGAGGATATTAGGGCTTATATTCACGTGAATATTGAAGAACTCAAAAGCTCTCAGTTGCTAAATTTGTACAAAAATCATATTATTGGTGAAGATTTCTGTGTAAAGCCACAATATAAAACCCTAGAAGCAAAGAAATTCACTTAAATTATCAAATTACCCATGTTAAAGGAAAATGAATGGGTTTGTTACATTCTAAGCCGAGTCCATGATGAATTTATGTGGTTAAGCATTCTATTCAAAATCACAAAGGAGGCTATCAATGTTTTAATAGGTCTAAATTCTTCTGGTGGTTTACCAATTCTAAAATTAGTGAAGAATCAAATGATCACTGATGCTATAGGCTCTAAGTATGACAAAAGGGCAATGACAATTGATGACATTGTTGATATAGATGTCAAGTTTGCATCTATGGTTATTGGGTACAATATTTATCATTCCAACCAAGACAACTTTGTGTTTGGTACAACCATCTATATTGCTTATCATATGGTGAAATAAAATGCAGAATATGATCTCTATGAATTGGTAAGAATTCAACTGATGGAGAATTTGGCGAAAATAAAAAAAGATAAGAAAAAATATTTCAAGTATGGTAATTTTATTTTACACCTATTCTTTTGAATCATGGATGATGATCTGGGATTCAGTGGCAAAAAGATAAACCGGTAGCTACTCAGATTAGAGATCTCTTCCACAGATTTGTAGAGACTAAGACAAAGAATGTTACTCTCTGGGGATACTTCAAAAAATTTCAGACCATGATGCAGGCCAGAGAAAGGATTCCCACTTCCATTGTTGAGAAATACAAAGATACAATTTTATTTATGGTAGATTTTGACCAATGTATGAGGGAGGCCGTTGATCCCAAAAAAATATAGATCATTCCCATGGGATATGAAGTGAAGGAATAAATTCTGGAAATGTATGTTGAACACCTATTGAGAAAACCTATAGATCCATCCAAGGAGAGGTTTGGTACTTATTTTGAAACGGATATGGAGGTACACAATGAGCTCAGGAAACCTGTGTTGAGCAAAAGAGTTAGAAAAGAGGTAGAAATCTTTAGAGAGATTATGGGCATACCTGTTGAGAAAATAAGAGAAGCCAGAAAGAAAATAGAAGATTAAGAAGCAACAAAGGAGAAACAAAAAGTTGAATCAATTGGTTCAGCAACACCATCTGTCCAATCAAGGACAACAAGAGGTACTGCACCTCATTCCACCCCTGCAATAAAACCAATCCCTATAAAAATTGAGTCAAAGGGATTCAAAAAAGAAGGAAAGAAAAAGAGTAAAAGAGTCTATATGGTAGTTTTAGATGATGAGGTAACATAATCTGATGAAGAAGTCAAAGAAATAAAACATCAAGGAACCAAGGCATCAAAAGTTACAAAATAAAAACCTTCTAATGGAGGTGATCAGGCAAAGAAGAAGGCTAAAACTGAAAATCCAGGTATGTCAGTAGAGGAAGTAGAAAAGGATTTGATTAAGGATGGAAATATAATTCCACACCATAAATGGTATGATTCTTTTGATGAATCTAGTCGAAGAACCCTTGAAGAGGCAACAATTAAACACTTGAATATTTTCAATAAATTTTTGATTGAAATAATTCCTAACCTGCCCAAAAGCTCGTATGATATTTTTGAAATGAGGAGAGTTAATGCCAGGTTAGAAGAAGAATATATGAGAGAAATAATTCTTGTTGAACTGTGCCCTATAGTTTCCATGGAAGACATGAAATCAATTTTGAACAAAGCTAAGAAGGAGTTTAAAATAAAAACTAGATAAATAAGCTCATGGTTGGGAAAACCAAGGAAGTTGCAGAAGAAACAAAGCAGATCCTCATAAATTTTTGTTGAACAACAAAATTGATGTCATTCTTGAAGGTACTCATGATGCTTCATCTAGTTTGGGAAAAGAAGAAGAAGATAATCAAGATACAACCAGTGAGAACTTGCAGATCCCTCCTAAAGTTGTCAGTGCAAAGATGCCAATGGAAATGGAATTTCTAGAAAATGTTTCAGTTGAGAAAGTGGTTGTACCCAAAGTTAAGCCTGAACCTACAATTGAGGAAGTAATGTAAAAGCAATCCCAGTTGAGGCAAGAGACACTGCTGAGGCAGTAAAGAAATTCTTGGTAGAACAGAAAGAAGAGTTGGATCCTGAACTGATTGAAGGTAGAATTGACCTATCCACTATAAGTCCAATCCAGAAGATGAAATTAACATCATTTTCTCAAGAAAAATCTAAACACGATCTACTAAAATCACACATTGAGGATAGTGAACTGCTAAATATTGCATCTGGAGTATTAGAGAAGATAATGCCCTCTTATGTAAAAGATTAGACTAGTTCTTCCTCCAGTGAATTGATAAATCTTATTATCTTAGTTAGTACTCACTTTGAGTCTCTTAAGAAATCTACCATGGTCAAAGTTCAAAAGGATTTTGATGCAAAAATATTAAAAGGGCTAAAGTAAATGATTTCTAAGGATAAAACCTTGCTAAGAACCTATGTCAAAAATATCGAGAATGCTTTATCAGAAGGTGGTAAGATCTACAAATCTTGTTTGTCTTTTTCAAAGTTTATTGATGACAATGAGAAAAAGGTCAAGGATCTAGAAAAAAAAAATCAACCATTTCTGATGCTTTCGATCCTTCAAATAGTAGTGTTGGAAAATTGGAAGGTGAAGTTATACCTTTGTTTGACAAGATAAAGAGTTTAAAGCATGAGAATGACAAAAAATTTGCACGAGCATGTGAACTGAGAGGTCTAATTGGACCTAAGTTAGAAATTATGTTAAGTGCATTAAAAGAAGCAAAATACATCAAAGCAGTGGGTGATACAACAACCATGGAGTCTATAGAGACACAATCATATATGGTTTGTGGACACATTACTATTCTAGAGAGTCTCAAAAGAGGATGTGACACAAATTTGGCTATGTTGAAGAAGGACTTTTCATACATTTTCAAGTTCTTGTAAGTTTATGAAGCATGTTTGTACATAACAGTTTTGTAAAAGTTTTGGTATGTGGATTCATGCATTTTCCATTGATGTCAAAGGGGGAGAGAGAGAAGAAGTGAAAAATGCATAATCATCACAGGGGGAGAATTATTTTGGAGAAGAGTTCAGTTTTTGAAATTTTGGCAATATAGTTATTATTGGTACTGATCTGACACAATCATTTTTCACTAAGTGTTGCCATCAATGCCAAAGGGGGAGACTGTTGGAAAAAGACACTACAAATATATTTTGGTGTTTTCATTGATGGAAACCCTAACCATTGAATAGGTCCGTGCATCATTAATTCATCCTACCGGTAGTCAAATTGCAAACAACTAAGGAAGAATAAAGTATATGGAAAATTTGGGTTGAATAATCCACATACAAAATTTTCAATTAATGTTTTGTGCTGCGTATCACAAAGAATATTTATTGATGTATTATCAATGTTGTCCATAAATCTTAGTGCCTCGTATTGCTTCATGTTCGAGTTAGGAGATCCGGTTGGCTAATTTTCCATTTTATCAGAATTGGAGATGACTTCATGAGTATATCATGTTGTGGATGTTTGGGATGAAATAAGTAAAGTATTCTTGTGATCATGCATCTTTATTTGGGTCTGAGCTAAGTTGTGGCCAACCGTTGTGGATGTGCATTATAATTTACTCATGATTTGAGCTAACAGATGTACATATTCCTTTATTTTATTGGAGTCAACATGTAATTAAATTCTTAGTTGCAAATATATATGAGATCGTTCATATCATTTTGATTAATGTATGAGTTGTGTAGATGTGAATTGTGAATAAGAGAATATTAGAAGAGTGATAATGCACAATCTCATTTGTGCATAAGGTATCTTTGTCGCGAGTGGGAGTAGAATAAAGCAGAAGTGCAAAATTAGTCTTTAAGTCAGAAGATCCATTATTGCACCTAACCAGAACTATAATCAAGCATTTGCAGATGTTATTTTTCTCAATTCAAACTCTCATATGGTTTTAATCTAATTCTCTTTGTAAGGTAGCAATCCTTCCTTTTGAGCAGTGTGCTCTAGGTAGTGCACTTGAATGCAAGTGCATTCCCCATATTGTAAACTTTATTTGAGTATACTCAAATCATATTGTGAATTGGCCATTCATCATGGTTTTTCCCCTAATAGGGTTTCTATGTAAATTTTTTGGTGTTATGGTGTTGAAATTGTTTTCTTCTTGTTTATGCATTTTGGTTGAATGTTATAAGTGTTTTGAAGACAAAGGTTAATAAAGTTCATTTTTTCACAACACTAATTCACCCCTGCCCTCTTAGTGTAGTTTGTTTTGAACAAGAATATCATTGGTTTTGGTGGATTATTGTGTCTCTCTCATGTTGCATGATTCATATTTTTATAGTTGATAGATATAGTTGATATTTACTTTGTTGTTCTTAGTGTTTTCAATTAGTTTTAGTAGTTTAGTTGATGTTGTGCATTGATTTTGAAGAATGCTATTGTGTTGATGCTTTTCTAGTTCATGTTTTTTTCTAGTCATTGATGATGAACAATAGTGTATAACTAGTCTAAACCATAATCCATTTCTGCACTTAAACTTCACCTTTTATTCATGCCTTATGATGAGTGAATAGATGAAAATCTGCAGACCTCAGAAGATAGCACTTGTTTCATGAGATTGTTAGACAATTTGGTTAAGTGGAACTTAGTTTTAGGAAGTTTGGCCACTGCAGTATCCTCCATTATCACTATTCATCATTAGTTGCAGGTCTAGGAACTTTCTCATCCCTTTTCCCTTTTGAACTTTCTTTGAGAATAGAAGTTAAATGAGATTCCAGCATCCTTCCAAAGCTAAATTTGATGTCAAACATGGAGTTTTAGATTGTTGTCTTGAATCTGCAGCAAGTGCATTTCATTTTCAGAATCATTAGAAAATCCATTTAAACATCCAACTCTTTCCAACTCAGTGAACCATAAATTCTCTTTGTGATTACTAGAAAAATCACATCAATCAACTGAGTTGTTTTTGCAAGTCATGATCTGACACCCGAGAAACCTTGGGATAATTTTTTGCAATTTGTTGTAGGAAGTTGTCTTTCAAGAGAGGTAGTGCACTTATGTGTTGCCTATGTTGAGAAAGTGCAAAAAATCCCATCAACACTCTTTATCTCTTTAAACCTCTCCCCCGTCTCTATTTATCTCTCCCTATCACTCTCCATATTTACCTCTCTCCCTATTGGTAATGGAGCTTGATTACCTTCTTGATTTAGAGGTTTTATTTTACATATGTTTGGGTATTAGTACCTAACCAAGTGATGTCAAGGCGATTTCCCCCCACTATTGTTGCTTGGGGGTCCAAGGGATGGAAAAAAAAAATGTATCCCCCCTTGGCAAGGATTCAAGGGTAGTGCTCCCTGTAACTATGGATTTTTTTTGCAAGATTAAATGGTTAGCAAAATACACATGCAAATACATAAATCCACAATATTCAATGAAATTCAAAGGAAATAACAAAAGGAATAAATGAAATGAGCTCACCCATGTCCTTCATCCTCCATGGCTGACTTCCATTGTACCGTCTAATTTGCTGAAATAAAAAAGTGCCCTTAGATCTTGATGAACAATTTTAAACTAGGGACTAGCCCTTTGCAAGTGTTGAAGGATTTAAATACTTGTGCAAGAGAAAATCAATCCTACATGCAAATTTAAATAGCTAAATGACCAAGAAAAGACAATGCTACTATGTCAAGAGAATGCAAAGAATTCAAAATATTACAAGATGTTAAGAGATTCAAGATATTAAGAGATGTCGAAATGAGGACAAAATTGCCATTTTATAGAAAATGCAATTTTGGATGGATGAGTGAGATTAAATATTTAGAAGTGCCCTAGAATAAATTTTCAAAATTCCAAATAACAACCCCTTAATTAGGGTTAGGGCAACTTTACGATGAAATTCAAAATGAATGGACAAGATTTAATTTAAGAAATTAAATCAAGGAATGAGAATGTGTGTGACAGTGAGATAAGAATTAGTAAGTGGAAAAGGATGAGTTAGAAAATCAAGTTATTTTAGAAATAACTTAATTTGTGGAGAGAACTGTTATTTTGACATTAATATTTTAAATTAATTCCAAAATAGTGAATTCATGTGACAATAAATAATAATTAAATTATTTACTTGAAAAGAGGGAAATTGCCAATTTGAATAAAATGCCTTTATTTAAATATAGAAAGAAAGCAATAAGACAATTAAAATTATTTAATTGTGGAGGAAAATTAGAAAGTGGGTGATTTTATTTAAAATTAGAAAGAAAGTTGGAGAGGATAATAATTAAATAAACAATAGAAATTTTTATAATTATGAGCAGACATAAATAATTACTGATGTATTAAATAATTAAATAAATAATCAGGAGGAAGTAATGGACTAATTAAATAAATTTAGAAATTTATTTAATTATAGAGTAACATAAGAAATTAGCGATGCATTTAAATAATAAATGTAATTTATTTAAATAGTCAGGATGAATAAAAGACCTGAATTATTTATATAATTAAGAATTATTTAATTAATACTTGGCATTGGTCTATAGGACATAATTAATTGTTTTAGATATAGAAAAATGTGGTTTGCGGGTCTAGGCCATTTTTATGCGTCTACTTTTGCCCCTCTTTGTCATGATACAATTTATTGCATTGTGACAAACAAAATATTCCCTAGTGTAAAGAAGCTGAGGAAGGATGACGAGGAGGTAGTGGTATGCCCCCTCGAGAGGACAATTGGGTTCAGAGGGCATGAGTGTGCTCTCAAAATGGATGAGAAGACTAGAGAATGAAGGAATAAAAGAAACGTTAGCATGGAAGACATGGATGTTACTGTGTAGAAGGAAATGCAAGTTGTAATACCCCTCTGTTTTTCTTCTTGTTCGGATTTTTTATGCTTTGTTTGGTTGCAACTACTTTGATACTGGACACACTTTGTTATTTGTGTTTTGGTCGCTACTTATTGAGCGATGAACTATTATTGTGTGATATGTTTATCTGATGATTGTTTTACATGCTTTAATGGTGTAATGATGGTATTAGTTATAAAATGAGATTTTAATATGAGATTATTGAGTAAGATGTAAATGTCAGTTTTGAAAAGTGTATTGGTGAAGGGGACGGGTTCGCATCACTCGCTTGCGAGCGCCCTACGAATCCATGATTTCTTCTTCACGGTGTGTATTATATGCTGGTTATATTAGATGATGTTGTTTACTTGGTTTTTAGGTTGTAGGTACATGACATCAACTCCACGTGGTTTCACAGGTTTGAGCGTGATGATCCAATGGTTAAGTTGAACAGGAGATAGTAGCTAGGTAACTTGTGTCAAGTCTACGCCCTGGCCTTAGTGTGTCATTAGTCTTGTTTGTTGAGTTATGGTTAACCTTGTTTTAATGATATTTGATTTAGGAAACTGCTTGTTCATTAAATTAATTATTTTTAGAATAATTGCATTGTTTAAAAGTTGTTATTAATTAAAATTAGAATTAAAATTATGGACAAAAGTTATATTTAAATTTATTAATAAAATTTAATTTAATTTATTTAATTAAATAAATTTAATCCCAAAAGGGTTGAATTTAATTATTAAATAATTAAAATTAATTAATTAATTTTTATATTGTGTAAATTAAATAAAAGAAAATAATGTAATATATTTGGAATTAAGTTTTAAATGGGGAAATTGGTTTCAAATTTTGGAGTTAATTTAATATTTTAAATATATAAATTAAATGCAAAATTAGATTTGGTTGTTGAAGATATTTTCAATTATACCAACATGTGTAAGTTTAATTAATTAGAAGAGTTTGTTGCAAATGCATTCACAGAGAGAATTTTGGAGAGGAAAAACTTCTTTAGGTTTGAGAGGATATTTTTGGAAAAAAAATTGCACAAAGGATTGTGGGAAGAAATTTGGTTGTAGAATTGAATTGGGAAAATTCTGTTGAAGTTGGTTGTGCTTTTGGATTGTTTTTCTTGCTTGGAATAACTACACGGTTTCTAGAGAAATTGTGAGATCTTTGGAGGAGGCTCTACATCAAAATATTATTTTCCTGTAGCTTCAACACTAGGTTTTATTTTGTGGTTTATTGTTCTTGATAGAGAATGATATTTATTTTAATGGAAGGAATTATATGTTTTTAGTGGAAAATTTGGAAGATTAATTTACAACAGAATTATAATGTTATTTAAAAGTAATCAAAGGTTTCGTCACTGATAACATTGGTGTTTTCCTTCACTGAATTTTGAAAAATTTATTATTTAAATATCTATGAGAAGCATTGAATAGGGAAATGGATTTAAGATATTCGAAAATAGTGTATTTCCTTACCAGTGCATTTTGGTATTAAATTTCCTTATGTTGGTAATTTGGGAAAAGGGTTATTTGTGTATTAAATTGTAAGTCTTCCAGAGGATGTGGGTTGTTGCTTTTTTAAGTTAACCATTTGTTTTTCCCTTGGGTAGTGCTTTATGTGTATTGTTTCCTCCAAGTTTTTGGAGTGAGTTTATTTAATTGTTGATTCCTAGAATAGGAGAGATTGCGCTGTTTAGTTTGGTAAGCAGTTGAGTTACCCTTGGAGTCTAGTTTTGTATAGTGTGTTATCCATTAGAAGAGTGGATTTTGTTAGGCGCCGAAGCCCAAAGAGGTAAATTGGGTAGCCTTCAGAAGTGAGTTAATCAAGTGATAATTAAAGTAATGTACTTAGTTGATTAGGATGCAATTCAGATTAATCAAGATAACTTAGCCTCATAGACGCAAGGGCTCGTTTAGACTTGGGGTGAGTGGGAAGGCCTGGAATGAAAATATAACTATTTTTTCCCCACTAGAGATAGTCGATTCTGCATGAGTAAGCATGAGGGCCAAGATTTGTTAGAGGTCACCAGGAACTCCGGAGCCTATGAAGAATGCCTAGAGGAGATCTCATGACTAATTGTGCAATGACACTCTTCCTAGGATAACCTAGGGATTTGCGTTATGTGTATGGATTATTTATCATACTTGATCAATTTTATGTTTGGAAGCAATGTGACCATGTTAGTGTTAGACTTATATTGTGCATGTGTTTGGTTGAGTCAGTATGTGTCAGTGTGAGTCTGCCTTTGGTTAGAGGTAGTAGATCTTTGTCCATGTTACGTTGTTACTATCTCCTAGCATGGGGGGTGGGCCTTCGGGTACCACTTGGTTGGGTGGAACATGCACCATAAACCGCTGGGTCCCCCGTTATGTTCTGTACTTGGTGGAAAGACATCCAGATGGACAACTCGCGGTTCTTGATTTATTTCAAGCATTGTTTTATTTCAAAATGTAATAAGTTATTTTTACCCCTCTTGTATTAATGAGGTGGAATTATGTAATTGTAACACTTATGTATTATTGTCTCATTCTGGGAATGAGTGATGTAATTAGATGTTCTAGTAATGATTTATTGTTATGGATGTTTATCTTCTTATCTTATGATGTATATGTATGCTGAATTAATGTTTACTACATGAGTAATTCATTGCTATGGATTTTAAATAATTTTTGTTAATTGGGTTTAAGTAATCTCAGTTGCATAGCCTTAGGGGATATTATCAATTGTAGATGAACATGTATGTTTAATCCTCTTTAATAAAAAAATTTAGTATGCTTTTATTGTGAATTGAAACTTCCTCTAGGGTTGCATGGCAGGGCATTACACAGGTTAGTGCGGAAAAATTAATGCATGATAGAATCCTTCAATATTTTCCAAGGTACTAATAGGTGTTGCTCGAATCATCATTAGGCAGTAAAAATGACACAAATGGACAAAAAAAACCATGCTATGACATAAACCAAGGTGTGCAAGGTCATCCACTTGCAAAATAGACAATTGTAGACAAGGAATTTCCTAACTCATACTAAGGGTCATGTTGCCTGAGTATTTTTGTCAAGACAATCTACAGACAACAATAAAAAAAAATAGAATAGGTCATGAGACATCATCGCACCTCTAAATCCTTCATGGGACATCCTCGAGGTAGCTAGTAACATGACCCAAAAGACAAGTCAATAAAAAGATAAGAAAAAATAGCCAAAAAATTAAAAACCATTTAATTGTATCACCAATGTTTGTTTGTCGAAGATTAATTGTTTGAATAGTTTGACAGTTTTGACGGTTTGATGGTTTGACGGTGCCTAAGGTCAGGAAGGACACATCCTAAAAAGGAAAATGACATTTTGACGAGGTCCAAATCTAAGGACACATCTTGAAGAGGACCAAAAAGTGACGAGATTGACATTTTGACTAATGTTTTGGCAAGTTGACTAATTTTGATTGTATGATTGATTGGCTTACGTTGTCTAATTTTGACCAATTTTGGCGTTGATGTTTCAAATAATTGTCTTGTGTCAAGTGCAACTATGTTTGCTTTATTTGACTGATGTGACCATGTTTGACTTATGATTTTATTTTGACAAACCTAAAAGGACTGACCTAATGTCTCGGGGACTCATCGACTGATGGTCTTGCCTACGTAGCAAATGTGCAGAGACACCATAGTTCAGACAAATGACAAAGACTGACTGAATTGACGGACTTGACAAGATATGACTAACTTTGAATCTGTTTTTGGGATTTTGACATTGATTTGGATGTGTTTTGTGTTTTTCTTTAGGTCATTTTTAATTTTTAGGTCTCTTTTTTAGGACTTTTTCCGATTTTTATGACTTTTTTCAAGACTTTTTCCAATTTTTATGAATTTTTGATGTTTTATGGAAATTGTGACAAATGCATGTGAATGATGTCAATGCACATGAATCCAAGGACAACCATGATTTTTCTGCTAGTCAAGTTGAATACCAATTGACAGGTGACTATGACAATGACAATATTGTTTGATGTGGGAAGGACACATCCCAAAACAACATGAAGATGACAATGATATGATAAGAGGATAAAAGTCTACAACAGGGCCAAGGACAAAGCCAAGGACTATTTTGGATGATGCACCAGGTTGCGAGATTGTTGCATTTGGAATGACTTCATTAGGGCCAGAGGGGATGATGGAGGATATTTAGACCATTGGCAAGGGAAACCAAGATAGACGATGGATGGCCTTGGTAAAAGATAGGAGACCTGAGGATTAAGTCACATAAGGATAAAGTATGGTTTCTAAGGAATATGTTGCATAGGGGATAATGAGGCTCTGAAGATAATGACATGATATTCTATGACTAGTGTATGACCAAAGGATAGACATGTCAAAAAATTTCCAAAGCATGATTTGTGTTTGTGCCATAGTCTTTGTTAAGATCAAAATAGGTGGGAAAATGGATGGACATGATAGGGCTTAGATGGATGGATGGAAATGTCATAAGAAATGTTTCATGCAGAGGGTAAGGGAGATGAGACAACTTGCCCCTAAGTGCAATGGTCCATATAGATGATTTAATCTACACATGATGCCTATTTGCTAGGTTTTCATCATGGTACTTATCCAAAGTGCTTGTTTGCCAGGTTTTCACCATTGGATGAAATTTTTCTGTTTACTATTTTTGCTATTTTCTATTTTTTTTTTTTATTATTTTTTTCATGATGTCATCATGACGCCTATTTGCCAGGTTTTCACCAAGGTGACGATTTTTTTGTATTTTGTATTTTTGTCGGATAGCCTTGATGCTTTAGATGACCATTGACTGTACTAAAGCCTTTGACGGTGCTGATGTAGAGGTTGGTGCCATGACATGCCAATAATGGCCTTTCTGAAGTAGTTGCCTTGTCAAGATGATATCACTTGCATACAACTGATTGATGTAATTGTGATCATATTTTATATTAGAGTTGGCCTTATTAGAATATGCACATCATGATAGAATTCCATGAGAGTCATTGTGGTAAAGAGTTTCTTCCAAGATGTGATAGATTTATGACATGGGATGTTTGGACTTTAAGGAGGATCTAAAATTATGAAAGATGATGGTGGACATGGACGGGTTGGTTGGATGTTTGGATGTAGCCATTTTTATTCTCCAAACTTTAGGTGTTAGGTTAGGATGGTGTTTGGAACCAACACTTTTATATTTCTTTCTTGATGGCCATTTTGAAGGGTTTAGACATGTATTATATGTGGGAGTCCTCTTGTGCTGTGGCTCCACATTCTGATTGACTTTTGGATTTAACATATTTTCTTTGCCCAATTCATTATTTTCTTGACTTGATCCATTTTATTTTGGGATCCATTTTAGTTTCATTTGTCCACTTTTATTTTTGATTGATTCCTTGGGCTTTGACATTTGACTTTGGATTTTGGATTTGTAATACTTTGGTTGGTTCCATATGGAAGGTTTATTTATGATGGAATGATGGTTTGGGGTGTGGAGGGAAGGGGTGTTGGAAATAATCTTATGACAAGGACTACTCATGACACTCATTTTTATGTTTGTATTAGATAAGGTTTCCCCCAATATCGAGGAGTGACCGCTAACATCATTAGTTTTTCTGACTAAGAAGTAGCCAAGACCTTGATGTCTATAATTTTCTTGAACTTGTACAAGTTCAAGAATTCCTTTCTCGTGTAGGCCTAGTCCTTTTCCTTGATAATAAAAATCTGAAAGATTTTGTTTGCGATGGGATACTTGTTATTGTGGAAGAGATATTCTAACCCATTCTTATTGTGGAAATTAATGCTTGATATCTTCTCATCTGTAAGAAATTCTGCTTTGAAAAAGATAGATGAACCTAGTTGATAAGATGGCATAGCTTTACTGTCATGTTGAATAGATTTCTAATGAACATCTATGGTCTAATTTTCTGTCATATCAAATTTTGATGATTCTATTAGTGCTTCATAGTCGATGTTGAAACTGTCTCAATGGTCATTGTCATAGATCCCATTGAATTCAGTTATAGCTTGATCATTTGTAAATATGTCTAGAATAGTATCCTCTTGTTCTAGGGGAAGATCTTCTATGTGTCCCATGGAGGAAAGTGTCTCATTTTTGGAAGTGTCAATACTTGAAGTTTGGATGGAGTCATCTTCAAGTGTTTCATCATGAATGGCATAGAGGTCAAGAAGTGGATCATTTTGTACTTGTTCCAAAGTAGTGTTTTGATCAAAGATGGGTTCATTTTGAATGACATGATCGGAAATAGGGTCTTGACCTAGGATAGGTTCCTCTTGAATGACATGGTTGTGGATGGACTCTTGACCAAGGATAGGTGTCTTTGGTATGCCATGATTGTCTAGGAGGACTTCTTGAATGGACTTAAATATGGGGCCAGATGGACTAATTTGATTTGGACACGATGGTGATGTTATGATGTCATGATTTGGATTTTCCGTTTGACATGTATCTTCAACTTTATTAAATGTACGTAGAGATGGAGTGTCTTGGAAGGGATTGGTGTATGATGGACTAGGATAGGACGTGGATAATTAGAAATGGTTAGTGTATGAAGGACTAGGGTTGGATGTGGATAAAAGAATAGGATAGGATGTGTATGGACTAGGATGAGATGAAGGACTAGAATAGGACATGGATGCATGACAAGGATATGACGTGGATGGAGGACTAGAATATGACATGAATGGAGGATTAGGATATGACATGAGTGGAGGAATAGGATATGATGTGAATGGAGGACTAGGAGACAATGTGGATGGAGGATTAGGATATGACGTGGATGGTTGGTTTCCCTTGTCAAAGTTAGGATAAGGACAATAGGTGGATTTTTTTGTGGATGAATGGTAGGATTTTTGTTAGAAGATTCATGATAGGGAGGGGAAATGGATGAAGGACTAGGACTTATAGGTTGTTGGTAAGAGGGATAGATGGATGGATGACTAGGGGTTGTAAATTTGGACTTGTATTGTAGGTATAGTTTTTTGAAGTCCATGGCTAGTTGTGCTTGACCATTACTAATAAATTGGCATTCAATTCGACTAGCAAGCATGTCATAGTGACTTGAAGATATGATGGTGGCTAAAATGAGACGAAGACTATGTTTTTGATCTTTTTGGAATAAGGAGTGCAATGATGAAAAGTAACAATGCAAAAGGGCTAGTGAGGACTAAAAGGGATGTCAAATGTAAAGTGACAATGAAGACTAAAATAAGAGTCTTATGTCAAATTATTTTTAGGAAAGGTTTACTAACCATTCAAAGTTTGGCCAAAGTCTCAATTTGGATTGTCAAAGGACTTGTTTGAAGGAAAAAGTGATAAGATGACAAGGTGACAAGGTGAGAATTCCACACTATACTTATGAGTTGGAAACGTCTCACAAGAGGACAATGACTAAGGATTGATTTGTTTGACTTGGTCCAATGACAATGTATTTTTGAGACTAAGGTTTGATAAAATAAGGAAAGTTAGCCTATCCCAAGGTGTGAAAAATTGAGGACTTAAGACTTTGCCTATGCTGAAAATGATAGTGGATTGTAAGCTAAATACAAACTAAAAATGAAAAGATGGATGACTTTGAACAAGTGTTTTGGTTTCAGATAGAGACTACTGGAAAAAGATGTCAGAAAATTTGTTTGCAAATTTTTGGTCTCAAGTTTTTGACATTAATAATATTTTTCTAGTTGACAGGAAAATGTGTCATAGTTTCAAATGAGCTGTTCCAAGAAGCAATTGTGTCACGGGAAGGAAAATGCATCTCAAATTCTGGAAAATGCATTGCAATATGGCAGATGCATTGCAAGATTTTAGCCGGCGTTGACAAATACGGTGTTTCAGATGGCCAATGCGGTTTGAAGACCAGTTGTGGTGTTCGAGCTAGAAAATGTGGTGTATGATAGGAAATTGTGGCATTTCAAATGGCGATTGCGGCTCGATAGAGTAGATGCAGCTCAGGAATAAGAAGTTGTGGTTCAGTATGGAAGATGCATCATAGAAAGTGATTTTGACAAAATTTTAGCAGATTGCAAGGAATTTGTTTTAGTTTGGTAGTGTTGTTTCAAATTTTAGGGTTGATGTTCATTTGTTCATGTTGTCTAAATACACTTGGCAAACACATAATGTAGTAAGAAATTGAAAAACAACCACATAGAAAACATTTAGAAATCCCTATGGCTGAAAGGACAATATTCTTTTGGATCCCACACAGATTTTACTCCAACCACATATTCTTAGTGAATGAATTCAGAATCTTGGCCCCATGGGCTCCCCCTTACAGTGCACTCACTTCTCAGGGCAACCAAGCTTCCAAACCCTATGAAACTCCTATGGCAGATTGATCACCTCTACTAAAAACTATGAAGATGTGGGTGTCTTGGTAACGATCGTTGTTGCACCAAAGAATAGAAGGTTTTTGGTTACACTAAAACAAGGGTTTTAATTCGAGCACCCGTTCGAGTGGAAATAATGAGGCACAAGATTAAGCTCTAGTAAGGAGGCACTCTAGCCTGAAGAGGTTAAGCTCAATAGGGTTTAAGGGAGTACTACTTGGTCTGTATGACATCTGCACTTGTAATCTTAGGATTTCCCTTAGGATTCACATTTGTATACCGGTCAGGAGTAGCTTGGCTAAAGAGTTTCATTTTCGGTTTGGGTCAGTTTGGGGTGATTACTTTTTCCCACAAAAGCGAGACTAGTTTCTAAAGTTTAACAAAAGGGAGCAAACATATTCGTAGTTCAATCAATCTTCATTGAAAAACAAAGAGAGAGAATGTAATGCCCCGCCAAGTGGCCTTAAAGGAAGTTGCAATTAACGTCTTAAGCGAACCAATTTTTTTTTTTATAAAGTGCATTTAACATACACATTCGCTTACTACTCAACAACAACCTCTAAGGCTACAAGGTTAGGATTACTTAAACCCACACATACATATTACATATAACCATAACATTATGAACTTTATGAAATAAACTTCATACATCATAAGAATACCACATAACATAATAAGATAATCAACCAAGGTATAATCTCATAATCATTATCTTAATCCAATAGTTACATCACTCATTCCCAGAATGAGACAATAGTAAAAATGTATTACAATTACATAACTCCACCTCATAACAAAAGAGGGATAAAATAACTTATACAAGTTAAAATATTACAATGCAAGTAATTACAACAAGAACCGCAAGCTGTCCATCTGGATGTCTCGCCACCAAGTACTGAAGATAGATGGGGACCCAACGGTTTTGGTGCATGTTCCACCCAACCAAGTGGTACCCAAAGGCCTACCCCCCCTGCTAGGAGATAGTAACAAGGTAACATAGACAAAGATCTAGAACCACTAACCAAAGGCAGACTCATACTGATATAACCAAGCAAATGAACTAACAAGTACAACTCAATCACCATACAAGTACAAATCAAGTACAATAAAAGAACAAATCAAGTACAACATTCACATCACTGACATAGGTCACATTGCTTCTAGACATAAAGTAGATCAAGTATGTTCATAGAACCATACATATAAAACAATTAACAACAGTTGTCCTAGATAGAGTGTCATCGCAAGGTTTGTCATGAGATCTCCTCTAGGCATTCTTCATAGGCTCCAGAAGTCTTGGTGGCCTCAATCGAATCCCAACACTCATACTCACTCGAGTGGAATCAACTACCTCTCGTAAGGACAAGATAGTTGATCTTGCCATTCCAGACATTTTCACTCATTTCAAGTCTAAACAAGCCCTTGTGTCTATGAGTGAGGATTAAATTATCTTGATTAGTGTGAACTGCATCCTAATCATCTAAGTACATTAATTTAATTATCACTTGATTAAATCACTTCTGAAGGTTACCCGGTTTACCATTTTGGGCTCCGGCCCCTATCAAAAGTCACTCTTCTATTCGACAACACACACCCAAACAATCCATCAAGGGAAACACAAGTGCATACCAACTAGGCATCATAATCCACTCCAACACAAGGAGGATACAAAAGATATAACTCACTCCAAACATCTTGGAGGCAACAATCACATAACAAGGTCACTCCATACAAAGAGACACGGATCCCATAATCCGCTCCTAAACCAAGGAGGTGCAAACATCCCCGTTCGTGAAAACCGGGTAAAACTGAAAAGACGCCATGCACTACCCAAGGGAAAACAACTAGATGGCATAAAGATTCAACAACCCTTATCCTCTAAGTTCTTCTGGAAGACTTATAATTTAGGACTAACACTAAATCCCAAAACTCACAATGCAACTTGACGACATAGCAACAAAAGCATTCAAGTCATTAATCAAATCTAATATTTGGATTTCCTAAATCCATATTCATTCAATAGGTAGTGTTGGCAAAGTCAAAGACACGATAACTAGATCATCTAATATAATCATAACCCCTATTTCCCTTTTCATTATCGAAAATCTAAAACAATTAAATTTATTTCCTTTTACTGATTACAGAGAATTAAATCTTTTAAGATAATCATGAGGAAGATACTACTTTTGGATATACTAAATCCATTTCTCATTTCATTACGTAATTCATTATATCGATAAAACTAAATTAAAAATTCATCTTTTCAGATAAGGGAGAAATTACACTAATATTTTATTCTCTAATTGCTCTTAACAAAATAAGTATTTTCAACAATAACTCAAAACATTTCGATTTACAATTAAATAACCAATTGTCCTTGCAAATTAAATCATCATAAAATTAATCAAATTAACATTTGGTCTCTTCCATAACTTATTGTGTTAAAATAAGATCAATATTTGGACTATAACCCAATATCATATATATATTTTTCCAATTAAATCAAATTAATAATTGGACCTTTTACACATGAATTTAAATTCCACAATTAAATTTTAAATTATGCATTCTTTAAATCAAACATTTAACTCCTTCAATTAAACTTTAACATGCCATTTTAAAATAAACAATAATTTCCCCATACGTTTATAATTTTATTTTAACTAATCTAATATACAAATTTTATTTAAAAATAATATAAATAAATATAATACTTTAATATTATAAATTATAATATTAAATATTATTAAATAATATTTTAATATTATAATAACAACACATAAAATATTAATATTTATAAATATCAATTTATTATTATTTTATTATCAGAGCAGCCATGGGAAAATAACTTAACAGTAGTCTCGTGTTTCATGCATAACTCAGAAACTACGATCTGGGTATTTGCGATTGTTTGATAGGAATAAGAAAACTTCAAGATGTAGAAACCCTTTAAATTTTCTGACAACCCAGTTGTGAAAGTGGAGTTATACGCGACACAACCAGACCATTTTACCATGAAAAATATAACTATCCTGCAGATTTTAAAATCTGATTTTTAATAATAAACTGAGGGTTTCATTTTCTAAAAACATTCTAAATGCATTGTTCAATCTCTATGTTTGATTTCAATAACAACATAATCGATTTCCCCAAATAATTTAAATTCAATTGAGGTTTTCACAATTTTCACTCAAGAATTTTCACAAGTAAAGGCTATAAATTTATTTAATTCTTTTCTTCTAATATCAAATTTATTTTCTAAAACAGATTTAACAAACAAATCTTTAATCACTACTATTTAAAAAAAAACAATCAAGAACAATAAAACACAAAGAGGAAAACCTGGTACAAGAAGCTACAGGAAGAGATGAATTTCTGATGCAAGCCTCCTCCAAAGATTTCCTGAATTTTCTTCAATCCTCCAATGAATCCAATCCAAAACCCAACAAATGCAAAACAAACTTTCGTCCAATCAATTCTACAATCAAAACTTTCTTCAAACCCTTCTTGTGCAAATTTTCCAAAATTTCTTCTCTGTTGTAAAAATGTATTTTTCTAAAAACTTTCTACCCTAAAATTAAAACATGCATTCCTTATAAATCAAAAATACCTAATTCAACCCTAATTCACATTACATGCAAATTAGATATTTCAATTTCAATTTCAATTTCAATTTTTACAACCCTAATTCACATTGCATGCAAATTAGATATTTCAATTTCAATTTTTACAACCCTAATTCACATTGCATGCAAATTAGATATTAATTTCAATTCCAATTTTCGAAAACCCACTTTCAATTTAAAAGGCAATTTCAAATAATAAATTAATTTCCAAAGTTGAAACTCATTTCCCAAGTAAACATTTAATTATAATTTCTAATTTAATTCCCACAAGTTGAAATTAAATTCCAAAATTAATTTTAATTCTTTTATTTCCTTCCATTCTCTTGTATCACGTTTAATTAATTAATTTAATTATTTAATATCTAAATCCAACCCCCTTGGATTAAATTTAATTAATTAAGTAAATTAAATTTAATTAATTAAATAAATTAAATATAATTAATTAATTTAAATATAAATTTTTATCCACATTGCATTATTTAAAATAAATAACCATCAACATGATTTAAATGCAATTATTCTAAATATCTATTTCCAAATCAAGAATCCTTAAAAAATAAATAACATTAAAGCAAGACAGACAATGACTCGACACACACAACTGACGACACACTAAGGCTAGGGTGTAAACTTGACACATGTTACCTAGCTACTATCTCTCGTTCAACTTAACCGTTGGATCGACACGCTCGAACTTGTGAAACCAGGTGGAGTCGATGTCATGTACCTGCAATCCTGCAACCAAGTAAACAACATCATACAATATATCCAGCATATAATACACACCGTGAAGAAGAGATTACGGATTCGCAGGGCGCTCGCAAGTGAGTGATGTGAACTCGTCTTCTTCACCAATACACTCATCGAAACTGACACTTCCATCATAATTCCAAAAATTTCATAATAACATCTCCTGATAACTTTACAACATCATTAATCCATTAAAGCATGAGAAACACTAATTAGGTCAACACATCACACAATAATAGTTGTCGCTCAATAGTAGCGATCAAAACATCATAACTAAATGTATCCAGTATCAAAGTAACTGCAACCAAACATCGCATAAAGCAAACCGAACAAAAAACAAAATAGAAGGGTATTACAGAGAACACCAATATGTTTGACTCACACTTGCATGTTTATTCTTTTTAAACCCAAATTGGAAGTGTGAAGGTATGATAAAGTAACTAAATCACAATACACATCAAACATGCATTCATTTTAACCGTTTGTAGTGTTATCAAGCAGGGGGTTCATTTTTACCATTTGTAGTGTGAGCTAACTAATAGTTCATTTTAAACCCATGAAAAGCGTGATTGTTCATTTTAAACCAAATGCAAATGCATGATTGTTCATTTTACCCATGAGTGGAATGCATGATTAATTAAATTGTGGAAAAAGAACAAGAAATAACAATGGGTTAGATTCCAGCTTGACACATGCTGTCATAGAAATATCAATATCTCAAAAATCTTTAATCTAAAAATAGAAAAGAAAAGAAATCTGAAAAACAAAATAGAAAAATCCCTTTTACCAGTCGTTTGCGTCACAACAGAGCAGATGCATCGTTCAAAATTGCAGATGAGGCTCTTTATGTCAAATGTGGTCCGGTTTATGTTGATCATGGCTTACTATCTCTCGAATGCATCTCGATTTGGTAGTTGTGTCACTAGAAATGGAAAGTGCGTCATGACAAAGCGGTTGCGGTGCTTGAGATGGAAGATGCAGCGTAGTAGAGCGATTACATCGCAGGAACTGTCGAATGCATCATTCCATACCTATACCTATAAAAATAACAAAAAAATCCATATGACAACTTGCAAAAAACGTGTTAAAAGTGTCAAGTTCATCAATGTAACTATGGATTTTTTCTACAAGATTAAATGGCTAGAAAAATACACATGCAAATACATAAATCCACAATATTCAATGAAATGCAAAGGAACTAACAAAAGGAATAAATGAAATGATCTCATCCATGTCCTTCATCCTCCATGGCTGACTTCCATTGTACCTTCTATTTTTTTGAAATAACGAAGTGCCCTTAGATCTTGATGAACAATTTTAAACTAGGGACTAGCCCTTAGCAAGTGTTGAAGGATTTCAATACTTGTGCAAGAGAAAATCAATCCTACATGCAAATTTAAATAGCTAAATGACCAAGACAAGACAATGCTACTATGTCAAGAGAATGCAAAGAATTCAAAAGATTGCAAGATGTTAAGAGATTCAAGATATTAGGAGATATCAAAATGAGGACAAAATTGCCATTTTATAGAAAATGCAATTTTGTATGGAGAAGTGAGATTAAAGATTTAGAAGTTCCCTAGAATCAATGGTCAATATTCCAAATGACAACCCCTTAATTAGGGTTAGGGCAACTTTAGGATGAAATTCAAAATGAGTGGACAAGATTTAATTTTAAAAATTAAATCGAGGAATGAGAATGTGTGTGACAGTGAGATAAGAATTAGTAAGTGGAAAAGGATGAGTTAGAAGATCAAGTTATTTTAGAAATAAATTAATTTGTGGAGAGAAATGCTATTTTGAAATTAATTCCAAAATGGTGAATTCATGTGACTGTAAATAATAATTAAATTATTTACTTGAAAAGAGGAAAGTTTCCAATTTAAATTAAATGTTTTTATTTAAATTTAGAAAGAAAATCAATAAGACAATTAAATAATTAAAATTATTTAATTGTGGAGGAAAATTAGAAAGTGGGTGATTTTATTTAAAATTAGAAAGAAAGTTGTAGAAAATGAATAATTTTAAATAAATGATTTTATTTAAAATTAGAAAGAAAGCTGAAGAGGATAATAATTAAATAAATAATAGGAATTTATTTAATTATGAGCAGACATAAATAATTAATGGCGTATTAAATAAATAAATACATTTTATTTATTTAAATAATCAGGAGGAAGTAATGGACTAATTAAATAAATTTAGAAATTTATTTAATTATAGAGTGACATAAGAAATTAACGCACATTTAAATAATAAATGTAAATTATTTAAATAGTCAGGAGGAATAAAATACCTTAATTAATTAAATAATTAAGAATTATTTAATTAATACTTGGCATTGGACTATAGGACATAATTAAATGTTTTAATTATGTTGAGACGAAACATGATATAGAAAAATGTGGTTTGTGGGTCTAGGCCATTTTTATGTGTCTACACCTCTCTTCCTATTGGTAATGGAGCTTGATTACCTTATTGATTTAGAGGTTTTCTTTTAGGTATGTTTGGGTATTAGTACCTAACCGAGGGATGTTAGGGCGATTTCCACCCACTATTGTTGTTTGGGGGTCCAAGGGGTGGCAAAAAAAATTGTATCCCCCCTTGACAGGGATTCAAGGGTAGTGCTCCCAAAGAGATTTTGTTTTGAAAATTCTTTATAAAATAGAATAACAGCTATGCAAAATTTATAGAGAGAGGTATAGAGATAGAGATATAAAGAGGAAGAGATAGATAGATATAGAGAAAAAGAGGGGGAGCAAGGGATAGAGAGATACATAGAGGGAGAGATAAAATTATGGCTTTGTATTCTATTTTGCAAATATGAATAATACAAGCACATTATAACATGCTTGCATTATGGTTTGGTAGATCAACCCTAGTATTAATCACTACCAAGACATAACAAAAACATGTTATAATGTGAGTATATTATACCATGCTTGTGTTATTATGTAAGACCCCTCTATTTTGTTTCCTATTCAGACAACTTTTATGCTTTGTTTTTGGTCTCAACTACTATGATACTTTGCATATTTTATCATGTGTATTTTTCATCGCTACTTATAGAGCGACAAACTATTGTGTGATGTGATGTGGTTTATCTGATGATTTATTTACATGCTTTAATTGGTGTAATGATGTTAGTTGATATAACATGTGATTTCATATGAGATTATTGAGTATGATGAAAATTTTGGTTTTGACGAGTGTATTGGTGAAGGGGATGGGTTTGCATCACTCGCTTGCAAGCGCCTTGCGATTCCGTGATTTCCTCTTCACGGTGAGTATTTTATGTTTCTTATATATATATGATGTTCTTTATTTGGTTTTTAGGTTTGCAGGTACATGACATCTATTAGAAATCTTGAACAAGATTAATAACCAGGAACACTTGCAAAAACAACGATGAATCTTCCACAAGAGGATATGCAAGAGCTTGCTTGATATTAAGAATTCTCAAAATGATGAGGAAAAGGGATGATCCAAATGATATAATAACCCTCCTTATATAGGAAAGGGTGAGATACAAGATGCAGTAAGATGTTGCCATGTGTCTTGATCTAACAACATGTGACAACAAGGAAACCCTAAAAAGATTAAATGCATCCTAAGGTTAAAATAACCTAAGTTAACTTATGCTAGTGTAGTAAATAAATATTTACACTAACAACATTGACTCCACCTGGTTTCACAAGTTTGAGCGTGTCGTGTAATACCCCTCCATTTTTCTCTTTTGATCGAATAGTGTCTTGTTTGGTTATACTGTGTTTTTTTTTAGTGCTTGAACTTTGGTACTTAGTTTCTATTTGATCGCTATCTGTAAAGCGATGTGAATGTGATATTTTGATGTGATGGTAATTTATTTTGATGTTATCATTATGGCATGCTTTAGATTAGCGTTGTGAATATTTGAATTAATGATGCTTTATGCATTTGATTATATTATAGATGTTAGATTCATCAATTGGTAATACTGTATTGGTGAAGGGGACGAGATTGCATCACTCGCTTGCGAGTACCCTGCTCTGCCCACTCCCATACACCTGATGCTAGTCGTGCCAATCACTAAAGGCTTGGCTGTGTGAAAACACAACCACACCCCATGTGAAGGGGTCGATTGTGTTTTCACACAGTCACCCCTCTTTGGTGTTGGCGTGCGGCTCTAGGAATCCGCATCTTTTTTTTTTTTTAATAATATATTTTATGTTATATTAAAATATAATATTTTAATATTATATTGTATGTTTATTAAAATATTAATATATAAATATTAAAAAATATATATGTATATTATATATATGTATAGGTTTTTATTATTATATATTATTTATTTTGGAGATCTTTGTAATAATGATTTGAATAGTTATATATATATTTGATTAAATATTTCAATATTTTAAAAAATATATATAAATATTTAAACGATGATTTAAATATTTGAAAATATATATTAAATTGATGCTTTAATAACAACATGCTTAAATGTAATTGTGGAATTAAAATCGATGTGTAATAGTTGAATTGATGAATTTTTATTTCAAAATAATATATTTGAAAAGGCAATTATTGGATTTTTAGATAATGTGTTTAATAGAAAAATTATTTGGTTTCTTTTAAAATGATTTAGTTTGCAAGAACAAACAGTTGTTTATTTTAAATTGATATGTTGTCAATCGCATAAGTAACCACTTTATTTTATTAGTATTTTCAAACAGTTAAGGATTAAATATTTGGTTTAAATTTTATCATGTATCTGGAAGAGATAATATTAAGATTATTTTAATTGAGTCAATAGACTATTGAATTTTATAAAGGCAACAGATATATGATGCTTTTAAAAGTAATCGTGGATTTCTATTGGTTAATGAAGTTAATATTTCCCTTCTCTACAATTGATGAGGCAATTATTATCCTTGTTGTGAAATTAAATTTAAAATGGAAATGGATTTAGTATATCCAAATTAAGTTATTTCCTTGCAATTACTGTTGTGATGATTTTCCTCTATGTCGTGATTGGGAAATGGGTTAATTGTGTCCTTAATATGCAATTCTTCTAGAGGTTGGGGGTTGTTGCTTTGTGAGGTCAACCGTTTGATAATACCCTTGGTTAGTGCTTGAGGTTATGATAATGTTATTACCCGGTTTCCATGAACAGGGATATTTTGTGCCTCCTATGGAAGGAGTGGATTATGTGATTTGTGGCTCCTTATAAGGAGTGGCGTTGATATCATTGTTACCTTCAGAGTTGGAGTGAGTTATTTTTATGGTTCCTCCTAGTGTTGGAGTGGTGGTTATATCTATTTCATGTGCTATTGGGTTTCCTTGGTAATTGGTTTGAATGTGTGTTGTCAAGTAGAAGAATGACTTCCGTTAGGGGCTAGAGCCATGAGAGGTAAACTGGGTAACCTTCGGAGGTAGTTTATTCGAGTGATAACCAAAGCAATGTAATCCATGTCAGTGATGTTATGGTGTACTTGTAGTTGGTACTTTATTTTATGTGTATGTTTCTTTTAACATGTACTCGATTTTCTTTATATCTGGAAGCAATGTACCCATGTCAGAGTTGTACTTGCATTGTAATTTTGTGGTGCATGTGATCGGTTGTGTCAGTTTGGTTCAGTTATGTTTCAGCCTGTTTCTAGAGGTAGTTGGTCTTGTCTAGGAATCCTTGTTACTATCTCCTAGCACGGGGGGTGGGCCTCTAGGTTCCACTTGGTTGGGTGGCATGCACCTTACTCCGTTGGGCTTCCTTCTTGTTTGTATTGATGAGGTTTCCAGTTGGAGAGCTCGTGGGATCCAGTTGTCTTTATGCTTATTTTCATTTTAGTTGCTCTTGTAATTATTTACCCCTCTTGTTATCGAGGTGGGATGTTGTAATTTGTAATAATTCTTATTGGATTTACCTCATTCAGGGAATGAGAGTTGTAATCTCCTTAGTAGATTATTGTACTTGGGATGTTATGGTATCTTTTACTTTTATTTTGTAATTTATGTTGCATGGAATGTATGTGTTCTTAATTTCTTAGGTAATTAAATGTTGTGGTTTCATTTCTTTAATGTTGTTTGTGGTTTATTAAGTAACCTCAGTCTTGTAACCTTAGAGGTTGTTGCAATGTGTAGTGAACTTGCATATTAATTGTACTTAATCAAAAAAAAATAGTTCGTTTGAGTAGTTAATTGCAACTTCCTCTAGGGTTACGTGGCGGGGCATTACACATGGTATCAGAGCCTCAGGTTCATACACTGGGTTCTCTAGGAACATTTGAGCCCACTAGGTTGTCCTTGTGAAGTGTTAGCAGAATTGTTAAGTGATCACGTGTTCATGGCTTGTACTTTAGCATGTTGTACTCTGTGGAAAAGAGTAGCGTGAAAGTAACCTGATAAAAGGTTATGGTTGGAAAGATTTGTTACGTATCCCATGGGTTATGGTATTGGATGTTCCTATGGGATTGTGTATATAGTTGTACCCCTATAAATGTAAGAAACCAGTAATTGTATCTTGTTTGAGAGTTTTGAATACAATTTACTTGCTTTGTGTATCCATGCGATGGTGATACTTGGTACCCATCTTTGAGGAAAAGTTACACTTTGGTGTGGGATTTACCATACCATTCTCTGTGTGTGCATGTTTGTTACCTGATTGAGGGCCAACCCATGTGTGGTTGAAAATTATATATAAGAGTAACCAAGAGTAGTTCTTCTTCTTTTGGTTCTCTAGATCATCAATCCGTAAAGGGATAGTAGTAGCCACAAGTTTCTGGGGTGGAGTGTGTAGCGTACGCATATTGCAACGCAGAGCGTCTTAGCTCAACCAATCCCGAGGAATCGTACCCACTACTTTCTCTTATAATGGATCAGGATACTTATCCATAAGTGTTAACCTAATCCCCATAGATTTGAGTACAACAACATAGGTATGTTAGCTATTCCTGGACATCCATGGAGGCATTGATTTGGCATAGCGAGTAAACCTTGCTGTATGAGAGGTGAGACTCGATAGCCCCATAGTGATATTATTGTATTAAATCATGTATATATACCCTATCTTACTTGTGTTCCGACATGATGTACGAGATACGATGCCTTACCCCCACTCATGTTCTGACATAGTGATGGTGATGATGCTGTGTGATGACACGATGCCACATGCGTAGACACGTGAAGGCACATTATGAGATTTTCTTTGTTAGCCTACTTGTGCGATGAGTGTTATGGGGCCTCAACACTTGTAGAGGGATACTCATGGTTGCCTTGACCATGTTGGTTGAGTAGCATATGGGTAGATCCTAGCCATGTACACCTATGGCTTCAGCGAGTACCTGTGTCTGCCTTCTCCATGAGGTATTGCTATCCGGGGAGTGTTCTGCACATGCCTACTTCTGCGGAGCCATAGACACTCTACCATGCAACATATGACTAGTACGTTCTTATTCCAACTGGCGTATGTCCATGTTGTGTGTTGACATAATGTAGGGTGTAGCTGAGGAGTACACCCTATGCCATGTGGTTGGCATTTTCACTCCGCACCACATGAGGGACTATCGCCATAGTTAGACGTTGTTTCCTCCTTCCTCGTTTGGTGGCTAGTATCCATCACAGAGTGTTGTACAGTGGAATTTTAAAGATTGTGAACTTTATTTTGGTTATTGATGTTTTTTTTTTAGTTGATTGTGAGGGCCGAAACTTTGTTATATTTGACTATGAAGGTTTAGCCACAACTTGTGATCTTATTTTCTTATAACCCTAGTGGTTATATATTTGATTTAGTGTTGAAATTATGCACATTATTGCCTTATTGTTGAAATTGAACTTTAATTTTCTCTTCTTTATGAACTTCGTGGCTAAGCTAGTTATCATTGTTGTTTTCAATGTCGGCTATATGTTATATTGTGAATTAATCTCCAAGGATGTATGAGACAAACTTGGTGAGTGTGTACGAAGAAGTAGACGCAGGAAACATATAGAGGATGGGAGTATGGGAGGTTGTTATGCAACTAGGACCCACTACTCACCTTTGTGTGATGACTATCTCTTGGAGGCTAATCACCTTACACGACAAGAGACAGGTCATGGTGGTCTTGTTTGGATGGTTTCAATTTATGTATGACCTAACACCATCAAGCCACTGATTGTGAGATATGGTATGTGAGATGGATATTGGCTCTCGTCTTATGGTTTATGTGATATGGATAATGGTTCTTGGTTCATAGATCCTTCTATCATGGATCGGTATGCTTCTTTTCGGTGTCTAAATGGACCCTTGTGTAGCTTTGTGATGATTCTCAGTGATGTGTATTGGTACACATGTGTATTATGTATGTTAATCCATGGTTATGTGTTTTTTGAGACTTGGTTGAGTTGTTTATGGCTCAGATTGATGTTGTTTTATGTTGAGGTTTGGAGTGGTTTAGTTTGGAACCCTTGGCCTTGTGTGATTGTATGGAGTATGCACTAGGGGTAGTTGCAGGCTTCTAGGAGTAAGCCTAACCCTAGGGGGGGAGGATTTAATACCCCTCCATTTTTCTCTTTTGATCGAACAGTGTCTTGCTTGGTTATACTGTGTTTTCTATTAGTGCTTGGACTTTGGTACTCAGTTTCTATTTGATCGCTATCTGTAAAGCGATGTGAATGTGATATTTTGATTTGATGGTAATTTATTCTGATGTTATCATTATGGCATGCTTTAGATTAGCATTGTGAATATTTGAATTAATGATGCTTTATGCGTTTGATTATATCATGGATGTTAGATTCGTCAGTTGGTAATACTATATTGGTGAAGGAGATGAGATTACATCACTCGCTTGCGAGCGCCCTACGCTACCCACTCCCATACACCCCATGCTGGCCGTGCCAGTCACTAAAGGCTTGGCTGTGTGAAAACACAGACGCGCCCCATGTGAAGGGGTCGACTATTTTTTCACACAGTCACCCCTCTTTGGCATCTGCATGCGGTTCTAGGAATCCGCATCTTTCTTTTTTTATTTTTCATTTTATTTTTGTTTTATTTTTGTTTTTTTAAATGTATTTTATGATATTAAAATATAATATTTTAATATTATATTGTATGTTTATTAATATATTAATATATAAATATTAAAAAATATATATGTATATTATATATATATACATATATATAGGTTTTTATTATTATATTTTATTTATTTTGCAGATCTTTGTAATAATGATTTGAATAGTTATATATATATTTGATTAAATATTTCAATATTTTAAAAAATATATATAAATATTTAAACGATGATTTAAATATTTGAAAATATATATTAAATTGATGCTTTAATAACAAGATGTTTAAATGTAATTGTGGAATTAAAATCGATGTGTAATAGTCGAATTGATGAATTTTTATTTCAAAATAATATATTTGAAAAGGAAATTATTGGATTTGTAGATAATGTGTTTAATAGAAAAATTATTTGGTTTATTTTTAAAATGATTTAGTTTGCAAGAAAAAACAATTGTTTATTTCAAATTGATATGTTTTGAAACGCAGAAGTAACCACTTTATTTTATTAGTATTTTCAAACAGTTAAGGATTAAATATTTGGTTTAAATTTTATCATGTATCTGGAAAAGATAATATTAATATTAGTTTAATTGAGTCAATAGGCTATTGAATTTTATAAAGGCAGTGGATATATGATGCTTTTAAAAGTAATCATGGATTTCTATTGGTTAATGAAGTTAGTATTTCCCTTCTCTACAATTGATGAGACAATTAATTATATTAATTAGTTATCCAGTTAAGGCAATTATTATCCTTGTTGTGAAATTAATTTTAAAAGGGAAATGGATTTAGTATATCCAAATTAAGTTATTTCCTTGCAATTACTTTCGTGATGATTTTCCTCTATGTTGTGTTTGGGAAATGGGTTAATTGTGTCCTTAATATGCAAGTCTTCCAGAGGTTGGGGGTTATCACTTTGTGAGGTCAACCATTTGATAATACCCTTGGTTAGTGCTTGAGGTTATGATAATGTTATTACCCGGTTTCCATGAATGGGGATGTTTTGTGCCTCCTGTGGAAGGAGTGAATTATGTGATTTTTGGCTCCTTGTAAGGAGTGGCATTGATATCATTGTTACCTCCAAAGTTGGAGTGAGTTCTTTTTATGGTTCCTCCTAGTGTTGGAGTGGTGGTTATATCTATTTCATGTGCTCTTGGGTTTCCTTGGTAATTGGTTTGAATGTGTGTTGTCAAGTAGAAGAATGACTTCCATTAGGGGCCAAAGCCGTGAGAGGTAAACTGGGTAACCTTTGGAGGTAGTTTATTTGAGTGATAACCACAACAATGTAATCCATGTCAGTGATGTTATGGTGTACTTGTAGTTGGTACTTTATTTTATGTGTATGGTTCTTTTAACATACTTGATTTTCTTTATATCTAGAAGCAATGTGATCATGTTAGAGTTGTACTTGCATTGTACTTGTGTGGTGCACATGATCGATTGTGTCAGTTTGGTTTAGTTATATTTCAGCCTATGTCTAGAGGTAGTTGGTCTTGTTATGCCTTGCATAACCACCCCATCTTTTGCCTTGGTCAAAATGGGTCCCCCTTTGTTATTTAGTTATTTTTGAAACAAAGTTTGGAGTCTAGTTTTGCCAATACTTTGTTTTTCTTTGGTTTCTCTATCAGAATCAGAACCGAAACTGAATCGGGTTCTGAAAGTTCTTTTGAGGCTTGTTTTTGGTTCTATCCCGACAGTCTTTTCTTTGCCTTTGTTTTTGGTCTTTAGCGGAAGTGGAGCCAGAGTGGGAATTAAAATGGTTGTTATCAAATTTTTGCATAATCACAATCAGTTCCGATCCCGCCTCCACTATTTTTATTTTTGCTTTGTCTCGGTTTTTGTGTTTTGTTTTATTAGGTTGGTCTTTTACTTAACTTTTTGTATTTGCTTTTGTTTTGTTTTTTTTAGTTGGTGGAAGCAGAGCCGGAATGGGAATGAGGTTTGGAAATTTTATAAAGTTGAGATTCCGATTCCATTTTAGTTCCGCCCCCACCACTCTTTGTCATTGACTTTTTGACTGAAGCACACTGCAGACGAGTGTTTGTTCTCTTATAGTTCTGACTCCGCCTTTACTGCACTTTAATGCATTAATGACAGTTTACCGGTGTAGGTAGAAATTTACATATTGACCTTTATTAAGGGTTAAGCTGATCATTATTGTTATTGTTAAAAATCTAAGAGCACGAAAGAGCAGTAGCAGAGTTCATTCGAGTGAAAAGATTGAAAGAGTAGGGGGTCGTTGCGAACGGATCAGTTTAGAAGGATAGCTGGGTTGGTTTGCGTTTGATGTAGGTTTCTTATCTTTGTTGTTCTTCGGTTTGATTGCTGTTGTGTGTTTTGTATATATGTTTGCTCATATTTTGAACCACGTTGTCGTTTCATTATAAGTTCGTGATTCTTGGAATGTTGGTTTGAATGGGTCTTTTATATTGTTGGTCGGGTTGTCTCTTTGTTGTCTTGTATGTTCGTGTCATTTCTTTCTATTTTTAGGGCACCGTCGCTTTCACATCTTAATCGTGATTGCGTTGTGTTTGTTTTTGGTTTGCAGTAGATTAGATTAGATTAAGAGTTTTTAATGGTGTTAGTTAGATTAGAAGTTACAGTGAGGTAGATTAGAGATTTTACAGTGAGTTAGGGTAGATTAAAGTTAATTAGGGTTTCGTCGTCTGGTAGAATGGTAGGGTTTAAACCCATGCCCTAGTTTTTGTCAAGTTTGTTAGATTAGGGTTTCGTTGGTCTCTGTAATCACTTTTAAAATGATTTAAAAAATGATATCTTAGAATGCAATTGTTCCCCATGGTCATATGGGTATAGAGTTTTAAGCTCCTTTGCCATTTTATAGCGACCTAGGTCTTAATCATGAAATTGTGTTGAAAATGAATAAAGTATTTGATGACGTCATGATTAGCATAGGCAGAGGCAGGATTGGAATGGATTATGGACCTAAGAGTTTTGTTTTACAAGGTTATCGATTCCATTTTTATTCCATTTCCGATTCTGAGTTCTAAAAGGTTTTCCTTGAAATATATGATAACATTGGCGGAGGCGGGATCAGAACCGATCTTGAACTTAAGAATTTTGTTTGCAAAATTTATCAATTCCATTCTCATCTCGTGTTCGGCTCCGTGTATAATGGGAAAGTCTTTCTTCAAAGTAACGATGATCAAATCGGAGGCGGAGGTAGAATGGAAATAAAATGTGGAAAAAATGAAAATTCGAAGAAAACTCGGTTCTGAAAACCTCCCCGACTCCGACTCCGAGCCCGTTTGTTATTAGGTGAATTTTTTATATCGATTTTTGCTCCGAGTCTGCCAGTGTTGAAAAAGAGATTGTTTTGAACTTTTGTCTGGTTTTGAATCCGATGTATGTGTAATAGGTATGTTTTAAAAGCATGTTTTGTGATGATATCTAAAGATCTAATTAGAGGTTTGCTTGTAGAAGAATTGAAAGATTTCAGGAACGTTAGGAGAGGCTACTCGAAGGAATCAACCGGTTGGAACATCAAAGACAACACCAAAAATAAAGAAGGTGAAACCAGAACAGCTACCCTATACATTGAGGTATGATCATAAGAATCCGGTGGTGAAAGTGAGCAAGGTGGAATCAGATTGGTTAGATATCATGGATACTAATCTGGGCCAGTATAGCTTTGAAGAATCACATGAAGAGACTTTTGCAGAATGAGCAAACTTGACAGGGAGAACACAAAGGATTGTTGACTCGGGTCTTGCACATATCACTGTGTTTCCTTTATCAGTCCAGTGTCCGGAGTTGATATTGATAGTAGCCAGTACTTAGAATCCTGCTACAAGATTATGCATGGATTCACAAAATAATGTGATTATAGATCTTACTCCGCAAATGTTCCAAAGCATATTTAATGTTCGTGATCCCAAGAACTTGGTGCAGCTAACTGAAGCAGAGGCATTGGAGAAATATAGCAAGCATAAAGACTCCAATAAGTCTCACTTAAACAAAAGTGGTTAAGCACAGAGAAGAAATATTTAAGCAAGCTTCCAGACTAGCCAAAGAGGGCAGATTTCAAGAAGGAGATATCTGATTTGATATTAATGCTGTCCAGAGTGTTTGGGAAGAGGGATGCCTTCCACTTCAAGGAATGGATGTTTCATTTTATTCAAGTAATCTTTCAGGGTGATTACTAGTTTGATTGGTCAATGATTGTTTCTGATGCCATACATGATCAACTCATAAGGGTTAGATAGACTAAATCTTTCTTCATGACATCTTACATTGTATATGTAGCAACAAGGTTGGGGATTTTCCCAGGATTGAATAAGGTGGGCATGATAGGAGCCTTGGATGGACAAAAGAAAGTGTGGGAGCACTATGATCAGTTGACTCTTCAGGTGGCTGAGACTCATTTTAGGAGAGTCAATGATGCCTTTTTATATGTGATCATCAATCAATTGAATGGAGATGTAGGGTATCGATTAAGCCAAGAAGCCATGGCATTCATTTCTGAATGGGGAAGTTGGTACATCCAATACCCCAAATTTACATACTTCAGATTGTTTGGTTTTGAAGGTCATCCCCATTTACTTCCAAGATGCTGGAGTAATAGAATAGTGCTTATGGAGTTTGTGTATCAAGCCATTGGAGTTAATGCTAGGTTTGGGATGAAGCACAAGACAGGATGCCATAAATTTCCCATGACACTGGGTGAATATAATTGTCAACACTTGAAGGGAGTGAAGGTGGTTTGTAATGAGTTGATACAATTGAAATTGGGATTGTATATAGCTCGAAAGTATTTTGATCCAAAGAAGAAGATGTATGCCTTATTACCTTCAGTGTTTACTAGACACTTTAATCTGTTAGAAGACTTTTGGTGTGATCGTTAGGATGAGTATGACTTGAGGAAAAAGAATTATGAGAGATTATCAGTCTCACTCATGTCAAAGCTTGGTATTAAAGAAAATATTCCTGACACTTTGGTGGATGATGGAATTGTATTAGATCCCTCATATGAAGCCTTGAACATTGGCACCAAAAGCTTAGATCCAATAGACTGGAATGAGGAAGAAACAATTGATATTAAGAAAATTCGAAGAACAGTCTTGGATAGAAGTGTGCAATGGTTAACGTTGAGAACTCAAGCTCCTCAAGAATCAACTCTTAAGAAGGGTAAAGGGTACAAGAGGATTAAAAGAAAGACACCTCCCAAAGAGCCATTGGAATTCTTTCCTCCTGATGTTGAAGAAATAGAACTTGAGGTGGTCCATCAAGAAGAAGAGGCACCAGAGGGAGATGTTCCAATAGAATCTGCTATTTCTATGCCCACATTGGGTGAGTCATCCATACAAGCCCCACTTACAAGGAAAAGGAGTAAAGAAGTTCAAGAAGGAGCTCTTCATACCATGGCTGAAGCTGCTAAAGGAAAAGAAGTGGAGGAAGAATTTGTAGAAATTGAGTCAGACTCGGATGAAACTCTTTTAGAGAAGGATTTACAAGAAAACATGCCTTTAGAGGGGACTATTGAGCAGATTCTGACACAAGAGGAGCAATGGAAACTATTTGAAGATGCTACAAGAGATTCTGATGCAAGGGCTGCAGCGGAGAAGCAAAAGGAAATGGATGCTAAGGTGCAAGCTGATGCTCTACTTCATGAGCAACAATTAAAGGCAAAAGAAATTGAAACAAGGGCAGCAACTGATGAAATAGAGAAGCAAATGAGGCAACGAGAGCATGAGATCAAGGTCAAAGGAGAAAATGACAAGTTAGAATTAATACAGAAGATCCATGATCTTGAGGAGGAGAAAGCAAGAAATCGGAGGGAAAAGGAAGCCCTGGTTGCTAGACTGAAGCTTGCAGAGGAAGCTCGACAGAAAGAACAAGAAGCTGAAGCTCTAAAAACAAAAAGAGATGCTGAAGAGCTAGTAAAGGAACAACAAGCTGAAGAAGAAAAGGAAAAGGCAGAGAAGTTCAAGGCCTTAGAAATGGAGAGGATAGAGAAAGAGAAACAAAAGGTTTTGGAAAAAGAAAGATTAGAAAAGGAAGTTCAAGAAAGACAAAAGGAGGAGGAATCAGAAAAGATGAGAAAAGAAAAAGAGGCCAAAGAGCTAATTAGGAAGCAAAAGGAAGAAGCAAAAGCTGAAAAACTTAAAGCTTTAGAAGCAGAATGGTTAGAAAGAGAGGCCTTAGAAAAAGAGAAATTAGAAAAGGAAGTTCAAGAAAGACAAATGGAGAAGGATCAGTTGGAGGAAGAAAGATTGAGAAAAGAAGAAGACAAGAAAGTGCAAGAACAAAGAGATAGAGAAGAGGCTGAGAAGTTAGTGTAGATGCATGTGCTGCAGGAGCAACCAGAGAAAGCAAAGGTTGATTCTCAACCCGAGGTAAATATTCAGCCACCCTCTACAATTGCTGCTTCCTCTTCCATGATGATGACTACTCCCTGTGCTCCTATATGGTTGAAGTTAGACCTGCAGAAGAGAGCTAGAACACCTCCTCAAGCTCTTAATTGGGAGGACATGAAGAAGGGAATTGAACAGGAAAGGCCTAAAAAGAAGGCTAAAGTCTTACATTCTACTAGACTCATAGATAAAGGGGAGATATTTGCTGAATGTGCCATGCCTATGACTAAAAAGGAGGTAGGGGATATGTAGCTAACCGACTATCAATTGAGTACGGTTAATTTGGGAAGACCCACTAGGAATCAACAAATGAATCTGATTGATGTGGTGGCTTCAAAAACTAAATCAAGAATGATGAAGGACAAACAAAAGAAAGATGAGCTTAAAGCTCAATTGGATCAGTTACATTCATTCTTGAAGAGTGTCTCCTCTCCAAGGTCACAAAAAGTAGCAGCCATTGAGATTCCTGTTTTGTTAAGCAAAAAGGAGGTTGATGATTTGGAGCAGGTTAGAGGAAAGGCGGAGATGCTAGACAGGTGGACAGATAAATTGAACCAAGAGGTAGGAGAGATTTTAGTAAAAGGATTTGAAGTCTATAAGGATACTGAAGGATTGATTAAAGAGATGTATCAATATATTGAGGCATCAGAAAAATAGGAAGAAGAGTATAAGGAGTATGGTGAAAAGTTAGAAAAGATAAATACATTGCCTCTAACAACTCTTCTGGAACAGTCTATACTTGAAGATGATAACAAAGACTTTGTAGAGAAGACTTCTCACATACTCAAGTTTAGGACTGGCTGTTTGAGCAAGCATAAGGATGAGATTCAGGAAGTTGTAAATAATTTGACTAAGCAATTAGAAGAATTAGAAGCAGCTATTGCTATTATTGTGGTTATAAATGCATTTACAAAAGAGGGCATGCCTTTTAACCAAATAAAGGAAAAGTGGGATGAAAGGTTCCAAGGACTTATGCAAAAGGGAGATGATGGCGGAGAGCTGATGTTAGATCGACTTGTAGAGGTCAAAGAGGAAATAAAGGCTGCAGGGAGAGAATTGATAAAAGTGAAAATTATGAAGGAGTTTGCTGCAGCTGAGCTGGATCGGATTAAATTTGAAGATGACTGGATTGATGGGCCAGAGATGGAGACTCTATAGCAAATGTTAATCAGTTACGATGATTTCTTAGCAGATCCAGCTTCACATGCATGAATCCTTGCATGCATGATGTTCTCCTTCTTTGCATGTTGCATGCATACAACACTCATAGCTTTTTGAGCGCATGACTTCCTCTTCTATTCTTTCTTCTATTTTTAGTTAAGACTGAAAGTCTAATGTAAGAACTCAAGATCAAATTGATCTGAGTTTCCAAGAGAGTCTGAATTCCTAAAAAGGTGGAAAGCCTAAAATAGAAGTGAGGTTCAAACTTTTTGTATATCTATAAATAGCAGATGGGTATCACATTGTAAAGGTCAGCTAATTGAGAACTAGATTGGCTTGCCTAATGTTGAGAGATAGAATTTTGTAGAGTTTTTGTAGAGATACATTGTACTTAAATCTTTTACAGTTAATAGAATTATAGGTTTACTCGAAAGATGGTGTTTGGAATTAAATTGTTTGTTTGATAAGGCTGATAAGTTATGATCTATCTATATGCAGTGATTGTGCTGAACATAAGAGTTTCTTGAATGATGAAAGTCATTTGAAGGAATCAGATTTAAGGATCATCTTATTAGATTGTCATTGAATTGAAGTTATTAAAAAGTCTGTTGATCTATAATTTTGATGATGAATGAATGTGTGTTGTTTTGAAATCCTTGAGATATTTGTGAAGAGTAATTGCGAAGTTAATTAAGCACCTAAAATGTATGCAGTGGTATAGATTATACTACAGACTGTATCATCTTATGGTTTTTATGATCTGTTAGGAAACATTCATCGTTGAAGGTATATGTCCAGATACTAGATAAATTCAGTTCATATTTACTGGTTTACCCCTTTGTTCTATCTTTTTCTTTTATTTAAAACCCATTGATTTACAGGAACTATTTCAATAAAAAAAGTTATAGCTTGAATCCTTTGTTACCAGCACAGGCGCCTTGAATATTATAGTTACATGAACCAATTGAGTGACATCAGACAGTTGAGAACCAACTACCAGGACCTTGGGAGTTAGGCTACTACATGTTGTCTTTCTTTTTCAGGAGAAATAGAGTAGAAATATTCTATTTTAATGTTGTTTGTGTCATTTTAACCATCAACAGGTCTTGTCTAGGAATCCATGTTACTATCTCATAGCATGGGGGGTGGGCCTCTGGGTTCCACTTGGTTGGGTGGCATGCACCTTACTCTATTGGGCTTCCTTCTTGTTCGTGTTAATGAGGTTTCCAGTTGGAGAGCTCGTGGGATCCAGTTGTCTTTATGCTTATTTTCATTTTAGTTGCTCTTGTAATTATTTACCCCTCTTTTTATCGAGGTGGGATGTTGTAATTTATAATAATGCTTATTGGATTTACCTCATTTGGGCAATGAGAGTTGTAATCTCCTTAGTAGATTATTGTACTTGGGATGTTATGGTATCTTTTACTTTTATGTTGTAATTTATGTTGCATGGAATGTATGTGTTCTTAATTTCTTAGGTAATTAAATGTTGTGGTTTCATTTCTTTAATGTTGTTCGTGGGTTATTAAGTAACCTTAGTCTCGTAACCTTAGAGTTTGTTGCAATGTGTAGTGTACTTGCATATTAATTGTACTTAAACAAAAAAAAATAGTTTGTTTGAGTAGTTAATTGCAACTTCCTCTAGGGTTGCGTGGCGAGGCATTACATGTCGATCCAACTGTTAAGTTGAATGGAAGATAATAACTAGGTAACTTGTGTCAAGTCTACACCCTAGCCATAGTGTGTCGTCAGTCATGTTTGATGAGTCATTGGTTGCTTTGTTTTAATATTATTTATTTCGGAAGGGTTATTGATTATAGAATAAATGTTTAAAATTCTTTCTTTAAATAATGTGGTTTTTATTTAATTAATTTTAGACATTTTGGTAGAGGCTATTTATTTAAATTAATTAATTAAATTTAATTTATTTAGTAAATTAAATTTAATCTATTGGGTTAAATTTATTTATTAAGTAATTAAAATTGATTAATTAAATATGTTTGTTTATTTAGAAAGCGAATTTAATTTAATTTGGGAATTAAATTTGAATTAGAGGTAATTAAAATTCAATTTGGAATTAAATTTGAATTAGAAGTAATTAAATTTAATATGGGAATTAAATTTGAATTTGAAAATTATTAAATGATATTTGAGAAATAAATTTGGTTGTTAAAAGATATTTGTTAATTGCCACATGTGTGAGATGAATTGATTAAGAGTTTGTTAGAAATTCATTCACGAAGAGAAGTTTGGGAGAGGAAAGCTTCTTCACGGGTGTGAGGATATTTTTTTGAGAGGAAGATATTTTTGGAAAATACACAGAAGTTTTGTTTTTTGGGAATTCTTGGTTGTAGAATTGGATTGGATTTGTTCTTGTATTTTTGTTGTGGTTGTTGGATACTTGTTTTGTTGGAATCACTAGAATTGTTGGATAGAAGTTGTGGAAGCTTTGGAGGAGGCACAACATCAAATTCTTTGTTAATATGAAACTTCTTGACTCAAGTTTTCTTCTGTGATATTTTATTGCTTATTATTTACATTTGAAATTGTAGTGTTTAAAGAATTTTTTGTTAAATCTATTTAGGAAAAGGATTTGTTGTTAGGGAAATAATTTTTTTAAAAATAAAAGCTTTTGTTGTTCTCGTGAAGTTTTCTTTTAGGGAAATTATGAATCTCTGTTAAAATTTGATTTATTTGAAGAAATTGATAGATTCAACATTAAATCAAACTTAGAGGTAAAACAACACTTAGATTTTTTTAGAAAATTTAAACCTCTATAGAAAAATGAAGTTGTTCTTTAAATCCTCTGTACAAATTGTGATGGAAAAACCTAGAGGATTTGCTTGTTGAAAGCTTTTGGGAAGGAACCTAGATCTTTCTTAGTTACCTTGTTCTTTTATTAGTGTATGAATTTGAGAAAAGTTAGTTGAGATATTTAATTTTAAATCCTTTGTAAATTTGGAATGTTCTTTGGAAAATTTTATATTTTCTTCCTGTAGATGGATGTTTTGTAAATTTGCCCAATTTATCCAATAATTGAAATTATGTTTAAATATATATATATATATACATTATATGTATTATATATATATATATATATATATATATATATATATATATATATATATATATATATATATATATATATATATATATATATACATTATATGTATTATACATTGATATATGTACATATAAATATATATATATATATATAAATTTATTTATATTCATTATGATATTGGAGATTTAATTTATTTTTATTTTAAAAATCGTCGTTCATACGGCGTTCTGGGAAAATAAAATTTGGAATTTCGTTTATGCTTTAAAAATTATATGTTTTTTGTACAAAAATTATATTGTTGGGTGGTTGGTGGGGCGAATGTACCCCACTGCCCACCATACTGCGCCACATGGGAGATCGTTGCTCCCATGGTAGTGCCCTCCACTTAGTGGAGGGAGTGCTGCCATGGCAACAACGCTGCCCCAACCGATGGGACCAGTTGTACATAGTATAGACCAACGCCCAACACTTGGGTTGGCCAGTTGTACTGTGTACAGTCCGACGCCCAATGCACCAGGCCGACTATACTATGTATATTCTGGTGGACTGTTATATATATATATTATATATATATATATATTTATATATGTTTTAGTTTATATTCAGAATTAAATTCCATTTATTTGATTTTTGTTTTTCGGAAAATGTGAAAAAATTTGTTGGGTTTGTAAGTTTTTAATTTGATTAATATTTAAATGTATATACATTACATATGTATATTTATATTATATATATAATGTGTATATTTTTTTATATATATATATATTATTTTAGTATGAGACTCTATTTTTTTCAATTAACAACACTATTTTTGGTTATATATTTAATGAGTATATATCATGAATATATATACATAATTATATATTAAAATATAATTGTGTATGTATATTTTATGAATATATATTACATATATATGTTTTTAATTTAAATAGTTTTTGTTTCAAAAAATTATTATATCTTATGTTGATTGAAAAATGGAAGGATTTAAATGTAGAAGGAAATATGTTGCTTTGAAAAGTATTTGAAAAAAAATGATTTTATTGTAGAGGCAATTTAATTGTTGTAATCAAATTTTTGTGAAGGCAAATGGGTTACTTATTGTGAAATGTATTAGAAAGGGAAATGGATTTAATATATCCAAAAAGAGATTATTTCTTTGCCATTGCTTGTTGTAATTATTTCCCTTGTATTCAGGATTGGGGAAAAAGGGTTATTTGAATTTTAAATTGTAAGTCTTCCAAAGGTTGTGGGTTGTCGTTATTTTATTTCAACCATTTGTATTTCCCTTGGGTAGTGTGTTATGTGAGAGGTTTCCTCCAAGTGTATGGAGTGAGCTCTTTATGTGTTTCCTCCTAGAGTTGGAGAGATTGTGTTGTCTAGTTTGTAAGCACTTGAGTTACCCTTGGAGTATAGTTTTGTATAGTATGTTGTCAATTAGAAGAGTGGCTTTTGTTAGGCGCCAGAGCCCAAAGAGTTAAAATGGGTAACCTTCAGAGGTGATCTAATCAAGAGATAACTAAAATAATATATTTAGATGATTAGGAAGTAATCCAAACTAATTAAGATAATTTAGCCTCACTCATAGACATAAGGGTTCATTTAGACTTGGGATGATTGGGAAAGCCTGGAATGGCAAGGTTAACTATCTTGTTCTTACGAGAGGTAGTCGATTCTGCATGAGTAAGCATGAGGGTTAGGATTCAATAGAGGTCACCAGGATTACCTGAGCCTATGAAGAATTCCCAGAGGAGATCTCATGAGTAACTGTGCTATGACACTCTATCTAGGATGACATTGGTATTTGTTATGTGTGTATGGATTTCTTATCATACTTGATCAATTATATGTCTGGAAGCAATGTGACCATGTTAGAGTTAGAATTATATTGTACATGTGTTTGGTTGAGTCAGTATGTGTCAGTGTGAGTCTGCCTATGGTTTGAGGTTGTAGATTTTGTCCATGTTACATTGTTACTATCTCCTAGCATGGGGGGTGGGCCTTCGGGTACCACTTGGTTGGGTGGAACATGCACCATACACCGTTGGGTCCCCCTTTATCTTTAGTACTTGGTGGAAAGACATCCAGTTAGACAACTCGCAGATCTTGTTTTAATTCAAACATTGTATTATTTCTATTTGTAATAAGTTATTTTACCCCTCTTGTATTTGTGAGGTGGATTTATGTAATTGTAACACATTTTGTACTATTGCCTCATTCTAGAAATGAGAGATGTAACCAGTTGTGTAAGTTAATGAAATTATATCATGGATGTTTATCTCATTATTATATGTTGTATAAATGCTTATTTCATAAGGTAATTAAATGCAATGGTTTTAATGATGTATGATTTATGGGTTTAAGTAATCTTGGCTACACAGCCTTAGGGGATGTTGTTAATTGTAGATGACCATGTATGTTTAATTCACCATAATAAAAAAATAAAAAAATGTACAAATTTATTGTGAATTGAAACTCCCTCTAGGGTTTCGTGGCAGGGCTTTACACATGGTATTAGAGCCTAGGTTTAAACACTGGGTGCTCTAGGATTATGATGTACCCATTAAGCTTAGTTGTGTAGGTTTTCAAGTGTACCTTGTATAATAACTTTTATGTGTCTATGTAGGAGTATGCCTCCTAGACACATACGAGGCAGAGGACGAGGATGTGGCTAGGTAGGCAGTCACAATGAGAGTCAACATGACTCTTCACCTCATATTATGCTTATATCGAAGTAGGAGGAACAACAAGCCTCATAGAATGGCCCAAGGGGCAGTGGTGGATAGTTAGATCCTCCAGGCATCGAAGTTGCACGTAGAGATTTTGAGGAGGCTTTGGCACTCTTAGGTCCAGGACAAGTAGTGCCAGAGGTTAATCCTAGTGTGAGGACAGTTACGACATAGTCAGAGATGTTAGCCTCTTCCTATATGAGAGATTTGATTTGGTCACAACCACCTTGGTTTGACGGAGTAGGCATCGGTTTAGAGGCCGAGACTTGGCTGATAGGTCTTGATCGATGTTTTTCTATGCATCCATTTGATAGTAATACTAAAGTGCGGTACACTGTTATGCACCTGCGAGGGTTTGCGGCCACTTGGTGGAGACTGGAGGAGTAGAAGCTCCACATTGATATGAGTATTGTGTCTTGGGAGATATTCCTTGAGCGGTTCAGAGCCCTCTTTCTTTCTGACCATTGGCGTCAGTGCAGGGGCGATGAGTTTCATTCCCTACAAAAATTATCCATGACCGTAGACCAGTATGAGAGATGTTTCTACAAACTTAAATAGTTTGTGGGAATAGGAGATGATGAAGGGATGCTCACGCAACATTTCATCAGGGGCTTGAATGCCCGTATTAGTGGTGGTGTGTAGGTCTTTGAGCCCAAATCTATGGAGATAGCTGTGGAGAAGGCACAACTTGTGGAGAAATTAACTATGGCACTAGGAGGCCATATAGGTGTCCTTATTGGTAGTGGTTCAGGAGTTGGGACTAGTGCTCGAGGGGGAAAAAATCAAGGGGTTGTGCCTCCTAAGATACTGTAGGGATCAGCTAAGTGCAGTCAACAATAGGCATCTTAGGGGAAATAAAAAGGTTTCCAGCAGAGACAGGGTGACAGAAACTGGAGATGCATGAAGTGTTTCATCTCTGAGAAACCCGCTCAGAGCTTCCAATCCACTTTTGGAGGTAGTGCGTAGCAGTCTAGTGCACCAGCTAGAGGTAGAGGATATGCTAGAGGCACAGGTTGTTTCTATTGTGGTCAGCAGAGTCATATTTCTAGGATGTGTCCTAACAAGGGCCCATCAGGATTCAAGTAGAGACCAGCGGCATCAAAGCCGACAGTGGGAGATGCTGGCATAGGCCATCATGTGTTCACAATGGTTGATAACCATCAGGAAGAGCACTAGGGTACAATGGTTGAGACTCATGGTATGTTATTGGGTAACCTTGTTACCATTCTATTTGATTCAGGAGCATCAAACTCCTTCATTTCTTCATCCGTAGTGTCACGTTGCAGACTGGGGGCCGTAAGACAAGATGATAGGTGGCAGGTCAAGTTAGATTCTAGTACGAAAGTCACATTGAATTTTGTAGTACCTGAGTGTAGGTTGGAGATTGGACCACTCCTTACTACTTTGGACCTTCAGATCATACCATTGGGATCCTATGATTTTTTCATAGGTATGGATTGGTTAGAGGCTCATCGAGCAGTTATTGATTGTCGACGTAAGTCGGTTCGATGCATTAATGCATCTGGTACCGAGGTGGATATTATAGGAGTACAAAGATTGGTATCCTTGAGGATTATCTTAGCTATGCAATTGAGAAGATGTGTTCGACATGGATGTCAGTTGTTTGCTATTATAGTTGAGGACTTGGGATTAGGAGATGGAGAGGAGAAGGTATCTCTTGATAGTCACCCTGTTCTTTAGGAGTTTTCAGATGTCTTTCCAGATGACATTCCAGGGATGCCACCATGAAGAGATATAGACTTCAAGATTGACTTAGTACTTGGATTAGAGCCTATTTCATGAGCTCCCTACCATATGATCACGTAGGAGCTGAAAGAGCTTCGCTTGCAGTTAGAGGAGTTGTTAGAGAAATTCTTCATTCGCCCTAGTGTTTCTCCATGGGGAGCACCAGTTATCTTCATGAAGAAGGACGGTTCACTTTGGCTATGTATTGATTACCGAAAATTGAACAAAGTGACGATCAAGAATCGTTATTCGCTTCCTAGAATTGATGACTTGTTTGACCAAGTCAAAGGTGCTACAATCTTTTCGAAGATTGAACTTAAGTCAGGATACCATCAGCTCTGTATTTTTGACTCAGATATCCATAAGATGACGTTTCAGATGCGGTATGGTCACTACGAGTTCACTGTGGTACCATTTGGGTTGATGAATGCACATTCTATGTTCATGAGTCTGATGAATGAAGTATTTTGTACTTTTTTAGATAGTTTTTTCCTTGTGTTCCTAGATGATGTTTTGATATATTCCAGGACAATGGAGGAACATGAGGAGCATTTGCGATAGGTATTATAGTGTTTACGAGATAACCAAATTTATGCTAACTTGTTAAAATGTGAATTATTCAAGATTGATATCAAGTATCTTGGTAATGTGATCTCAGGAGAAGGTATATCAGTGGATCCTTCAAAGATCCAAGCTATCCTAGATTAGCCTGCACTCACAAATGTGGCAGAGATCCATAGTTTTATGGGGGTTGCAGAATATTACAGGAGGTTTGTTCAGAGTTTTTCTAGGATAGGGCATCCTATCACTTCTCTTCAGAGGAAAGGGAAGAGGTTTGGATGGTCATAGTAGTGTGAGATGACTTTTTAGGTTCTTAAGGATAAGTTGAACAGTGCACCAATTCTAGCGATACATCATCCTACAAGGGACTTTTTAGTCTGTTTAGAGGCATCCTTGGAGGGGTTAGGAGCAGTGTTGATGCAAGAAGGTCGAGTTATAGATTATGAGTTGCAGAAGCTTAAGGATCATGAACTGAATTATCCTACACATGATCTTGAGTTAGCGGCAGTAGTCCATGCATTGAACAGATGGGGGCACTTTCTTCTTGGCCACATATTTGAGTTGCATAGTGATCACAGGAGCCTTCAGTACATTTTCACGCAGCCAAACCTTAACGCTAGGCAAAGGCATTGGATGGAGTTTCTCTGTGAATATGACTTTGAAGTGAAGTATATTCATGGAAAAGAGAATGTAGTAGCTGATGCACTTGGTAGATGTAGGCACAAGATTTTTGAGTTGACTCTTGTAGTGGATTTGCGGAGTCGGATTTTTACTGCTCTTCCAGCAGACAGTTGGTATCAGGATGTTAGGGCAGAGATTGAGGCAGGAAAACCTCTAGAGGGTAGGTTCACAGGTTATGCACTTGATGCAGATGGTTTACTGAGATATTCATAATGTATTTGCGTTCCTTCAGCAGGTGACCTTCACACTTTGGTTTTGACCAAGGTACATCGTGCACCCTATTCATCCCATCTAGGGGTGAAGAAGATGCACATAGATATGCGCCATTTGTATTTATGGCCAGGGATGAAGCAAGATATTGCTGATTTTGTAGCAAGATGTTTGGAGTGTCAACGGGTGAAGGCTGAACACCAACATCCAGCAGGACTTCTACAACCACATCTTGTACCAGAATGTAAATGGGATATGATCTCATTGGACTTCATTGTTGGTTTACCCAACTCCTCATGACGACATGATGCTATTATGGTGATAGTTGATAGGCTGATAAAGGTAGCACACTTCTCACCTATTCACTCTTCCTATAATGCGTCATCTATTGCTAGAGTGTTCATGGAGGACATAGTGAGGCTGCACGAGATTCCACGTCAGATCATTTCTGACACGGATCCAATGTTTACCTCAGCTCTTTGGACATCATTACAGCATGCGGTGGAGACATAGTTGAACTTTAGTTCAGCGTATCACCTAGAGACAGATGGACAAACTAAGAGGGTCAATCAGATCCTTGAAGACATGTTGTGTATGTATGTTATGGACCAACATACATGATGGGAGGACTATCTCTATTTAGTATAGTTTTCTTACAATAACAGTTTCCAGAGTTCTATTGGCATGCCTCCTTTTTAGGCCTTGTATGGGCATCCTTGTCGTACCCCTTTGAGCTTGGATCGATTTGAGGATAGAGTATTATTGGGTCCAGAGATGTTGTAGGACATGGAGTAGCAGGTGGTTTGGACTAGAGAGCACTTGGTAGCAACACAGGATAGGCAGAAGAAGTATGCGGATGCACATAATGTAGATTGACAGTTTTATGTCAGTGACAGAGTGTTCTTACGGGTGCGTCCATGAAAGAGTCCAATTTGATATGGAAAGGGTTCTAAGTTGGTGCCTCATTTTGTCGGACCTTTCGAGATACTTGAGAAGATTGGTCCAGTTGCTTACGGCTTGCTTTGCCGCCCAACCTTGCATGTATTCATGATGTTTTTCATGTTTATGTTCTTTAGCCATACCATCCAAATATTTCTCACGTCCTTGATTGGAATTATTTACAAGTCGAGGACGGGCAGCTGGCTTTGGAGCCCATGGCCGTAATGGAGTGCAAAATGGTCACTCTTCGAGGGTGAAATATTGATCACGTCAGAGTTCAGTGGGATCCCAGGGATGATGGTTCATCCACCTGGGAAGATGCGCCTAGGATGGGGGAATTATATCCCTACTTGTTTGCAGGCTTCCAGGAGTAAGCCTGGTCCTTGGGGGGGAGAATGTAATACCCCTCTGTTTTGTTTCCTATTCAGACAAATTTTAAGCTTTGTTTTGGTTTTAGCTACTATGATAATTTGCATAAATTATCATGTGTGTTTTTGATCGCTACTTATAGAGCAACAAAATATTGTGTGATGTGATGTGGTTTATCTACTGTTTTATTTACATGCTTTAATTGGTGTAATGATGTTAGTTGATATAACATGGGATTTCATATGAGATTATTTAGGATGGAAATGTCATTTTTGATGAGTGTACTGGTGAAGGGGACGAGTTCACATCACTCACTTGCGAGCGCCCTACGATTCCACGATTTCCTCTTCACGGTGTGTATTTTATGTTGCTTATATATATATGATGTTGTTTACTTGGTTTTCAGGTTTGCGGGTACATGACATCGACTCCACCTAGTTTCATAGGTTTGAGTGCGTCGATCCAATGATTAAGTTGAATAGGAGATAGTAGCTAGATAACTTGTGTCAAGTCTACAACCTAGCCATAATGTGTCGTCAGTCGTGTTTGATGAGTCATTGGTTGCCTTGTTTTAATATTATTTATTTCGAAAGGGTTATTGATTATAGAATAAATGTTTAAAATTATTTCTTTAAATAATGTGGTTTTTATTTAATTAATTTTAGAAATTTTGGTAGAGGCTATTTATTTAAATTAATTAATTTAATTTAATTTATTTAGTAAATTAAATTTAATCCATTGGGTTGAATTTATTTAGTAAATTAAATTTAATCCATTGGGTTAAATTTATTTATTAAGTAATTAAAATTTATTAATTAAATATTTTTGTTTATTTAGAAAGCGAATTTAATTTAATTTGGGAATTAAATTTGAATTAGAGGTAATTAAAATTCAATTTGGAATTAAATTTGAATTAGAAGTAATTACATTTAATATGGGAATTAAATTTGAATTTGAAAATTATTAAATTATATTTGAGAAATAAATTTGGTTGTTAAAAGATATTTGTTAATTGCCACATGTGTGAGATGAATTAATTAAGAGTTTGTTGGAAATTCATTCACGGAGAGAATTTTGGGAGAGGAAAGCTTCTTCACGAGTGTGAGGATATTTTTTTGAGAGGAAGATATTTTTGGAAAATACACAGAGGTTTTGTTTTTTGGGAATTATTGGCTATAGAATTGGATTGGAGTTGTTCTTGTAATTTTGTTGTGGTTGTTGGATACTTCTTTTGTTGGAATCACTGGAATTGCTAGATAGAAGTTGTGGAAGCTTTGGAGGAGGCACAACATCAAATTATTTGTTTATCTGAAGCTTCTTGATTCAGGTTTTCTTTTATGATATTTTATTTCTTATTATTTACATTTGAAATTGTAGTGTTTGAAGAATTGTTTGTTAAATCTATTTAGGAAAAGGATTTGTTGTTAGGGGAATAATATTTTAGAAAATAAAAGCTTTTGTTGTTCCCGTGAAGTTTTCTTTTAGGGAAATTATGAATCTCTATTAGAATTTGATTTATTTGAAGAAATTGATAGATTCAACATTAAATCAAGCTTATAGGAGAAAAAACACTTCGATTTTTTATAGAAAATTTAAACCTTTGTAAAAAAATGAAGTTCTTCTTTAAATCCTCTGTAGAAATTGCGGTGGAAAAACCTAGAGGATTTGCTTGTTGAAAGCTTCTGGAAAGGAACCTAGATCTTTCTTAGTTACCTTGTTCTTTTATTAGTGTATGAATTTGAGAAAAGTTAGTTGAGATATTTAATTTTAAATCCTCTGTAAATTTGGAATGTTCTCTGATTTTTTTTATATTTTCTTCCTGTAGATTGATGTTTTGTAAATTTGCCTAATTTATCCAATAATGAAAATTCTATTTAAATATATATATATATATATATATATATATATATATATATATATATATATATACATTATATGTATTATACATTGATATATATACATATATATTTATATTCATTATGATAGTGGGGATTTAATTTATTTTGATTTTAAAAATCGTCATTCATAAGGCGTTATGGGAAAACAAAATTTGGAATTTCATTTATGCTTTAAAAATTGTATGTTTGTTTTTTATTTTTAAATATATTGTTGGGTGGTTGGTGGGGCAGATATACCCCACCGCCCACTGTACCATGCCACATGGGAGAGTGTTGCTCCCATGGCAGCGCCCTCTACTTAGTGGAGGGAGCGCTGCCCCATCCGATGGGACCGGTTGTAAATAGTACAAACCAACTCCCAACACTTAGGTTGGCCGGTTGTACCATGTACAGTCCGACGCCCAATGCACCAAGCCGACTGTAATATGTATAGTCCAGCGGACTATTATATATATTATATATATAGATATTTTAGTTTATATTCGAAATTAAATTCCGTTTATTTGATTTCCGTTTTCAGAAAACGTGGAAAAATTCGTTGGGTTTGTAAGTTTTTAATTTGATTAATATTTAAATGTATATACATTACGTATGTATATATTATATATACATAATGTGTATATGTTTATATATTTATATTATTTTAGTATGAGATTCTATTTTTTATGAATTAATAGGAGTCTTTTTGGTTATATATTTAAAGTGTATATTTTATGAATATATATACATAATTATATATTAAAATATAATTGTGTATGTATATTTTATGAATATATATTAAATATATATGTTGTTAATTTAAATATTTTTAGTTTCAAAAAATTATTATATCTTTTGTCGATTGAAAAATGAAAGGATTTAAATGTAGAAGGAAATATGTTGCTTTTAAAAGTATTTGAAAAAAAAATGATTTTATTGTAGAGGCAATTTAATTGTTGTAATCAAATTTTTGTGAAGGCAAATGGGTTACTTACTGTGAAATGTATTAGAAAGGGAAATGGATTTATTATATCCAAAAATAGATTATTTCCTTGCCATTGCTTGTTGTAATCATTTCCCTTATATTCAGGATTGGGGAAAAAGGGTTATTTGAATTTTAAATTAAAAGTCTTCCAGAGGTTGAGGGTTGTCGTTATGTTATGTCAACCATTTGTATTTCCCTTGGGTAGTGCGTTATGTGAGAGGTTTCCTCCAAGTGTATGGATTGATCTCTTTATGTGTTGCCTCCTAGAGTTGGAGAGATTGCATTGTCTAGTTTGTAAGAACTTGAGTTACCCTTGGAGTATAGTTTTGTATAGGATGTTGTCAATTAGAAGAGTGGCTTCTATTAGGTGCCAGAGCCCAAAGAGGTAAACTGGGTAACCTTCAGAGGTGATTTAATCAAGAGATAACTAAACTAATGTACTTAGATGATTAGGAAGTAATCCACACTAATCAAGATAATTTAGCCTCACTCATAGACACAAGGGCTCGTTTAGACTTGGGATGAGTGGGAAGGTCTGGAATGGAAAGGTTAACTATCTTGTCCTTACGAGAGGTAGTCGATTCCGCATGAGTAAGCATGAGGGCCGAGAATTGGTAGAGGTCACCAGGATTACCGGAGCCTGTGAAGAATTCCCAAAGGAGATCTCATGACTAATTGTGCGATGAAACTCTATCTAGGACGACATTGTTATTTGTTATGTGTGTATGTATTTCTTATCATACTTGATCAAGTATATGTCTGGAAGAAATGTGACCATGTTAGAGTTAGACTTATATTGTACATGTGTTTGGTTGAGTCAGTATGTGCCAGTGTGAGTCTGCCTATGGTTAGAGGTTGTAGATTTTTCCATGTTACGTTGTTACTATTTCCTAGCATGGGGGGTGGGCCTTCGGGTACCACTTGGTTGGGTGGAACATGCACCATACACCGTTGGGTCCCCCTTTATCTTTAGTACTTGGTGGTGAGACATCCAGTTAGACAGCTCGTGGATCTTTTTTTAGTTCAAACATTGTATTATTTCTATTTGTAATAAGTTATTTTACCCCTCTTGTATTTGTGAGGTGGATTTATGTAATTGTAACACATTTTGTACTATTGCCTCATTCTGGAAATGAGAGATGTAACCAGTTGTTTAAGTTAATGAAATTATATCATGGATGTTTATCTCATTATTATATGTTGTATAAATGATTATTTCATAAGGTAATTAAATGCAATGGATTTAATGATGTATAATTTATGGGTTTAAGTAATCACAGCTACGTAGCCTTAGGGGATGTTGTCAATTGTAGATGAACATGTATGTTTAATTCACCATAATAAAAAAATAAAATTATACAAATTTATTGTGAATTGAAACTCCCTCTAGGGTTGCATGGTAGGGCTTTAGATATGATCTATATTGATTGAAAAGTAGTTGTGGCCACTTTCTGGTTCCCCATATTTTTGCACATGTCCAATGATCAAATATAAAGAAAAATAATAAACACTTTACGTATCAACGATTTTGTAGATGTTGATCTTGTAAATAATATATCTTGATCATCAATCCTTGCAAGGGTTTCAAAATATAGCTAAAATACATGAACACAAAGATAATGTGTAGCCACTAATTCATTTATAATCAATGATCCCTTATCATGAGATTATCAGAACATTATTAAAATTGAAAGTCACATGAACCCTTGGTTTGATTTAAATCAACAATCCTAAATACACATAGATTTCCATTTGGTCTTTTTTGGTGTGGTTGTAAGCTGAGCATCCAAATCTAGTCTCCTTTTTTATTTAACAGCTTTGGCAGTTTTTGCTTCATGAAAATACTTTCCCACCACAGACACATGGTGCTCACCCATTGCAAGCAGTTCCTAGCTCTCTTTTGGGCCAGCACCATGGCACCATGTGGTGGCGTCGATGTTACCAATACATTAAAGGCAAGTAGTTTCAAAGTAGACCCCAGTTCCCATGTGGTACCCTTGTGCACTTTGAGGAGTGAAGGGATCCTTTTTTTTAGGAAAAGGATGTGCCATTGGTCAAAGGCACCAAAATAGGCCAGATGAAGCACACATTGACATTTGAAGGTTATTAAGCATTAATGTAATAGTTAGATCTATAGATCACATATGGTGGCGCTGGAATATTTCTCTGATCTTATTCTATTGTTGATCCCTCATGATGAAACATGTGTGAAACCATAGGTGTCTCAAAGGCTCTAGGTGTCGATCTTTCTTGAAATCGTGAGTCCCAACCATGCAGGGTAGCGGTGCCTATTTATTTAAGGATGATATCATTGTAAAGGGTTAAATTTTTTGGATTCGGTGGGTTCAGTTAGTTCAATTTTGTTTTCCAATTTTGGTTCCTCTCTTGGAATGATTTCATTTAACTATTTTCTAGAGATAATAGATTGTATCTTTTATTTTTAGAATAGAAATAGAAATAGGTTATTGCTTTCATTTCAAAGGCCTTAGCAGGTGCCCGTTGTGGGAAGGATTGAATATTTTGTATTGTGCCTTTGGGCCTTTGTAATTTATTCTCCTGCAATAATAAAGAGGATGTGGTGTTTTGTTCCCAACTGTGTGAACTTAATATCTATCTTTTGTTTCTGATTTTATGCTTTTATAGTATAAGCTTTCATAAATATCATAGACTTTAAATCATGCAAAAGCTCTTTTAATTTTTTGTGATGTTTGAACATTTTGATCTATATTATGTAAATTAGTAGTGGGTACCAAAGGTGTTTTTGATGTATCGCTAGAGTTAGTTTCATTTCATTTCTTTTGTTTTATGTCTTCCCTTTACCCATCAAAGCATTTGAAGATTCGACTTCTAAAATCTTGGAGGTTGTTCCACAAACAACAAAATTAGGTCTCACACATATTCAAAACTTCTCATAGGATTTTGTTTGCCTAGAAGTGAGGATTTTAAGCATCAACAATAACCATGGATAGAATAATTCCCCCCCTAAACTATAAATGGTATGAACCCAATCATGAAATAAAATATCAATGTATTTTTGTATGATATGAAATTTAGATATATAGAAGAAAATTTTGTAAAAGGAGTAATTGAGTCTTTTTGACCAAATCAAAGAGAATTAATGCAACATATAGTTTTAATTTTTATATGAGTACAGATAAAATCAAATTTAGATATGCACAAGTTAAATCCAATTAATTTTACAAGAATTAAATTAACCAAACTTAAATATTTTCAAAATTAATCCATAATTTAACTCTTTCTTTATATGTAGGCTTAAATTTATTGGATCAATTTACATATCATGTTATGTTGTCTATCAAAATTTAACTATATCCAAAGAATCAAATACAATTTTGAAAATTGGGTAAGTGGAAATTGAGAAATCAAATGTGATACGATTGATTTAAGTATAATTACCTAGTTGAAGGAATACCTTGTACTAGGCAACAAGGTTGTGGTAGCTTAACACACACTTGTAGGAGATAATTGCATTTGAGGGTTGTGTTGTTAATTGTTGATGAGGTAGTTAAGATGTTAATGAAATCATAGCCTACCCACACTATCCACAAAATTTTGGAAAGTAAGATAACTCCTCAAGAGGCATGGCTAGCCTATTGGCCATTAATAAATGACATAAATCATTGAATTTGATTATTAAGATGTGTCATGTGGGAACATATAATAGAGATTTTATCCCATGTTGGCACAAAATCTAATCCAATCAACATCTTTTAGTGATAAAGAAAAATTAATGGAACCCACCTCCTTAGGGGGATTTTGGATCAGATTTTGTCTATGAAATTTATGCCAATAAATATTATACACCTTGTTGGTTTGGAGCATATATGTTTGTGAACAACTTAGAAGAGGAAGGCTCACATGATTATGATCTTGAAAATATATACACTTGGTTTCATGCTATTGTAAATTGCTGGAGAAATAAGGCCTAAATGACTATTTTGTAATAGATTAAATTATTTTAGCTTTTGGAATAATTTGTTTTATTTTCATAGTTTATCTGAACTAAGTAATGGTCTAGTGCAAGATTATATTTGTAACTCATTTGAAAATGACTAAATCAAGAGCAAGATTTCTATGATATATATTTACTAATAGAACCTATGTGGCTTTGTATACTTAGTTTGCACATAAAATATGGTGATTGTGTGTACTTACCATACAAATTGATTCACCCAAATTTGAAGATTGCATAATATTGGGCTTCTAGATATGTGCATAATATTATCCTTAGATTAATGCATGCTTATTCTAAAACCTCTCTTCTCCTCTTGTCTTTTGGTTTTCTTTGAAATCTAGTAGATGTAGGAGTAAATTAGTAGTTTTAATTCTTTAGAACTAGCATTGTGGTTTTATGTAGTTTTGTATTTGATACTAATTTGTATGAGATATTAAGCATGTATGCATTTCTTATTACTACACTTAGAGATGCGTGTTAAGAAAACCTTCATATTTCTCTTATAGACTCAACCTTGTATTGCAATTTTTTGGTTTCAACATGGCCCCTCGAATAGAAAAAAATATCATCAACCTTTGGGTTACCCAAGTGTTCCTAGACTAGGAAATATAAACCTCAAAAATAGTTATCTCCTTTCAAGAGAAAAAGATACCTTGTAATGTTGATGCATGTCATTTTAGTTGTCAACAAGTACCTATGATTACACTAGTTATATCACTTTTTTAAGGTTGCAACACTTAGATTACTACTCCTACAAATTATACTTGAATGGTCTAAGAAATAGAAGCAAAATATTTTTTGGGAGCTATTATTTATTTCTTTTCTCTTCTTTTACTTGTTAAAACTAGCATTATTTTTCTTTGATTGTCTCTAAACTCTTTTAGCTTGTTTCAATTGCTCAAACTCGTAAATGTTCTTAAGTTTGCCACATGAACAATTAGATACAACAAGTTTTTAAAATAGTCTCTTGATTATAATGATTGAATAACCCCACTAAAATAAAAATATATATGTAAAAAAGATTACATATATATTAAATCAAAATCAAAATTTCACAATCAACCATATTTATTAAATAAATTATTTAGAGATGATCAGACAATTTCTCTATAATTTTCCCTTTCTAAATATAGCCATATGACTATAAAGTCAGCTTGTCCACTACACCAATTCCAACCTTTTTTGGTTTATGGAAATGGAATGTTTTGGATTGTAGAAAAATACTTTTTGCATTAAACCAAATTTGGTGCATTTTAATTTCGATGTTTTTTTTTTTTTTTTGCCTTATATAGCATTTCTAAGGCTAAAATACCTCTTATCATGTTCAAATCAATGTGAGAATTCCACGTGTCTTTTTTTTTGTCAAGCATAGATGCAAGTATTTACATTTTGGATTTAGTATGGATAGCATGAAAGCCTTTTTAGCTTTTGAAGATCTCACTTACGTTACATTATAACTTTTGGACATCAATGGTGTGCATGACTTTGGGAGCATATTTTGTCTTACTAATCTTTTGTTACATGTGCTGGATTTACAATTTTACCCATCCCCTTTACTAAGTCTATAGAGGCCTTTCATTTTAACACCATTTATATATATATAATTTTGATTATGTATATATATTTATGTTTGTATATGTATGCATTTATATATGTATATATATATGTATGTGTATGCATATATGTAAATACATATATACATTTTTATTTAAATAATACAAAATTAAATTAAAAATATAAATTTACAAATTTCATGATTACAAAATTATATGTATAAAGTGATGTTAAAATAAAGGGTCTTTATACACATTACAAATGAATTATTCATTTCACCATTCTATATATACATAATAGACATAAACATATACACTTACATATACACATATACACAAACATACACATATACATATACATGTATCAATTTGCATATTTATATACATATGCATATATACATATTTTTTCAAAATACTACAAAATTAAATAAAAAATGAAAAAAATATACAAATTACACCTTTTAAAAATTATATGCACAAAGTGGTATTAAAATGAAAGGCCTCTATGAGCCTTAAAGGTGATAGGGGAATATTGAAAGTCCAATGTATGTTATGCATTCACCTAAGCCTTGTGGATATTATACTTATCCATACACATCTCGATGAAGTTGTTATCCATCTAGATTTGATTGTTTATCCACCTTGGATCATTTCCACATTTGTGAGGTTGTCCCTACGGTCATGAACTTGACCTCTTTTGAAAATTTAAATTATAGTTGATTGTTGACCTTTCCTCACCCTCGATTGACTAAGTACACTAATTGTAAAATTTGACACTATCTGCTAGCATTTAAAGGTATTCATTAGCATTGATTTATCATCTAAAGATGTAGTGTCCCTCCAGATGATATTATTATTTCAGTTTGCTTTTGGCTGGTTGTTAGTCGTTTAATTGCTTTGGATGCTACATTATATTGTTTCAGTATGTCATGGATGATATATTAGTTGCTATACTCTGTAGATGATACATTTGGCATTATGATCATTAGGTTATGTTCTTATGACAACATTATGATGGATATGTGTGTATTATGGTTTATGTTGTTTCTTAATGTTAATGATGTTATCATGATGTAATTGATTATTATGATGTTATGATTCATGTTAGTCATCGTGAAAAAGAAAGTGTAGCATTACTCACTCGTGAGTACCTTGCTATGCTTCGACTCTTCTTCATGGTCTGTTTTCTAGTATATGTGTTGATATGGTTGACAGTGCAGTTTGATGCAGCTTGCAGGTATAGGCATCGACTCCACCTACTTCATTAGTTTTGAGCGTGCCAAGGCCCAATGGAAATATGTTGATGGGAGATAGTTTGTGGTCCTCTGTCATGAGCCATTGTTATGGAAAGAGCGAGTATCATTTCTTACCCATTTGTTTTTGGTTGATGTTTGTCCTATCATGTCATTTGTTTTTTTTCCGTATCGTTCTTTGTTCATAATGTTTGATATTGAATTCCTTAAATTAATTAAATGGTTTAATTGTATGTATTGAATTTATCATTAATTAATGGCTTTATCATAATTAAGGTTATGAATGAATGTATATTTTAATGATTAGAGGAATTAGTTTATTTAAAGATTATCAAAATAGAATATTATTGATGGTTAAATTAAATGTAATTATTATAATTGTGCAACTTGGATGTTTTTGAAATTGAACAAGTTGTTGTGAATGAAATTTGTAAAAATATCTATGTTTTGAACTCATTTTAGGAGAATTGTAACTGGCTCATTAATTGCATGCAATTTGAAAGATTGAGTGTGTGATTTGCATTTAATTGAAAATTAATGAAAAATTTGCTGAACAATTTTCTCTTGCATGACAGTTTTTGGAAAAAGATTCTCTTTGTATTTTTTGTGTTTGGTTGAAAAATTGGAGGATTGCAAAACTGGAGGTTTGTGCTCAGATTGAAAAGGATACCGTGTTTGAAGTTATGTGCTTGGCTTCGTCACAAGTTGTTATCAAAGAAGATTCCCAAATTTTCCTCTTAGTATTGTTGTTCAAAGTTTTTATTTAAGTTCTTGGATCTAAAACTTTAAATGTTATTGTAGAACCGGTTTCTTGTTTCTTTGTTGAATTGCTTGTTTTAACTTGTACAACAATAGAAAACGAAATTTTTAATGATTAGATCTCTTAAATTAAAGAGAAATTTGTTAGTAAAAGAAAACTTGTGAAAGCTCAAAAAAAAGAAGTTAAGCACTCCTCATAAAATTTCAGTATTAAATGAGTCTATGTGAATTTATTTATTCATTGTTTCAAATCTATATCCGCCTAATGTGTGTTTTAATTATGTTGAGGTTCTTCCTACGAAACCAGCGTAGCTTTCTCAATGGTCTTCACAATTTCATTTTTCACTATTGAATGGACACCACTTTTCTTTGCGGGTTGGTTCGGGTTCTTGTTTGCAATATGCTATTCCAAAAGTTTCCAAAAATGTTTATTAAATATCTTTATATTAAGAGAGGGCACTTGTATCTTAATCTATTTATGCTTTGGGTTGAAATGAATATTTTTTAATCATGTCGCCCTCTCTCTTTAGCGAAGCCAAGCATGGAATCTTGGATTTGTCGTTGTTCTTACATTATTTTCCATTGTTTATCCTATCATGGGTTGTCTTAGAAATTTTGTATTCCTTTAAATCCTTGTACATCATTTGTGTTTGTTTAAGCTTGTCTGTCGAGGTGCGATGATAGTTAGTTACCTTTATCTACCAGTTAAATTGGAGTTAGTAATCACTTACATTGAGTTTTGAGCGGTGAGGAAATTATGTTTTGTAGTTTTATTTAATATCTTTAATAGTGTGAGTTTATGTTGTTTGTAATTGGTATTGTCATTTATTGTGACATTAATAAATTCTTTTTTTGTATTGTCATAGATTCTTATAAGCATTTTTTTTTTTTTTGATGAATTTCCCAGATATTAATATTAAAAAAGATAAAATTACAAATTCATAAAAAAGGGGCGGGTGGTAAGAAGGCACACCCCGAAAGTCACATGGGCTCAGCCCAGAAACACCAAAAAAATCAAATGTCACATGGGCCTAGCTTAGAAATTAAACAACTGAATGAAAAATAAGTAGCTAAAGCAATGCCAAAAGATCCTGGGGGATCCTGGTCATCCAGATGTTTCCCCCATACATCAGTGGGGTTAGGAGTGACATCAGGAGGAGCACCCCAACCATCATCATTCTTTTCTTCTTCTTTATCTTTATCCTCGCGTCGAGGTGAGATTGTGAGAGCAAGCCGCGAAAAGTTTTTTCCAGTGGAGGGCCAACCAGAGCCAATAGCAGGAGGAGCATCCGAAGGCCACCCAGAACCACCACCACTGCTCCTCAGCGCACCACTAGAGTGCCAACCCTGACCAGGACGTGGCGAAGGAGAACGAGCCCGCCTGGGAGGCCGAGAGTCCCTCCGAGCAGGAGGCTGGGAGCGAGCCCATGTGGAATCACTCCGCTTCCAGCCCCGAGAGGGCGATCGACCGTGGGAGGAGGAGGGCGAGTCAGGAATCTAAGCCACAGTACAAGGGGCATTGCCCCAGTGGTCCAAGAGAACCTACAGGTGAGCCACTTCCAGTGCAACCTTGTTGGCTTGCACTTGAATCTGTAACATTACATTAGAACATATAACAACTTTAGCATAAAGAGACACATTAATATCTAAATATGAATGAGCAAAAATACAAGCATTTCTGTCTTTCCAGATATTGAAGAGGATTTCCACTCTAAAAGTGTGCCAAAGCTGGGTGAACTTAGTTGGGGTTCCAGGCAGGTCCCCCAACAGAACCATATGCCACGAAAAGGGTTCAAGCCTAAAAGGCCGAAAGAAATCATGAATCCAAGTCCAGAACTGCTGAGCTTTGGGACAAAACCAAAAAAGGTGCTTGAAGCTTTCTGGCTGCCCACAAAATAGACAGCAAGGGTTAGAGACCCCCAAATGAACCAACCAAGAACCCACAGGCAAGCCTTGGAAAAGAATACACCAAGCAAAGTGGGCCAGCTTCGGATTAACAATTGCAGACCAAATGGCATCAAACCTCCTATGCTAAGTAAAGGCCGAGGAGTTAAGAAGACACCGTTGGTTCAAAGAGCTGAGCATAAGGAAATGGAGTGAAAGCCACCTGTAACCAAGCCGTGGCTTGTAACTCCTTAGAGGAGTATCTAGAAACCATTTCCAGTATTTCCACCAAGGTTTGTGCCACAAATGCCAACTTTGTGAAGAATTTTCCCTGAAATGGTGTTCACCAACTTGTCAAAAGTAGGATGATCCTGGTTTTGAAGGCTGTACTGGGTTTTAAAAGCATCCCATTGCAAAATACTCATGGTAGGCCGGTGGAAGAGCTGGTGCAAAGACTAAATGCCCTTCTTATGGAATCAGAGAGCTTTGAGCCAAGGAGACTTGGCCAGGGGTTGACCATTTTGAGCCAGAAGGGGAGACCGTTAGAGATTATGCTGGTTGATGGAAAGCCCATCATGAAATCTAGCCCCGGTCCAATGGAGCCAAGGCTTGACAGTTTCCCAAGAGCGCCAAATACTTTTAGCCACAAAGGAGCCCATAATTTGAACTGGATCCCTCATAACCAGAAGAGTTTGAAAGCCGATTCCCTTCCAGGCGGGTCTATGAATAGGAAACCCAGACTGGATACAATGCCAGAGGAGAATTTTCCAGGCTTCATCCCTAGTAAGCACACAGATGATCCATTTGACACAGAGAGAAGTCCCTTGTCGTTGAGTGGAAAGCAAGCCGAGCCCTCTGGAATCCTTGGGGAGACAACAAAATTCCCAAGTGACTCGATGAAAGCCCTTATGGGTCTCAGCAGAGGCCCAAAGAAAATCATGAAGCAACTTGTCAAGCCTGTTGTAGGCTGCTTTAGGAGCCCAACAAGAAGAATAGTAGACATGGGTGGCAACCAAGATTTTAGAGCACACTTGGAATTTTCCAGCCAGTGAGAGAGGCTTGGTAACCCAATAGGCCAGCTTCTGTTCAACTCTGGAGAGCACGGCTTGCCAAAGCTCTTGAGGGGAAGCCTGGAAGGTGAAAGGAATGCCTAGGAATCAAAAGATTTCACCCTGACCAATCCACTTCCAGTTATAAGTTTGAAGCCACGCAGGAGTGGGGAGCACCGACTGTTTGTAGCACAAGGTTTTGTGCCATTGAATTGTGAAACTAGATGCAAGATAAAAAGTATCAAGGCAGTCAAGGGCAGCAACGATCGAACCTTCATCCTCTAAAAGAGTGAGAAAGGAGTCATCTGCGAAGTGTCCATTGACAAGCTGCTCTTGAGAGTCTGGGAGAGTGATTCCTTTAACACACTGCTAGGAGATAGCATTGGCCAGGAGATATCCAAAGCTTTCAGTAGCTAGAACATACAAAGCAGGGGCAAGAGGGCATCCCTGGCGAATAGAATGAAAAAGGCCAAAAGCAGAGGACTGGCGACCATTGATGGAGATGCAAGTTGAGGCATTGGAAAAAAGCATGCAGATAGACTGTAAAAAATGGGGCCCAAAACCCAATGTCTGTAACATTGCAAGAATGAAAGGCTATTCAATACGGTCATATGCTTTGGAAAAATCAATTTTAATGAACATCGCTTTTTGGTTCGAACGTCAGGCCCACTCCATGCCTTCCTAGACAGCAATAATGTTATCAAGAATGAACCTGGATTTGATGAATCTAGACAGCTCGGGATGCACAATTTGAGGTAAGAGGTGGCGGATTTTCAGAGCCAAGGCTTTGGCAATGATTTTATAAGAAACATTAAGAAGCGTGATAGGCCGCCAGTTACAAATATCCTCTAGATCCCCAGGCTTAGGTATGAATTTAATATTGCTTTTGTTTATTAAATTAACTAGAAAGTTTTTGTGAAAGGCTTCAAGATAAACATGATGCAGGTCGCTCCCAATACAGTCCCAAAGTGCTTTATAAAATTCACAAGGAAAACCATCAATCCCAGGAGCCTTGTCATCGGCCATGGAGGAAACGGCTTCCTTGAGATCATCAATTGTTAATAATTGATCACAGAAATTAGTCTAGGCTGAAGAAAGCTTATGTGGCACAACAATAAGGCAGCTCTAAAGGGCTTGCTGGTGTGTGGATATTGCGTCCTGAGCCATAAAACTTGCTCATAGTGATGCACAAAAGCCTGAAGAATGTCAGGTAGCTCAGAGAGCACTTGATTTCCATCTTTGATAGCTTTAATGCCTAGGGAAGAGTGCCTAGCATGAAGAGAAAAAAAAAACTCTTTGGAGGCACAGTCGCCAATTTTGAGCTAGTGAAGTCGAGCCTTGATTTGAGCGCCCTTGGTAGAATAGCTATCTGCGACTTGCTGCCGGTATCTTAAGTCTGCCACCCGGACTTGATGTGACGGGGAAAAAGGACGAGCTGCTAAGGCTTCCATAGCAGCACGCAAGACATCCATGGTGGCCTCATAAGAATGCCAATGGAAAATGGCAAGTTGTCACCCATAAATGTGCAAGAAACTCACAGTATGAATGATAGCATCATTCCACCAAACAATCCAGATCGTACGACCAAAAGGACAACACTCTAAATTCCACACTCGAAGAATGTGGGCTAGGGTGGGCTTGTGACAGAGCAGAGATGTGTTCAAGAAGAATTGAGTCTTACACGTGCAAGGCTGACAAGACATCCACTCAATGCAAAATTGAATTGGGAAGTGATCCGAAAGGGTCACATCCACTAATGGCTTCACAGGCAAGGCAGAGCTCCTGGAGGAAAAAAAAGATTGTGTCGAGATCATGGCACGATCAAGGCATTTAAAGACTCTGTCAGAACCAGCCCTGTAGTTACACCAAGTGTGCCAGAGGGAATGAGAATGGCGGTAACCCAAGTTGGGATCAAAAAGCCCCAATTTATTGCGCATATAGAACCACGCCTCCCTTTCACCCATAGCCTAACGAAAGGGCACAGTGCCATTCTTATCGTATGCCATTTCAACCATGTTAAAATCCCCATAGAGCAACTAGGTGGCAACTGGAAACGAATCAACAATCCAATGCCAAAGCAAGCAATGTTCCACAACATCATTAGAGGCATAAATATTAATAATCCCGAAGGAATGATTCTCAATATTGAGAAGAAGCCAGACAACCCACTGGGAGGGGTCCACCCCATGGTCAACCACATAAGGAAGCAACCGTGGGGCCAAAAGAGTAACAGCTCCACCACGACTAGGATCATGTAGAGTGCAAAACAAAGTACTGGCTGGCCAGATAGAGTGACAAGCCGAAGTAGGCAAAAAACCTGAAATTTTAACTTCCTGGAGACAAAGCACTTCAATTTCTGGATAATTCTTCAAATTATTCTGAACAGAATACTTCCTTGAGAGGTCTGTGAGACCTCGAACATTCCATGAGAGAAAATTCATGGAAAATATTCCATGCTTGCAGAATCCCAGTCCTCTTCACCCAAGGAAGAGAAGCTATTCTTCAAAAACTCTTATGGAACTGAACCTATTTGAATAGAGGGAGAAAATCTTCATTTTTCTAGCACATATTCACCTTCTTTCGGTGGAGGAGATGGGCTGTGAGAACATCGCTTTGTCCCCACCACAAAGGACAAAGCCGGTTGAGCACATAAAATAGTAACAGGCTAGGGCGCGGCCTTCGGCCTAGGCTGTAGAACAACAAAAGCCACTCCTGAGGGAGTAGCGCTCCCCTTCGCTGAAGGGTTTGAAATCTGTTGGGTCGGTTTCGGGGCCTTGGGAGCCGACCCAATACCAACAGGCTTATTCTTTCGGTTTGTGACCATAGTCCACTTCATGTCCGCCTTAGTTGAAGGCTCTATCGGATGATGCTTTTCAGCACCCCATGGCTGAGAGATAGTATGGGGAACTGACAAAGGGCAGTCCCTGATCTTGTGATCGGCTAATTGGCACTGGTAGCACATGTTGGGTAGGTTAAAATATGTGATTTTATGGGAGTGGTGAATATCCCTGATTTGAATGTCTATAGACTCCTTCAAATCCTTGGATAAATCAACTTCCACACAAACCCTCTTTTGAGGACGAGCTTGAAAGAACTTATCAGGTTTGATACAAACAACCTTCCCCAAAGAGGAAGCAATATGGTGCAAGAAGGGCACACATGGCAAGGGCAACCTAGGAAACTCAATCCAGACTGGAACGTGCATTTTGGTGTCCTCTGTGACAACAAAATCCTGGGTCCAAGCTTGGAATACCAACAACGAGGAGCGAACATACCAAGTTCCATGACCCAGAATAGCTTGGACATGATTGACTTCCACAAAGCAGAACAAAAAAAAACCTTTGGTCAGGTTTTGGACCATATCAAGGCGGACCCCATGAGGGACCCAGGCCTTGTTAACCCAGTCTTTTAGTACACTTTCGGGGGGAGTCCTCCCAACAAAATAACCCACAAGGGTGTGTTGTTCAAGCCATTGACATGCAGAATCAAAATCAGGTAAAGGTAAAACTACATCAGCAGGGGCGTCAGAATGTTTCCCTCGTGAAAGACTTTCAGAACAAATTTCCAAGGGTGTTTGTTCAATGGGGGAGCCATTAACCTGCACCAATGAACCGCTAACACCAGCAAAAATTTTTGGGTTAAAGCCGGTTGAAGGCATAATAAACGCCTAAAACCACAGTAAATGCGGCCGTACTCAATGAAGGAAACAATTTCCTGTGCAAGAAGCGCAGTATGACACAGGAGGGGCCACGAATGACCTCAGAAAGCACAAAACCCTAGCAGAGCTCATGCACTGCCAAAACCCTTATCCGACCATGATCGATTGATAGAACTTTCTTGACAATAGTTTGAGGGAAGGTTACTAGGAATGCAAGGGGTCAAATCTTATAAGCATTTTGATTATTTAGAAATTTAGAAGTCTTGTTATGAAAGAATAGTTTGGAATACTAATTCATAAGGGGATGATGTTTATCTTTTATGATGTTTGTCTTCTTATGAGGGTTCTATTTTATAAATGTTATTTATTATTCTTGAATTTTTATTATAGAAAAGTGTGATTTACTTTCGTATAATGGATTCTTAGTATTCGAGGGTTAACAATATTTTTATATAGAATGAGTGATCTTAATGAATAGTTGTTTTAATTGAATATTGTAATTCTTGCTAAGAATTTATAATGGTTATGTCTTGCACTTTGTTGATCTTCATGGGGTACAAAAATGTATTATTTATATATGTCACGGATGTAATACGGTTATGAATTGTCCATTGAGTAATTTGGATTATTCAGCAAGTGTAATGAGAATTCGCTAATGTTGGTTTTGTATTGTTTTATTAAAGTACCTTTGGTGTTATGGATTATTTGGAAGTCTCCCAGAGGATTAATTATTTATTTTCAATGAAAAGCTTGGATGTTTGTGTATTGTTGGATGCACTATTCAACATTGGATTGATGTGCATTTCATTCTTTATATAATTGATGTTTATGGGGATGCCATGTTTATTTCAGGCCTTTTGAGATGCCATTTACATGCATGTTGACTGTGTCGTCATTGTCAGTCAATGAGTTGTACCTAGGAGGAGTGGCTTTCGATAGGGGTTGGACCCGGAAGTGGTTGCATGGGTAACCTATCGAAAGTTGGTAATTAAGTGAAAACATTAATTAATATATTGGGGGTTGGATGGTACTCATAAATAATTTAGATAATCTAATGTCTCACCTTACTCCTTAGAGCTTGTATAGACTAAGGGTAGGTTGAGATGGCCTGGAATGGTTTATCGATCACTTTGTTTTCTCAAAAAGTGTATCGATACCACATAAGTTTGTTTAGGGGCTAGAAATCGTAAGAGGTTGCCAAGGTAACTCGGGTTGAGGGTCGGTAACCTAGGAAGATTCTCCAGGGTAACCTATTACGACTGTGTGATGACACTCATATCCTTGTACATTTGTTGGGTCTCTTGTGTAGAGCCACCTATGATTATGTTGTTGCCTTTGGGAGTATGCTTGATGTCATGTGTGTCTGTTGTCATCGTAGGTCCATGTATGTCGACCATGTGTTGTTTGTTATCTCTTCTTATTGTCTATTTCACTTGAGGACTTATTACTATCTCCTAGCATGGGGGTGGGCTTTCGAGTTCCACACGGTTGGGAGGAATGTGCCTTTTCTTTCATTGGGTCCCCTTGCATGTGATATTGTTTGAGACGAGTTTGTTCTTGACAGGTTCCTGGATACACATCATTCATAGAGTTGTTCATTGGACGTGCTCGTGGGCTTGGTTGTCAGTTATACTTGTACCTCGTTTGTATTGTACTCACTCATGATGTTGACATGAGGTTTCATTATATTATGACTTTGGATGTATCGAGATTTGTTACAATCTCATTTTTTGTATCTTGAATTTGTAATTCATCTTTTTATGATAATGTAATTGTGATATGATACATTCATATGTTTCTTATTTATAGATCATGATGATTTATTCTTTTATGTTATATTAGTAGCATTGTTGTGGAACCCTGGGAGCACTCGTGTATATGTTCTTGTCACATATTGTAATCTGATGTTTAAAAAAAAATGTTCGGATGTTTTAATGTATTTCATGTTGTTCTCTGGGTTCCATGGCGGGGCGTTACAAAATACATCTCATACATCCTCTCTAATCCTAGATAATTAAAGGAGCAATCAATAGAAAAAAATTTGGATTTGATGCACTAAAAGGAGTAATGAATCTACATACATCAATTGAGGGTGCTTGCTAGATATTTTTATCATATATACACATTTTCATAGGATAGGATAATGTGTCCTCTAGTGAAACAACAATAACCCTTCCTAGATATTTTTAAATACTACTAATCCCAAAGAAGAGAAAGAAAAAAAGCAAGAAGAGTTGAATCTACTTGTGCATGGTTATATCTAGGAAATTAAGATGAATTATGGAAATAGACTAGATCCACACATACAAACTTGATCCCAAACAAAACATAGATTCAACTTAGGGTACAAGGTACTTTATTGATAGAGATATTGCACTTTCAAGCAAGAAATGATCAAAGAATACAATTTTCAACAAACAACATTTATTCTTAAGTCATCAAGAGCTAACTATCCCTATACATTACATTTTTTTTATAGCTTAGCATTTAATTTCACAATACATTAGCCCATAGACCATCATTGATTAATCTAGGTTAATTTTGTTGGTTCATTGGATTAGCCTACATTAATATCAGGGGATGTTTATTTTTGTTTATAATTTTTGACACCCCTTTTAGAGTTAATTAAAGTGTACATATATTTATATTCTTGAAATAGTGAAAATTGTATACTCATGCTCTTTTTCCCTTCTTTTTGAGCCCACTTTATACACCCCATGCTAGAGTTAACTAATGTGTACATCATTTTACATTCTCATACTCCTTTGAACCTTATATTAAGCTCACTTTGATTAGAGTTGTATACATGTATAATAAAAATTTTACAAGTAGCATATTCTTTCATGCAACTTGGTTCATGACATTATCTATTTTTTCCCATCATCACTCATTCCAAAAAATGGTCTTGATTCCTAGGTCTTTGATTCACCACTTTATATCACACTGCATGTGTATAATTGACTTGGGTCATTCTATGATCATAGAATTGAACCTCAAACTATCAATTCTAAAAATTATAATTTAAACCTTTCCAACATTTTCAGTAGTTTCCATGAGCCAACCTACCTCAAGCTTGTGTAAATTTGTGTTTTATGATGTGCTTAAGGATACTCATTATTCATTTTTAAAATCATGTATACATCACCTAGGACTCCTTAAATGAGAATTCACAAGAGATTATAATAGTAGAATTGTAAGTTATCATAATCACATCATCAACCTAGGCATATTGCATGCTTATTTATTGTCTTCAATAATTATTCCAATTTTTTTGAGCTAATCTACCAAGTTACAGAAATAAGGAAAACAAGATCCTCACTTAGAAATTTCTAGAACAATGTTTGTAGACTCCCACTTTAGATGCATGCAATGAGGTGAAGTGACATGTTACAATCATTCATTCCTTGCCGATTCAATTATATGAAAGCTTAGTTTTATGCACAAAATTAGTTCCATATGAATGGATATTAGTTTTAGAAGTGTGGATCTAAACCAAAACAATGGCCAATCAAATTATAGATTTTAAGGCTTTCATCTAATCAAGTCCCTAAGTTTTAGCATAGTGGAAAATCAATTCTTGGGATCTATAGTAGCATATTCTAGCATCAAAATTTGGTATAAGTATCATATTTTATGTATTTAAACTTTATAAATATAATAATATTTATTGTTCTAGTCCTAGCTATAAAATCCTAAGGTATATTATTCTTTAATTATTTTCCTTTTGATATTAATATAAAAGGTGATATTTTCCCTCACAACTCTTAAGTGACCCCAAGTCCTAAAATACGTTGAGTTATGCATTTAAAGGAAACATTCCTATTTTTTTTTACACATGAAAATATCACATATAGATAATTTTCTAATAAATCCTACTTGTATATTTGTCACTAGCATTTTACATGTATAACACAATGGTATTTTTGTTTATATCAACAACCAATTTCATTATCACTCTATTCTTATCATTGTTGGCTCATTCTTAAGCCTTAACTAAGTCACAAGGAATTCCTAAACTAGACATATTTCATAATAATTTTCATTGTGCTTCTTAGCATCACTCATTTTCAGTTACATCAACTATCATCTAGGGGAACCTTTTATGTAGGTGCTAAAGGTCTAATTTTGTATAAGATGAAATCATATAATAAGAAAACCATTAAAACATTAGGAAAACATTGTGGTTATGATCATGTCCATATTAAAATCATGGTCATGGTTTAGATTCCTTTTTTTTTCTTCTAGCACATCAAATTTTATGTGATTATAAGTATGGTTAAAGATGTATAATCAAAATGATGAATAAATCATTATCAACTATGAATATCTAGTAAGCCTGAATACCCTCTCATTTCAATTATACACATATTTAATATTAATTTTTATTATCTTACACTAGTCAATTAATCAAACTTACTTTTTGTAGCTAGAGTCATTTGTATTTAATTAAATTTACTCATTTAACACTTTAGATATTTGAAGAGATCCTTTTCATCTTTTCATTTGGTGAGCTTCTAATTTCCATGCATAGACTTTAGGGTTATATTTATTTGTTTTAGATGATTCAATTTCTTTAATTTTTTGCATTATTTTAAATATTTGATTGTTCCTTGTTAGTCCCGCCTATCTATAAGCAAAGACTTATGTTTTCAGTTTACTCCTTCCACTATTAATGCATTTGTGGGGAGTCGTGTAAACATTTTAACATATGGTCGAAGGGAATTTTGCTATTTAATTGAAATTTCAAGTATTTATTCTCAAATTTTTATTGGCCATTCCTAATTTCTTCGAGAATTTTTTAATTTTTATTAGAATTATATATTCTTTACAAATATCACGAATGCATTCTGCTTGGACCCTTCTATCCCTAAGTTTTTGTCTTTTTTTGCAAGAAGGGCACATGGATGAAATGGGCGCTTGGCTGCATATTGCTTTCACATTTTGCAAGAAGGCATTCTTCATGGTGTCAGGTGCCATTCTTCCTGTTAAGTGTCTTTGTTCATGGCTATCTCAAAATCCTAATCGCCCACAGCAAAAATGAGAGTGTAGTGTTCATCTGCTTGGGATTGGACTAGAACTAGGGTTTGGAGCAGGTTGTCAGACTTGTTGCCTGGGCAACGACCATTTGACGGTCCTCTTTTGCATTTTTTTGTTTAGGGTTTCTGCTTTGCTTTCGAATTTAGGCTATCATTATCATAGACATTTACCTAGACTACGAAAAGGGCATTTGAATCCTTGCTTCATTCAAAGAATGAATTCCTATTTATTTTCCATTTTGGCCTATTGTGCACAATTTTTCAACCTATTTTACAGGATATATTGGCCAATTTGGCCGATTTAGAGTTAGGACTCCATTCTTTTTGAGGTATTGTCTAGTTCATAGGCAAAAATTTGCAGAGATTTGGCCTAGTTTCTCAAATCAAGCATCATCAATTCTTTGAGACATTTTTCCAAATAGTTCACCGCTTCTTCTATGCTATAGCTTACTATTGTGCTTTTATAGATTTCTTCCAAGCATCCATAACTTGTTCTGGGGCACCTATTTTAGGATTTTAGCCATAGCGGCAAGGCAGTTAACTATTTGGGAAAATGTCTCGGGACAAGACAACATTTTCCAAGGCATTCATGTGCGTTGGCTTGGACTGGAGGTAGGGTTTCGACTAGGTTTCATAATTTCTGTTATTTTTCCTGCATTAGCCATTTCTTCCTCTTTAGGTCTCAAAAAAATTTCAACTTCCATTTTCTTCCCCTTTAGGGAAAACATCGATTTGAAATGCTTTTACTTTTGAATATAGGTAAAAATGTCAAGAGTAATTTTTCTTCATAGTTAACCTCGAAAAAATATCAATTTCCTAGGTAAATCTAGAAGAATGATCTTCTGAAGGCTGATTTACATGTCTCTGAATCAAATTTTCTATATAAGCATCATCTTTAATTCTGCACATAGTTCATTCTAGACGCATGTATCAAAATTCAACAATCACTGAGAATGGGACAAGCTTAAGTATTAGTAAATGTGACTTTCTTAACATAGACCATATTCAAATGACCAGATGACATGTTTGTATATCAAAATGAGTAATATATCACATGCAATTGTAGGCGCATAATACCTCAATAGTTGAGATAGGTTCATGGCACTGCATGTGATGGGTGAATTTGTAACACACTACATTCAATTCTCACTGCAACATATCTCAATAGACAAGACCGTATAGAGCATCAAATGTTTGGTGCAGAATACCTCAACAGACAAGGCCATATACTGCATATCAAAGAACAAGATTGCAATGAGACAAAAATCCAAAATAAATAATGATTGAAAAAAATGAGTTCCAACACAAAAGATTCATAGCGCAATAGAAGGCTACCAACAATCAAATTAGCATAAGAGTAACAATTTATGAACAAATAATGAAAGGTATGCAAGTGCTAAACAACTTCCAACAAGCATCATTACGTGTCAAACATGCTGCTAAACAGGAGATGATCTAAAACCTTTGCTACCACGTGGATACTCCATTCGCTGCCTTCTTTTGCCCATCTCAAACATTATAATTTCTTTTAATTTTTTCCTCTTATTGGTCGCAAGATTTTTCCTTTCAAATTTGTAAATGTTAAAATCCCAAAACCCCAACAAAAATAGCATTGGCCAAAGAGAAAAATCAGTAAAACTATCAAAAATTAGATTTGAAAAATTATGCCACTGCAAACCATAGGATAAGACATATATTTCTCTGCTGGCACGGTTCTGAAGAACAAAACTATTTGCCTTCAAATGATCAAAAATATTAGTCTCTGCCTAAGGCAATTAGATAAATTGCATGTGCACTGTGTGCTTGTCATACGCCAGTAAAATCATCATCACATCTCAATTACATCCCTGTGAATACATGGTACAAGACAAGATAAATAGTTTCCACTGATACAAAGCTATAGAATATTATATTATTTTGACATAATAAGTGCCATGTTCTATGATATCAGGAGTGCAAAGGACCATCTGATCTTTTGTAATCTTTGTTTCAAATTTCAGTGCGGATAAATATTAATCAGGCTTTGCACATCTCAAACTTCCCTCAACCATCATGGGGACAACCAAGCATCCCCTATGGAAAATAACTTATATTCCAACAAAAAAAATTAAAAGGACATGTGGTCAATATTTATTGGGTTCTAAAAGGGTGTGGGGTGCCACAAACCCTCCCACACCCCTTATTCACCTTATGATATCCAAAAGATACATTATGTTTTAAATTTTATAATTTTATTGATAGTGTTGGAGGTTGCACCATTGTTGTTGGAGACTATTAAAATATCTAATATCACTGCTCAGTGTTTAAACTTACAAGGACAAGGGTTTAAAGGGTGGAGACACCTCTCCATGTAACAAACTTAAAGTTGACAATGAATAACAAAAGAAACTTGAGGTTTATAGCACATGGGGCCTCATTTTCCATGCTCTCATAGGATGAAACAATCAAGAAAGAATATATACAACAATGGCATTGGCAGCCTCAAAATAGTTTATCACTAATTACAAACAAGTAAAAAACTTATAGCTAAAAGATTCAAAGAAGACATCAACTGGTTTTGCTACAACCATTGCATCAAGGTATGTCATTTTGCATTTCATTTTATCTTTAAATTAGCTTCTTAGAGAAAATTTGAAATTTGTTTAAAAACATTTTTATTTTTAATTTGTTGTCAGACAAAAAAACCACAAAATGAAAACTAACAGCATTGCTCACAATGTGAATGAGGGCAATGAAGAAGTTGGAGTAAATAGAATAGAAATTTCTTCTCATTCTAAAATCCAAACCCAAATTCTATTGGAACTCCACAAGATTGTTTTGTATGCCCTTCACACTCTCTTCAAAAATTTGCAAAAGGCTCTTTCAACCCCCAAAAAAACCTTGCTTCAATTTGCCCCACCAATCTAATTGTTAATAAGGGAAAAAATACAAGGTACAACAAGCATTGGTTGTCATATTTGCAAAACTAATCATCATGAGAGCTATATTAGGGTTACACACCATTTATAGGGTGAGCTTGGGTTGTCTTTCTTCGTTATTCATGGTACCCATAGTTGTTTGTTAAAAAACCTTTGAAATTTCAAACATGGAGGGTGATGTTCTCAATCTACTGCTCACTCGCTGTGTTTTCATTGTCTTCAATCTAACCTCTACTATGGTTGTTTTCTTGGCATTTGAATTCCATTGAATGATTTAACTAACTGAAAAAGTCTTGCCTTTAAAAACAAGATGAGAACGAGACATGCATCTTGTGAGGAGCAATGAACAGTAAATCATTCTACTGTATTAGAAACAATGGAATGTCCCATCATGGTTTCATTTTAATAATACAAGTTAAGTATGCTTGTATCTCATAATTAACACCTTTATAGGTTTGTCATGTTCCTTTCACTCATTAGAAAACTAATCATTAACAACATATTCACTTAACTTGCAGTATTGAAATGACACTTCAAAAGGAAAACACAGATACCCTAACACTCATCGCTACATAACTAATATAATCCCCCTATGCTAAGTTGCAAACAATGGTATCCATAGATAGAGATTTGGTATCTCGATGGATTTTCTTTTTCTACCTAGGCAACACATATATCCAGTAAGGAGTAAAATGCATACCAAGGAGACATATTCCATGAACAGATAAGTACTTGTTATGGCTATGGAGCAAGAAGAGGACAAGTTTTCTAGTCAAAAGTCTACAGACACAATTGACCATGGTATGCAAATATTCAGCTCTTACTTTGCAGGTTCCCGATGAATTACAATGTTAAAATATTTTTGATATTTTCAGCTTGCCTCTTCTAATAGTATTCAATGCATTTGTTCTAGATTATAGAAGACAATGAAAGACCAAATATATGTCATCGACAAATCTAATTTTTTATAAGTGCATAGACCAAAAAGAAAACAACTTCTTTTGCAAAATTCCATAGACACATCTCACAATGGTACAAAAAATTTCCTCTCTCCCTTTGCACGGTTCTCCTATGCTAGCATATAAAAGTATTTTTGAAAATTCCAAATTATCTCTTTTGTTTCGCAGATTGATACTTTTCTTGGGATTGTACATTACATGCATAATGAACATAAATTATTTGCAAATTAGTCACTAATTTTGAACTTGCTACCATGTCGCGGGTTACATTGCAACAAGCACTAATAGAAAAACTACGGAACCCATTCTACTTACAATTTATGTTTATATAATATACCGTTTCTTGACAAATCTTGAGTATTGGGCATATGGATCATATTTCTAAAGCTATATTCGTTGTATATTAGGTCATATGTAATTAATAATTTCCTTGCTACTATTATTGGTATTGCATGTTCCAATGCATGACACTCTTCGGAACAGATTTTAATTCCTAGTTGGAAATTCATAGAGAAGCTTTCCCTTGGATCTTATAAAGCTAATGCTGGTTGCATTTTCATGAAGCAAAACTATCTCTATATGTGTATATATATATGTATATATATGTTTATATATATGTATATATATACACACACAAATATGCTAGATGTTTTTTTACTGGATATTGTTTAACATAGATGTTGTATTTGTTGCCAACAAAGTTTTGCATAATTTGGAAATAGTTATCTACATCCAAGAATCATATAAATACTCAGCATGTGGAGTAGAAAATACTCGCTACATCATTTCCAAAAAAAAATAGAAAGAATTGCAAATGCTCTTCAAAAGCCATACTTTGACTATTATACATTTGCTAACTAAAATCCCTTCCCCTCCATTTATTCACCACTTTCAAGTTATTCTATATATTTTACCAGATATATAGTCATATGCATTAGTAATGAAACTTTTCTTTTGTTATATAGGAACTAGCATCCTTAAAAATTCTAGATAAAGTGATAATCTGACAACTTCAAGGTTATTGTTTTCATCAAGGTGAGTAATGAATGATCATGACTACCTGTGTTGCTGCTCTTCACAAATATACATTGTATTTTTGTACAACTTGCATTATACCCACATGCATTGACAATAAAATATTGTTTTTGTTTTGTAGCATCTACACTGCATCTACTATCACACGGGAGCATACTATTAGAGCTTATGCACACTTGCTGATAAAGGTGTGTAGTAGAATACTAAACAGTAAAATTATTTATGTTTTCACTTGCTTGCAAAGAAGATGGATTCTATTTCATTGTATTCAACATTTTGAATTTCGCATAATGCTAAATAGTCATTGTACTATTGGATAGTCTTAATACAACATTCCTTTTATTCAAGAGACTCTTGATTCGGCAATATGCTCACAAATAATCCACCAAAGAAACAAAAAATCTCGTTGGAATCAATTGTAGTCGATACCTACAGACCAGATACTGAACCATAATTTACATCGATTGATGAAGCTCTCCATCATGCACATTGTTTCCAAAGTGATTCATTCAACTACAAAGTAGGTGATTACCTATTTGACACAATACATGTTTTGCTTCATTGTCGCTACTCGCCAAATCAGCTATGCAATGGCCTTGTCAACCATTTTTTGCATCGTCTTCATAGTTTTTGTGCTTCAGCTTTAAGCTCCTATGAAACTAACTTCCATCCAACAATCCTTGAGCAATTGCATGGCATAGATGACAAAAAAACATACCTTTGTAGAATGAGGCTTTCACCCATAGAGCATAATAACAACGGTGAAACCGGACTTTGGGGAGATACATTTTGTTTAAAATGGCTAGCGCACTAGTTGGACGTACCAATATGCATTTGGTCCGTAAGGTTCAAAATAAGGTACTTGCATTTCAACAAGCACACATGCAATCCTACAATATCAATTCTTTTCCATGACACAAATCTTGTTGTTGGACACTTGGAGCCTATGTTTTCATGGCTAAGCACATACAATTTCATTCAAAACATTCAGCTTCACTTGGTGAACACATATTACAGTTTCGAGAACACTTGGACCACAATTGCAAATGTATTTGATACACTTGGACTTTGCAGGCCTGTTACATTTTCTACTGCATGTGACAAGAGCATGTTTGTTGCGATAAATTTTCTAATTGATGAACACGTTGATCCAATTGCTTTGTGATTGTTCATAGCTCATTCATTAGCTAATGCATTGACAGTAGGGAACAAGTATGCATTGGCATGCTTCAACTCATCTGAACAACCTGCCATAGCAAACAACAATCGTCTATTGCAATTGCAATCATTAGTTTCCAACATTGGAATGTCATACATACAGAGTGGCCCTGAGGGAACTAAATTCTGCATACTATGGCTCTCACACATATTCCATGCAACAATACACATATGGCAAGCAACTCAATCACCTAGATTAAAAACATACACTAATTGCAAACAACCCAAAAAGAGCTTTAATCTGATTTTCTTTCAAACCAACCCAAATCATCATCATTATGAACCTCTTTAACAAAAACATCAATTGGCTCATGACATGCATATTCACGATTCGGTTGGCATAGGTGAACAACAAATGAGCATGCCAAATCAGCAACTGGCTACTAAAAATGCTACAAACCAAACATGTAGATATTTAGAACTTGATAATTTTACAAAAAACATAAGCAAAACATTGTCACATAAATAGACAATGCACTGTCTTAAAGCAAACATTTCTTCGCCAAAGGTCTTCACACAAAACATAGACAAAATTAGCATCGCATAAGACATTGCATTCTCTAAAAGCTTATATGTGTATTATAAAAAAGTCACATGCGGATATTGCACGAACAACAACTTCCACTTTCGTGCTAGCTACTGCCAACATCACATGCCAAAAACAATCCTCCAACACGGGTACAAATGCAATCCAACAACAATCATTGCATTCTTTGAAAAAGGAAATTTGAAGTCCACATACACAATGCCCTATGCATATGCCAGATCAAAAATAGCTATGTAGCAGCAACTCAAACATGCTACACCAACAATCATTGCATTCTCTTAAAAAATAGATATGGGCAGCAGCAAAGCATCATGCCTCGCAAATGTCAAATCTCAAATGTAGGTTGTCTGCACCTTTTGTACTTTGGAAAGTAATCAATAGCAATCAAGCAACAATTAAAAAACACATATCTACAAAAGCCAGCACAATACAAAAATATATTAACATATATTTGCAAAGCATAAATGACACACCTACACAACCATGTTGTCTTTGCGATATGCTTTATTTCCAAGAAAATATTCGCAGTGTTGATCATGCACTTGCTCAAGCTTTATCTTTGCTTCCTATTGAAAAAAATCATAAAAAATTTGCAGTTGGACAATGTATTTGTAAACAATGTAAATTTTTTATTCTGGATGCAAAGCTCCCCTGTTTTGCTACACCTTGGAGCATAAGATGCAATACACCAATAGATGTCATCCAGTCCTTAACATCACTCGAAGAAAGGCTGGTGTCTTTGCGCATTTCTTTCACACAAATCAGACAACTAGGATAAAGGCGAGCACAATATGGGCTCCTTGGCACAAGCATTAACATTCCAGTAGATTCTAAAAAAGTGCAAAAGGCATTGCCGAGACAACTCGATGAAAATACAACGGTTGCAATTAGGATGAAACGAAAATTGCAATATGAGAATGCCTATGTGCAAAGAAATATTAGACCAAATGTTTTCATGAATGCTTTAACAATATTGTCAAGAGCAACACTATACAAAGAACAAAACATCTCTATAAGTAAAGATTGGGAAAATCAATTCGCAAAGAGAACAACAAAATTGCATATAGAGCCTGAAACAAAACCAAGTATTGACAATGACACATCCGATGATGATCAAGAACCCATAGCAGAATCAGTTATACATTGGTTCAATGATGTGCATTCAGCCAAAGACCTTGACACAAACATCATTGAAATTGCACCATCAGAGGGGTTTAAGCCTCTTGGCATTTTCCAAGACACATACACAGAGGAAATGAACTTCCCAAATTTGTTTTACGGTTCAGCTCGCCCAACCGATGTTACTAAAAACTTGACATACCAAAAGATAGCGAAATGGGAACTTATGCATAAAGACAATGAATTTGCAACACACATAACAATTATTTTCTTCAAAGCTATCAAAATAATTATTCACCAAGTATCTTCACTGGCATGGGTTTGCATAAGAAAAGTCGGATTAAAAGGTAAAAAGTTAGTTGCAAAAGATGTGCGCAATCCAGCTACTTTGGAAAAAATACTAAGATCTCCATTAGGTTATATAACTTTAAAAAGCATCTGCACCTCACCAGACTACCTAGAAAACACAAAAAAAAAACATATTTGCAATGATACGACAACTAGGACCTCCAACATTTTTTGTAACATTGACAAGTGTTGAGCACTTGTGGGAGCCATTGTGCAAAGCTTTACAACAAATATTTGTTCAACAAAAAAAAAATTGTAATGAAACTATAGAGGATAGGAACCTAGACTTTGAAATCAGAAAGAACCTAGTTCTTTGCAGCTGGTACTTCAATCATAGAATAAATGCATTTCGAAAAATGATGCTAAAAAACCATGAGCTTTTTGGCCAAGTCACCGACTATTTTTTTGTCACAGAATTCCAAAACCGAGGCAATGAACATGTCCATTTCTTGCTATGAATAGAAAATGCACCTGTTTATGGAAATTGCTCAAATACTGAAATAGAAAGCTTTATTGACAAGTACATTTCTTGTGACTCATCGCTACTTGATACAAATCTCGCCAAAATGAAAACACACCATCATACAAATACTTGCAGAAAATACAGAAAATCAGCTTGCAAATTTAGTTTCCCATTGCCTCCGATGGGAAAAACAACAATACTAGAGCCAATGCCCATGCCTGATCCTGCAATCAAGGACAGAGCAAGAATTTTTTTCAATGAATTGGAAAACAAACACTGCACAAAATAAGTCTTGTTCCAAAATTTATTCGACGAATTGTAATTGAATGAGACCGATTACATTGCAATGCTACAATCAAATTTAACACGCAAGATTGTCATGCTAAAAAGACAACCAACTGATATTTGGATAAATTCCTTTGCAAAAAAAGTACCAAGCCTATGGTATGCAAATACAGACACAATTTATTTTAGATGCATATGTTGCCGCATCTTACTGCAGTTCATATATGATGAAACAAAATTAACCATTGTCTCTTGCATTTCAGCAATTGTACCAACAATGCACACATTCTTATGATGGAAAGATATAGTTCATACAGAAACTTGGCAATGCTTTGCTAAACTACCAAAAAATGTCTACTCGTCAAGCTGCTTATATTTTTCTCTCTTTTCCATTGCGTAGACTCTCAAGGAAAACAATCTTCATCAATACTACACCACTAGAAAACAAAATCTTCATGTTAAAAAGCCCTAAACAATTAGCAAAAGAGCAGGATGATTATGAGAATATCATGTGTACATTTGCAATAGAAAAATACATACATCGACCAAAAGCTCTTGAAAAATTATCACTAGCTGAATACATCACTTTCTATTCAGGGAACTCAACAAGGCTCCAAAAAAGAGAAACTCCACAAATCATTAGCTATGTAAGATACAATCCACACATTGACCCTGAGAATTATTGCAGGGAGAAACTTATGTTGTATGTGCCTTTCAGAACTAGTGAGGAAACCTTGCTTCTTGGATATCGGACATGGAGTGCAGTATTCAATGCTAGAAAATTAGAAATTGCAAGAATTGAAAAATTGTTCACTGCACAAATTGCTCCTACATGGGGTGACATTGACGAAGCTACTACAAGAGTTGACAATGATATGCAACTAGCAATTGACATTGCAAATGAAATTGATAGAAACAAATTGCAAAATGACATAGAAAAATACGACATCATGAGCGACCTATACCATATGAAAAATACAAAGGTCACAGATTCAATTACCAAAAAAATGTTCTCAGAAATAGCACATCCATTCCTCTTAAGCAACAAGGAATACTTCAATTTGTGTAGAAAGTTGAATAAAGAACAACAATCAATACTAAAGGATGTGCTGATGACAAAAAGACTAGCGCCCAACAAACCTTTGTACTTGTTCTTGACAGGTGGTGCTGACATTGGCAAAACATTCACAACAAAATCCCTTTGAAGTAATGACCCAATTCTATGATAAGAACTTGGATAGTGACCCACTCAAACTAAAAGGCATTGTCGTTGATGCAACAGGTAAAGAATCATTCAATGTAGATGGCACCACTACACATTCAATCTTCCATCTACCATGCAACTCCTCAAAAATTTTACCCCTAGATTCAAACACAGCTGACATCTTAAGCAAAAAAATTGAGCAATTGCAAATTCTACTTATTGATGAAGTCTCATTGATTGGCTCAAAAATTCTTTACAACATTGACAAAAGACTTCGTCAAATCAAACACACACCAACAAGACCATTTGGTGATATAGACATCATATTCCATGGAGACTTTTACCAAGCACAACCTATATGCAATGCTTGGATATTCGAAGAACCAACAATAGAGAAAGAGAGAATTCCATACACATTCTGGACTGACAACGTGAATTTTTTTAAATTGTGCATTGTAATTAGACAAACAAATCAACATTTCATTTCCGTACTTAATCATGCTAGAACCGCTCAACAAACCAATCAAGACATTAGCTATTTAAATGCAATGTGTGGGAAGACACCTCCTAATCATCCACAATTTCCATACTTGTTTCATAGAAACTCTGCAGTTGATGCGCACAACAAAAAAATGCTAGACTGCCTACCCATAAAGCTTTATGTTCTAGAAGCAGTGGACAAACAAGATACAACCATTGATAGCATCCAATTTCAACCAAAAAAATCATCTTTTCCTACTACAATTTTCCTGAAACAAGACATTCTAGTTGAATTGATTGTTGGTAACCTTGATACACAAGATGGACTCGTCAATGGTGCAAATGGCATTTTAAAAACGTACACAACTGGCCAAGAGGACATTGTTTGGATTCAATTCAATGACCCCATTGTTGGAAAATCACGTCGTCAAAAAATGCAAAATCTATATACAAATTTTATTTTGTCTTTGTGGACACTAGTAACAAGAATCATTAGAAAAATCAGAACAACAGTAAAAATAGTCACAAGAGCACAATTCCCTTTGCAGCTTGCCTATGCACAAACTATTCATAGGTCACAAGATCTCAAAATGGATGCACTTTCTTTTGATCCCTACAAAGTCTACCGACATGGTCTTGTCTACACTACTCTATCATGTGTAAGGAGTATCGAGTCATTGTACAAATTACAAGAACGAAATTTCAAAGTTTCAAAAAAAGTAAATGATGTAATGCAACACCTCATGATGTTCGCATAATGGAAGCTGCAACACAGTCTTGCATCTATTTGTTCAAGCCACTTCAGCATATGCTCTTCGAATACACATAGCTTTGCATTGCATGCCCAGGAAATAGCACACGACCATGACTTACTACAATCAACCATCCTTTGTTTCCAAGAAACAAGACACAATTTTCTTGACCATGTCAATTTCCTTGATGAAAAATACAACTGCTATACTGCATTTTGTATTCATGGTCTATTAACATGTTGCAAGAGAATAGTTTCAATAAAAAACACACAGACATTTGCAACAAAGAATATAAAATCAATAACAATTGACCTATTGCATCTCGGCATTGCTATACGCATCACAAATTTGTACTTGACACCGAACACACATATTCATGATCTATTCAGTCTAATAGAAAAAATTCAGAGTTCATTGCCACCCACCTCCAAATTCATTATTGTTGGTGACTTCAACATTGACATGCTCCAAATTACAAAAACACAAGCACTCCTCCTTGGATTTATGCAACAACACAAACTATCATTACTTGTTGACAAGCCAACAACACATGCAGGAAGTCTATTGGACCACGTTTGGATACACAACATCGAAAATGCTCATGTCAACTTCTCTATACTAGATACATATTGGACATATCACTTTGCAATATGTCTTCACTTGCGGTTGTAGTCAAAATATGCTCCACTTAGAAAGTAGTGCCAATGATTCTGGTATAGATTTGCATAAACTCAAGCTTCATGGGAAAGTGAGTATCATGTATTTTGTACTTTTGTAGCTTATTGTCAATTATAGTCAATTCATTTTTACTTAAGATTTAATATCAATCAAATGAGATTCTTGTAGTACAATGAATAATCTTGTGTAAAACTTTATCTGCATTATCATAGATTTACATTGTTTTTGAGACATTAATTATAAACTCTAAGACAGGTTATATTTTCTATCTCACTAGCTTGAGAATTTAACATTTGTTTACTAATGTGATAATAAATGATAAATGTTGTTGGCTAATATTTTCTATGCTACTTAAGAATTTTTATTTGTGGCCAACTACTAGGTCATCCAAGTATTGACTGTACTTTTCTACAATTAGGGGGTTGTAAAGAGGCTCTTACACATATAAGGAACTGCTTTTATACAAAGTCTACCTAGAAGCATATGTCAGTCACATAAGTCAAATAAAAAGTAGAGCTGGAAGGAATTTGCGTTGAATAGGAGCTTCTTGGTAACAGATTATTTGGAAACACCATCTTGACAAGGGTTTCTTCTCTATTTCACCCCACTCCTTTTGCAGCCCTGATCTGAATAAAATCTAATAGTGAAAAATGATAAAATAATCAACATTAAGGCACTCATACATAGTGCAATAACATTCAACTTTGAGAAGATAGACCCGTACAAAGCAAGTTGTGTGTTGAATCTTGATTATTTGTAAGCAATTCTATTGACAATACTAAAAATCAATATCTCATGTCTTATTTCATCGCTTTGTTGATTATCACCTATTTACATGCACAAAGTCATATGTCTCTCAAGTGTTCTTTTATATGAGACATTCTAACTTAGGACTGACCTTTAAATAATTTTTTTTCATACATTGGATAGATCTACTATTGCATGCACTGCAGGAGCATTTAGAAAACAATAATTTCATTTGCTAGACAACATAGCATGGATCATTCAATGCTTCCAAAAAACCTGCCATCGAACAAGTGAAAGATGGATGAAAATATGTACTCACATTCTTAATATCCTTTTACCTTATATTAGAATTATGGATTTCACATTAATCCTCACTAGCAATACTTGCTAACACTTGTCCCTCAGTGATGTAGGCACCTCTGGCAATGATGTTGCTTGCTCGAGCGAGAATCAAGAACAAGAGAGGCAAGTATTCTAATACATTTTTTAGACCATGGAACCTACATTAGAACTATTCATTTGACACTATGTTGACTAGCCATGCCTACTACCACTTGTTGCTCAGTGATGTAGACACCTCTACGAATAATACTACCTCCTCAACTAGCCACCCAGAACAAAAAAGGCAAGTATATTAAAACATTTCTCAATCCACAGAAAATAAATACTCATATCCTTGATATTGTTTTGCCCTGAAATAAAAATATGCATTTGAATTTATGTTCACTAGCAATGCCTTGTAACACTCGTCACAAAGTCATATAGTCACTCCTCAAAATGATGCTGCTCGATCAAGTCATAGCCAACAAAAAAAGAGGCAAATATTTTAGAACATTTATGCCATATGTCACTTCATTTTTACTAGTGTCACTTGCTCATTCTATTTCCATGATTTTTGCTATTGCAATTTACAGGATGAAGACAGAACCCGTTCAACCATCAAGCATACTTGATATTTGTACAAAAAAATCAGCTATAGCATTCGAAGGTGATGTCCTAGTCATCTATGGCCCTGCTGCTACCAACAACCCTCCATCCCAAACAAAAGTACCAATTCTTCATCTTGATTTGGTTGATAGCTATGGCCAAATGACCTATGCACTAAAGTTTTCCTAGGGAAATTGGTTTCTACCAGCACACAGGTATCTAGCATCACAATATTGTACATAATTCATTGACAATCAATCAACTTTGAACAACAACTATTAGAATCATAGTTCTTATATTCTAGATTTCTTTCAGCTTCAGATAGCCCTCTCTGTCCTTTTTTTTTTCTAGTGTGCTTATGTCTTCTATTTGAAAAATAAAATTACAAAAGAGATCAATGAAACATAAATATAGGGTTTGATATACATTTTATAATGCTAATCTAACCTTTCTTGGGCTAGAGATCTCAACAGTGAACAACCATTATTACTCGAGACTTATATTTTATACTTGTGCATTACTTTTGTTCCACCCAGAAATTGCTATGCCTACTAATCAAATCTTCATTTCCATTCTAGGTGACTGGTACCCTCAAGCCAAAGAATGTCCACCTCCCACCATACCAGCCAGTATGCATCAAACATGAACAAAAAAATTTCATCACAAAAACAACAAATAGTGACGTTGTCCAATGCGCAACATGCGCAACAACAACAAAATTTCAATAAAGGCAATTCCTTCAATGCACAATCCACACAATGAACAAAGATGTGGACTGTTACCTACACAAACAATTTCTAGAAAATAATTTCCCTCAACTTGTAGCAACACCCTATCTAAATTACAAAAAAGACATGTCTGCATTGATGTTCATGCTACACAAATTCCAATTACAGGGAACATTTACACTTGCCATGGACAAGTGCATCATAGAAATTGTTAAACAAGACCATGCTATTAGACCTCCACCAAGCTAAAAAGGAATTTCCAAATTGACACAGGTACTTATTCTGCACAAAATAATTACTTGAATTTTACAAAATGTTGTCTTCCTCTTTCCTGCTAAAGAATCTGTTTTTGTTTCAAAAATGTTGGACGACAAAGTAATCAACCTACAAAAATTCTTTTGAGATAAAACGGGATGGATGTTATCACTACTATAGACGCTAGATTTCAATCCAATTCTCAACATCTATAGTCAACCTGGCTTATACTTTGCTCTTATTGAATCAAAGGCTTTATTTCAAAGACGAAATGAATTACTAAGTTTTTATGTTAGTTAAAGTGAAATACATATCTTTTAAATAGATTCTTGTAAGTTAGTGTAAACGGATTCCATTATACAATGGTTGTAGCAAACTCCATTTTACTACTGTATCGTTTGGGATATTTCTATGGAAATTTATGTTTGCTTTAATGTTCTTATTTATGCTGATGAATTAATCAATCATTCAGCAAGATCAACGTTTTAAGTCATACAATTTTTTTAAAAAAATTCTTGCTAACTTTTGTGCTAAATATCAAAATATAGTTCAATCAGTAGACCTGTGATAAAATGGCTTTCATACTGTCTTTGATTAATTTTTTGCATATAACTACATTTAGCTTTGTATTTGGTGACAAACGGCCTATACAACACTTCTATTGATTTGCAATACTCTGCTTTATTAATATTGTCATTAATTTGTATTTTCACTTAACTTTGTTTCATGTTATGTTGCTATTTCCTCATTAGTAACTATTTGTCACCAATCTGTATTTTCATTTAACTTTGTTTCATTTTCTGCTACTATTTCCTCATCAGCAACTAGCATTGCTAGCATTTTCTTGTTCTTTAGATAAAATCAAATGCAGTTAATAATGGAGTTGATTTAGTGTTAGATAGATCCCTAAGGTATGTAGCTATTTTCCCCTTCCTATATGTTATGAATGTGGATGAATATTACATGATGCAAATACTATATTGGATTTTTGTTACATGTGATTTAGTTCACTTTTGGATGATTTGGCATAATCAGATAGGCTTATGTGACATGCAGATAAAAGGATTTCTCTTATTTTTATAGCCGGATTGAGGTATTTGGTATAAGAAGATAGTAGGATACCACAATGCAGATTTCCACAATTTCCTTATTTGTTCATGATTTATTTCGTTTTCTTTATAAATTGACATGTTTGAATTTGTTTGAAGTTTAGATTAGTTTGGACTTGGATATATTTCATTATTTTCTTTCACATCCTTTAGTTGTACAACTCATCAAAGGCATTCAATTGCATGGTGACTCTTAGATTAAACTTCTTAATTGCCTTTCTAGGTTATTTATCTATTTGGCTACATGCACATTTCCCACTTCTAGATTTCCTTAATGCAATTTTTTTATTGAGATTTTTAATGAATCTGTCTTTACTTTCTTCTTTGTCCTCTATTTCTTTGTGTCTAGAATTTAATGAAACACATTTGAAGGATGTTTGGGCCACTTTACATATAATCTAATCCCTTGTTTGGGATTCAATTTATCTAATGGAGGCTTTCCATTCAGCATATCTTTCAGCATGCTATAGAGTTTTTTCTTGTCCAAGAACCAGTATCACATATGCCCTTAATATGTGTGCAGATCCAAGAAGAGGATATATTTGACTCATGAAGAAACTACTCTTGCAAATGACCACCAATAACATAACCTTTCAGTTTTCACTTGAATCTCTAGTAATGAAATTACACATACAAATTGCCAATTGTCACTATTTCCCCTCCAACCAGACCTGCTCAAGTCAGGATTCCAACTCATGCAGAGCACTTGTTTATTTCTAATAGTTCAACTAAGTTTTGGTCCCCAGTTTCATCTTTCAATCGTGCATCGTGTATGGTTTTTCCTTAAGGGTTTATCATTTCACACTTGTTTATTTTAGATATGATACATTTAATTGAATTTATATTATTTTTGGATATATTTTTTTTGTATTCTAATTGCTTACAATTTCCTTTCACCGATGGTTTTTCTCTTTTTATATGTTTTCATAAAATCCTTCTACATTTTTTGATCTCATTTACTTGTATAAAAAAGAGGGTACTCTAGGAACATAATAGTTCAACATGTTGATAAATTTTCAACCATTAGTAGAATTTGATAAATAAATGATTATGTGACTAAAAATTTTAGTCACGACAAATAAAAATGACTAAATTTTACTAATTTGATCATCGGGTAAAAAAACATAACTAAATAATTAGTCACACAAATAAAAAATAGACAATATGATATTAAAGTGGATAATTAAAAAAAATATTCAAATTGAGGGAGTGGGTTGTATTATAATATAATATAATAATAATATATTATATTACAATGCAATATATTATATTATATTGTAATACAATATGATATTATATATATAATATAATATGATATTATATAATATAATATATATATTATATATTATATTATTAATATTATAATATTATATTATAATGTATTTAATATTATATAATAATATATTATTAACCTATGCAATAGGCTACAATAGGCTATAGTGAATTACTTCACCTGTCAATAATAATTTGTTGTGCAAGATAAGCGAGAGAAGATTTATGTATTATAGTTTATCTAATTTGGAATCCATTTTGAAATCCTCTTAGCGGGAAACATCCATGGCAAGCAAATAAACCCGAACCCTAATTTTTTACTACCCTAATTGATGTTCTTGCCTTGCACATACATGCACCTCCCACTGCAAAACTGGAATGAAGGATTTTGTTGGTGGCGCTACAAGCACATAGCCAACGTTGAAGCTCACAATGGAGGCAATGACTGGAGGAAAAACTATTGAATTTTCTTGTGACTTTTCTCATCTATTTCCTTCCTCGATTTTTCTCCTTTCTAGTAATCCACACGCATCATTGTTTATTCATTATGTTTTTCTTTTATTTGCTAAAGTAGGGTTTTACCAAGCCTATTTTACTTTCTTTTGTTCCTATTATTTTAATGGCTAAAGAAAGGGCGGTCGGTACACTAAGTTAGGTAGGTTAAGGATCACATAATGTAAAAACATAAATGTGCTCATTATCGGATCTTGGTCGTAATTTCATTTTAATAAACATACACTAAAACCCTCGTCGAAACCTTATTTTCAGGTTGCAGCTTGCTAAATTGGAGAAGTGAAAGGTGAATACCAACAAGGAAGAGTTTGGAGTGGAAACCAACAGCGACAGGAAAATAGTAAAAATCTTTCTCTTATTTGACAGGTATATGCAAATCATTTCCAGCAATGAAGTGGTTGGGGTTGGAAGGGATTTATGCCCCCTCCCCAAACCATTTTCTTTATTTTTTTAATATTTTAATATGTATTTATTCTCTAAGAAAAATAATAACAGGTCATTTAATAATTTTTTTTTTTTGTTTGTTGGTTTTTTTCTTCATTTATATACTTGTCATTTACTATCTCAACCCATGGGCAACGAATGGGGGCTTGTACTATCACATAAAAAGGGGATCATTCTATTGCTCCCTCATCTCATTTGCAGAAGGAATGTTTTATATTTCTATTTCCTTGTTTCTAGAGTTGATTCAAGCAAGGATGCTGGGAAAATAAAGATGAGTTGTTGGTTAAGTTCTTTGTTTCATTGTTTGCATAGACGTTATTTACTTTATTTTGTTTTTCCTTGATTAACATAGCCTAGCCGCTTTAGTAGAGGCTGACCCTCTATGTTTGGGCACTGCCTCCTTCCTTTGCAGGGGGGTTGAAATGCTTTCTTTTTATTTTCTTATTTATTAATTTTCTACCTCTTCTCAAATACAGGTCGAGGCATTTAGGAAAGTTTATAAAGTCATTTTTTTCTTTGTTTTCATACTAAGTTCTGCTCGACTTTCCTATTATTACTTTGAACCAATCATTGGTTGATTTATGCAGGGGAAAACTATGGGAAGGAAGAGAGATCAACAATGGAAGAAGAGGAAAAAAAGAAAAAATTCGTTCAACAACATACTCATTTTTACCTCTCATGAGTGAACAAAATATTATTAAAATGACTAAATAACTACCAATGGACAAAAATCAATTAATACAAATGACTAAATAAATGACTACCATGATTAAATAAATGACCAATTAATAATTACAATGACTAAATAAATGAATACCATGACTAAATAAATGACCAATTAATGATTACAATGAATAAATAAATGAATACCATGACTAAATAAATGACCAATTAATGATTACAATGACTAAATAAATGACTACAATGACTAAATAAATGACCAGTTAATAACAATCAATGACTAAATTAATAACTAAATATACTACCAAATTGATCAATCAAAATAACCAATAAATGACTAAAAATATTTTAGTTGTAAATTTGTTCATGTTATAAATGATTGGAAATAAACTACTAATGGTCACGTGACCAAGCTTAGTCATTTATATGCAATTTTTAGTAGTTTTTTAGTCATTTATTATTGTTTATCTACTAATGAACCTTACTAAAATTTTTACTTCTACCTCTTTGTGTGAATATTTTTCTTCATATGTTCATCTAATTCATAATTATCACAATCTTTCCATAAATTATTATGATAATCCACATTTTTTACTACATTTGATGTTACTTTGCTTAATGTTGATGATATTCTTCATATGGATCATGATAGTCTTTCTCTTTATCCCTTGGCTCATGATATATATTGATATATTTGTGATGATTGATTGACTACTAAACATTCTTTGTCCTCTCCTTCACATGATGTTATTAATGAATATTTATTTCATGACAAATTATTTCATGTTATGGGTGATATTAGAAAGTATCCAATGCTTAATAAACTTAATGGAAATAAAGATGTTTCTTTACATCTCAATTAATGTCTACTTCTACATTACAATTATATGCATGATGATAATTTTTTTAATTATGATAATTTGGAATAATTTAATGAAATATTTACAATGGTTTGATAAATACCATATTTATTACACTTATTTTATTGGCCTTGTACATGACATCATAGATTACTTCACTCTTGAACCTCAAACATGCTTGTTTAGGGCTTCTCATCTTTCATCTTCTAATTTCCATTCCATAGGTAATGTCATAAATTTATCTATGCATCATGTTGATACAAAATCTTTAAATATCCATGATACCTCCTTGTAGACATGGGAAATGTACAAATTTGATCTGACACACTTGATCCTGATTACGAACAACATTTCCTCCTAAATCATACTCCCAGCTTTGCATCATCTTCTATCTCTTAATTTAATGAATCATTATTTTATTGATTAAGTCTTTCTTGTCCATTGATTAAATTAATTAATTTAATTTAATTAACCTTATGTATCTGTTTAATTAAATAAATCATTTTATTTGATTAAAGTCTCTAATGTCCTCTTATTAAATTAAATAAATAAAACCTTATTTGATTTAATCTATCATTTTCCCATTTAGTTAAATAAATCAAAATCATTTATTTAATTAATCATTTCCTCTCAATTCTGATTTAAATCAATTCATCAATTTAAGTCAAAATTGTCAAATCATCTAATCCCTCATTAAATTAACCAAATTATTGATTAAGTTAATCACTATCACTAAAATCCTCTAGAGAATGCAAGTTGCACATGAAAATAGATTTAATTCATTTATTAAATCTCTATTTTCCCTCACATGACAGCAAAAGAGAATATTCCCTCAAGTTTGAATTCAAAAAGTCCAAGTGGACTTGTACATCCAACAAGGCATTCACTCCTCTTACATGTCTATGTGCATTGAGCCAAGTGGCATTTATTTCATTCCTTTTTCCCTCTCACATGTCATTTCTTCAAATTCAAATTCCTCCTAATTGCATTTATTGGCACTTTGGCCAAAATGTGCACAACCATCAACCATTCACATGGTGACAAGTGACATTCAACCATTGGGTGAAAATTAAAGTCCCACATTGCCCAAATCTTGATCTCTCTTCCAAATTCAAATCTATAAATTGGAGGCTTTCTCCTCATTTTTCATCCACAATCTCATGCAAAGTTACTCTCTTAACATTGAGAGCCAATTTTGTGCACATCACTCCATACTTCATCATTTTCACAATTCTTAGCTAGGTTATGCTCAAATCTCATCATGGAGATTTGATCAATCTACACACTTCAACATTGCAATTTAGGAGTTGGAAAATGGCCGATTTCAACATTCAGTTGGCAACAATTCCCCCATGGGATCACTAGTTTGTTCACTTAATTAGGATTTCTTTTCATTTATTTAGTTTGTTCTTCATTTTCCTAGTTTAAGTTTTAGTAAATGGATTTCATGGGGAATCCTTCATTCTTGTTTTCATTTGATCTAACATCCTAATTTATTTGTTGTTCTTGTGCATTTGCAGGTTTAGGGGTTCACATTTTGGCGCTAGAAGGAGGGCATCTACCTTTTTAATCACGGTTTTTAAAAAAGACTACATTTTTCACATTTTGTTTTGTAGGTTATAGGTCTGCGGTCCTATATTATGCCGCATCTTTTCCAAACTCCACTGCACTTGTTCCCATGCTTGGTTTTTTTGAAACAACAAACTCTGTTGTGGATCCACAGTCTCAAACTCCACTGCACCCAGGTCCGCGGCTCTGTATTGCGCCGCAATTGCATGCGCAATGCCATATCTCACTGCATAATTTTCCAAACTGTGTCACACCCGCGTTTTCGCTCAAAATATTTCAAATTTGCAAAACTCTGCCACAGACTTTAGTTCCAAACTGTGCCTCCTGCAAAATTGTGCCACACCCGCGGTCTTTGTTTCTGTAGAGTGTTGCACCCAGTCAAACATGCGGCGCTATATAGAGCCGCCTCATTTCTAAACTCTGCCACACCAGCTAACTTCGTCGCGGACAACAGTCAGATTTCAAATTTTAGCATGTGCTTTTTAATTTTTGGATTTTCTAATTTTTGACCTGTTTATTTTTTTTGTGCTCGTTTGTTTCTATCATTTTTGTAGGTTGGAACAAGGGAGAAATAAAAGTAGGAGGTTCATCATGGCATCATGTTCATCATGCACAAAGTGTTTCTAAACACTATAGTGTTGTTCAACACTTTTTTAGGATCTTTAAATTCTGTTTAAAAAAGAATTTGTTTACTTTCATGCCTTAGAAACACTAAAATTTTATTTTAGGTTAAAAAGAACAAAAAAATTTCTTTTTTAAAAAGTTTGCAAAAGGCTAAAAAGAACCTAGAAATAATCTACTAGAATTTTTTAAAAGGTTTAAAAATTGAACAAAGCAAACTCTCACACTTCAAAGTTGGTGTTTTAAAAATAACTCATTTTCTACTTTGAGGATTAAAATGAAAATGTGTTTTTGATATTTTTTAATCCTTTTCACAAAGTAATATCATCTAAAAGGCATATGCACTTCTCTCGCGCCTCACGACAATATTGAGAATCAAAATTATTTTTGTGATATTAAGTTGTCAAAAGTATTACCTCCACACTTCATTTTGGGTTTAAAATTGAACAAAAAATCTTACGAGTGTAAGTAGGCTTATTGCGCTTGTTTCCCCTTTGTTTCTAAACGAAGGTTGATCGAACTATGAATATGTTTACTTTCTTTTGTTTATCTTAGCAGGCCTGCCTTGTGGGAAAAAGTACTCACCCAAGGGAATGACCCAACTGGTAACACACTAAGGACAAGTGTATTTCAAGCCGAGATATAAAAGTGGGTACTAGAACAAAAGCCAATATCACACAGTTGGCTCCAACGAGAAGGGCAACAATGGTTTCTCACCACATGGGTCAATCTCCATAAATGGAAAGTTCGAATTAAAACCCTTGTTTAGAAGGCCAAATCCTTATCTATTTTGTTGGCGCAAAAATTCATGTCCTTTAAAGCTGCCCCACGTTATACATGTGGTATTTTTGTAGAGATGAAAAGTATTTCATAGGATATTCATGGGTATTGATGCTTGGTTGACCCGAGAAGTGTGTGTTATGGAGGGGAGCTAGTGTGGTCAAGCATCTAGTCATCTGCACAGAATATGTGTAGCTGGATTCATCCAAGTGGGAACCCAATAAAATATTTTCTCTTCATCCTAGGGTTGTACATATGCTTGGAAATGAAAAATATATTTCTTGGTCCTCAAAACAATTGAAAAAACAAACATTCACAAAGAGCTCCAAATTTCAAACCCCTTGGAAGAAACAAATATCCTTGACGAATTTAAGTACTCTTGCTTTCCATAGGGATCATATCCTTAGAGGTTTCTAAGTGCTTGGATTTTATCATAATTTTTTTTCACTAAAGTTAAATCTAGGTATTTTTTTCCCTAATTTCCTTGATTTCCACATAATGGACCTTGTGGAATGAAAAAGAAAGTGGGACATTAGACATGCAGTTTGAATAATCAAGAATGTGCTTTTGGTAAAAATAATTCACTAAGGAAAGATAAAAGAAAAATTAGACCTCACATGTGTTGTCTCAAATGATTTCTCGGAAAGTGAAAATCCCAAAACTAAGATTCAAAAAGATTAGTCTCAAAGCCTGCGAACAACGTCTTGAAATGATCCTTGAAGTCAAAGAAAGACTAGTGTACAATTTCTATAAAAAGGCTTCAAGAAATAACCCAAGTTTGTATGCATTTTATCATCAACAGAATCTTGAGCTTTTTGAAAGGTTTTCTTTCCTCACATAGGAAGTATAGCATGTTCTTCAATACCGAGGTTTTGTAAAAAAAAGTTGTGTCTAGGGAAAAGTCTAAGATCAAATTCTTCATTCTCATCCATATCTCCATCAATCAAATTTCATCCCATCAACAAAATTTTTGAGAACTTTAGAAAAATCATTCATGCTAAACTTAAAGGCTAAATCAGCATCACTCTATCTTGGCTTAATACACCTAGCCAAATAGTCAAATCTCGTGAATGAATTTGCGTCTAGGATAACACAATTTCCTGAGGTTTACTAGTTCCTGATCACCTTGGTTGGCTTGACACAGTTAGCCAATCCGTTATTTTGTGTGAGTTCTCCCTAGGATAACACAACTTACTAGGGTTTACAAGCTCACCACAATCTTGTTTGACTTAATACATCTAGTCAAACCATCACAATCAATCCAAGCCCTAAAGTTTAGCATAACCCCTAAAAATTTATTCAAAGGTTTTCACTCATTCATTTATCTCATCATCATCCCCACCCCTTTGATCCTTGGTTTTTTTCCTAGTTCTTCTCTTTTGGGCCTTAAAGATTAAAGATCAAACAATCCCTATTTTTATGGTCCAAACAAGATCACAACACAAAAGGAACATGGAAAACATCAACGAAATATCAAATTCTAGTGAATTGGGTCAAGTAACCATCAAAACGAACCTTGCGGGATCAAGCCATCCCCCAAAGAAGCTCTTATCTACCATCACAAAATACTCAAGAGGAAAGCTATGAAGAGGAAATCACAAATGAAGACTTGGGAATGACACAATTAGAAATGGTAGAAATGGTTCAAAATCCAGAGAATCATAAAATTTTCAATGCCATATTGTTTAAATACTTACGCACATTAATGGAAGGAGGGGTATCCTTCCCTTTTGAACTTGGCGTAGGCACTAGTATGGAAAAACCTATTACAAACACATCCCTAATGTCAAATCCAAATATCACTCAAGAAATGTCTCAAACTATATCAACAATCACAACAACCTCGCCAACTGTGAACAAAGGAAGTGCTATGTTTTGAGAGTTATATCAACATTGTCTTGTAAACAAAAAAGAGGTTAATGTCAACACCACACTAGAAAACTATGTCCCAATAAATCCATCACACCCATACATCCCACTCACCTTCTATAATCACACAGATTCATCCTCATTTCGTGCAACAGTGGCTTATCCGCTAAACATACAAACTTCTCTACCACAAGGAGAAGTTAGTTTGTTTGGAACAATAGGAGTCACTGACCCATTATCCTTCCAAGGGAGCTTACCAACCTTTCCTCCATTACCACTCACATACACATCACCTATTGGATTGGGTCTTCCCCGCCTACCCACATCTAGTTTCTCAAATCTAGTCAATCCAAGCATCACATTGAATCCTCTTTTTTTCCTGCAACATCACAACAACAAGTGGAAACCATTCAAGCCACCATAACCAATACATTAGTCGATCCTCAAATCTCTCAAAACATACCTTCTCAAAGACCGAGCATCTCAACCACACCTCCAATAACCCAAATCCCAACCACCAACACAACCATTTCACCTATCACAACAGCTGGCATCATTCCCAATCCACCGCCAATCCCACCAAAAGCTAACATGACGAATTCATTCATCACCCTAATTCAAACCATCTAGAAATCCAATCATCAAAGGGTACTGAAGAAAAACCAACAAGCTACACAGCAGGTTGCACAACAAGCACAAGCGCAACTAGTTGCCCAACAAGCTGCACAAGTTGCACAAGCCCAACAAGCTGCACAAGCTATGCAAGCCGCTCAAGCAGACCAACAAGTGCAAGCCCAAGATCAAGCCCAACAATAGGTGCAAGCACAATACTGAGCACAACTGTAATTGATCCATCAACAAGCATACCAACAAGCCCTGCAAGACTTTCAGGCACAACAACAAGCCAAAAAACAAGCTTTATTGGCACAACAGAAGCTCGACCAACAACAAGCTTTGTTGGCACAACAACAAATCGACCAACAATAAGATTTTTTGGTGCAAGAGTAGCTCCACCAACAACAAGCTTTGTTGGCACAACAAGAGCTACACGAACAACATGCTTTATGGGAACAAAAATAGATGGACCAACAACAAGCTTTGTTGGAACAATAGCAACAAGATCAACAACCATTGTTGACACAAATATAGGCATACCAATAGGCCTTGAATGCATATCAGAGCTTGCAACAGACTCCAACTAGTAACACTCCCACCAATCAAACACCCCAAAAACCTCAAAAAACATTCATCCCACTGCTTGATCCGCACAACGATGTTGCAACACAAACCAAATTTCTCTCGCAATAGGTGTTGGACCTCCAAGCAGGAAAAACAACCAGAACACCAAGCAACTTGTGCCCTTATCCATTTAATAGAAGTCTCACAATAGTACCATTCCCAAAGGGATTTGAGATCCCCAAATTTGACAAGTATAATGGAACGGGTAACCCTGAAAACATCAAGGAATTTCAGGTGCATTGCATGGAGGTTGCATACGACGAAACATATCTAATGCAACTCTTCCCTTGAAGTTTGACTGGTCTAGCCATGGAATGGTTTTCTCGTCTACCCACAAGAATTAAAACATTCCAGGAGATTGTGGAAGCATTCCTTAAAAATTATGCTTTCAACATGGGTGCAGATGTTAGTTTGGAAGAACTATCAACACTCAAACAAAGAAAAGGAGAGCTATTTGCATCCTTATTGCAAAGATGGTGATCCAAGGCCAATCAAAGAAAGTGGACAATACCAAAAGAACAACAAGTTTGCATGATCATATCTGATCTAGATGAGAACTTGGCATTCTACTTAAAAATGCAATGCATCACATCATACGATCAACTGATCCCAAAGGCGCTCAACATTTACTCCACCATAGGATAACCGTCTATCCAACAATTATAATGATAAACCTCACACATGGTCGAGGAATAAAAACATCACAAATGATGGCGGGGTCAATGCTAAAGTGGTCATAAATGCTCCCAAACTAAACATCTAAACTCATCACCAACCACAAAATCATAATCGCAATAATGTGAAAACTAATGCAATAGTAGCACAACAACAACCACTTCCCACCAACCAAATCAATAACTTGGGCAATCAAGGAGGACCACCTCCCCAAGGAAAATACCCTCCCAAGAAAAATTTTATGGCTCTGGGGGAATCCATCGACTCCATAATGAAGAATTTGGTCAAGGAAAACCTATTCAAAGTCTCCAACTTCGAGCAATACACGGAACCCATGACCAAACCGCCATGGTATAATGAAAATCTCCTTTGTGACTTTCACAAGATCAAGGGACATACCACCACAAATTGCATGAGACTGAAGAATATCATCCAAGACCTCATCGAAGACAAGATCATCAATGTTGAGCAACCAACCGGTAATCAAGATCTAAAACTATACAAAAATCCGATGTCAAACCACAATCAAGGAAATAGTCAGGGGAACAACAAATGAAAACAAAAATATGCTAGTGCTATATGAAGAGATAGTCGCATGTGTCGATGAAATGGTCACAATCATCAATGTCAAGGGTGCCAACACCGACTATTGAGTCACCACACATGGCAGCAAGGTCACCATTGCAGGGGCACCATCTAAGACCCCCACTTTAAACACAAAATCCGTACCCTATGAATATAATGTCATCGACCAGCTGAAGAGAACCCCCACATAGATCTCCATCATGAAACTATTAAAAATTTCCGCCGCCCATAGACAAATTCTTGATGAAGCATTAGCAACATCCACCATCTCCGCCACTCTTGACACAAAGCAATTTCAGGCTATGGTTGGTAATATCTTTACCCCGAATCTCCTTAGATTCTTTGACCAAGAATTCCCCCCACAACCATCTCATAACCGTGCACTTCACCTACAAGTGTTGGTCCACAAAATAAATTTAACAAGGTCCTGGTGGATGGAGGTGCAGGCCTTAATATTTTTTCTCTCAAACTTATAAAGAACTTGGGATTCGCCAAGGATTCCATTAACAAGAACAAGAGAATCACAATAAGGGCATATGATGATCAAGAAAGAGTGTCTAAGGGCACTATTATAATCCCCATCCAAGTGCGACCACCAACCATGGAGACTACATGTCAGGTCCTTGACCTTGACTTACCATATAACATCCTCCTAGGACATCCATGGATCTACGGAATGAAAGTAGTGGCCTCAACATATCATCAATGCATAAAATTCTTGTACCAAAACAAGGAGGTCATTATACATGGGGATCCCGAACCATTCGCCTACTGCAAAAACTTGGAAGCCAAGTTTTATAAAATCCCCCAAGTGTCAAAAAATGATGAAGGCCCATCCATTGCATACATCGAACCAGCTAACCTCACCTCCACTTCTGCAACAAAGACACCCACAATCCCTAATATATCTGACATCAAACTCATGATCCAGGACAATGGATACGAAGACTACAAAATGAAGAAGAGTGTTTTTGTTGTAGGATAGTTACCAAAATCTCCTAGGTCACATGGGCAACCTTGATCAACTAAAACACCCATCCACACCCTTAGGGTAGACCCTTCTGGATTCCTCCATTGGGGATACCAAATTTGGGAAAATGTTGGTGAGGAAGATATTTCAAGCACAATATACTGTGATGTAGAACCCACACCCACATTACCTATGGATGAAGCCAACAAAGGGCTACAAATAATGCTTGGCATGGGCTACAATAGAAACCAAAGCCTTGGAAGGAATAGTGATGGATGGCTGGAGCCCATCATTGCCGAAAGAAGAATGTGGAACCTTGGCCTTAGATGTACTCCCCTAAGTATAACCATATGTGGTAGAGGTACTCTCGATAGGGCAGTCAGGTCCTCCCCTCAAGTATGGGTAACCACCCTTAGACCACCCGTATGCACAGATATCCCACTTGACAAATTCAATTTTGACATAACTAATGTCTGTGCTAGTAGTGACAATGATGATACCATAATAGGCCTTCTCATGTTTTTTGAGGATTCCTCCTTACTAATGATTAGTGCCTCACCTACTGAGTCAAACCAACAAACCCACAAAATCACCTTAATATATCCTCAACTCATCGATCATGGCTAACGAGGACCGCCAATTCTAGACTCGTTCGAAAATGATGAGGCTCTCTCATAATTCATGGGACTAAGGGATATAGTTCCATGTGGGGATCACAAGGTAGGTCTCTACATCAATTTAGACACCTAGACATATTATGGGGAGATGATTGAGTCCTTCAATCGCAAAAGAAAAATAACGAGAATAAGCTTAGAGTTATTGATTGAAAACCACATTCTGGCACTCTCTAACCACAAAACAGTAAAAATAAAGGACACATCCAATGGTGAAAACCTCTCTGAGGCGCCAGAGGATGAAGGATTCAATCTCCCCCCTACTGCACTACATCAAGAAAAATCAGCAATCCTGGAAGAGCAATGTAATCATGTTAACTTAGGAATGAAGACGACACCAGAAATCACCTTCTATGTTGAGTCTCTCCTGACAAAGGAACAAGAATTACTAGTAGAATTCCTAAAGGAAAGGAAGGTAAATTTTGCATGGAGCTATGCCGACATGCCAGGTCTAGATCTGGAGGTGCTGGTTCATCATTTAGCTTTTTACCCTAGAGCGAAGCCGGATAGACAAAAGCTAAGATACATGCATCCCCAAATAGCCTTGCTAGTCAAGGTAGAGTTACAAAAGCTCCTAGATGCTGGCTTCATATGCCTAATTGACTATCTAGAATGGGTATCCGACCTTGTACCAGTCTCAAAGCCAAATGGGGGCATCGGTATCTACACAGACTTCAGAGACCTCAACAAAGCATTTCCTAAGGATGATTTTACACTACCCAACATTGACATTATAGTGGAGATGATAGCCGGACATGAGATGTTATCCCTAATGGATGGATTCTCGGGGTACAACCAAATAATGATTACAAAAGAAGACCAACATAAAATAACATTTACATGTCTTTGGGGCACCTAGTGCTGGAATATGATGCCATTTGGGCTAAAGAATGTAGGGGCTACATATTAGAGAGCTATAAAACTAATCTTCCATGACATGATACACAATATTATCAAAGATTATGTGGATGATATACTTGCTAAATAAAAGAAAAGTTAGAACCACATAGCAACCCTAAGCGACATCTTTGACAGACTGAAGAAGTATAAGGTCAGGCTCAACCCTAAGAAATATGTATTTGGGGTACAATCAGGAAAATTTTTGGGCTACATAGTGTCAATGAGGGGGATAGAGGTGGATCCTGCAAAGGTTAAGGCAATCCTTGATATGGAAGCACCAAGAACACTGAAACAACTCAAAGGATTACAAGGTAGACTCCAGTCCATCCAGAGGTTCATAGCACAGTTGGCAGACAAACAAATTGCCTATTCACATCTACTCCACAAGGGAGTATCATACAAGTGGGATGAAAAAAATGATCATGAATTTAGAAAAATCATAGAATATCTACTTACACCACCCGTATTGATCCCACCCATTGTAGGAAACCATTGATCTTATACATCTCAGCAACAATAGTAGCTTTGGGTGCTCTTTTAGCTCAACACGATGAAAATGGGACAAAAAGGAAAATCTATTACATCAGTAGAACAATGGTTGGCCATGAGTTAAAATATACATTCATTAAGAAAGCCTGCCTAGTAGTAGTGTTTTCTTTGCAAAAATTCTGACACTACATGCTAGCACACAAAATCAAACTCATCACCAAAATAGATCCCTTAAAGTACCTACTGTCAAAAGTTATGCTCATAGGAAGAATGGATAAATGGGTCATGATACTATCAGAGTATGACATTGAGTATTTGGAGTGAAAGGAAATCAAAGGATGGGTCATTGCAGACTAACTGGAAGAATCTCCCATCTACGCAGAGAACTCGCTCATATCAAAATTTCCAGATGAGTCCATATTTAATCTCACCATAAATGATCACTGGAAACTATACTTCAATGGTTCCCACACACAACATGGATCAGGAGTCAGTATGTTCTTCATCACCCCACAGGGAGATTGCATACCAAGATCTTACAAATTGGCATTCCCCTGTACCAACAACATTGCAGAGTACTAGTCTTTAACCATAGGTCTCAAGATTGCAGCACAACATCGAATCACAAAATTAAAAGTCTATGGAGGTTCATAGCTTGTTATCAACCAAGTCAATGGTGAATAAAAAACTAAGGATGATAAGCTCACACCATACAATAAAGTGGTAGAAAGCCTCAAGGAATCATTTATTGATATCACCTTTGAGTAGATACCGAAGGCTCACAACAGGGCAGCTGATGGAATGGCAACAATTGGATCCTTGCTAGATATCCCTTGCAATGTCTCAAAACATGAATTCCTGGTAGAGCAGCTTCTCGTACCAAATTTTGAGGTACCAGAGTCAGAATATGTGTGTGGAATCATTGGTCTTGGTGATCTTTCATATCATGACATCTACACTTACCTAATATTAGGAGTCCTCCCAACCGGCATTACCTCGAACCTCAAGCAAAGCTTTGTCATAAGGTCCTTACGATTTGTCATCCTAGGAGAAACCCTCTTCTGTAGAAGCATTGATGGAACACTATTACGTTGCTTAAAACCTAAGGAATCCTAGACTACTCTGACTAAGGTACACAATGGCACTTGCAGTTCACACTCAAGTGGTATGACCTTGGCCAAGAAGTTACTAAGAATCGGGTACTACTGGCTGACAATGGAGAGAGAAGCACATGACTTTGTCAGAAAGTGTTTACAGTGCCAACAACATGGAGACCCTATTCATGCACCAACTCAAGAACTACACCCTATTATTACACCATGGCCCTTTTTGTAATGGGGGCTCAATCTCACCCACCTCATCCAATGGCCACAAGTTCATCATCACTGCCATAGAGTATTTTAAAAATTGGGTTGAAGCAATTCCCATGACCTAAATCATTGGAAAGTAGATATCCAAGTTCATCCTAAACTATCTCATTTGTCGATATGGTGTCCCTCAATCCATTATCTCAGATAACGAGACACCTTTCAAGAATGAGGATTTTCGTGACTTGTGTGAAAAATTCAATATCCAACATCGCTTTTCCACCCCATATTACCCACAAGGCAATGGTCAAGAAGAAGCTACCAACAAAACCATTCTGAAAATCCTCAAGAAAACAATCAATGACTCTGGTCATGACTGGCATCTATAGTTAAATCCTGCCTTATGGGCCTACCGCACTAGCATCCACACGCCAACAGGCACCACCCCATTCTCCCTGGTCTATGGATCACAAGCCATCCTCCCTATTGAGATTGAGCTCCTGTCACTAAGAATATAATTGCAAAACCTCATCACAGATGAGGAATATAGGATCACAAGACTGAATGAGTTGGAGTTACTAGATGAATGGTGCATGGACACCCTAAACCGTCTATAGGTCTACCTGAATCACTTGAAACACAACTACAACAAGAAGATCAGGCAACACACCTTCCAAATCGGCGAACTTGTGATGAAATAGAACCAAAAGAATGTGCCAAATTCAGAGAACAAAGTAAAATTTGAGCCCAATTGGCTAGGACCTTTCATCAGCATAGCCAGCTATAAATCAAGAGCATATCAATTAGCAACAATAGAAGGCAAGCCTCTGTAGGAGCCTCTGAACAACTCCCATCTCAAAAAGTTTTATCCCTAAGAAATTGCAAGGTATAAAACCAAAAATACAAAAAAAATCAGAAAGTCCTGAAAAAAATGGTTACCTTGATGAAAACCTGGCAAACAGGCATCTTGGCAACAACAAAAAAATTAAAAAAAATACAAAAATCCAAAAAATCAGAAAAATGATTGAAAACAGTAAAGAAAAAAAATCGTCCTCTAGTGAAAACCATTTTGGTGGTGCTATGGACAAATACCTTGGTGAAAACCTGGTAAACAAGTGCCAAGTGTGAATAAAGCACTCCCCATCTGCTAGGATCTGCATGAATCACTCATCCATTCCATCACATTTAATTAATCATCCATCCACCCATCCGCTCGGATCCATACCATAGCCTGAGCTAATTCCCATATCATATTCCACCATAGTACTACTTGACATATTCCTATGGTTAGTTTATCCTACCTTTCTTGAAGTATTCTATCACTTAACACTATGGGCATGTCCTTGAAAGTGGCACTGGATCGGGTTTTTGTATATTTTTGTGCTCTTCCCAAGACATCGAAAAATCCAAAAACATTCAGAAAATTCATAAAAATCCAAAAACATATCAAAACTTCAGAAAAATATTCAAAATAAAAAGGTTCATCATTGAGTCTTGTCTGTCTTTCACCTTGTCTGAACTACATCATCTCTGAGCTTGAACATAGGAAAGGTTGATCTTAGATCATCCCCTGAGCTATCTTAGGTCAATTCTTAGGCATCTGTCGCAATAAAATGGCAATCTATTTGCCCATCTATCTCATCATTGAGTCAAATATGTCGTCAGTCGAACTACGTGGTATTTGCGTATATAACGTAGGCAAGGCTAATCTATAGATCAGCTCCTAAGACACCTAGGATAGGTCTTTAGGTTATTCCCTTCATCATAAATCTTGAAAATAGAAAAAAAAATTGTAAAACATTTCAAAATACCAAAAACAACCTCAAAATATCTAAAAAATCCAAAATGGTGCATCCTTCTCACCTCGCTTTCACCCTCAATTTTTATCACTCATAATAAAATAAATCATCACCATCACCCTTTGGTGAGTCAGTCATAAGCAAGTCTAGCAGGCTCAAAATTGAGGACCCCAATCGTCAAAGTCTTGAAAGTCTAAATCAGTAAGCAAGCAAGCTGGTCAACCCAGAATATCAATAGCTTATCATCCAATTAGTCCCATCAAAACCCTGATCACAGCATGTCCTAGGATGAATCCTTCCCACGATGGACATAAGCACCAGGTACCCCATAGTAGTTTAGCCTTGGCTAGTGGTATGAAGAACATTAGCTTGTTTGTTTTCTTTATTTCGTCTTTTATTTGCTTATCTTATTTTGTGCTCATTCCAAGGACCTCTCGATGATGCCTAAACAAAATAGGTTTAGATAGAAATAAATAGGGAAAATATCATTGTCTCTTTTATCTACTATGCTTGTGGGATACATTTGCAAAATAACTTAGTCACATATGCTTTGTTTGGTTTGTGAAGAGGATTTTTTAGATATCTTGTTGATCACATAGGAAAGCTTGCTTTCCTATGTTTTGGCCCAAGATGTTTAGAATGTTTGAACTAAATCTTGAATGAAGTATGTGTGCTAAGTGTGAACAAGAATGTTCCTATCTGATTGTCAAGTCAAAGTCCATCACACTGGGTACAACACCATCCTGGTTCTTTATACATTTATGCATCATACCTAGGTGTGTTATCAAACATAATGTAATTGACCCTTTGAAAATCCCAACTCCTGGAAAAGAAAAATCATCATCATCCTAACTAACTCATTGTTTCTAAGTTCTTCTATCTTCTTTCCATACTAATATGGTATCATGACAGTAATCGGAACATCGCCAATGTGTAAAGCCCCGCCATGTAACCCTAAAGGAAGTTGTAATTAACGACTTAAGCGAACCAATTTTTTTTTCAAGTGCAATTAACATACACATTCACTTACTAGTTAACAACAACCTCTAAGGCTACAAGGTTCGGATTACTTAAACCCACACAAAATCTTACATATAACCATAGCATAAAATAATTTATGAACTAAACATCATACAACGTAAAGATACCACATATCATAATAAGATAAACATCCAAGATACAATTTCATATTCATTTACTTAATCCAATAGTTACATCACTCATTCCCAGAATGAGACAATAGTACAAAAGTATTACAATTACAGAATTCCACCTCATAAACATAAGAGGGATAAAATAAATTATACAACAAAAAATATTACAATGCATAAATAACACAAGAACCACGAGTTGTCCAATTGGATGTCTCACCACCAAGTACTGAAGATAAATGGGGACCCATCGGTTTTGGTGCATGTTCCACCCAACCGAGTGGTACCCGAAGGCCCACCCCCCATGCTAGGAGATAGTAACAATGTAACATGGACAAATATCTACAACCTCTAACCATAGGCAGACTCAAACTGACTCAACCAAACAAAAGTACAACACAAGTTCAACACCAGTTCAACACAAGTACAACTCTCACATCATTGACATAGGTCACATTGCTTCCAGACATAAAATAGATCAAGTATGTTCAGAGAACCATACACATAACATAAATACTAACAAACAATTGTCCTAGACAGAGTGTCATCGCACAACTCATAATAAGTTACCCTCGACAGATCTTCATAGGCTCCGGTGATCTTGGTGGCCTCTACCGACCCTCGGCCCTCATACTTACTAGTGCAAAATCAAATACCTCTCGTACAGACGAGATAGATGACTATGCCATTCTAGGCCTTTCCACTCATTCCAAGCCTTAACTAGCACTTGACTATGAATGAAGCTAGAACTTATCTTTTTAGTGTGTAGTACTCCCCAATATTCATTTCAATTTTAGTTATCACTTGATTAAACTCACTTCCACAGGTTACCCAAATCCTACCTCTTCCGGGCTCTAGCCCCTAATGGAAGCCACTCTTCTATTCATCAGCACACAAACAAACCAATCACCAAGGGACTCACAAGTGCATACAACCTAGGTATCAAAACCACTCCATCACAAGGAGGAAACAAATAATAGAACACACTCCAAACATCTTGGAGGCAACAAACACATAGTCCACTCCTTTCAGAGGAGGTACAAAATAACCCCGTTCGTGGAAACCGGGTAAATACTAATAAGACATCATGCACTACCAAAGGGACAAGCAACTAGTTGACATAAGGAAAATGACAACCCTCTTAGATCCTCTAAGATTCTCTGGAAGACTTACAAATTTGGACTAACACATAATCCCATATCCCAAATGATGACATAGCTACAAAAGCAATCAAGTCATTAATCAAATCTAATATTTGGATATCCTAAATCCATACTCAAGCAATAGGTAACGTTTACAAAGGCAAAGGCACAATAACAGGGTTTACTCAAATAACCATATACCCATTTTCCATTTTCATAACAAGGAATTTAAACAATTTTAAACTCACAACCCTTTGCGAAGTATGAGGAAAATAACTCTAAAAGACAATCAAGAGGAAATTGCTATTTTTGGACATTCTAATTCCATATCTCATAAATATTCCAATCACAATAACATAATTGTCCAAAATAGAAAATAAATAAATTAAGATAATTAATTGTCTCATCATTATAAACAACTCCTTAATTAACTTTTAATACAACATAAAATTATTGCCAATAAGCTTTTCAATTTTCAATCCAAAAACTATGTCTCATCAACTATCCATTTAAAGCCTGCAATTTATAAAATATCTTAAAATATCCTTTTCGTTAACAATTTAACCATGCATTCAACCTTATCTTTTAAAATCTCCTATGCAAACTCAAATACATGCACTTAAATAAAACAAATTAAATACTAATTATACTCCTGATTGAAAACAACATGTAAATATACATCATATGTATATATTAATATATTTTATTAAATAATACATTATTTAATAAAGCATATTAAAATTCAGCAAATAGCTTCCAAAAGCCTATACTTTTTAAACATTTAAATAAAACCAAAATGTTTTTATAAAATTATTTCATAAAATACAAATTTACACAATACTCATATTATTTATTTCATTAATCCAATTAAACAAATGATATATAAATATATCATGCTATTTACACAGTATACCTTATTATTCATTTTATTAACTAAATATATTTAATATTAAATATTATTTAATATGCATTGATATTAAATAACAAACATCTAAATTTTATTAAACTAAAAACTATATCCGAAAAACCCTAAATATCCTTATGGAATGGCAGACGAACTGAACAAGTTTGTTATTTTAAATGAAGCAGGGATATGGCGGATGGACTGATGAACTTGCGAATTTTACTTAGTTCGCAGGCTGGATTTGTTTAAAGAATCCGCAATATTTTGAAATATATAACCATCCCCTATGTTTGGGGGGCGGCTATGCTAAGGCACAACTGAACCCCAAACAAAGGGCGCGGCCATAAGGAAAGAGGGGAGGGGCTGCAAAGGCCCTTCCTCCACAGTCATCCCCTCATGGGGGCGGTGGTGGAGGCAGCGCCTCCCAAGCCTCCCCCATAACATACAAACCCTTACAAAATTCGAACAACGATTTAAACTTTGAAGAAAATTCAAACGTCGTACGGACGGTGGAAGTTATATTAAACCATAATATTTTAATAAATGAAAACTATATATATATATATATAAACATATATATATATATATATATATATGTATATATATAATATATATATATATATATTTATGAATTTCAACAATAGACAAATAGGGAAATTTTGTAAAAATATTCACCTATAGGTGAAATTGTAAAACTTTTTTAGAAAAATCCAAATTTCACATTAAGAATTAATTCTTTTAACTATTTTCTCGAATTCATGAACAATTAGAAGAAGAATAAATTCAAATGGATCTAAATTATATTTCATAAGTTTTTCAAAACAAATTTGTTTTTCCACAGAAGTTTAAATTTTCTAAAAACAATCTAAAGGTATTGTTCAACCTCTAGGTTTGAATCAAATAACAAAACAATCCATTTCCTCAACTACATTAAATTCTATAGAGGATTACACAATTTTCCTGAAGAAGTTTCCACAAAAACAATAGAAGGTTTAAATTTAATTAATTAATTTCTTTCTTCTATTCACAAATTCGTTTTCTCAATAGATTTAACAACAAATTTATCAATCACTACAATTTTGAAAGAATTCAGAGAACAAAACATAAACACAAAAGAAAACCTGATTCCATAAGCTACAGGTAATGAAAATTTGATGTTGAGCTTCCTCCAAAGCTTCTATCCAAAAATTTAATGATTCCAACCAAGAAAGCAATCCACAAATACAAACAAGATTTCTAGAATAACTTCACTGTTAAACTACAGCCAAGAATTTCCTCAAACCCTCCTCTGTGCAATTTTTCCAAAATTATCCTCTCACACCAGAAGAAGTTTTTTCCCTCTTCCCAATTCTCTCTATGCATGAATTTTGCAACCAACTCTTCATTTCTAATTTCAACTCACACATGCATGCCTAATTGAAAATATCTTGCACAACCAAATCTGATTTTGCATGCAAATCTGAAACTTAAAATATCTAAATATCAATTATCTCCAAAAATTGAAAACCAACTTTGCTTTTAAAATCCAATTTCAATTTATAATTTAATTCCAACTTAATTGAAATGAAATTTTGAAATAATTAAATTTCCACAATTTGAAATTAAATTCCAAGTTAATTTTAATTCTTTTATTTATTTTAATTTTCTTACATCACATTAATTAATTAATTTAATCATTTAATAACTAAATTCAACCCCTTGGATTAAATTTAATCAACTAAATAAATTAAATATAAACTTTCATCCACATTGCATAATTTAAATTGAATAATCATCAACATGATATAATGCAATTATTCTAAACATCTATTTCCAAATCAAGAATCTTTCAGAATTAAATAACATTAAAGTAAGGCAAACAACGAATCGACACAGACGACTGACAACACACTATGGTTAGGGTGTAGACTTGACACATGTTACCTAGCTACTATCTCCCTTCAACTTAACCGTTGGATCGACACGCTCAGACCTGTGAAACTAGGTTGTGTCGGTGTCATGTACCTACAAACCTGAAACATAATAACCAACATCATAAAATATAACAGCATAAAATACACACCGTGAAGAAGAAATCATAAAATCGCAAGGCGCTCGCAAGCAAGTGATGCGAATCCGTCCCCTTCACCAATACACTCCACAAATTGACACTTCCACAATACATCGAATATTCTCATAAACACTAACATGTTATATCACTAACATCATTACACCACTAAAACATGTAACATAAATCATCAGATAAACCAAATCACATCACATAAAATAGTCTATCACTTAATAAATGGTGATCCAATACACACACAAGGTAAAGTATCTGAATATCCAGAAGTATAAAAAAAAAAAAAACAAGGACACACTGTCCAGTCCATAAAGCAAAACGGAGGGGTGTTACACAATGCATACACTCTACACCATTCACCAGATCACTACAGTAAAAAACATAATGCATCATAGGGTGAACCCACATAAGTGGTGAACACTTTTGTGGAGGAAGGGAAAAGTCGATTTTCCCCTCTACACAAAGTGAAGGGGTTCGGCCAAACGAAAGTGTTCGCCCGAACCTTTATGTGGGTTCGGCTGAACCCCAGGGTTCAACCGAACCATATGTTCGGCCAAACCCCATTGACTTATGCGCTTTAATAATAAAATAAAGGGGTTTGACTGAACTAGGGTTCGATCGAACCCCCTTAACACAGATTAAAACAAAAAACCCCTATATCCCTGTCATTTTCACCGAGCAGAGAACAATGGTCGGTGAACAAGGTGCATGTGGCAAACCGGCGAAGAAAGAAAAAGTGTGTAGAAACTTCACCTTCGAGCGAACCCTCCAACACATCATCTCAGGTTTTCCATAGCTCATTTTGGTGCAAAATTCGTGGCTTCAATTGCATTTGTTTGAAATTTTTTAAAGCATTTTCAACAAATTCATTATCTAGAATTTAGAAGAATATAAATAGTTGAGTATACAATCTATTTTTGTATTCAGTTCATTTTTGTATTCAATCCATTTTTTTATATACAATTCCAATGGATAAATAAGGAAAAGAAACTCAAACAAGGAAGGTATACAATCCATTTTTGTATTCAAGCATAAACAAGATCTTCTCACAACCTTCAACAAGAAATAATGAATTGAATTATTGGTTTGGTAAGATTAACTTTATAAAGAAATTTGAAATAGGTTTTGTAGAGATAATGAGGCCACTAAATACCAAGATGATGAGATATGCAAAAATATAGTGGAAAATGTAAGCTAAGGCAGTTTAATAAATCAAAAAATCATTTTTTGAATCCCCTATATTGGTTACAAGCCCAAACTATTCTAAACTATTCTACATATACTCATTTTCATTTGACCACATTTTACAACCATTCTTATTCAAATGAGAAACCTAGGAAATGAAAGGCATGTAGCCTTCATGAGTGTATCATTCAAAGATGCAAAGATAAATTATCCAAATTTGAAGCAAGATTATGCTTTAGTGTGAGTATTGATTAATTTTTAATTACATTTTCAATAATAAGTAGTTGTAGTAATCTTTGACATGCAGTAGTAAAGGACTTTCTTAGTAGAATAAATCAAGAGAAAAAAAATGAGAAAAATGGACCACTATATTATAATAATTGGACATATAAAACATGCCTATGAAGTTGGCCAAATAATAGAAATTAATTAAACTGATAACACAAGTTGATCTAGGTTGATCACACCAATATTATGTAGATGATGTGATAACAAAGGATGATTCATATGCTAATAAAAATAATTATTTTATGAGTAATTAATTCCTTCTATATATTTAAATACTAGTTAAAATACATCTTTGCACCTTAAAATGAAAAAGCTACATGTGATTATAGGAGGCTTATTACAAATAAATCATGAAGGAATCTAGACTTAAGGTGATTGAGTAAGGAAGAGGTAGAATGGCTATTGAATTTTTATTATAATTTCCTGTATTAAATTCTTTTCAAATATCTACTCGGTGATGTCCCCTACAAGTTCAAGATGCTTCAATTTCTAAAAATTAAAAAAATATCCTATGTGTGAAGTTGTGTTGGTCATTTTCATGAATTTCTATCAATTACCATATTGTTATTTTGATGGATTTGCATAACAATATTTCATCTCTACCATCTCCATTTTTCTTTTTCCATTGGTCTATTGGGCTTCATCCTCAAAGTATAATCTTTCAACTAATCTTGATAATCCACTTTCAACCTTTGTTAAATTTATCTAAGTATGGATTCTATTGGACTTCAATTTTATTGCGGTTGTCATGCTAGTAATCCAATCCTTATTGTTTCTTAGTGACCTAGAATATTTTATATTTCTAGAGTGTTTGGCTTGACCCTCCATTCAAACCATTCTTGTCTCCATATTATTTGACCCCTCTTAGCTCTATTGTATTCAAGTCTTATATTTTCTAGGATTTTAGAATTTGTTATATCCTACCATACCACTCCCTTTTAAACTTAAAAATCCCAATCCATTTTAATCCAAATGTCTATAAGTATTTTTGCACCAATTTTTTCATCTCTCAACCATCATGCCATTTCAATAATTCCCCAACAGCTTCACAATCTTATTATTTGTATTTACTCCTTGTAGTATTGGGAATTTAATCTTTCCAATCCTTAAGTACCATCCCTTTCTAACCCCTATTATCTTCATCCTCTACTAGTAAAAAAAATCTTGTGATTTAGAGTTCTAGAATTGATTCCATGCGTCTAAATTTGTATCCATCTTTTATTTCACATTGAAGTCAAAATCATGATAATTCCATCTTTATATGATGCTAACATCATCAATTTTTAGAGTAACTACCTATTGAGACATACCTACTAAAATCATTTTTTCATTCTCCAAAAAATAAAAATATATAAAGCTAGAGGATTCGACCTTATTTTTCCCTAGTATATTATTTCATACTCCCACAAACCCCAACACCTAGTTGAATACTTTTCCTATCTTTTAGAGTCAAACATTTGGCCTTTTATATTTTTATAAAAAAATTAAGGTCATATAGATATACATTAATCTCAACATCTCGACGATTTTTCCTTTATTAAGGTCATATAAGAAACCTTTTATTATAATTGTGTATTATGGACCTCCATTTTTATTTAAGTTTTTTTATGGATTCATGGAATCTTTGAGTTTGTGTTTTTTGTTCTTTATATTAATTATTTATTAGTTTGCATCTAATACGTGCTATAAAATTATGTTACACTAGTATGTAGTTCATGCTAGGATGAGAAAAATTTCTAAAATAATATGTGGGGAATTTAAATTGATTGTGTATTATCAATTAGGGTGCATCATTGGGGTAAAAGGGAATTTGAGAGTGTAAGCTCTAAATGATAAATCCAAGTGCATTAGAATGATTTGAATGTTAGTATTTTATTCAATTCATTAAGGTTTCATGTATTCAAGATAAATTTGATAGTTGAGGGTTGGACATTCTATTCATTTAGAAAGAAAATAAAAATATATATGTTAGTGTCATATTATAGTGAAGTAGGTTTTATTCCATCATCCATAAATTTAGTAATATGAAGCTATTAAACCCCTAGAGAGTGTTATTCAATACATAGTATTTGTATAGGATTTTATATGATACTATATAAATATTAGGTAAATTATTATTGTGATAAACATAATATATATATATATATATAGGGATGAGTAGCTTGCTTATATCTAGAGTCACATCATTTGAACTAACTACCAAATTAGAGACCTCTTATGTACTAGATTAGTTGTGTTCCTATATTTAAGATCTATAGGAAATAAACTTCCAAACTTAGTAAGGCTCAAAGAAGAGGAGGAGGCTTTATCCAAGTCATTCTATCTATATAGGCTACTTCCCCATTGCCTACATTATTCCTAGATTGGGACATTATGGTAGATTTCCTTAATATCTAGATGGTTGCAAGAAAAATACCCAACACCACATCCTCTACAAAAAATAATTCAATTAAAATTTTAAGATATCCATGTCTTCAAAACATCAAGTTATTTGTACTTTGTACATTACATTAGGCAAGTTATTCCAATTATTCTCTATTTATTCCTCATAAAGAGAAAACTTTAGATAATGAAATGTATAATGACATCATATTCTATGAGTCAAATTTTGAGCATACTTACTATTGTGGGATTGATGTACTTGCCTCTCTTGATTGATATTCTAGTGTACTCACCACTATTTTCATGATTCCCAATATATTTTGGTTTTGTAAAGAGAGAAAAATAGTGTTCAAACTAAGAACATTCTTTTAGTGGACCTCACATGATGATAGGATCTAAGGCACTTCTCATCACACAAAATCTCCATCTTGGATCCAATTCTAGACTCTCATACACTACACCCCCAAGATTAAGAAAATGACTCATACATCATTATATAGAGTAAGCACATTTCAAAATATATAAAGTCACCATTTCTATAGGAGCATATGTTGAGCATATGTGAAATTATCCAGATTAGTAGTCTTAATGAATTTATTCTAATCATTTTTTGTTCTTACATAATCAAAATCATTGAAAGAGAGAATAATAGAACCATAACATAGAGATAATCAATAAATTTTGCTACAACTATCAAAAAGAAAAGAAAGAGAACTAGATATCTTCAATAGCTCAATAAATGAATTAATACTTAAGTTATGAGGATCACAAGATTGCCAACTAGGGTCCTATTCTTGTGGATCTTGCTATAGTAAAACTTAACAATAAAATTCATCTAGCATTTCCAAATCTCTCTATCCTCCTATCATGCCACTAAATCTTATGTACAATATATTGAACTTCAAAACATCACACTATGCACTTTGTAGATTATATTAGTTACTATTCTAATAAGTATTTATTTATTCTTCATCAAGAGAAAACTTCGTACAATGAACCACATAATGACATTATTCACACAATTCCTTCACATGAAGAAGGTATCCCATCTTTAAAAAAAATCCAAATACAAGGTATAACCTTCTCTGCATGTATTCTACTAAACCAATATGAATACACAAGCATTATTGAGTTAATCAGTATAATTATTTGACCAAATATTGATTTTTTGAACCTTTATAATACCAATGTTTTCTTGTAATAACTCAAAAAATTATTGAAAACAATATTGTACATACTATGACGAATGATATTGATCATCACTAACATGTAAAAATTGTGCTCCCTATCTATCTTCTTATTTTATTTTTTACTATTAGGGGCACGCCTATATGTGATGTGAACAATAATAGTTTATCTGAATAGAATTGTAATATTAATATGATTCAACTTCTTTTTGTGGCTGCAACGTGTAATTTTATATAAAATTGACTATAGATCTATAATAATTCCAATTAGGAAAAATCCTTGCACACCTTGACTTGTTGATCTAACCATCAAGAATAGTGGCTATGTATTGCATACTTATTAAAAATATTCTTAAAATCAGAAATAAAATTAGCAACTTGCTTCTCTTGTGACCAACTCACATCTAGAATCTTCACCTCCACTCTTCAAATTGTATTTTATAGATATCTCATATCTCTTTTTCTCATACATTTTTTTTCCTAGATCATTTTTCTTCCATCATGGGTACATGATATAAACTTTGATAACCCACCGCATTGTATATGCTTCTCATTTAAACACAGTTTTACAAAAAATTACAATCATTGTATCTAACACATTAAAATAAAACTAATAGGTCCTTACATAAATTTTGTATTTTAATTGTACCACACTCTTGTAAAATTTGGTTAGTATACAAAGTATAATTAATATTACATGTAATAGTTCATGGTAGATAAAAACTACATGTCGTATTGACAACATGTATTAGAAATTTTAAGAGGCATGTACAATAAAAAGGCTTACAATCTATTCAAATTCCCTTTGTGATATTTTTAAATGAATATATTTTTCAAGAAATTTTACACAATATTGTTTGGCTACATTCCAATTAATGTTTAATACGTGGTGTGTGGTCTTGATCACCAATTTTTTATTTTAAAACATCCTTTACATTGAGTGATACTCTAGATTTAAAGTGCCAAAATAATTCAATTTCATCATATGTGTTATTAATTAGCTTTTTATGAACTCATGGAATCGTACCATTAAAATCTCAAGTACCATTTTCAATAGGACTATCTAGTCTTGATCTTATTGCTAGTGTTTTTCACAATATTTAACAATTTATGCTTAAGTGAAGATGAGTTTGCCTCATTAATCAAACCTTTCTTAATTTATTTCTTACTATTGAGGTTTTTATTACTCTACAATTAGCTCTTTTATCTTTCTACTTACTAGTAATCCTAATAGAATTAAGAGAATTAAAAAATATTTTAATAATAATTTTATTTTAATTAGAAATTTTGATTGCCTAAATATTTAATTTATTTTGTAAAGTTCTTATTTTTTACAACTTTAGTAATTTTACAAAAGTATTCATTGAAAATTTTTGAAGCTCAAAATTGAATGGTTCATGGTTCATTTAAGACTTTATCTTATGTTCTCATCAATTTTAAGTAACCATTTTGGGTTCCAAAATTATTACAATTTTATCAAGCTCATTAGAAAATTTTGAATATGGGATATCATTCTTATTCGGAAAGGTCCTCTCTCTTCTTAAGTAACCTGGAGATACAATGAATTTCATTTTTTTATGTGCACATGTTATCAATTTTATTAATATTATCAACAATTGGATCATGGAGTATAATTTTAATATCATGGGGTTCATTTATACATTATTCAAAAATATTTCTAAATTTGAATTCTTATTTTTCTATGATGTTACTCTTTTCAATAGTTGTTTCATAACATTTTGCAACATTTTCGCTTTCATGTTCAACATTTTTATTTTCAATGCTAAGTAATAATGTTTTCCCTTTATTACTAGTTGTAGGAAATAAATCTTAGATGTAACCTTTATCAATGTTTTTTAAATTGTCTTTAATGACACATTTTGTTCTAGAGTGCACATGCACACTTGTAAATTTAAATTTTATAATTGTTTTAGATTATGTTTTTTGTGCAATCTAGTAATGTGAATTTTTTGATTATTAATGAGTAGATGAATTATTACAACTGTTTTATATTTCTATTCCTTATATCTAGATATATTATTTAAACTAAGTTCTCATTGCTTCTTTAGTTACACATACATACATAACATGGATAATGTAGATGTTCCACCTCCAGAATCTTTGTTTGCAAATACCACTAATGAGATTAATAAATTGAAAGACTCATTAGCGCAAAATGAAAACCCAGGGATATATTCTGAACCATGCATGTCAATATTGCATAGTCTTGAAAAACTAAGAGATGAACTTGAAAGGACAAGTACATTTTCTCCAGATAGAGTAGCTGCTATTCTTTCCCGCATGCGAGAAGAAGTACATGGTGAGGTTCCCCTTAAAAAAATACAGGATAGCGTGACCAAAGAAATGATAAAAACCAATTGTTTTCCATTTTATAAAAGTGCACGTAAGGTTAGGGGATACCAGGTCACTAGATGTGTTGATCATGATATGACCTCATTGATCTACCCACGATTTCTCACAACACATGGTCAATACCCAAACAATGACCATATTCCATTATATTTTGTTCAGTAGTTGTATGTTGAGGTCCATTTGGGCCTCAACGTCAACTACTTGGACATTCCACCATATGCTAGTCAGGGGCGTGGCAGGATTGCTGATAGACCCACTTATCATCGAGTAGATAGACCGACCCCAGTGTTTAGGGTATTGGCTGGTGAGAGGTCTCCTGCTCTCACCCCAGCTCTAGCCCCCATAGCAGATGAGGTTGTCATTGCTTCCCAAAAGGAAGCAATTGATACTATAGGTGACATTGCAGCTGCCACCACTAGGATATCTGTTGATTGTGTAGGTTAGTATTTGATGTATAGATGTCCTCGACCCATGCCATATTCAGCATAGTGGACCACCATGGATCCTTTCACAGCAGTAGGCATCCCTACTCCCACAGAGCTTGAGGCACTTACACAAGATATGGCACGTAAGACTCTGCATTGTTTAGCTGAGGAACTCTTGGAGGCATATGCCTTCATTGCATTGGACAATGGGATCGGTATAGAGAATGTTAGAGATCGTTTGGCACATGGAGGTCATTCACTTCTAGGATCCCATCAATCTCAACCCAGCACTAGAGCACGTTAGGATCCACCATCTGATCATTCGATAGCTGCACAGACTATGGGTTTTACTAAGATGTTGGTTGGTGCCAGTTCGTTATTGTCGATGCCATCTCACCTACATAGTCCTCTCCACTCATCATTGTTGGCACGACATGAGATAGATGAAAGGGATGCAAATATTGATTTGTCGCTTGATCGTATAGTTGATATGGTGGAGGCAGCCATTTCAGAGGACTCAGGTCATCCGATATCAGATGATGTGCATGTATGTGTGCATGTGCATGTTTCAATTCCTTTTCAATTATTTTTAAATTTTAGTTTTAATTTAACTAGATATTCATGTACTGATATATATGAATTTATATATTTGTACGTGGACATACCTAATGTCACTCTTAGACTTGTTCCAGATCATACACATCGACGTGACTCTATGGATGAATCTGATGCTAGTGGACATGTGAGTTTTAAATTTTTATATATACATGTGTATATGTACATGAATATGTACATGCATAGATCTAGATACATATTTAATATAAATTTTATGTATTTAACACATTTTGTACACCATTTTATTTGCAGGGCTCAACACATCCATTAGAGCAGGACTGTTCTCATTCAGATGATCTTTCGACTAGGAGTCAACATTCATATTAGGCCCTGCATATTAGATGTATTTTTTTATATGATGATCTTTCTAGTATTTGACATTTGATTATCTCTAACTTACATTTTCTATATATGATGATTTTTAGTATTCGACATTTCCTTATATGATGATCTTTAGTATTCCACATTCGATGATCTCTAACTTACATTTTCTTTTATGATATACATACATTTGGAACTTTTCTTATAACATGTTACATGTTTATACATTGATCAATATTGATATTTTTATATGATATATGTATACATTCGCTTATATTCAATATACATACATTTTCTTATTTGATGATCTCTTACAACTTACATTTCCTTATATGATATATTCATTTGATCTCTCTAGAGTAGAATTTTAGGAAATGATTGCCACTTTATAATTAAGTTCATTCATGTTGATCACAATAAATATTTTGCACACGCATGCCCATGTTGAATAAATTATAGTAAGCAGTCAAAAATTATAAAATAAATGACTCCCAAGCTTAAGTAAACTAATGATATTTTATAAATGAGTGTATTTACTTGAGCCTATAATTTATTAATTTCAAGGACATGTTCTTCTAGTTTTAAAATTTGATAAAAATGATGAAATTAAAATCTTGATAGAAAATAAGAACAAATTTAAACAAATAAATTTTATTCTTTGAAACATCAAGAAAATTCAATTCAAATTACACCTCTATTATCTTTTTGACTTGTAACAAAATTCTAAAATTACTAGATATGTTGCATAGCTATACATTAAATAACAACAAACTCCACAATGAAATAACTTGTTTGATTACCACTTGATTCATTTAAACTAGTATTTAGGGAACATGAATAAGAACTATGGTTAAAAACTTGTATTTAGTGAACATGAATAAGAACAATGGTAAAAAATTGGTATCTTTCTTAAAGAGTTTCAAATTCCTATTCTTATCGTCACTAACATGCAAGTTGTTATAAATGATCAAAGCCCTCTTCCCTATTAATATATATCTAGATAAATATATATTTTTCACAAGAGAAGCCTCAAATTGATCTATATAAATATAGGGTTTTGTCCTAGGAATATACATAATAGGAAATAGGAAGATGAAATCATGTGTCCATGTTATGCCTTGACAATAATCTCCAATATGATGCAATGATTCAATAGAGTTCATAATTTAAATTAAAAAATTATTTAAATATAAATACTTGGAATAATATTTAACATGTTAGATTTCAATAGAGAAATTAATTAAAGTTCTAATATTAACCATCTTGATTAAATATATACAACATTATATTGAAGATATAAATAAATAAACATGCTAGATTTGGGGGATCATTGAAACTAACACTAAATTTTCTTCTACTCCCACCATCACTCTTCCAATGAATTTTTTTATGACAAGGTTTGCACATTATGTACATAACAAGTACTTGAATTCCATGGAACAAATATATAATTGGAAATATCTACTCAATTTAAGGTTCTCAATGTTTTTCAACCCCTAATTTGTGTCCAACCAAATTTAAAACACTCGCCATCAACATATATTATAAGTAACTAAAACAATCCAGAGTTCAAACAAGTTACTATAAGTTCCCGTCTTGAACATGTATGTACATGTACAAGTGAACTTGAAAATCATGGAGATAATCTAACTCAAACATTCTGGTTCAACCCGTTCTTGACTAACATGTAATACCCCTCTGTTTTGCTTCTTGTGTGTTTGCTTTATACTATGTTTGGGATGCAGCTACTATTATACTGGACACACCTTGTTGTTTGTGTTTTGATCGCTACTATTAAGTGACATTGATTATTGTGTGATGTGGATTATCTGACTATTATTTCACATGCATTATGGATTATTGATGTTAGTAGATTTAGCTTGAGATATTGTATTACGTAAATTTTGATTATGATGTAATGTCAGTCTTTGATGAGTGTATTGGTGAAGAGGACGGTTCACATCACTCGCTTGTGAACGCCCTGCGAATCCGTGATTTCTTCTTCACGGTGTGTATTATATACTGGATATACTGTATTATGTTGTTTTCTTGGTTTCACGTTGCAGGTACATGACATCGACTCCACCTGGTTTCACAGGTTTGAGCGTGTCGATCCAACGGTTAAGTTGAAAGGGAGATAGTAACTAGGTAACATGTGTCAGGTCTACGCCCTAGCCTCAGTGTGTCGTCAGTCTTGTTTTGTGAGTCATAGTATTCGATTTAATGTTATGTGATTTTATGTTGGATGCTTTATTATTTAATCAATACTTTAGAATTATTGCATTGTTGAAAGTAGAGGTTATTTTAATATTAAGTGAAATTTATGCTTAAATGAAATATTTATGTTGATGATGAGATTGTATTTAATTAAATTTTAATTTATTTAATTAATTAAATTAATCTTGGAAAAGGTTGAATTTAATTATTAAATAATTAAAATTAATTAATTGAGCTTATTGAAATAAATTAAATTAAATTAAATTAAAAGAATTGAAAGAAAAGTGAAATTACATTTTAAAATCAATTTGGGGTTTTCGAAAATGGAAAAAGGAAATAAATATCTATTTTCAATTTGCATGCATTTGAAAATTAGGGTTGTGTAAGATATTTTTGGATATATGTGAATTGCATGTATTTGATTAAGAAGAAAATTTTTTTGGAGAAGAATTCATGCACGGGAGAAAATGAATTTTTGGGAAAAACTTGCACAAAGAAGGATTGGAAGCAATTTTGGATTGTAGAGTTGTTTGGAGAATTATTTGTTTGCAATTATTGAAGTTCTTGGATTGGATTCGTTGCACGTTTGAAGAAATTCTTGGAGGAGACTTGTATCAAAGAAATTTCATCTTCTTCTGTAGCTTCAGATTCCAGGTTTTGTACTTCTTGTTCAATTCAATTTTCAATTTATTGGTTTGAGAAAATTTGTTAAATTTACTGTAGGAAATTATTCAGTAAACAAAATTTGTAGATCCATTGTTGAAAATTCAATGTTTGTTGTGCTTCAAACATTTAGGATTTAATATGAAATTATTTACCTTTGAAATCATTCAAATTTGTGCTTCAAACTCAAACCCCCGTAGAAAACCTTCATTGAAAATTAAACAAAATTTAGATCTGTACAAGGTTCTTTGTTTAAATAATTTATAAATCTAAAAGAATAGATTGAAGGAAATTAAATTTACATTTTTTGAATTTTGGAAAAACATTCTGGAAAATTTAATTAATTTTGATATTACTGCTTTTTTATATTTTTCTCAATTGTACCTATCTTAAAAATTCTGGTAAAAATAAAAAATATATATATATATATATATATATATATATATATATATATATTTATATTATATGGGTTTGCATATTATATATAAAATATATATATATACACATATGTTAAATCAAATATATTATCAAAACTCTATTGTTGAAATTTTCCATTTTCGTAATCTGTACTGGTATTCATGGCAAAAATTTATCATTTTTGGCTTCTGTGTCTTTTAAAAAATATATATATATATAAAAAAAATTAAAATCCACAAAGTGGACGGTGGCCATGACCCCACCGCCCACATGTATTTGTGGGAGGGGCGCTGTCACATGACAGAGTCGGCCCCCACAGTACCTTGGCCGTGCTTTCATGGAAATCCGGCCCCTCTTTCAAGTTCATAATTTTTATTGTTTTTTTTTTAATTATTTTATAATTTTTTTGTTTGACCTTGTTTCCCTGGAACATGAAATTCGACCCTTATTAGAATTTATTAATTCTTTTTACTTATTTATAATTTAAATAAAGTTTGTACTGTGTACGGACGATTGTGTATTCGCCTGCTATCCGAAATAGTTCGGAAATCATGTTTTGATCTTTAGTTTTAATATTATATATTTATATAAATACTATATAAATGTATATATAAATATTATATGGTTAATATATGTATTTATATATATATTTATAGGTATTTATATTTTTTAAATTAATTATGATAGATTTTTTCCAGAATTAATTATATACTCGGATTGGTAATTATAATTAAACAGAGGGTTTTTTTTTAATTAGTATAGGATACCAGCATATGTTTAATATAGAGTGTATATTTAAATTACATGATTATATTTAAACATTTAAGGAATGATTACTTAATATATATGTTTAAGTATATATATATATATATATGTATATGATGATCAGTTTAGGCATAGTAACACATGCAAGTAATTAGACAACAAATTAAACTGAAATTCTTATTGAGCATGATTGGATAATGTTGCGAAAAGTATTTATTTTAATGATGAAATTACTGTGTTTTAATGAAGATTTAGTATGATAGTATTTTATTTTCTGCGAGAAGCATTAGATAGGAATATGGATTTAAGGTATCCAAACATAGTGTTTTCATTATCAATGCATTATTATATTATTTTCCCTTTTAGTGAATGCTTTGGGAATGGGTAATCATGTTATGCATTGAGAAGTCTTCCAGTGAATGTGGGTCATTCCCATGTTAGTTAATGTTCGTTTTTCCTTGGGTAGTACTTTGTGAGTTTGTTTTCCTCCAAATGTTGGAGTGGAATTTTTTTATTGTCGTCTCCTAGATTAGGAGAGATTGAGTTATTCAGTTCTATAGTACTTGAGTTACCCTTGGAGTCTAGTTTTGAGTAGTGTGTTAACCCTATTATCGTGCTTGACTTTGTCATTGTTTCTATTGAATGAGTATGGATTTAGGAAATCCAAATGATAGATTTGATTAAGGACTTGAATGCTTGTTGTAGCTATGTCATCGAGTTGCATTGTGGGTTTTGGGATTTAGTGTTAGTCCTAAATTGTAAGTCTTCCAGAAAAGCTTAGAGGATGAGGGTTGTTGAATCTTTATGCCATCCAGTTGTTTTTCCTTAGGTAGTGCATGACGTCTTTTCAGGTTTTACCCGGTTTCCACGAACGGGGATGTTTTGTGCCTCCTATGAAAGGAGTGGACTACATGTGGTTGTTGCCTCCATGATGTTTGGAGTGGATTGTATTTTTTGTTTCTCCTTATGTTGGAGTGGTTTTGATGCCTAGGTAGTATTATCTTGTGATTCCCTTGGTGATTAGTTGTTTGTGTGTTGTCCATTAGAAGGGTGGCTTTTGTTAGGGGCCGAAGCCCAAAGAGGTAAACCGGGTAACCTTCGAAAGTGTTTTTAATAAGTGATAATTAAAGTAATGTACTTAGAAGATTAGGACTAACTTCTCACTAATCAAGATAATTTTACCTCACTCATAGACACAAGGACTTGTTTAGACTTGGGATGAGTGGGAAAGCTTGGAATGGCAAGATCAACTATCTTGTCCGTACGAGAGGTAGTTGATTCCACATGAGTGAGTATGAGGGCCGAGATTCGATTGAGGTCACCAGGATTACCGTGGCTGGAGCCTATGAAGAATGCCCAGAGGAGATCTCATGACTACTATGCGATGACACTCTATCTAGGACAACTGTTGTTTATTGTTATATGTGTATGGTTCTTTGAACATACTTGATCTATTTTATGTCTGGAAGCAATGTGATCTATGTCAGTGATGTTAGTGTTGTACTTATGTTGTAATTGAGTTGTACTTGTGTATTGCATTTGTTTGGTTATATTAGTATGTGTCAGTATGAGTCTACCTTTGGTTAGAGGTAGTAGATTCCTTGTCCATGTTACTTTGTTACTATCTCCTAGCATGGGGGGTGGGCCTTCAAGTACCACTAGGTTGGGTGGAACATGCACCAAAACCGTTGGGTCCCCATTGATCTTCAGTTTGTGGAGGCGAGACAACCAGTTGGACAGTTCACGGTTATTGTTATTCTCTTCTTGTACTGTTGTATTTCTTCTAGTATCATTTGTATTTACCCCTCTTGTTGTTATGAGGTGGATCTTGTAATTATTACTCTTATGTATTTTGACTCATTCTGGGAATGAGGATTGTAATCTTGTAATGGATTATGTAATGGAATTATGTGATGGTTAATCTATTCATATCTTGTGTTTACTTAGGTTGAATGTATGTCGTTCTTGAGTTATTTAATGCAATGTAATTTAGATGATGTATGTTAATGGGAATTAAGTAATCTCGGTTACGTAGCCTTAGGGCAGGTTGTCAATTATAGGTGAACATGTATGTTTAATTCAGTTTTAAAAAAAAAAAATTAGTACGCTTTTGTAGTGAATTGAAACTTCCTCTAGGGTTGCGTGGCGGGGCATTACATAACATGTAAATTTTTTTGATGGTCATCACTATCTAGTCTCCATTTTTTTCGTCTACATGCATGTGGAACTGCATGAAGATGTAGGGCGGTAGCAATTATAAGGTGACTATATTGATATACCTTGTTATCAACTTGATAGTCCACAAAATGAATCCCATGTTGAACAACTTTGACTTGTCTTAGATATATCCCTTGCACAACAACAAAACCTGCATGGTAAACATGAACATGAGGTAATACATGTGCATGTGTACAACATTTGCGTGCTCAAGGTTTGTACAATATATATTTAATTTTTTTAAGGTAATGTACACATATAAACAATGTATATATATAATTTTAAATTCAAACTCACTTGTGGGAAATAACATTCCATCGTTTGTTTCAGGTCATGTTAGCTTATTCCTCTCTTCTGTGCAATGCAGTAAATAATAGCTAACACCTTCTATGTTTTCAGGCTATGCTATAACTGCAAAAACATCTCCTGTACACCAAATTTACACAATAAAATTCTAAAAAAAATAGAATTGTCTCTAGACAAGTTAAAGATCATTAAATTTATATAATATTTAAATTATTGAAAACTTACACATGTACCTTTTCTAACCAATCCTGAAATATGGTCATAATCAATTGAAATCAAAGGAATGTCTTGAAATATTTCATCCTCATTTTCATCGTATGTGTCTGAAATGAATAGTCATACCATATCTCATTTACTAACGTATTCAAGTTCTTCATTGTTGCATGCATGAGAGTTTCCTGCAATGCACTTAGTGCAAAAACAAGAGTAATCCCTCGTGTATAATGTCCATCTAGGGTGACTATCTGAACTCATAACACAATGCAAAGATCTTGTTTTTTCTACCCTCTTGCATCCATGCATCAATCTTCTATCCACACCTAGATAAATGTAATTGCAAGAAACTTATGTGAACTTGAACATGTGTATATATATGTGTGTAAATTTTAAATTTAAATAAATTTATTTATTTTAAATGTAATTTATACATACCTAATATCTCCCAAAACACTCTATGTGGAATGTTTCGGTTTGTTCTTGAAGATGTGCCGACCTCATTTGATGAAAAGTGTTTCTTGCACCATTCAACAAAATCATGTGCATCATCTATATGATCTTCTGAATAATTCATTTGATGTTTTCTTAAAGCACGTCTGATCCAAGCTCCTGCACCATCATGCTCACCCTTTCCATGCCCACTCTCAAGGAAACTCCAAACATGTGGTATGTTGTAAATTTTATGATATCTAGACAGTGCATAAAATGGCCATGATGATTTGAATTGTGCCACACATCCATCTGACCATACAATTTTTTTTTTTCAAATTTTACACCCCTGCTTCTCAAATTCTCAAAAAAACATTTTGTAAAACAATGTTGTACAAAAAGCGTGTCATGCTCTTTATCATCACTAATATAAAAGTGATATTCTTTCTTGATGGCTCATTGTTCATCTATAATCTCAACACCATCCAATTCCAATTGTGCATGTCGATAACACGCATGAACCATAATAGTGACTTGCTTTGAAAAGTAATATTCTGATTGAATATCTTTTTGATGTACAAAAGAGTAATTTTTTGCAAAGTCAACTACTGATAGAATTGTTCCAAGTGGGAAAGTATCTCTTAATGTTTGAAATTGATGTGCTTGCCACTTATCGTAAAATGAATGTTGTATGTATGGTTGTATCAATTTTCAAAAATCTTCCATAAATTTCCCAATAGGTATCTCCTCTTCTACATAGTTTAACCTTGTGGATTCTTTCCCAAAATTTGTTTGAAACTTTACATACTTGTAACTCTTGCAATTTACTGTCTGACTCAGGTCAACATTTTCATTTGTTGAAGGAAAGTTAGCTAGATTTTCACATGTTTCACAGAGTCCTTTTATGCATTTTATTTGATGTCCATTTTCATGATCACATAATAGATCCTTTATGAACAAACTTACCTGTTTAGGAGGTTCATTTTGAAAACCATATATTTCTGCTCTCATCTTTCGAAACACCTGATATTAGAGATCAAATTCAATGTGATAATGACAACAACAAGTTTCAAAAAACTTGTTTATCTTCACATAATATGGCTTTAACCTTTGAAACATTGTTTGCCCAATATTTATATGAGGATACATATTACAAAAGTTCATATACATCTCAAGTTGTGTTATGTCTAGCCAATGTTTAATATGTTCTTCATAAATACCAAGTCCAATCCTATACCTCATAACATCTCTAGTATTTGATGACAGACGAGTCTGATCATTCCAAAAACTTGAGATCAAGTTCCTAACAACATCTTCAATCCTGTCAGAACGGGGAGCTCTACACATAATTGCCCAATTGCCTTCAGAACTATCATCTAAAACCTTTCTCTTTTTCTCATATTTTATTAGCGTGGTTCTACTATAACCAAATTCAGTGGAAAGTGCTGACATTTTTCTTTTTCTGGATATTTCTTTATTTAAAACAGATGTCAAAATCACCTTTCTTGGAATGGCCTTATCCACTGATCGAGATCTTTTCCCAATGGAATCTAAACCTTTTTTAACATTTTCAACAATATCTTTTTGCAGTCTCATGTGTTTCCTCTTATTCGATGCAGAATATAGACCCATCAATTGTAATGACTCTTTTAGCTCATCACGAAGAAGTAAACGCGATAACAATTGGGTTTTTTCAAGTGTTTCAAGATGATTGAAATGATCATGGATTATTCTATTTACAGATTTAGTTATTGACCTCTTACTTTTATTTTTAGGTTGGTCAGCATAACATTTCAGTTTCTACATATCTATTTCAAGTAAATGATCTAAATTTCTATAAGAAATTTCTTTCCCCACTGTTTCAGCTACTTTTATATGCTCATCCATTAGTGTAGAAGGAAGTGATCCTAACCCCTCTCCAACATGCATTGTTTGAACTCAAGCCTCCTCCCTATCTTCAAGGTCCATGTGTTCTTCAACTGATTCATTTGGTCCAATATCTAGATTGGGCTCGACTTCTGCTTGTTGAGCCATTTGTACATGTCACAAAATATTGTGCAAAGAAAGTGAGAGATGATGATATATAAGTGGAGTTGAACATATGAAATCAAATGAAATTAAAGATTCTTAAACTTAAAGAATTCCATGGAAAAAATGCATTTGAAAAGGATATGATTCTAAGATGGGATATATGAAAATGGTATGATGTATTAAAATGGTATGACATATGATGTGATAAACTAAGAATGCAAGAGGTCAAATGCAACTCTAGGTCCAAATTGGTTACGATGCAAGGCTTGACTTGTGTTATGATGGATAAACACAAGGGACCAATGATCAAGAGAGGGTATGCAGGAGATGATGGACTCCAAAAGGATTTCCCTAGACGAGCAAGGATAATGTAACTATGCTCCCTAACTTGAAATTCCATGATAGACCTTATGTGATGTGGGCGATCAATGGTGAATATGGAAAGGACAAAATTCATGGAATGTATGCAACTTGGAACTTAGGCACGATATGATCTTGATATATGCAACCTGGGTTGTACATGTATGCACTTGAACTAGGTGAAATGATATATATGTATACAAGGACTATGTGATGTGGGCGATAGATAAAAAATGGATTGGTTTTGAGACCTATGAAGAGTAGTGGAACTTGTGCAAGAGCTTAGGGTTCTATTTGATCAATGATGAATATGGAAAAGACTAAATTCATGGAATGTATGCAACTTGGAACTTAGGCACGATATGATCTTGATATATGCAACCTGGGTTGTACATGTATGCAAGAACTAGGTGAAATGATATATATGTATACAAGGACTATGTGATGTGGGCAATAGATAAAAAATGGATTGGTTTTGAGACCTATGAAGAGTAGTGGAACTTGTGCAAGAGCTTAGGGTTCTATTTGATCAATGATGAATATGGAAAAGACTAAATTCATGGAATGTATGCAACTTGGAACTTAGGCACGATATGATCTTGATATATGCAACCTGGGTTGTACATGTATGCAAGAACTAGGTGAGATGATATATATGTATACAAGGACTATGTGATGTGGGCGATAGATAAACAATGGATTGGTTTTGAGACATATGAAGAGTAGTGGAACTTGTGCAAGAGCTTAGGGTTCTATTTGATCAATGATGAATATGGAAAAGACTAAATTCATGGAATGTATGCAACTTGGAACTTAGGCACGATATGATCTTGATATATGCAACCTGGGTTGTACATGTATGCAAGAAATAGAACAAAATTGATATTTTATAGAAAATGCAATTTTGGATGGATGGATGAGATTGAAGATGACAGAATGACAAGGTGAGATTTTCACACTAGACAAAATTTCAAGCAGATTGCAAGGAATTTATTTCAGTTTGACTATGTTGATTCAGATTTGGAGGATGATGTTCATTTGTTCATGTTGTCTGAAAATAGTTGGCAAACACGTGGTGTTGTAAAGAATGAAAATCAACCACAGAGAAGACATTTACAAAAAAAAAATCCTAAGGCTGTAAGGACAATATTCTTATGGATCCCACGAACCACATATCCTTAGCGAATGAATTTCAGAAGCTTAGCCCCATGGGCTCCCCCTTACATTGCACTCACTTCTTAGGGCAACCAAGCTTCCAATCTCCATGAAACTCCCATGGTAGATTGATCATTTCTACTAAGAACTGTGCAGGTGCGGGTGCCTTAACAACGACCATTGTTGTACCAAAGAATAGAAGGTTTGTGGTTTTCTAAAACAAAAGATTTATTTCGGGCTCCCGTTCAGAAGGCCACGCGAGAGGCATTATCATCCCAGTCTGTAGAGATTAGGTTCTACAGGTTTCGATGCACCACAAGGGTACTGGGGAGTCAATTGCTTGTCCGCATAAAGTTCTGTAATGCTAAGCTTTCCTTAACATTCGAATTTATATACCGGTTGGGCGTCGCTTGGCTTTAGCACATTCTCAGTTTGAGTCGCTTTGGGGTGAGTACTTTTTCCCACCAAAGCAGGCCCAAGATCTAAGGCTTAACAAAAGCAAACCAAAATATTCATAGTTCAATCGATCTTTGTTTACAAACAAAGAGAGAGCACATGAATATTTCAGATCACACTCGCATGGTGTTTTTTTTAAACCAAAATCAAAATGTGAACAAACAAAGAATACACAAGGTTCATTTTATCCATGTAATACCCCTCCGTTTTGTTTCTTGTTCAAGTTGCTTTATGCTATGTTTGGTTGCAATTACTTTGATACTAGATACATGTTGTTATAATGTTTTGATTGCTACTATTGAGTGACAAATATTATTGTGGGATGTAGTTATCTGATTATTGTTTCACATGCATTATAGATTAATGTTGTTGTAGAGTTAACATGAGATGTTATTATGAGATTACTGGATTATGATGAAAGTGTCAGTTTCGATGAGTGTATTGGTGAAGAGGACGAGTTCGCATCACTCGCTTGCGAGCGCCCTGCGAATCCGTAATTCCTTCTTCATGGTGTGTATTATATGCTGGATATATTGTATGATGTTGTTTACTTGGTTGCAGGATTGCAGGTACATGACATCGACTCCACCTGGTTTCACAGGTTTGAGCGTGTCGATCCAACGGTTAAGTTGAACGGGAGATAGTAGCTAGGTAACATGTGTCAAGTTTACACCCTAGCCTTAGTGTGTCGTCAGTTGTGTGTGTCGAGTCATTGTCTGTCTTGCTTTGATGTTATTTAATTCTGAAGCATTCTTGATTTGGAAATAGATATTTAGAATAATTGCATTTAAATCATGTTGATGGTTATTTAATTTAAATAATGCAATGTGGATAAAAGTTTATATTTAAATTAATTAATTATATTTAGTTTATTTAATTAATTAAATTTAATCCAAGGGGGTTGAATTTAGTTATTAAATAATTAAATTAATTAATTAAACGTGATGCAAGAGAATGAAAGGAAATAAAAGAATTAGAATTAATTTTGGAATTTAATTCCAACGTGTGAGAATTAAATTAGAAATTGTAATTAAATGTTTGTTTGGAAAATTAGTTGCAACTTTGAAAATTAATTTATTATTTGAAATTTCATTTTAAATTGAAAGTGGGTTTTGAAAAGTGAAATTGAAATTGAAATTAAAATTGAAATTGAAAATGAAATTGAAATTGAAATTGAAATATCTAATTTGCATGTAATGTGAATTAGGGTTGTAAATATTGAAATTGAAATATATAAATTTGCATGTAATGTGAATTAGGGTTGAATTAGGTATTTTTGATTTATAAGAATATATGTTTTAATTTTAGGGGAAGGGAGTTTTTAGAAAAATACATTTTTACAGCAGGAAAGAAACTTTGGAAAATTTGCACAAGGGTTTGAAGAAAGTTTGATTGTAGAATTGATTGAAGAAAAGATTGTTTGCATTTGTTGGATTTTGGATTGGATTCATTGGAGGATTGAAGAAAATTCAGGAAATCTTTGGAGGAGGCTTGCATCAAAAATTCATCTCTTCCTGTAGCTTCTTGTACCAAGTTTTTCTCTTTGTATTTTATTGTTCTTGATTGTTTTTTTTTTTTAAAATAGTAGTGATTAAAGATTTATTTGTTAAATCTGTTTTAGAAAATAAATTTGATATTAGAAGAAAAGAATTAAACAAATTTACAGCCTTTGCTTGTGAAAATTCTTGAGTGAAAATTGTGAAAACCTTAGTTGAATTTAAATTATTTGGAGAAATTGATTTTATTGTTATTGAAATTAAACATAGAGATTGAACAAGACATTTAGAATGTTTTTAGAAAATGAAACCCTTTGTTATTATTAAAAATCGGATTTTAAAATCTGCAGTATAGTTATATTTTCATGGTAAAATGGTCTGGTTGCGCCATCTATAACTTCACTTTCACAAACTTGGTTTTCAAGAAATTTAAAGGGTTTTTGCATTTTGAAGTTTTCTTACTCCTGTCTAAAAATGGGAAATACCCAGATCGTATTTTTTGAGTTATGCTTGAAACATGAGACTGCTGTTATATTATTTTCCCATGGCTGTTCTGAAAATAAAATAATAATAAATTGATATTTATAAATATTAATATTTTAGGTATTGTTATTATAATATTAAAATATTATCTAATAATATTTTATATTATAATTTATAATACTAAAGTATTATATTTATTTATATTATTTTAAATAAAATTTGTATATTTGATTAGTGAAATTAATATTATAAACGTATGGGGAAATTATTGTTTATTTTAAAATGGCATGTTAAAGTTTAATTGAAGGAGTTAAATATTTGATTTAGATAATGCATAATTTAAAATTTAGTTGTGGAATTTAAATTCATGTGTGAAAGGTCCACTTATTAATTTGATTTAATTGGATAAATATATATTCATATTTTGGAAAATTAGTGATAAGGGATATTTTATTTTGAATTAAACAATTTAATATTCTGTAAAGAATAGAAGAAATGTTAATGATTAAATATATTTAAATATATTAATTTATATTTAGTAGATATATAGTGAAGGTATATATCCATTTGAGAGAATAAATAATATTTTATCTTATTTTATTCTGTTGTTTGCAAATTGGGTATTATTAGTGTTTTAAAAGAAATGATTAGTATGTGTAGAAAATGTATAGAGAAAGATATTTTTTAATAGAAGTAATTACTTGATTTAAAAGAAAATATTTATTTTGTTAATATGATTGAAGAAAATATATTGAAATGTATATATATATCCATGAGTATTTTCAATCAGTATTTACCTTGTTTTAATTGAGTGCGTGTAATTTAGCTTTGCATGAAGAATTTAAATGATAAATTTTGAATGTATGGTCAAAATTGATAAGGAAAAGGATATTTAAATATATTGAAGAATTATAGAAATATTTATATTTAAATGTTTGTTTAATTATGAGATTTAATTATAAACAATATGAATGCGTGGCCAAATAGACAAGCCAAAAGATATTTTTATACATTGATGGAATTGCATGTTTTTAAATGGATAGTTGATGAGACATAGATTCCGGATAGAAAATTGAAAAGATTGTTTGCAATAGTGTTAGGTTGCATTGGAAGTAAATTTAGGAACTAACTTTATTGAAAAAAGCAAATAGTTATTATATTTTATTTAGTTCCATAGAGAAATCTAGTCATTGTGAATAGAATATTAATGGTGTCTATATAATATGGAGCATATATATATTCAGTGTAAAATTCATTATCGTATTTTATTTTAATGAGATGCATGCAATGTATTATTGAATAGAGATTTAAAAATGGATTGATTAGTGTATATGGAAAATGGATAGAGAAACAATATGTTATTATATTAAAGTGATTAAATGTTTTAAATAGAAAATTGAATGAGATGTAAGATTTGGTTAGAAAATGAAAAGAGTTTACTTGCATGGATTTGTGTCGATTTAAAAGTAAATTAAGAAGTTTTTTTTATTGATGAGGCAATCAATTATATTATTTATTAATTTCTATTTAGATTAATTGAATCATTGTGATTGGATTATGAAAGAGATATGGATTTAGTATATCCAAAAGTAGTATCTTCCTCATGCTTATCTTAAAAGATTTAATTCTTTGTATTCAGTAAAGGGAAGTAAGTTTAATTGTTTTAGATTTCCAATAATGAAAAGGGAAATAAGGTTATGATTATTTTAGATGATCTACTTATCATGTCTTTGACTTTGTCAACACTATCTATTGAATGAGTATGGATTTAGGAAATCCAAATATTAGATTTGATTGATGACTTGAATGGTTTTGTTGCTATGTCATCAAGTTGCATTGTTGGTTTTGGGATTTAGTGTTAGTCCTAAATTATAAGTCTTCCAGAAGAACTTAGATGACAAGGGTTGTTGAATCTTTATGCCATCCAATTGCTTTCCTTGGGTAGTGCATATTCAGTTTTACCCGGTTTTCATGAATGGGCATGTTTGCACCTCTTTGGTTTAGGAGCGGATTATGGGATCCGTGTCTCCTTGTATGGAGTGACCTTGTTATGTGGTTTCATCTTGTTGCCTCCTGTGAAAGGAGTGGACTATGTGTTGTTGCCTCCAAGATGTTTGGAGTGAGTTTCTATTATTTGTATCCTCCTTGTGTGGGAGTGGATTATTGATGCCTAGTTGGTATGCACTTGTGTTCCCTTGGTGGATTGTTTGGGTGTGTGTTGTCCATTAGAAGAGTGGCTTTTGTTAGGGGCCAGAGCTCAAAGTGGTAAACTGGGTAACCTTCAAAAGTGAGTTAATCAAGTGATAATTAAATTAATGTACTTAGATGATTAGGATGCAGTTCACACTAATCAAGATAATTTAATCCTCACTCATAGACACAAAGGGCTTGTTTAGACTTGGGATGAGTGAGAAGGCCTGGAATGGCAAGATCAACTATCTAGTTTTTGTGAGAGGTAGTTGATTCCGCATGAGTGAGTATGAGTGCCGGGATTCGGTTGAGGCCACCAGGATTACTTGTGTCGGAGCCTATGAAGAATGCCCAGAGGAGATCTCATGAAAAACCTTGCGATGACACTCTATCTATGACAACTGTTGTTAATTGTTTTATGTGTATAGTTCTGTGAACATACTTGATCTACTTTATGTCTGGAAGCAATGTGACCTATGTCAGTGATGTTGGAGTTGTACTTGTATTGTACTTGATGTGTACATGTATGGTATTTGATTTGTACTTGTATTGTACTAGTTTTGTACGTGCATTGTATTTGATTCATACTTGCATGGTGAATGAGTTGTATTTGATTCGTACTTGTATAGTGAATGAGTTGTACTTGTTAATCCATTTGGTTGGTTATAACAGTATGAGTCAGTATGAGTCTACCTTTGGTTAGTGGTTGTAGACCTTAGTCCATGTTACTTTGTTACTATCTCCTAGCATGGGGGGTGGGCCTTCGGGTACCACATTGGTTGGGTGGAACATGCACCAAAACTGTTGGGTCCCCATCTATCTTCAGTACTTGGTGGCGAGACATCCAGATGGATAGCTCGCAGTTCTTGTTGTATTATCTTGAATTGTAATATTTTAACTTGTATAAGTTATTTTATCCCTCTTATGTTTATGAGGTGGAATTTTGTAATTGTAATCTTTTGTACTACTGCCTCATTCTGGGAATGAGCGATGTAACTATTGGTTTAATATAATGTTTATGAGATTGTATCTCGGTTGATTATCTTTTTATGTTATGTGATATTCTTATGATGTATGATGGTGATTTCATAAAGTTCATAAGGCTATGGTTATATGTAATATGTATATGTGGGTTTAAGTAATCCTAACCTTGTAGCCTTAGAGGTTGTTGTTAATTAGTAAGTGAATGTGTATGTTAAATGCACTTTATAAAAAAAAAATTAGTTCATTTAAGATGTTAATTGCAACTTCCTTTAGGGTTGCAAGGCGGGGCATTACAATCCATTTGTAGTGTTTGTCAAGCAAAGGGGTTATTTTTAACCATTTGTAGTGTTTTCTATCTAAGAGTTAATTTTAAACCCAATGAAAAACAAAGCGTGTTGTTCTTTTTAACCCATATGCATTTGCATATATGTTCTTTTTTAACCAATGTGTGTAAAATGCGAGTTGAAAAGAAAAATAAATAATTAAAATAACATTTAGCTAATTCTAGCTGGACACATGCTAAAACAAGAATTTGAGGGGTTTATTTTATGCATAAATCATTCAACATTAAATTTACCGTGCATAATTTATTTCAACTTAGAGATGATTGTTTGGAGGTGTCAATAGATTCAAATTTTAGATTATAATTAAAAAATGATTCAGCATTTAATGAAAATAAAAGTGATTTAATTTTGAACTCAAATTGCTAAAAAATTAAAGAAACTTTCCCCTCTCATCTTATAGATAAATGATTCATTAAATTAAAATTACCCCAAATCAATAAAAATACACTTTATAGTACACAATAATTTTATCAGGTATTACATGAAGAAAATAACACACATTACTCATGACTATTTTTCATCAAAAATATGAGTGTGTTACAACATGATAGCCTTAACTATTATATTTTCATGTTTTAATGCAATTAAATTTATGCATGCTAGTAACTAAGTTTTAGACTTGTTACTATAAGTTCTATAATTCAATCATGTTATATAACATATACGAATGTTATGGTTTCCATAAAAAATAGCATGTTACTAGATAGTGTGATAAGTCTATGAGCCTCTTTGTACCTAAGTAGATAGTCAAGATCTAGTAAATTTAAATATTTTATTTTTCTTAGATAAGGTACATCCATTACGAGTGATCGTTAGGATTTGTGTCTCAATCTTCAATCCCTATCTATTAATACTGAACAAAATCTAATTTTCAAGTTATAAAACAACAAATATATATATATGTACATACAAGGACTATGTGATGTGATCTATGTACATGCAAGAGTAGTAATATGTAAGGACTAGAATGCAATGAAAATGGTATCCAATATGATGTGATAAATTAAGAATCCAAGAGGTCAAATGCAACTCTAGGTCCAAATTTGGTTACGATTCAAGGATTTACTTGTGATATGATGGATAAACACAAGGGACCAATTAACAAGAGAGGGTATGTAGGAAATGATGGACTCCAAAAGGATTTTCCTAGATGAGCAAGGATAACCCGACATGTTTCCTAACTTGAAAGTCTATGATAAACCTTAAGTGATGTGGGTGATAGATAGCAAATGGGTTCAACTCGTGCAAGAGCTAAGGGTTCTATTTGATCAATGATGAATATGAAAATAACTAAATTCATGTAATGTATGCCACTTGGAACTTAGGTGATATGATCTTGATATATGCAAGGGGTTGTACATGCAAGAACTAGGTGAAATGATATATATGTACATACAAGGACTATGCACGATGTGATCTATGTACATGCAAGAGTAGGAATATGTAAGGAATAGAATGCTAAAAAATTAAAGAAACTTTCCCCTCCCATCTTATAGATAAATGCGTCATTAAATTAAAATTACCCCAAATCAATAAAAAAATAACTAAATAACTAAATAAGGAAAATTCAAATCAATCTATTTACTGAAGGTTTTCTCATAGGGTTTGAATTTGGCAAAATAGATCTGATTGATTTATAAATTAAATTTTCCACAATAATTCCTAGATGTTGAGAATATTCTAAATTGAAAATTGAATCAATGGATCTATAGGTTTTGTTTTCTAAACAATTTCCTACAGTTAATAAATTGAATTTTCACAACCATTAAATTGAAAATTGAAATAAACATCAAGTATAAAACCTAGAATATGATGCTACAGAAGATGAAGAAAATTTCTTGATAGAAGCCTCCTCTGTGCTTTTCCTCAAAGTGCAAACAATTCCAATTCCAAAAACCAAAGTTCGATTCAAATCCCTGTTTGTTCAATTCTTCAAAATTCCCCAAAACCTTCTGAACAATAATAATCCTTCCAAAACTGTTCTTCTTCTTTTTTTCTTTTTTTTTCCCTTTTTTTTAAAACTCGCAACATGCATTCGTATTAAAACTAAAATATCTAACCTAACCCTAATTTCCTTTTCGCATGCAAAATAAAAATAGATATTTATTTCCTTTTCCCATTTTCGAAAACTTCAAATTGATTTCTAAATGCAATTTCACTTTTCTTTCAATTCTTTTAATTTAATTTAATTTAATTTAATGCAATAAACATAATTAATTAATTTTAATTATTTAATAATTAAATTCAATCTTTTCCAAGATTAATTTAATTAATTAAATAAATTAAAATTTAATTAATACAATTTCATAATCAACATATATATTTCATCTAAGCATATATATCACTTAATATTAAAATAAACTCTACTTTCAACAATACAATAATTCTAACATTTTAATTAAATAACAAAACATCTAATTAAATCATAAACATTAAACCAAGTAGACTCAACTCACAAACAGAACGAACGACACACTAAGGCTAGGGCATAGACCTGACACATGTTACCCAGTTACTATCTCCCTTTCCACATAACCGTTGGATCGACACGCTCAGACCTGTGAAACCAGGTGGAGTCGGTGTCATGTACCTGCAACCTGCAGCCAAATAACAACATAATACATATATCCAGTATATAATACACACCGTGAAGAAGAAATCACGGAGCAGGGCGCTCGCAAGCGAGTGATGCGAAACCGTCTTCTTCACCAATACACTCATCAAAGACTGACATTACATCATAATCATAAATCATGTAATACAATATCTCATGCTAACTCTACTAATCATCAATAATCCATAAAGCATGTGTCACAATAGTCGGATAATCCACATCACACAATAATCAATGTCGCTCAATAATAGCGATCAAAACATCATAACAAAGCATATCCAATATCAAGGTATCAACAACCAAATAAAGCATAAAGCAAACTACACAAAAGCTAACCGGAGGGGTATTACAGTTTTTCTTTGTTTATAATTAAATCCCATTTTTAATATTTTGTGTAATAAAAAAATAGTACTTGTTTTTTAATAGAAAAAATAAGCTTGCATAGTTTATATAGGTGAAACCAATTTAGATTTAAGACCATTTACACTTGTTGATTTATCTATTTTGGATAGTCTTTTTTTGTTATTAATCTTAAATCTAGGAATAAAGTTAGTTAAAACTTTCAACTTTTTATTTAGGTTATCAAATTCAATACATTTTTCTTTTTACTATCAATATATGTTTATTTCTTTATGAATTATTTCACTCTTATAAAGAATATTCTAATTCTATGTTAGATTATGTGTTAGAAAATTTAGAAAATATTATTTTAGATACATACTTCTACATTATATGTTCTTCACATATAAACTTATTTAGTTAATGTATGCTTTATGTGTATATTCATCGTACTTCTTGTTAAATCTATCCTAATCCAAAAATAGTTATTGTTAACTAATATGATTCTATTTATTATAATTTACTTATATTTTTTACTAATTTTTGTGTGTTTGTGGGGTGTTTGAGTTATCCCCACCTTCTCAACTAGTTATCACTATTTAGGTTTTTTATATGAGTTTAAAAATTCTCCTTTGTTGAATTATCTTGTGTCATCTTCTTTAATCCAATTTGGTTATACATAATAATTTCCCTACTATTCATTTTCATGTATTGATACAAAGGGAGATACTACTTGATAGAGGGAGAAATATTGGTGAAAAATGGTGTTTCTACCATATCTATATAATTGATGATGCACAATTGGATGAAATAAATATAAGGATTTAAAAGACATACACATAGATATCTATGCAAAATTGGGCACTACAAAAAAATACAAATAAAAAGAAATATATTGTAGATCAAAACTAGTAAAACATTTAGTATAAACATTCATAAAATCTAGTGATAATATGCAGATTTTAGTTTTATAGAACTCAAGAAAATTCAATTTTCTTATATATCAATTATTGGATGCATTTTTCCTTGTTGATAGATAAAAAATATAATAAAATCACTATTGTAAGTAAATAAATTTACCAATATTTGACGAAAAGGAGAATAAATAAGCACGTACCTTGTTTCTTTCTATGATAATTTGTCAAGTTTTGTTTGCATCTATTTTCTTCTTTATCTTTTGAAAATTCTCGTTGAGCTTTGTTTTTTCTTTTTGCTTTTTGTCCCATTTTCTTCTTCAAAACATAAATGTTTGATTTAAGCTAACAACAAATTCTCCTACAAAATGCAAAAAAATTGTCAAAAGAATTGAAAAAACTTATATTAATCAAAACAAATGCAACAAAAAGAAATAAAATATGAAACACTTTCAAAAAATCCAACATTTTTCACCTGTGATTTGTCTTTTTTAGTCGACACGTTTGAAAGCACGTGGGTCGCCTAGAAAATGCCGTTTACTAGAGGAGCTCAGAAAAATGCAAAAAAACCTTGGAAAACTTGTTTGACTTTCGTATGTATATTGAAGGGGTTCGATCAAACCAATTTTAGGTGGGTTCGGCCAAACACCTTTAAAATAAGTTCGCTTTTTATTTTAAAGGGGTTCGGCCGAACCTAGGTTCGACCGAACACCCCTTTTACCCTAGCTTCTCAAAAAATAGTTTTTATTGGTAAAAAATTGTCGTTCGAAGCTCAATTTGAATTTGAAAATGCAAAAAAAATCAGAAACCCAACTAGATAATGATAGTCCTCGGAATGAGCTATCCGTTGAATATAGTTTTAATATGATTTTCTTTTATTATGTATTTTATTTTTTAGTTTTATTAAACATAGGTTTTTCACTGAAAATCAAAATCTCTGGTCTGCACATGTGGAAAAATAACAAATTATCAAAATAATTTTTTAAAAAATACATTGAGGTTGGGTATTGATGTCCTTGATCCATTAAAAAAATAAAATTGAATTTCGATTCATATAGAAAAAGTTATGTTGTATACAGTCCACATGTGTCTGAATTGAAATTGGTTTGACTTTGAAAATTGATTAAGGACAAAATATTCAATAAAAAATTATGAGACCAAATTCAAGTGCTAGATATCGTAGTTACAAATCTAAATTCAAAAAAATTAGAATTTTATCCTTCTTACAAAAAAAGTTATGTTGTATATGGTGAGCGTCACTTTTTAAAAATGCTAATTTCTGAAAAAAACTAGTTTTCGTGGGAGATGGAAATAAAAGTGCAATCTGATTCCAAAAAATTTCAAAAAAATATTTTTAGAATCTACAGACAAAATGTGATGAGACTCTAGTTTGCATCATTTTCAAATTCCTCACGGTTTAGCCGCTACAAGAGCCTGAAAGTGAAGATTTAGTTAAAAATAATAATTGCAGTGTCCAGTTTGCCCAAAAATTGTAAACCACTATTGTGGGATCACCCCATATCATTATCTTAAGTTATGAGAGATAATATAAATTTTTTATTCTAATAATCTCAAGGAATCATTACATCATACATAATCATTAGCATTCATTACCATTTGCATCCATTGCACCATCATTACCATACATTACATTCATAGGATCATTATTAAAATGTATGAAAAAGAGATAAAAAGAAGTGCATCCATTAGAAACACAAATCATATCGCATAAGCATAAGAATTAGGAACATCTCATAGCATCACATAAAAATTAGAATGTATCCATACATATCATAAAGGTGAATCATCTCATATATATATCATCAAAAAATACACTGTTATGATACAAAATCGGATCAAGTGTACATCAAAATACATGGTACAATAGGGGCAATAATGCAGCCCATGAATCAAACAATGGAAAATTGTTTGTGATCAAGGGCTAGCCCTACTGGTTATGCCCCTCACCCTCTCCCACCTACCTGTTATCGTGATCCTCTAGCGGTCGCATCCCTATCTGTTGGGAGAAGTCTAGCACTCTGCCTGCTGGTGGCACTACCTTCCTGTAGTGATGCCGATAATACTCGACCTCCCTGACAACCTCTTTGTATGCCTTTAGATCAACTAATCGGCCCTGGGATGAGGAGATTGCGCTCTCTAGCTATTGTCGCTGACCAATATCTTGATCCCTCTTGGATTGTGCCCGGTCCCTCTCAAATGTAACTGCTGCAACCTACTGCCTAGCCTCATCCCACTCTATTGTCAAAACCTAGATCTGAGCCTATAACTGTTAGATCAATGCATCTTGATGATCAAGTTGTGCTGCTATTTGTGCGGTTGGTTGCTACTAAGGAACTACTCTCGGGTGACCATCCTTCCCCCCTACTCAGGCATGCGACTGATGTGTTGGATCCCTAGGAGGTGTCTGATGAGGAGGTGGTCCACCTCCTCCTCTACCCTGTCCTCGACCTCTGCTAGTTGTCCTACCTCTGGGCCTACGCCACAAAATCACTGCACCAGGAACTGTCAATCTAATGGGAGGCTTGAACCAAACTTTGTATGCTGAAGTGACCCCTGATCATATGGCCACGGTCGGGCCACCGACTGTCTGAAAGAAGATACTGCCTCAACTAACACAATGGTTTGGCCCCATGTTGTCTCTCCAGTCGTATGAGCGAAGATCACCACATACTGATCATCTGGCATGTCATGTACCTCTCCAAAATATCAGGCTACCCTGTCTGGAAGATATCTCTCGACCATGGTGTGCTCTCGACCCTGCATCCACCTGTCCTATCTAGCATAAAAAAATTGATCTACATCATCGTACCATGAGCCAATGACCATCTAGGGTCTCTAGAAGAACTCTCTCATCTCATCGGTAACTCATTGCTAGTGTGTTAGGCCACCTATACCAATGTGGGTAAAATAGATCTTTGCCCCACCATACTGTCAAACAATAGGATCATCTATCTCAAGAATAACTGGTGTAACATCTGGGTGAAGCACTGGGATCCGCTCCCATGCCCAGATGTGTAGTAAGGTAACTCCGGCCCCAAGGGACCTTCTATCTAGGTATGCAAATTCATGAAGATCCTTGTATAGGGATGCTAATAATACTAGTCCCTAACCAAAGCACTCCCTACGGTGAACCATCTGCTCCCATGTCAATCCCCATCTTGGACTAAAATATCGATCCCGCCGATCGGGTGCCACAAGGCCTGAAATGATGGCCGCAATGATCAATCTATAAATGGATATGCGGCCATAGTATCTCTCTAAGTCAATCTACCCATCAAAAAACTGAATCTCATCAAGCTCCATAACCCCATAGCAAGCGTCTCTGTCGGCATCTAGATCATAGATGACTTTGGCCCCATGGATAGGTAATTGGAGGATGCCCCAAACATCCTCGAGGGTAATAGTGAACTCGTCGATAGGAAGGTGGAAGGAATAAGCCTCATTGTGCCACCGCTCGGCCAAGGCTGTCATAATGCCTAAGTGCGCCCAAACAGGAGGGACGTACACAACGTACCAAAGAACAAGGGCACCAAGTTGCTCTTGAACCAACTCATGCATACCCTGCAATCTATTGAGAATCAGCCATATGTGCTCCCACGAGTGAATTAAATCAAGCTCCTCCTACACAAGGGAAGCCATTGCATCAAGAAAAAGAAAATAATTGCATTTCGTGCTAGGATTTTGCATCCAAAATAGAAAATGCGGTGTTGTTTGCAAGTGCGGCATAGTTTTGAAAGTTGCAAACTGCATCGCCGCGACTGAGTTTGCAATTTTCTTAGTTCCAAAGAGACTTGCGTGGCACTATTCGCGTATGCGGTCCACTTTGTGGCAAAACCCTAAATCCCTAAGTGAGTTGCGCGATTGAATGTTAACATGCGACGGAGTTTGATCGAAAAACCCTAGTCTCCAAACTGAGACGTGCGGTGCTCTTTGTGTATGTGGTCCAATACAGGACTACACAATGACAATAAAGTATTTCCAGCGGCACTATATAGTGCTGCTAAACTTAAAAGACACTTAAACCCTATTTAATGTCGTTTAGGGGTTCACACTCCTTAATGGATCATTATGTCTTTTCATGTCATATTTTGAGAAATATGAAGTACATAATTATCATAATATATATTTTAGATCTATTGACATGAATAAACACATAGTCTAAACATCAATAGAGAAGAATAAGGACATGATGATATCTTATAGTTTTTCTAGTCTTATGTGAAGATGAAGTTCAAGAAGTTCATGATCTATTTATTACACATTACATTGATATACATAAACTTATATGTTAAATTTCTAATGTTTGAATCTCTATCCCATAGTTTCTTATACACCAAATGATATTTCACACCAAGTGGACATCATAATAAGTTACAAAATATTAATATTATTGTTAATGATTTACACAAATATCAAAAGAATACACTAGTGAGATGCTACAATATATTCACATATGATATATTGACCTATCCATCACCACATAAATTTATGGTAGCTAGTTTTACATTGTATGATGGAAGAAGCGACTAATGAATTTGTTAAGCTCCTCCAAAACTACACGCTCTAATTATTTTATTGTAGAAAATTAATTTCTAGGTTACTTCCAAAAATTATGCACTTGATTTATTCTATTATTTAGCTCATTCTTTGTGTAGACACCTAAAAATGACTAATGTATTTCATCTAAACCATTAATCATCATCTCTTATCAACCCATTCATCACTATTAATTATTATTTTTTAATTATTTAATTAAGCTAATACATTTTCCTCCTTAATTAAATAATTTTCAATTATTTCATTATTTCATTATGCTCCCTCATCAACATTAATTAAGTAATTTTTAATTATTTAATTAAAATTTTATTTTCTCTCATCTACACTAATTAAATAATTAATCATTTTCCTCCAACCACTTTAATAAAATATTTTTTAAATATTTAATTAAATTATGCACTCCCCTCATTTGCCATAATTAAATAATTTTATTTATTTAATTAGCTAATATTTCAGGTCTAAATTAATTATTTTATCTTTCAATTCTTCTAGAATAAATAAAATCAATATTTTATTTATTTCTTAAATATATCTTAATCCCATGCACATTAATTAAATAAATAAATTTGTTTAATTTTATTTATACTCTCACATATCCTAATTAGTGACCTCACTCATCCATGCATTCAACCATCTCTTGTTGCAAGGTGTGCACCCTTGGTCTCCTTGTGTTGCAACACAATGCTTGGGTTTGTGACGTGGCTTAACTTCCTCTCATGGATTCATTAACTTCGAGAGTTTTATCAAGCATTAATAGGTTGATCTTTTGGTGTAACAACAACCGTCTCTGCAAAAATTGGTATAAGAGCCTAGGTCATGGGTTTGAACCCCTCGCTTGCACTGGGGGGGATTTTCGCAAGGTGTGTGCCCTTGGTCTCCTTGTGCTATGTAACATAGTGCTCAGGTTTGTGACATAGCTTAACCACCTCTTATGGATTCATTAACTCTGGCAGTTGTATCAGGCATTAACAGGTCGATCTTTTGGTGCAACAACAACTATCTTTGCAACATCTCTTCCATGCAACCACTTAACTCCACATCTTAGCCCTTCATCTTGACACATGCCACTTGCATTTTCATCATGATATCTCAATTGGTATCATCCATTGATCCTAGATCGTTGCTTAGATATCAGTAAGAGCTATAAAACACTCATCATTTTCATTCAATATCTCTATGGAATTTGAGAAATCAATCCATCTTTACATCCATTTTTTGAATTAAGGTGATGCTAAGCTAAGAGAAATCCACATACTATCAATTACAACATTTCATAGCATACAGTGGAGTAAGGTTAGGCATGTTTGCAGAGGTAAAATAGTTTAATTTGATTAAATTTCATGTTTTGTGCACATGCTTGTATTGATGTGGTCATTTTGTTATTGAATTGGGTATTTTATTGATACTCCTTATTTTTAGATTTGATAATATGATTTAGGCTTCAAATTTTGGCATATTTGGTGGGACCCAAGTCCCTAAATTTAATAATTGCTTTGATTTTTTATGCTTTTAGGGTTATAGGTATAGATTGGTGCTTTTGACACATAATGACACTTTTGAAATATACAATTGCACTTTTGATATAAATTTTATGCTTTTGGTACATACTTTACTGTATCTAAAACATAGATCAATGCATCTAAGAACATATAGGTGCTTTTAATTTTTACATGTAGGATTATTAGAGATTTTAGTGGATTTTAGAATTTATAGCTTACTGATTTTGACTTTTGACAAATTTTCTATTAACCCCTATTTTTATGAAACTGGCAATTATTTTGCAGGTTCCAATTTTCATTTTTCTAGTTTGCATACTCTAATTGTAGGAACAAGAGAAAAGTGACACATTTGATACATATAGTGGCATATTTGGGACATAATTCAACATGCATTCAATAAATAGAATGACGCTTTTGATAACAACTACATCCATCTAATAGGTAACTTTTGAAGGTATCATTGTACATATGATATTTACTTTATCTCATTTAAAGTCTACTATTGCACTTTTGATTTTGTCAATTTGATTTGGATTTTACCTAACATTTGAGAAATTTTGGAAACTAATCAAGTGGTGCATATTGGTGATCATTGAGAGAAGTATTTAAAGTTGATACTACTGACATAGTTTGGTCTAGGGAAAAGGGATAGTTTTTTTAACTTAGTTGCACACTTTGTTTGGGATTTAAAAATGAACATGTATGTTGTGCTTGTGTATACTTTAGTTGTGTATGCTCTCTCCTTGTTCTATGTGTGATCTTGGATATAAATGTAGTGTTCCTTTAATTGCTACTATTTTTTTATGATTGCTTATGATCATTTGTTAGTCGTTTAGCTACTTTGGATACTATATTACATTATTTTATTTATGACGTTGATGTTATGTTACTTCTATACTCTGTTGATGATGACATTATGATACAAATTGTATGTGTTATGGTTTCATGCTATTTCTGAGTGTTAATGAGTTTATCATAATGTACTTGATGTTTATGATGTAATGATTCTTGTCAGTCTTGGTGAAGGAGACAATGTAGCATTACTCACTCGTGAGTACTCTGCTATATTGAGACTCTTATTCATGGTGTGTTTTCGACATATGTTGATATGTTTGACAGTATCGTTTGATGTAGTATGCAGGTATAGGAATTGACTCCACCTGCTTTGTCAAGTCTAAGCGTGCCAAGACCCAATAAAAATATGTTGATTGGAGATAGTGTTAGGCCCTCTATCTTAAGCCATTGTTCTTGATAGAACAAGTACCCGTTTATTACCGTTTATGTTTTTGTTCGTTTCATCATGTCGTTTGTAATTTCATCATGTCGTTCGCATGTTTGCCATGTTAGAGACTGACTTGTTTAAGTTAGATAAATGATTTGTTTAATAAGCATTTGATTCTATTATGATTTAATTGCAATATTAGATTTAAATGATTATGTATAGATTAATTTACAATTCAAGTTAATTCTTGTTTTATAAAGGTTTGATTAAATATTTAAAAGATTTAATTAATTTAATTATTAAAATAGAATATTGATTAAATGTAAATTGTTGACTTATTGTGCAACTTAATGTTATTAAAATAGATATTTTTAAAAGAAGTTCTTTTCAATAAGTCTCACAAAATATCTGTAAACGTGATTTGAAAAGTGAAAAGGTCATCTTGAGTTATTGTTTGATTTGATCTTCTTGATCAATTATGATTGCATGCAGACTGTGAGTTAAGCTTTGTGATTGCAATTTAATAGAAAGTTAATTAAAGGAAGGTTGTTGAATTTTTTGCACGACAATTAGGTATTTTCTAAAAAAGTTGTTTCACAATGGTTTTTGGGGAAAAAAATAATTTATGTTTCTCTATGTGTGTTTCGATTGAAAGGTTTTGAAGATTTTGAATTTAAAGGCTTTTGTGGGTGACAAAAGGTATCCAGGATCAGTCTTTCACGCCTTATTCCATTCTGCGCTAGGAATTTGAGAGATTATTCTAGGTTTTCTTCATGGTTATTGTTTTGGAATAAAAAATTTCTAAACATTGTTTTTATTATTTGATTGTCTCTATGTGGAACCTGTATGATGAAAAACCTGCACAAACATCAGAAAATGAAAACATTAATGATAAATTTTGATTATATCGAAGATAAATTATAGAGTAATGAATATAGAATCTGATGCTACAATTAGCTCCAAATATTTCTTCCAACTCACACATTTCGTAGGTCGAGAGTAAGCACACGTCAATTTCCTAATTGCATATGTATTCGTTGGGCTTGTATTATTCTGTATATCACAACCATTGAATTTTCATCTTTTTTAGAATTTATTTTGGGCGTTCCTGAGGAGTATCTCCATCTTTGAATATGAATATTCTTGTGTGCATGGTTTGCAAGTAGGTTGCTAATTAGATTTGATTATGGGAGTTGTATTCTCTAAAAATTCATTGCTTCCTAAACTCTTGTGCAGTTGTTTATTACCACATTATTTTGGGTATGTTTAACTTGTTGGGTAGTGCATATTATTGATGCATGTTTTAGCTGAAATCGTTATTCCTTGTTTCTTGCTTGTAAGTTCTGCATCTTATTGTTTCCTCATTCCTTTCACATACATGTCTTCTTGGTAATATTGGTGTTCCATGTACTAGTAGTTATATTTTGATTAACAAATCATCACATCTTTGGTGACATCAATTTTCATTCATTTTCTTATGCATTGCTTCTAGTATACTCTTGGAAGATCTGTAGCATCGACTGTTGGAAGTGATTGTGACTTTAATTTATATTAAAATTTAGTTACTCCTCATATCGGTCATGCAAGCCGACTGTAGTAAAATATAGAGTAAATGTAATCATTCATGGTGGAAGAACCTCTTCCTATACTTTTTGTTTGTTTATTGACACTTCTTTAATTAATGTTGATCAACCTTATTATAAGAATTTCACGGTAGTGTGTGTGATCTTTCATCTTACAGTTATCTGTTTCTTTTTTTGTCTCATCTAAGTTGTAACATGTAAGTTTTTGATTCATTATTTAGTCACCTGGTACATATGCCTGGTGATGAAATCAATAGGTTGGCACTATTTTTTAAACCATAGATTGACTAGGAAAAATCATATTTCTTTGGAAAATTCTTCTCTTTTGTTGGTATCTATTTTAAGATGGGCCTTGAGTGATAGTCGAAGTGGTTTTGGCATTGAATTTGTATGTTCATTATTGTGATTGCATGCAAAGTTATCGATGGTGTTTTATTATTGCTATGATATACCTCATGATGCATTGTTCACCTTTAACTTCTTCGCATTAGGTATGAGATGATGCAAATTCTTTGGTTGGTCAATGGCCATGAATAAATCATTAAATTTAGTTTATTGCCTGATCTTTAGTCATTTGCAATTGGTTTTGTTCTCTTTTTTTTCACGTTTATCCATGTGATCTCCAATGGTATTAGTACGTCGATCCTATATTCTTATCATGCACTTTTAGACTTATGTCGATGCATGAATTGAAGCTATAAGTTCTTTTATTATTTCTACAAGCTCAAAAACATTTATGCCTACTAGGATAGCTATTACACTTTCAAAATCTTTGTTTAGCATCCTTTATAGATCACATGCAATATCTCTTATAGATTTGTCTTTGTTCAACCCAAGCAACCAACTTAAATCAATCTATTAATCAACCTCCTTTGACTTTACTATGCATGTTAAATGGCATCTCCTAAGTGTGTGTCGAATAGTATTGGACATATAAATATTTAAATGTATATATATTAGATTTGGTTTGGTCTTTAATTGATTAGCTATTAAATGAGAAATTCAATTTATTCTTATTATGGACTTTCAGATCATGGTGTTGGAAAGTCATTTAAATGAGTAATAATATATATATATATATATATATTATTATTTTATATTAGATTTAGCCATGGACTTTATAACTTATATTGTGAAATTCATTGTAGAAGGTTATGTGGATATAATGTGATGCTTCTTTTATTTGGTTGTGATGATTTATCCTTCTAAAGGTTGAATGGTATAAAATGATGCCTGTAATGCCCCGCCACGCAACCCTAGAGGAAGTTTCAATTCGCTACAAAAGTGTACTAATTTTTTTTTTGTTAAAGTGTATTATACAAACATGTTCACCTAAATTGACAACCTCCCCTAAGGCTACGTAACTGAGATTACTTAAACCCCATTAACATACAACATCTTAATTACATTGCTTTAATTAACTCAAGTAAAGACATACATCTAACATAGGTAAATATAATATAAAATAGATTAACCATCACATAATTCCATTATAAAATTCCATTATAAGTTTACAATCCTCATTCCCAGAATGATTAAAATTACGTAAGTAGAATAATTACAAGATTACAAGATTACAAGATCCACCTCATACAACAAGAGGGGTAAATACAACTGATACATGGAGAGATACCATAGTAACTGAAGAGAGTAACAATATTTGCAAGCTGTCCAACTGGATGTCACGCTTCCACAAACTAAAGAACAAAGGGGGACCCAACGGTTTTGGTGCATGTTCCTCCCTACCATGTGGTACCCGTAGGCCCAGCCCCCATGCTAGGAGACAGTAACAAAGTAACATGGACAAGAAATCTAGTACCTTTAACCAAAGGCAGACTCATACTGACACATACTGACTCAACCAACATATGCACAATATAAATCTAACACTAACATGGTTACATTGCTTCCAGTCATATAATAATCAAGTGTGCTAAAGAAACCATACACACAACATATAAACAAGGTTATCCTAGATAGAGTGTCATCGCAAGGTGCGTCATGAGATCTCCTCTGGGCATCCTTCATAGGCTCTGGTATTCTTGGTGGCCTCAACCGAATCCCGGCCCTCATACTCACTCAAGCGGAATCAACTACCTTTCATATGGACAAGTTAGTTGACCTTGCCATTCCAGGCCTTCTCACTCACCCCAAGTCTAAACAAGCCCCTGTGTCTGCGAGTGAGGTCAATTTTATCTTGGTTAATGTGAATGCATCCTAGTAATCTAAATACTTTACTTTAATTATCACTTATTAAACATACTTTCGAAGGTTACCCGGTTTACCTCTTTGGGCTCCGACCCCTAACAAAAGCCACTCCTCTAATGGATAACTCTCTACTCAAATCTAGACTCCAAGGGTGAATCAAGTGTTATAGAACTGAATAACTCTGTCTCTCCTAATCTAGGAAATGACAATAAGAATCCCACTCCAACATATGGAGGAAAACAACTCAAAATAACCTACCCAAGGAATAGACAATATTAATTAACATGGGAATGACCCACCTACACTGGAAGACTTTACACTACTTAACACAATTACCCGTTCCCAAAGCATTCATTAAAAGGGAAAATAACATACTATTGCATTGATAAAGAAACAAACACTATGTTCGGATATATTAAATCCATATTTATACTTTAAGCTTCTCGCAGAAAATAAACATTATCCTTATTAATTTTCACTACAACGCAATAAATTCAACACTAAAACAAATACTTTTACAACATTATCCAATCGTGATCAATAAAAAGGTTTTCGTTAAATTTGTTGTCAAACTACATGCATGTGTTAACATGTTAATACTGTTCATCTAAAGCTTACATATATAAAGTATTATTCCAATAAATTAAATTAATAGTACACTATAATTAAAATCATACATGCACTTTTACAAAAGAGAATAAATAAACTCTGTTAATAAAATTAACAATCTGAATATTAAATACATATATGTTTAATTAATACAACTAATAACACAATTTCCATAGTTAACCCAAATTTCACAATTAACCCAAATTCCACAATTCTGAAAAAGAAACAAAAAAAAACAGAATTCTATATTTATTTAACTCATTCACTTATTCCTATATAATATATTTATATATATATATATACATACAGTATATGCATATATATATATTTTATATTATATTTATATAAAATAAATGTTATAATTATAAAACATTACACAGTATTTAATCCTGAATATACTATGCTAAAAGTTTTTCCCTAAATTCGAATTTAAAAATTAAATTATACATATAAAAATTCGAATTTAAAAACTAATTTATACACATAAAATTCGAATTAAAGCAAATAGAAACGAAAATAATATAAAATAATTTATAAGCAATATAAAAATAATTGAAGTGACAGTGATGGGACTGGACGGTACCCATCACTGTGCACTGCGCAGGGGTACCTCCGCCGACTGTACATAGTACAGTGGGCGGGTGTACATGGGAGGCCGCACCTCCCATGGGGAGTACGTCCCCCAAGGGTGGGCGCACTGCCCATGGCAAGTGCGTCCTACCCTCGAAAACCATGGGGTGGGGGTTTGACCTCCCCACCATCCACTTTAATAATTTTCTTTATATATTTTTTTTTATATTTTATTTTTTTATATGCGTTTTGATAAAAATTAAAACATACACAGTTTCCAATAAATATATAAAAAAAATCCAAAAACCTATTAACCCAGAAATTCATGCCTCTGTCACATTGTACGGACGGTATGAACTTTAAAATCAATAAATAGATTTTATCTATAACAAAATAAAAGATATAAACATTTATATAAATAAATATATTTATATATATATATATAAATATATTTATTTTCATAGGTTTAAATTACTGATAAAATTGAAGAAATACGAACAAAACCAGAACAAAAAATTCTTTAAATTTTCCAGAATTTTATTCCAACATTTAAAAGGAAAAAATTTAAATTTCTTTCAACCCTATTCATTAAATTTCACAATAACTAATAAGGAAACTTCAAATCAATCTATTTACTGAAGGATTTCTCATAGGGTTTGATTTTCAATAATATTTTCTTTAGGGTTTAAATTTGCCAAATAGATCTGTTTGATTTACAAACTAGGTTTTTTTCACAATAATTCCTAGATGTTTGAGAATATTTTAATTTGAAAATTGAAATGATGGATCTATAGGTTTTGTTTTCTAAACAATTTCCTACAGTAAATAAATTGAATTTTCACAACCATTAAATTGAAAATTGCAATAAACATCAAGTATAAAACCTGGAATATGATGCTACAGAAGATGAAGAAAATTTCTTGATAGAAGCCTCCTCTGAGCTTTTCCTCAAAAGTGCAAACAATTCCAATTCCAAAAACCAAAGTTCGATTCAAATCCCTGTTTGTGCAATTCTTCAAAATTCCCCAAAATCTTCTGAACAATAATAATCCTTTTCGAAAACTTTTCTCCTTCTTCCTTCCTCCTCTTAAAAATTGAAACATGCATTCATATTAAAACTAAAATATCTAACCTAACCCTAATTTCCTTTTCGCATGCAAAATAAAAATAGATATTTATTTCCTTTTCCCATTTTCGAAAACTTCAAATTGATTTCTAAATGCAATTTCACTTTTCTTTCAATTCTTTTAATTTAATTTAATTTAATTTAATTTAATTTATGCAATAAACATAATTAATTAATTTTAATTATTTAATAATTAAATTCAATCTTTTCCAAGATTAATTTAATTAATTAAATAAATTAAAATTTAATTAATACAATTTCATAATCAACATATATCTTTCATCTAAGCATATATTTCACTTAATATTAAAATAAACTCTACTTTCAACAATACAATAATTCTAACATTATAATTAAATAACAAAACATCTAATTAAATCATATAACATTAAACCAAGTAGACTCAACTCACAAACAGAACGAATGACACACTAAGGCTAGGGCATAGACCTGACACATGTTACCCAGTTACTATCTCCCTTTCCACATAACCGTTGGATCGACACGCTCAGACCTGTGAAACCAAGTGGAGTCAGTGTCATTTACCTACAACCTACAACCAAATAACAACATAATACATATATCCAGTATATAATACACACCGTAAAGAAGAAATCACAGATTCGTAGGGCGCTCGCAAGCGAGTGATGCGAAACCGTCTTCTTCACCAATACACTCATCAAAGACTGACATTACATCATAATCATAAATCACGTAATACAATATCTCATGCTAAATCCACTAACATCAATAATCAATAAAGCATGTGTCACAGTAGTCGGATAATCCACATCGCACAATAATAGCAATCAAAACATCATAACAAAGCGTATCCAATATCAAGGTATCAGCAACCAAATAAAGCATAAAGCAAACTACACAAAAGCTAAACGAAGGGGTATTACAATGCCAATACAATTGTATTAGAATTTTATAAAAATTGATCTATGTGTAATAACTATTTGGATTAGGTGGATGAACATTTGAAGGTTTTAGTAAACTATTATATTGGAAATTGAGTAAAGGAAATTATTTATTATATGTAGGTAATGGAAGGAGATTATCTTGTTTATAATGACCGTTTTTGTAACTTGAATTGTGTGTCTCATACACCCACACTTGTATTTTCTTTTCTAGTATTGTTTGGATTGATTTTGTGAGACACATGTATGGATGTAAATTGGAAATGAAAAGTGAATTTCGGTTCATGTTTTAATATCTTCCATAGGATAGGAAAGAGGATTTGGATTGTAATGCATTTGATGCTTGGTTATTGTTTTTCTCTCGCAATGACCTAATTTTGGACTTAGCCATGCACGGTGTGCTATCTCATTGGAGTTATTTGAAGTTATATGGTATTGTCATTTTTATGATGTGTATGTTTGTGATTTTTCGTATGTGCATGATGGCTATCCTATGTGTTTTTCAGTAAGATATGTTACTTGTATGTAGGAAGAGTGGCTTTTGTTAGGGGTCGGAACCCTAAGTGGTTACCAAGGTAACCTATCGAGAGTTGTTAATCAAGTGAAAACCTTAACTTAATGTACTAGGAGTTGGGTATAGATAATTTGATGCCTTGCCTAAGACCTTAATGCTTGTATATATTAAGGGTAGATTGAGAAGGCCTGGAATGGCATGGTTGTTACTTTATCCTCTTGAAAAGTAATTCGACTCCACATGTGTTTTTTTAGGGTTTGGGTATTGGTAGATATTTCTAGGGTAACTTGGGATGAGGGCTAGTAATCTAGGAAGATTCACCAAGGTAACCTAAAAAAATTGTGTGATAATACTCTTATACTTATACATGTATGGGGTCTCTTGTGTAGAGTACCGATTTCCTTGATGTTTCCTCTGGGAGTTTGTCTGTTATCTTGTGCTTTTGATATTGTCATATCGTTATGTGATTGTTAGCCATATGTAGTTATATTCTATCATATTTTATGTTTGTTTGACTTGAGGACATGATACTATCTCCTAGCACGAGGGGTGGACTTTCGAGTACTACATGGTTGGGAGGAACATGCTCTATCCTCCATTGGGTTCCCTTGCAGGTGATGCAGTTGAGACGAGATTGTTCTTGATAGGTTCATGGAGTTGGACGCTGAGCATGCTCATGAACGAGATAGATAGTTGTACTTGTTCATCATCTATACTGTATTTACTCATTATGCTTAAATGAGAATTTTTTGTATTATGATATTGATGTATCGTTATTTGTCACAATCCTATTTGGTGTATCTTGGACATGCAACTTACATTATATGATTATGAATGGGTTTAATCATCGGTGATATGACATATTTTTATATTTCTTGTTTATGGCTTTATGATGTGATTCTTCTAGTGTATGATTATGTAGCATTGTCGTGGAACCCTGAGAACGTTTGTGTATATGTTACTTTACTAACATGTTCTAGTTGGATGTGTTTAAAAAAACATTGTTCGGTTAATTAGATACTTTATGTGTTGTTCTTTGGGTTCCATTATGGGGCATTATAGCTTGGTATCAGAGCACTAGGCTCATAAATTGGGCACTTTGGATACATGTGAGCCCATTACGTTGACCTAGGTGTTGTACTCTTGATTTTATGTTTTCCCTTTTTGAGTTGTTCTCGCATGTCTACCTAGGAGTTGACTTTAGGTGGTGTTGGTTCAATGGTGTAGAAAACCAATGGAAAGGGTAGGATCCTCGGTGTAGTGCACAGTGCACCAGTATCCTTTCTATTTGGGGGATGCATTATGGACATTTATGTAACATGTGAATGTGTTGAGTGTGTTAAATCTAGTATTGGGTGTAGTTGTTGAGGCTACCAGTAGTCATTTGTAATTTTTTCATGTCATCTGTATGTTTGCCATGTTAGAGATTGACTTATTTAAGTTAGATAAATGATATTTTTAATAAGCATTTGATTCTATTATGATGTAATTGCAATATTAGATTTAAATGATAATGTATAGATTACTTTGCAATTAAAGTTAATTACTATTTTATAAAGGTTTGATTAAATATTTAAAATATTTAATTAGTTTAATTATTAAAATAGAATATCAATTGATTAAATGTAAATTTCTAACTTATTGTGCAACTTAATGTTATTAAAATAGATATTTTTAAAAGAATTTGTTTTCAATAAGTTTCACAAAATATCTATAAATGTTATTTGAAAAGTGAAAAGGTCATCTTGAGTTATTGTTTGATTTGGTCTGCTCGATCAATTATGATTGCATGCAAACTACTAGTTAAGCTTTGTAATTGCAATTTAATTGAAAGTTAATTAAAGGAATGTTGTTGAATTTTGTGCATGACAATTGGGTATTTTCTAAAAAAATTGTTTCACGACATTTTTTTGGGCAAAAAAATATTTATGTTTCTTTGTGTGTGTTTCGATTGAAAGGTTTTGAAGATTGTAAATTTGAAGGATTTTGCGGGTGACAAAAGGTATCCAAGATCATTCTTCTGAACCTTATTCCATTCTTTTTCAGGAATTTGAGAGATTATTCCAAGTTTTCTTCTTGGTTATTGTTTTCGAATTCAAAATTTCTAAATGTTGTTTATAGTATTTGATTGTCTCTATGTGGAACCTGTATGATGAACAACCTACACAAACATCAGAAAGTGAAAACGTTAATGATTAGTTTTAATTATATTGAAGATAAATTATAGAGTAATGAATATAGAATCTGATGCTACAATTAGCTCAAAATTTCTCTTCCAACTCATACATTTCATAGGTCGAGAGTAAGCTCACGTCAACTTCCTAATTGCATATGTATTCGTTGGGCTTGTATTATTCTGTATATCACAACCATTGGATTTTCATCTTTTTTAGAATTTTTTTTGGGCGTTCCTGAGGAGTATCTCCATCTCTAAATATAAATATTCTCATGTGCATGGTTTGCAAGTAGGTTGCTAATTAGATTTGATTATGGGATTCATATTCTCTAAAAATTCATTTCTTCCTAAACTCTTGTGCAGTTATTTATTACCACATTATTTTGGGTATGTTTAACTTGTTGGTTAGCGCATATTATTGATATATGTTTTGGTTAAAATCGTTATTCCTTGTTTCTTGCTTGTAAGTTATGCATCTTATTGTTTCCTCATTCCTTTCACATACATGTCTTCTTGGTAATATTGGTGTTCCATGTACTAGTAGTTATCTTCTGATTAGCAGATCATCACATCTTTGGTGACATCAGTTTTCATTCATTTTCTTATGCATACCTTCTAGTATACTCTTGGCAGCTCTATAGCATCGACTGTTGGAAGTGATTGTGACTTTAATTTATATTAAACTTCAGTTACTCCTCATATCGGCCATGCAAGCCGAATGTAGTAAACTGTAGAGTAAATGTAATCATTCGTAGTGGAAGAACCTCTGCCTATACTTTTTGTTTGTTTATTGACACTTCTTTAATTAATGTTGATCAACCTTATTATAAGGTTTTCATAATAGTGCATGTGATCTTCATCTTACCGTTATCTGTTTATTTTTTTGTCTCATCTAAGTTGTAACATGTAAGTTTTTGATTCTTTAGTCACCTGGTACATATGCCTGGCGATGGAATCAATAGGCCGACGTTGTTTTTCAAACCATAGATTGACTAGGAAACATCATATTTCTCTGGGAAATTCTTCTCTTTTGTTGGCATCTATTTTAAGATGGGCCTCGAGTGATAGTCGAATTGGTTCTGGCATTGAATATGTCTATTCATTATTGTGATTGCATGCAAAGTCATCGTTGGTGTTGTATTATTGCTATGATATACCTCATGATGCATTCTTCACCTTTAACTTCTTCACATTCGGTATGAGATGATGCAGATTCTTAGGTTGGTCGATGTCCATGAGTAAATCATTAACTTCAGTTTATTGCCTAATCTCTAGCCAATTGCAATCGTCTGTGTTCTCTTTTTTCGTTATGTTTATCCATGTGATCTCCAGTGGTATTAGTACGTCAATCCTATATTCTTATCATGCACTTTTAGACTTATGTCAATGCATGAACTGAAGCTATAAGTTCTTTTACTATTTCTCCAAGCTCAATTTTTTTTATGCTTGCTAGAGTAGCTATTACGCTTTCAAAATCTTCCTTTAGCATCCTTTATAGATCACACATGCAATATCTCTTATAGGTTTGTTGGCAGGTTTTCTGATTTGACTGTGGTTTCGCTTTATATTTTAACTTCAGTTGTCTTTGTTCGGCCCAAGAAACCGACTTAAACCAATCTATTAATCAACCTCCTCTGACTTTACGGTCGGGCTTAACCGGCACACTCTAAGCATCCGACTGCTTAGGTGGCCAAGTACAGGTGGGGCCCTCTTAACCTGCCCTTGTCCATTTCGTCAATGCCTTTTCAACCTCAGTCTATGCAAGTTTCCGTTCCTACAGTATTCCACGCAGTTCAAAAAAGCCATTCCCATTCTCATAGCCGTTTGCGCTTAGTTTCCACCGTTTGAAGGAAATCTCCACTCACCCCAATTCTCCAATAGAGTTTTAATTTTATTGCTTGGATTGGGGTGAGTACAGATTTTTATATGAACAAACCCCCTTAACAAATATGAGTGTAGAAAATAGAAATGTAATTTTTTAAAAAAAATTTAGATGTATAGCTTAATTAATTATTTTTATATTAAAAAATTAGTATCTTAAAATTGTAATTTTAATGTTTTATAATTATTATTATTTATATTTAATATTTGTTAATGATTTTTACTAGTAAAATATATATTTAATAATTTTTAATAATAATTATTTATATTTAGTAATGTTATTGTATTTGATTATTTATTTAAATGAAGAGAAATGTTGTTTATTATGATTTTTTTAATTTTAAAATAAATTTTATAAAAGATCATATTTAAGACTGTGTAACATAGAATCTTAAATAGAAATGACTTGATTGTCATATATTTAAAGGTCAATAGAAAATTTGTCAAAATAATTTTTGAAATGTGAAGAATTAGTTTATTTTTCCAAATAAAATATCAAACCAATTGACTTTGTATTTGCACTTCTATTCCAAAAAAAATTAAAGCAATTCTATAAAATCTTAGCTCAGGGACACTAAAAAATTACACCAAACACATGTCCATAATACTAAACAAGATTTAAAATCCTAACTTAAAATGGTAATGCCCACACTTAATTTTTTAATTAAAATTATCCACTTTAGAAAATACTTCTTAGGCTCAATGTACTACACCAAATTATTTCTAACCTTTTGGACAAAGCATGGACTAAACCATGAAGGCCTCATAATTTTTTTTAGCTTGTTCAACAACACATTTGAATAGGAAAAAATAACAAATATAAACACTAAAGTGACCTATAAGAAATATTTATCACTAGATACTGATATATTATTCCAAAGACTATAATTTCAAATTAATTGTTTGAAATTTCCCCTAAACCAACAAACTTAATCATAGAATAATCTCTTTCTATTAGGTACATTAGACTTAAATTAAAAGGTCACCCAAGGATTCAATCTTTCATTAACTAAAATATTGAACTAGTAAGTTGGAAGTCCTTAATAAATCACCAAACCATTCTCAATGGACCCAAAAAAAGGTAGAGCCAAAAGATTTAATATCAAACTTACTGAAAATAATTCTTGAGACTAGGTCAATTTTAAGTTTGCTTAGGGACATGCTTAAAAAAAACCCACTTAATGTACAAGAAAGGTCATAAAAAATAATATTTTTTAAATCCTAAAAGATTACATAAATTTTTCTATGGCCCTTACTATCTAATCAAGAAAAATTATAATAATATTATTTAAATGGCTAACCTTTAAAAAAATCAGCAAACTAATTCCACTTGTTTAGGAGGGATTAAGCAAAAAGGGACCCTAAAAATATCCTAATTCCAACCTTTTTCATTTTTTTAATTGCAACCTTAAATTCAAAAGTCACAATAAATATAAATATGAAGTGCAACCTTTATGTTATGTAAAAATTCTAATGAATTAACTTATAAATTAAGTCTCCATATTTATTTCAAATATTTCATAGATGTTATTCATTGCAAGTTTTTTCAATTTTACATGTTTTTGGTAGAGTTATTATTGGAAGAAGAATATAAGGACGAACTATATATTTTATGAAAATCAATATTATTCTAGTATTCAAAGAAAATTAAACTAGCAATCGATGTGCAATGGTTAGATGAAGAGGTATGGACAGTTATTTAGGGAGAAAATGTTTTAATTTTTTTTTGCATACATTTATGCAATACATAAGATCAAATTAGTTAATGATTTTGTTGATATATTATTATTAATATTTTTATTACTATTTTTATAATATTATATTATTACTATTAATTTAGTTTTTATTATTTTTATACATTTACTATTATATTATTATTATTTTATTAATATATCAATTTGCATTATGTTACATTATTATTATATTAATAAATGATTGGATTAGGTATTATATATTGTTAGTATTATATTATTATTGTTATATATTTACTATTATAGTGCTATATTTGTATTAATACATTACTATTACTATTAATAATATATTATTAATATTTAAATTATTATATTATTCATAATATTGTATTATTACTTTGATATTACTATTATATTATTCTACTATTATAATATTCTATTATTCTTATTATTATAATATTATTATTCTTATTATATGATTTTTGAAATATTATACTTGGTAAATTATATTTATCCTTAATATTATATTATTAATAAAATATGATTAATTCTAGTATTAAATTATTAAATTATTGTTTTATTATTATACTAATGTTATTATGTTATATTATATTAATTTTATTATATATTTATTATTACTATATTATGTATGTTATATTATATTATATTATATTATTATATTATATTATATTATATTTTTATTATATTATACTATACTATATTATACTATATTATATTATATTATATTATATTATATAATTATTATATTATATTTTTATTATATTATACTATATTATAGGTACATTTTGACAGTTAAACTAAATGCATTCCCATTTTCATGTCACAAGATCCTACAATTTTGTTTATTATAATATTTTAATTTTGTTAATTTTTTTAATATTCATTCGTTATAATCAAATTTCTATGTTTTTCACAGTTAATCATAATTGACAGCTATGCACGGTTCAACCATATTCCCTCCCCTCTGCACATCGTCGATTGACAAACTCAACCCCCTATTCTCAAATAGAACACGCCTTCGGCATAATAATTTTCTTGTTGATATCTTGTTTACTTTGGCATGCATTATCATAGAAGTTCACATGCACATCAAAGTGGGAGAAATTTTTTATGATATATTCATATGTCCTTTTCCATTATTTTTTTGGCACACTTTGACTAGATTATCCTTTGTGCATCTAAGGATCTAAGGATAACACAAACCTCATAATTTATTAAATTTTGTAATGGTTTTTATAAACATTGACAATTCATATCCAGGTGTAGATTAGTTAGAAGATAAAAAGTGTGAATTCCAAAAATTGTTTTTTTTGCTAGTGATTCTTGCAATTATAGGTTTAAACTTGTACACATATCTAAACCAAAACCAAGAACATTTAGTTTACATATTTTAAGGAATTTATAAAATCTATTTCTAAACCTCAAATACTTGAAATAATGAATATCTATATAGCCCATAACATATTTGAATTATTAAATTTTAAGATAAGCATCACATTTAATTTATTTAATTTGAATATTAATCTTCTCATAAATCTTATCTTTTATAATTATTTTCAAATAAATTAAAATAAATAATCAAATATAATTACTCCTTTCATAAATCTTATTTTTTATAAAATTTATATAAAAATAAATAAATCATAATAAATAATCAAATGCAATAACATTATTAAATGTAAATAATAATTATTAAAAAGTATTAAATATAAGTAATATATTATTAAATATATATTTTACTAGAATCATTAACAAATATTAAATATAAATAATAATAATTATAAAAAATTAAAATTATAAACATTATCAAATAATAGTAGTTTTAAGATACAAATATTTTAATTAAAAAACTATTAATTAATCTATACAATTAGAATTAAAAAATTATTAAATTTCTATTTTCTAGACTCATATTTGTAAAGGGTGTTCTTAATATAAAAAGCCGTCATCACCTCAATTTATGCAATAAAATTAAAACAGAGACTGAGGTTAAGAGCGGGTTAAGAGGGCCCCACCTATACCCGACCACCTAAGCAGTTAGATGCTTAGAGTGTGCCAGTTAAGCCTGGCCTGACTTTAATATGCATGTTAAATGGTGTCTCCTAAGTGTGTGTCGAATAGTATTGGACATTTTAATATTTAAATGTATATATATTATATTTGGTTTGGTCTTTAACTGATTAGCTATTAAATGATAAGAATTCCATTTATTCTTATTGAAGAATGTTCATGGAGTTATATGTTTGAAAAGATCAAATAAATAAGAAATTTTAATTATTTCAATGTATTATCCAATTATGGACTTTCGGATCATGGTGTTGGAAATTCGTTTATATGAGTAATAATATATATATTATTATTTCATATTAGATTTAGCCATGGATTTTATAACTTATATTGTGAAATTCGATGTAGAAGGTTATGTGGATATAATGTGATGCTTCTTTTATTTGGCTATAATGATTTTTCCTTCTAAATATTGAATGGTAAAAAATGATGCCAATATAATTGTATTATAATTTTAGAAAATTTGATCTATGTGTTATAACTATTTGGATTAGGTGGATGAACATTTGAAGGTTTTAGTAAACTATTATATTGGAAATTAAGTAAAGGAAATTGTTTATTATATGTAGGTAATGGAAGGAGATTACCTTTTTTATAATGACCATTTTTGTAACTTGAATTTTGTGTCTCGTATCACCACACTTGTATTTTCTTTTCTAGTATTGTTTGGATTGATTTTGTGAGACAAGTGTATGGATGTAAATGGAAATGAAAAGTGAATTTTGGTTCACATTTAAAATCTTCTTGTGAAGTGCATTATTGATGTTATTATGTTTTAATATCTTCCATAGGCTAGGAAATATGATTTTCATTGTAATGTGTTTGATGCTTGGTTATTGTTGTTCTCTCGCAATGACTTGATTTTGGACTTAGCCATGCACGGTGTGTTATCTCATTGGAGGTATTTGAAGTTATATGGTATAGTCATGTTTATGATGTGTATGTTCATGGTTTTTCTTATGTGCATGATGGTTATTCTATGTTTTTTTCAGTAAGATATGTTACTTGTATGTAGGAAGAGTGGCTTTCTTAGGGGCCAAAACCCTAAGTGGTTACCAAGGTAACCTATCGAGAGTTGTTAATCAAGTGAAAACCTTAACTTAATGTATTGGGGGTTGGGTGGTGTTCAATAATTAATATAGATAATTTTATGCCTCACCTAAGGCCTTAATGCTTGTATAGATTAATCTTAGGTTGAGAAGGCCTAGAATGGCATGGTCGTTACTTTGTCGTCTCAAAAAGTAATTTAACTCCATGTGTGTTTGTTTAGGGTCCAGGAATTGGTAGAGATTTCCAAGGTAACTCGAGACGAGGGTCAGTAATCTAGGAAGTTTCACTAGGGTAACCTAAAAAACTATGTGATGACACTCTTATCCTTATACATGTATGCAGTCTCTTGTGTAGAGTACCGATTGCCTTGATGTTGCCTCTGGGAGTTTTTTTGTTATCTTGTGGTTTTGATACTGTCATGTCGTTATGTGATTGTCAGCCATGTGTAGTTATGTTTTATCTTCTTTTATGTTTGTTTGACTTGAGGACCAGACACTATCTCCTAGCACGAGGGATGGAATTTCAAGTACCTCATGGTTGGGAGGAATGTGCTCTATCCTCCATTGGGTCCCCTTGCAGGTGATGCAATTGAGACAAGATTGTTCTTGACAGGTTCATGGATTCACATTGTTCATGGAGTTGGACACTGAGCGTGCTCATGAACAAGATAGATAGTTTTACTTGTTCATCATCTATAATGTATTTACTCATGATGCTTATATGAGAATTTTTTGTATTATGATATTGATGTATCGAGATTTTTCACAATCTCGTTTGGTGTATCTTGGACATGTAACTTACATTATATGATTATGAATGGGTTTAATCATCGGTGATATGAAATATTCTTATATTTCTTATTTATGGTTTTATGATGTGATTCTTCTAGTGTATGATTATGTAGCATTATCGTGGAACCCTGAGAACATTTGTGTATATGTTACTTTTTTCACATGTTGTAATTGGATGTGTTTAAAAAAATATTGTTTGGTTAATTAGATACTTTATATGTTGCTCTTTGGGTTCCATGATGGGGCATTACATAAAAACACCTTTTAGTTTACTTTATTTTCTTTATTTATCACCTAAGGTTGTACTTGTGTATGCTCTCCCCTTATGTTTTGTGTGAGCCTAGGGATCAAAATCATTAGTATCGATCTTCATTGTTATTAAGAATCCTACATGGGAATTTCTTTTCCTCAAGGTCGATCTCAACCATATATTCTAGTGAGGTATATAAAGAGGGGAGAGTGAAAGATATACTTGAAGGGTGATATATCATTGTGTTTGGCCAAGCTTGGAGTCCCTTGGTCTATTTATATCCCTCCTATCCTTAGGCATGTAGATGGGACCTCAGTTCTTAGATACTACTATCAACGTTGTTTTTATTAATCTTAATACCATTGACTATTAATCTAGTGTGATGCAAGGTACAACATCATGCCTGAAGTTACTCAACATGTATCGTCTTGAGGAGAAATAGGATTTCTTTGGACTAAATGTGTCAAAATATCCAAAAGAAGGTGAAAGGTGATCCCTTGATCCATTTGACCCCTATCTATTCCCTCTTGAGAGTGGAACATGCATGCATAATCTTACAATATTCTAATTTGGTCCCACATCTATTATGATAATCCTACTTGAATATAAATAAGGTTGTTCATGTGCTTGAAGTGTCTTTCTTTTCAATACTAGTATAAACTATTTAACATTATTACCTTGGAAATAATTAACCATTTTTTATGTTGTGTTTATCTCTTACCAAAGGAAAACAACTTCTCCAAAAATTTTAAAAACCAACTATTACCAATAAATGCACTTATGAGTCCAAAACTATGTATCTGAGATGTCCTGTAGTGCTTATGATCCCTAATATTTTTTTTGTGCATCTCCTAGGTAGAATTGTGCTTTTGATTTATACTATAGCACATCTGATTTCCAAAGTTACACATTTGAAACACTTTGTTGCACTTTTGATATGCATAAGTGTGTATTTGACTATCCTTTTGTGTATTTGACCTATCATTTGGTGATTCTAATTCAAATAATTATGCATTTGATATGAAAATTGGCACTTCTAATTTGATTCCCGAGTAAGCGTAATTTGATAACATGTACACTTTTATGACAAAGCTACACATTTAAGACCTACTTTGTTACATCTAATATCTACTTTTTTGCTTCTGATACATACCTTATCACTTGTGATACATAGTGTTACACTTTTGAGAAACACAATGATGCTTTTTACATATACCTACATTTCTAAATTCTCCAAAAGTTAATTCTCAAATCCTTTGGCCACACATACCTAAAAAATTGACGACATGTATCACATTTGAGTTGTATTTACCATTAATCACAAGTAAATCAGAATTCATATGCATCCCATATCATCCTTTTTTGGAATTTAGAGTTACTATACTAGGCTCAGAAAAATGAATCCTTCTCATCATAATTACAAATCCAAACATCCAATAACCAAAATAGTCATAATTTGGTCTATATATTCCATGATTTATCACTAGGTTATCTCTTTACTTGAAAAGTTTTTAATTTCAAGTAGATAGTTGAGTTAGCACAAATCATTTGTAGGTGAATTCACTTAGGATTCTTGGCTAATTTTGAGTTAGTAAAACCAACTATCATCCTTTTTATTGGACTCATTATTCTAGTACAAATAAAACATCCAAATATTAACATTTATCACCACACAAAGATTTATATTTATCTTGAATTATTGAGGTTTTATCATACTTTAATCAAAAAACCAAAAAAAATTATCCAAAATCATCACATCCTTTGTCCAAATCTATAAATGTATCTTTAGAAGATTCCATTAGAAACATATCCATATCAAATCACCCAACTTCATCTTAAACCTCATTTGGTAAGGTCTTCAAATTTGTATTCCTACAAAAAGGTTTCAATATAAGAAACTCATGGAGTCTAATCAAGGTGATTCAAACATTACCACAACCATGGGTGATACATAACCCGAGTTTGGATTTCCTCCACGGTTGTTCAACCATAATGAGTATCAAACACCATGACCTTCCTTACTAGATATTATGATAGAGGACATCACACATGAGCTCACCAAATTGGCACAAGAAAAATTATTAGAGATGCAACAAGACCCAAACTTAATAAAATTAATTGATGACCTTTCTATGGGCCCAAAAAATATTTTCTTACACCACCTCAAAAAGGTGCTAAAATACCTTTAAATATTTACATTGCCACACTTAGGGAACACACCCATACAAAAATCATGTCATAAAATAACCCATCTAATGTAATTGTTCCCATACCTTAATCTGTCAACATATCTATACCTCAAGCTTCCATACCAATCATGCCAAGTTAACCATCCATACTTCCCATTGACATGGATTCCATACCATTTTTTAGATAATACATCAATATACTCTATAAAACTCCTTTCACATCTGATCACACAACCATATCTATTCCAAATTACCAAATTTCATTGTCCATACCTAATAACACCAATATTCCCTTTGCTTCACAACCCATCACATCCAACATTATTCAAATAACCCATTTTATTCAAAACCTATCACATCTAACATCCAATAAAATACTCCATACACTTCACAATAATCCAATATGTCCATGAACATATACAGCCTAACTCATTACAAACAATATTCTACACTTAACATTCCAAACCATTCATAAATTTCCTCATTCAAAATTCTAAATCGCTATTCCATATATAACATACCTATAAATACAAACATCTTAAATCCTTCATAACGTCATTCTCAATCTGTTACATTTACCATCCCCTCAGATACACGTATCCCTCAAACTCATAACTTCTCACACAATCCTTTCAATACCTCACAACAACAATTGTGGGTGGTTTTTCACCTCCTTTTTATTTGTTGTTTGTTTCTCTTCTAGGGTTTTAGTTTATGGTGGTAGTGGATATGGGGGTGATCAGAGCATAATCAAAAAAAATTCCTATGAAAGATGGAGGAATAAGCCCAAGATTTGGAGAATTTTAGAACATGGAAATTTCACTCCCTTTCTAGAAAGGCTCCATGATCATGATCCCAAGGCCTCTACATTTTTTTTCCACAACTAGCATGATAAAAGGTTACAGGTTAAGGGGATGGATTTTTTTATCAATAAGGAATTTATTTCCTCCATTACAAGACTATCGATGGATGGAAAATAAAAATCATGGAAATAAAGAGTAACGATGACACCATGGACCATTTTTTCAAAGATAATGAATAAAAGACACTGATAAGAATACCCTCACGGGTTTATGAACAAACTTCTCTGTAGAGGATTTGGGTGGATGTAGCGGAGGTCATCATGCAGTATGTTACCCTAGACGATTGGTATACTACCATTTTAGGACACCATTTCACCCCATTGAATCATTTTAGACATGGATTTCATGTTTCGTTTCCTTTCTTTCTTCTATATTCATTGGAAGTGTTGATCTATGCTCATTTGAAGAATATAAGGGCTCTTGTTCTTCATGAGGACCTCATATTACTCATAATGGGGCATGTGAGAGCCCATACTCCTACCAAGTTGGTTAAAGGAAAGGAGAAGGCTATAATTGAGGAATCGCTCTCAACTAGTTTGGACACCAATGTTGATGATGAAGCTGAGTGGAATGAGGAGGAGGGTGGTTCTTCATCCCCTATGGTGGACCCCTCTAAAAAAATAAAGAAGGGAAATTTTAAGAGGAAGATTGTTGCCAAGAAGTTGGTTTTGTAGGAGTCAAACTCCCATGGGTCTCCTTCTACTAGCAATAACATTGACATCATCTCTGGTGGCTTCCATTCCAAGGAGGATAATTTGCTTCATGGACAGGATTTTGGTGTGGTTGGCCATAAGGAGGTCATGCCTAATGATGCAGGGGTTAAGGAAGTAAATTAAATATCACAAAGGGCATCTAGTCAAATTGCAAAGATGAAAAATTAGGTTGTGAAAGGTGGAATGAAGGGTGACAAGGCTTTGGGTAAGGAGAAGAGGGTCAAGGAAACTACTCTTTGTAAGGTTTGGTAAGCTCACTTATGCATTAACCTTTAATTTCCAAAATAATTTAATAGAATAAATTAATTATACAATGATGCAGAAAAAGAAAAAGAAATAAATTACTTTATTATCATTACAAAATTAATTCCATACATTAACAAGTCATTAATAATATCAACACAATGTCGTTTCTTTACATAATCTAGCCATGTAGACTTACTCAAAGATAACACAAAACACATAAATTCAAATATTGTAATGCAATTAAGGAAACAACATGATCATTAGTGCACCCACAAAAGAACCATAATATAAAGAATTTCATGAGTGGAAAACCAATGTAGGGATGAAAAAACACTCGTAAAAGTGCCTCACAACCTTAATTAAATGCCTCACTGGAAGAGCCTTACTGGCTACACAATCATAATGGTTAAAAATTGCCTCACAGACAATGTTTATACTGTCTCATGGACATGACCATTCATTACATATTTCTGGATATCATGAATATCACACACAACAAGGAACATAATGAAGTTCCTTTATAGTTTACATAAGTCAATAAGAAACATTTACAAGTTTCACCAATGCATCATCCTTGCATATGAAAAATTACGGTAATACCAACACTATCATGAGTTTTCTCCCAAGTATTTGCAAATAAGAGCATTTACCTCTAATGAACTCTCAAATATCGTACAAGTACATTGAAAACCATAATAAAATCAGATAAATCTTCTTGAAAGCAATCCTAAGCTTGCTAGGAGGCACACATGCCTATGCAATTATAACCAGAATGCTTACTTCTAAACTCATTGATTCATGGAGGTATCAACAATAAGAGAATAATAATACAAAATAATTAATAATGTATAGCTCATGTATGTATAGGAATAAATATATAAGCTAATGATTATATATGATTATACATTATTATGCAAATACAACACAAGATCAACTAAATGAGCAATTACAATAAATACACTAGTCTTTCTAATTATCACTCAAGGAATGTACTATGAAATCTATACTTCTATATTATTTTAGTACAAGCATAAGGTCCTTTTTGACAAGGAATATAAATATAGACTCACATATCTTTCCTTCATGCATCTAACATTTAATGTGAAAGTTGATCTCTAGGATATTTATAACTTCATGCTTTAAATAAAGGTCATTCTTCTTAGATCTAAACAAACATTTTGTGCCTACATATTTATGCATTAATGACTAAATTTAACATTGAACATGAGCTACTAAGAAATTAGAGCATAACAATAGGGCATACACGTATTATAAATACATCATCTTGAATTATTTATGATATTTCATTAAAAGGAATAAATCATGTTATTGATTTACAAGAGAATCAAGTATGGAGATATTTCCAATCCCTAGCTTAAGTGTTTAGATCTTTCAAATTAATTTCTTCATTAAATCATGGATTTATAATAACCTTACAGTAAAGAGTTTGGTATAAGATATGAGATTAACGTAGTAAGGTGTCACTAGGATATGCCTGATACTAATGATGGATTTGTGTTGGCAAAACAACGATAGAAAAATGAGAAGGGGGTGAATCACTTGTTACCAAAATCAAACTTATACAACATTAATCAACCTTAAATATCAAATCTGATAAATAACAATGCAAGCATAAATCAATAACACATTAGAGACACATGAACACCAAGATTTTATACATGGAAACCCTATTAGGGGAAAAACCACAGTGGATGTTAGTCCACAAGATTTTACCATGTTAGAAGTATAATGAAGAATGAAAAAATAATACACTTGCATTTAGGCACACTACCTAGAGCACACTGCTCAGAAGGAAGGCTCACTACCTTACATACAATAATCAGATTAAATCCATCTGATGAAGTTGAACTGAGAAATTAGCTTTTACCAAAGCTTGATTACAATTCCAATTAGGCACACAAAACCTTCTACACACTCTTCCATATGCTATGCTCTTGAATGATATGACATTTATTTTCACATGTACACCTCTTGCACACACTAATAATTTCTTCTAAATGAGGAAAAAAACACTTATATATATCCGCTACACAAATTTACATCCATTATTCAATCAACCTCAAATAAAGAATAAATTACAACTGTCGGCCTCAAAACACGAATAAATTTTAATGCGCACCAACACAAGTTGGTCACAACATAGTGAGGACCCAAAAAAACACCTTCAAACATGCCAAACAATAAAATATTAATCCTTAAGTATTTGCAACGCGCTAACATCATCATGTCGGCCAAGAACATGAAAAATCAGACACACATCAAAAAAATCTCCATTCACGAACACTTCGATCAATGCAGACGTACAACAAGGATAGATTATGATATAGGATCATCCATGAACATCACAAGTACATGCGCAACACATGAAATTACCAAAATTTCATCTGCTTCATCCAAGAACACCATCCATAGAAACTAAATAATTGTAGGAACACAAATCTTGATGCGAACCTCTAAAACTTTTAGACAACATACTAGAAAGCTTCACCAAAAATCCATTTGAAGCACACCTTCAGATCTTCAATGTATAGAACTTTCCAATATTCTGACCTTCTCAGCTTCACTAGCTTCCAACAATATAATTTTTACAATTTTCTCAATATCCTCGACATATATAGCCTTAAGCATCATTAATGCTAATAGTGTTGACATCAATGACAACCACATATCAGCAACGCAACCACAACATCCAAAAATCTCCCCCTTTGGCATTTATGGCAACACATGATGTGAAAAATAATGCCACCAACCCAACTAGCTCTTCTCCAAAAATCTCCCCCTAAGATTGTGCAGTCTTTTCTTGTTTCCTTCTTCTCCCATATTTTTCACATTGATCTTCTCTCCCCCTTTGACATCAATGAAAAAGTTACACATGCTCTAATCATAAATTTGAATCATCTGACTACTACCCCTGAGTAGCAGCCACCACAACATTAATCCAGAATAAGATATGGCTATGAATTCACGGACTGATGCAAAGACCTGCATCTCTTAGTTCTAATCAGGAGGGGAAATCACCCCTAACTTTCCTCTGAGGTACTCAAAAGTATCCTTAGGCAACAACTTAGTAAATATGTCTGCAATTTTCTCCTTGGTAGGTATATACTCCAGTCTAACTTCTTTGTCACTCGCTTTATCTCTCAAAAAGTGATATTTGATGGATATATGCTTTGTATTTGAATGAAACACTGGATTCTTGGAAATATTAATGGCACTTGAATTATCACATAATATGGAAATGGGTTCTTTATACTCAATTCTGACATCTCTCAACATTTTCTTCATCCACAATACCTAGGTACAACTATGTGCAACAACAATATATTCTTCCTCAATAGTAGACAATGAAATGAAATTATGTTTTTTGCTTAGCCAAGATACCAATTTCTTCCCTAAGAAGAATGCACTTCCACTAGTACTCTTCATTTTATCCACGTCTCCTTCCCAATCAACATTAGTGAAAGCATTTAGGATAAGATCATCATCCCTAGGATACCAAAGACCAAGATCAATTGTCCCTTTCAAGTATCTAAAAATTATTTTCACAACAGTTACATGAGACTCTTTAGGATCAACTTGAAATCTAGAAACCATGCATACAACATTCATTATATATGGCCTAGTCTGAGTCAAATAGAGTAATCCACCAATCATTGACCTATATCTTGTCTAATTTTCTTTAGGAGAATCATCATTCTGTGTAATTTTGCATCTGATTATCATAGGTGTACCAATTGGCTTTGAATCTTCCATGCCAAAAAAAATTAGTAGCTCTTTCACATACTTAGACTAAGATATGAAAATTCCATCATCTAATTGAGTGATTTGCAATCCTAAAAATAATTTCAACTCTCCTATCACTAACATTTCAAACTCACTTTTCATTTCATCAGAAAACTCCATACACAAATCATCATCACCGTAAAAAATAATGTCATAAAAAAAGACATCAATGATCAATTCTTTATTCTGATCCAAATTGAAATACAGATTGCTATGAGCAGTACCTTTATTGAATTCAAGCTTCAATAAGTATTTATCCAATCAGCATACCAAGCTCTAGGATATTTCTTAAGTCCATATAGAGCTTTCTTCAATCGGCATACTATGTCTTTTTCATCAATCAGTTGGAATCCATTTGGTCTTTCAACATAGACTTCTTCTTCTAGCTCACCATTCAAAAATGTTGACTTTACATCCACCTAATAGACTTTATAATTCTTGAAAGTAGCATAAGCAAGAAATAATCTTACAGCTTCAATTCTAGCAACAGGGGAAAATTTTTCTTCAAAATCAATACCTTCCATCTGTGAGTACCCTTTGTAAACTAGTATTGCTTTGTTTCTAACCACTTCACCTTGCTCATTCAGCTTATTCGAGAACACCCACTTGGTTCCAATCACATTTTTGTTCTGAGGTCTAGGAACAAGATCCCATGTATCATTCTTCTCTATCTACATTAGTTCTTCTTTCATGGCTTCCATCCAATGTTCATCTTTGCATGCTTCATCGATATTGCTAGTCTCGGCTTTAAAAATTAGACAATACTCTTCAAAAATTATTCTTCTAGTTTGCACACCTTTGCTCTTGTCTCCTATGATCTGACCGTCAGAGTGATTTCGCCTTACATATTTGGAGTTTTAGGATTTTCTTTGACTTCTTGTTCTTGTGTTCTTTCTTTTGCACTTCTACTAGTCTCTACCTCTTGATTCCCTTGGTTCACTGGAACAATCTAAAGTTGATTCTGTGTCTGAACATCATTGTTAGTATTATCATTTTGATCATCCAAATCATATCCACTATATTTGGACACTCTAACAATATTTTCATCAACTTTGACATTTGCACTTTCAACCATTTTCTCTAACCTCTTATTAAAGTTTCAGTAAGCTTTACTTTTAGTAGAGTAACCCAAAAATATTCCTTCATCACTTCTAGCATCAAACTTTCCTATATCATCAACTCTCTTGATGTAGCATTTACTTCCAATTTTTTTGAAATACTTGATAGTAGGCTTATAAACAAACCATAGCTCAAAAGGTGTCTTACCAATATTACTGTTGACATACACCTTGTTAATGGTATACAAAGTAGTACTTACAGCTTCTCTCTTCTCTCGAGTAGAAATGAGGAACATTTTCTTCTAGCATCATGGTTCTAGCAGTGTATAATGGTTATGTTCTTTCTTTCAACAACTCCATTTTTTTGAGGGGTCTGGGGAGCAGATAATTGTCTTTGGATTCCATGTTCTTCACATAAAGAATTAAATTCCTGAGAAGTGAATTCACCACCTCTGTTTGACCTTAGAAATTTGATCTTCTGACCTATCTCATTATCTTCCATAGCTTTGAAACTTTTGAAATTTTCTAATGCTTCATGTTTTTGTCTTAAGAAAGAAACCCATATCATTCTAGAATAATCATCAATGAGCAACATAAAATACCTTTCACCTTGTAGACTTTTGATTCTAGATGGACCACATAGATCATTATGTATCAAATCGAGTACTCCATTAGAGCTATATTGTTTGCTCTGGAAAGATTTTCTTGTTTTCTTTCCCATATGACATTCCTTTCACATAGTGTTGGTAGGCTTCACTAACTTAGGAAGATATCTGAGTGCTTGAGTAGTGCTTATCTTTACAATTTTATCAAATTTCACATGACACAACCTCCTATGCCATTACCAACTTACATCAATCTGAGCAATTAAGAAACTTTCACTAGTAGTACTCAAATGAAAGATATAACCTTTTTTCTTTGTACCTGAAGCAATCATATTTAGAGAACTTCCCCTTCTGCACTTACCATCCTTGAATTGAACATTGTAACCCTTGTCTACCATCTATCCAACACTTAACAAGTTATTCTTTAAGCCTTCTACATATAGAACATCATCATTATTATTCTTACCACCAAAATAAATAGTGCTTTTTCCACGAATCACACCAGAAGTGTTGTCTCAAAATCTTACAACACCACCATCATAGTCTTCCAAGCTTAGAAAAAATATTTTATCACCATTCATATGATGTGAGCATCTGCTATCAATTACCCACTCATCCTTTTCTTCATTTTTTGTTGCAAGAGCTTTCTCAACATTAACATTACTAGTAGATTCAGTGGACACTTGACCATTTTCTTTGATAGCAATAAATACCCGTTCATCTTCATTTTCGGTTTCTTTATCAGATTCTTCATCAGTTACACCTTCTTCAACATAATAACATTTCCTTTGAAATCTATTCTTCTTAGGACATCTAGATGCAAAATGACCCATTTTTTTGCAAGAAAAACATTTAATATGTAAATTTCCTTTGTTGTTACCATGACCTATGGATTCTCTTTTCACAATCAATGATTCTAGTTCTTCTAATTCTCTTTCTTCATCTTCAATATTTTTCATCTCATCTTTATATTTGAATGTCCTTTTGGAACTCTCACCCGGATTGTATCTCTGTTGGATTTTTTCGAAAAGATTTGAATGCAGATTCAATCTTAGGAGCATATTCACCAAATTCACTTAACTCAAAGGAAGCAAGTTTTCCAATCAGAATGTCTCTTGTAATATTTTGCACTATCCTGAGTTCATCAATAGCATGAGCTCTTATTTTGTAGGAGGAAGGCACGAATCTAAGTATCTTAGCCACAATTTCTTCTTCATCCTAGGTTCCACCAACACATCTAATGCTCATCACCAATTCATTTAGTTTTTGAGAAAAAGAGAGGATGTTCTCATCTTTGATCATATTCATGTCTTCCCACTTTCCTATTAAAATTTGTAGCTTAGCACTTTTCACTAGCGCGTCTCCTTCATACAATGTTTCCATCTTTTTCCAGATCTGGTATGCATTCTTCAATCCTAACACATTTGTCATGTTTGAATTTGTCAAAGCACTCAACAAAGCTTCAATAGCCCTGGTATTAGCTTTTTCTTGCTTGATCTCATCTTCAAAGGATGAACCATTCTAAGGAATAGTATATGCACTTTTTGTCATCTTCCATAAAGGTTCTCCACTACACTTCAAATGGCACTCCATTCTGACTTTCCATAAAGATTAGTTTGTACCATCAAATCTAGGACTATCCTTCTTGTATGATGCCATCTTGGATCACCTCAAGCTGTTAGGATTCTTTAGAGGAACTAGCTTTGATACAATTTTTTGGAAAAACAAGGATAGACAACTGAGAGGGGGGGTGAATCAGTTGTTACCAAAATCAAACTTATACAACATTAATCAACCTTAAATCTTAGATCTAATAAATAACAGTGCAATAATAAATCAATAACACATCATAGACACATGAACACCAAGATTTTATATGTGGAAACCCTGTTAGGGGAAAAACCACGGTGGATGTTAGTCCATAAGATTATACCTTGTTACAAGTATAATGAAGAATTAAAAAGGAGTAAACTTGCATTCAAGCACACTACCCTAGAGCACACTACTTAGAAGGAAGGCTCACTACCTTACATACAATAATCAGATTAAATCCATTTGATGAAGTTGAACTGATAAATTAGCTTCTACCAAATCTTGATTATAGTTCTAATTAGGCGCACAAAACATCTACACAATCTTCCACACTTTTCTCAAACTTCTTCAAACTCTTATGTTCTCTTGAATTATTTGAACTTTATTCACACATGTACACCTCTTGCACACACTAATAATTTCTTCTAAATGAGGAAAACAAACACTTATATATATCCGCTACATGGATTTACATCCACTATTCAGTCGGCCTCAAATAAAGAATAAATTGCAACTGTCGGCCTCAAAACATGAATACATTTTAATGTGCACCAACACAAGTTGGTCACAATAGAGTGAGGACCCAAAAAAACAACTTCAAACATGCCAAACAATAAAATATTAATCTTTATGGATCCACAACACACTAACATCGTCATGTCGTCCAAGAACATGAAAACTCGAGCACACATCAGAAAAATATTTGATCACAAACACTCCGATCAATGCAGATGTACAACAAGGATAGAGTATGATCTAAAATCATCCATGAATGTCACAGGTACATGCACAACACATGAAATTACCATAATTTCATCCGCTTCATCCAAGAACACCATCTACAAAAACTAAATAATTGTAGGAACACAGATCTTCATAACTTCAACAAATCTTGATGCGAACCTCTGAAAATTTTGAACAACATACTAGAAAGCTTCACCAAAAAACCATTTCAAGCACACCTTCAGATCTTCAATGTACAAAAATTTCCAATATTCTGACCTTCTCAGCTTCATTGGCTTCCAACAATATTATTTTTACAATCTCAATATCCTTGACATATACAGCCTTAAGAATCATTAATGCTAATAATGTTGACATCAATGACAACCACATATCATCAATGCAACCAAAACATCCAACAATTTTTATATGCATTCAAGTATCTTTTCAAAATCATTTACTTTTCCAAGTTTACTTTCTAATTTCAAAAGGAAAATCAGTTCATACGAAAAAATAATTCTACATTCAGTTTTATTACATTTCCCAAGGAATTCATTAAAATCAACCACAATTCTCCAAGTAATAAGAGAAATTAATCGCACATGCATTCCTTTTCTATTTGATTTCAAGTATAAAGTCTTATGTTTCTAATTAAGTATCTTATTCTCAAATAATGGATTTTAAATTGGTAGAAACATTTTCAAGTAAAGTGTATACATGTTTGAAGGTAAAATCAGCTCAATCTATCAAAATTTATATGCACAATTCTATATATATATGTATTGATAACATTTACACACTTGCTCAACTATTTTGAATAGGTATAAATTTAAAGAGTGAATCTAATTCTTCCAAGTAGTCACCATTATCCATTCATAAAATAATTGCAATCATTTGTTATTGAAAGAGTATACTTACACATAAAGAAATAAAATAAAATCACATCATTCAGCTATAGTTACCCATTTAGAACAACATCAAAAATACACTACTCTACCTTAGAATCAGAATGATTATATTCATATTACAAATGAACATATATATATATGTCTATATATGAAATAATTATGTGTGTACTTATTTATATTTATCTGTATTTTAAGAATATTCATTTAATAATCATTATATATATATATATATATATATATATAAAAAATACGAGATCAACTTTAAGTTATTCATTCTTATGAAATGTACAGAACTTCAGGAAATATATACACAAAAAATTATTCTTAATCATATATATATATTACAAAGTTTATATTAAATATGAATTTTTAAAATAAACAAAAAGAAGCATGCACAGGAATTTACTCAGAGGTATTTGGATTTTCCGATTGCTAAATTCTAGGGAGGGTAGGTTGGGACAACCCATGCCCCCCCCCATGGGGACGTAGGATATGGGGGCAGTGACTCCCCGTAGGTCGTAGCTTGTGGGGATTCGATGCCTCCCCTATGGGGGGACACGGCTGTGGCAGCCGTCCCCACACTCCCAAAGCAAAACACTCAAAAACATCAATGATTCACATGCGTTTTCAGTTCGATTCAATTCAGGAATTTTACAATACAGAGAAAAAGACAACCATTAATATTATTTGTAAAGATATGTATATATATTTACATATATATATATATATGCATGTATACTCAATTAAGTATATGTGTATATATGTGGATATATATATATATACATATATATTTATTTATTTCATTCTTCAGGGTCTGGTTTTTATTTTCAGATTAGAAATTTGGAAAAGATGGGTAATCATAGATAATATAGTTGATAAATTTATATATATGTAAAAGAAATATATATAAATATATGAAAATTTACACAGCAGATGGGAAGAAAAAGGCCAGAATACACCGTTGGGGAAAACGAATTCCAAACAACAAACACTCAAATTCTAGGCAATATGACCAAATAAATTCCATGGAAATCTTTTGTTCTTCACATTGAGAAATTAAAATACATTGGAATAGATCAAAACCTGGAGAACACTTCCCTTGAATTTAATTGTTGAATCCTCAAACTAATGTTTCTCCTTTGCTTCCTGATTCTTCCAGAATCCTTTGTCCCTCTTCTTTTTATCCTTTATATTTGCAAGCTATAGATGAAAGAAAAACCCCTTTTTCCCCAAATTTCAAGTTTTTGCAGAGCCCATAACCAAAATATTGTAAATGAGAATACCGTTATGATTTTGGTAACAAATTTTCCTTTATTTAAATTTTTTCTTTTTATTTGCAAAACCTAAGCTTGAAATTTAAAATAATAATGTTTATTTTCAATGCACAATATTTATCTCCCTAAATATTAATAAGAAAAGATTGTTTAATTAAAAATGAAGTTTTATCCTCAAAATAGTAAATAAGCCTTTTTTTGCAATAAATATATTTATTTAAACAAACAATAATGAAATATTACTTACTTGCACAATAGATAATTTTTCCTAAATAACAAAGTATTTTCATTTAATTAAATTATTTACTCTAAATAACAAGCATTATCAATAAATGGAGGAATGCATTTTTTAAAATAAAATATAATTTATTTATTTATCCCTTTGCAATTTTACTTCCCTATAAATTAATTTAAAAAAAAAAAACATTTTAAAATGCGAATTATAAAATAGGGGTCGTGACACTATTGAAATCAATGATTCCCTTGTTCGGAAGTTGCCCAATGTGGAGTTGTCGGGTGAAAGGTCGTTGCATGAGGATAAGAGGTGAATCTGAATCCTGGAAAGCCTCAGCCCCTAAAAATTAATCCTCTCTCTAAGGATTTCTCTAGCTTGAATGATGATAATACTTCAAAGTTTGAACTCTTGGATATGGTACAGTTAGGGGAAATTTGTACATTTAAGCTTTCCAAGTGGGTGCTTATACAAGAATTTAATAAGGTAACTATTAAGATAAGGGGTCTGAAAGAGAATATGTGAAACTTGTCGAAGGGTTCTTCTTCGGATATTTTGATTGAGAGATTGGTTGATTTAGAGTGATCCTTTACGAACTGTGATACCTTGTGTGAGAATCACCTTTTTGAAGTGGAGGAAAAGATTAATGAAACAAATATAGATATCAGGAAATTTTTGTAGGTTAGTCACTGCTTGGTCAAGAATAGTGTGGAATCCTTGGAGGTCTTATTTGGTAAGATTAGTCAACTTAGGGAGGATCAATTATATTTGATAGAGATGTTGGAGAAAGACTATTCTTCAAAGGATAAGGGGAGGAAGGTAGGAAAAGATGAGGCAAAGGGCTTGTGTACCAAAACTAGGGGAAATCTTAGGAATGCCTTTTAGGAGGAAAAGCAAGAACTACTAGATATGGTCAACCTGCATCACAACTAGGAGATCGAGGTGGCTAACACCTTGAATAATATGAAGTTTATTTTTTGTGTTTTTTTCTATTTTTGTTTCATTGTTGTTGGGTCATTGTTGTTTGGATGTTGGGTTACTTTTGGTTGTTTTATATGCTTCTATGTCTTTCTCTTTGAGCAGCTTTCCCTATTTTGTGTTGTAAAGGGTTTCGGGTCCCTTCAAAACCTATTTTCCAATATGATCAAAACAAACCATTCCACAAAATAAAAACACTTCATTTAATTCATCAACCATCCCTCAAATCAACCACCAATGGACACAAAAACTGAATTGGCATCACAAATACAAAACTTGCATAATACAATAACTCACATGGAATGAGGAAATACAAAGAAAAACTACACACTTGAGGATATATGTCCTTATCCACTTTATTAAAAAATACTTATCCTTCTCCCACAACTTTTAAATACCAAAATTTGACAAGTATAAGGGAAGAGTTGATCAATGAGAATATATACGGTAATTCTACATAGCTTTCTTAGAGATAGCTTATAATGAAGCATATTTGGTGCACCTTTTTCTCCAAAGTTTAGGATGACAAGAAATATAATGGTTCTCTCATATACAACATGGTATCAAGACCTTTCATGAACTAGCCAAAAAATTTACCAGTCAAGTTTCTCTTACAAAATTGAACACAAGATATCTATGACTGATTTATGCAACACCCAACAATGAAATGGAGAACCATTTTCTTATTCTCTATAATGATGGAGGGATATGGCCAATATATTCCCATGGCCCATACAAGAAAAATAACTCATTATCATTTTTTTAGAACCTTAATCAAGAAATGGGTTTCCACCTACAAGCACAATGAACTAACACGTTTGATGAGATTATAGAGAAAGGAATCACCATCTAAAATATCTCATCATAAAAGGAACTGTGAACATTTATAAATAAAGAAAATACCATGCCTCACACTCCAATGATAAACCTCACCTATGGGTCAAGAATAATAATGTTACTAATGATGGTGTGGTGGACACAATATTTGTGCAAAATATACAACAACCGCCTAACACACAACAAAATAACCAAAATGTGACTCTCCCAAGGGGAGCACCAAGACAAAACAACAATACTAGAAAAAAATAAACTCTTCTAAAGGATCCAATTAAAGTTGTATTGAATAACCTAATCAAAACCTATATCATTAAGCTTCTAGAGCTAAGATAGTATGATGAACCACAATTCAAACCCTCATGGTACAATGAAAATGACTACAATGAGTACCATAGAATAAAAGTTCACAAGACACCTAACTACATGAAATTGAAAATTGTCATCCAAGATCTTATTGATCAAGGGGATGTAAACTTTGAGCCCCATCCTATAAATTCTACCAATAATGATCTTGATATCTACAAGGATCCAATACCATACCATGGGAAGAAAATGTACTTTGATAAAGGAAATAATTATAATAACATTAACTATTCATATCACTCTGTAGTGGGACATATTAAAGAAATTAATAACTGCATTTCCACTATCACCTTTTTGAACAAGACTTTTGAATGTATGGTTACTACACAATGTAGAAAATTCACTCTCTAATGAGCCCCACAAGCACCCCATTTACCATTTGATTATAACCTTATAGAACATCTAAATAAAATTCCAACCTTGATTTCCATCTTAGAGTTCCTCTACATATCTCTTGCACATAAGTAAATTCATCAAAAAATAACTTTAGGCATCATCCATACCTACCAACATATATATTTAATGATTCCAAGCCTTGGTAGGACACCTCATGTCAAATCATCATCTCATATTCATATAAAATACATTACTACCACTTCATACCATAACCAAGCATTATAGCTAGAAGTGTATGTCCACAAGCATAACATAAAAATGTCTTGATAGATGGTGGGGTAGGATTAAACATGTGTATCCTAAAAATGGTAAAACAATTGGTAAAGTTTGATGGGGTCATAGAAAATAAAATATAATTACAATAAAATTATATGATGATGTTAAGCATGAGTTAGAAAGGCTAATCAAGTTACCTATTCAATTTGGTCCTACAATCACAAAAACTACTTGTTAGGTATCAAACCTTGATCACCCCCACAAAATTATCCTAGGGTGCCCATGGATATATTCCATTCATACTGTCCAATCCACTTACCACCAATTCATAAAGTTTCCCTACAAAAAAATTGAGGTAACCATTTATGGGGACCCTCATCATTTTCATTATTTCCAAAATATAGCAAAAAAATACTAGAAAACCCAAAAAGTACCAAAAAATGGCATTCATCATCATTTGATATCAAACCATCCACATTGACCTCATCATCTAGTACACATAAGCCCCTTCTAAAAATTATGGTCTAGATACATGAAAAGGGTTGTGGAGAATATGATCTGAAAGGGTCTTTCTATGTAGGAAAGCTTTTGTCTCCTCCTAAGACATATGGGAAACCTCACCACGTAAATATGACCACTTCAATTATCAAGTATGAACCCATAGTATTCTCAAATTTGGGAGAGCTGAAAAAATATATCATAGAAGAAGATATCTCAAAATGTTTATACCAATAAGATAAAGAACAACCAACCCTACTAGTCAATAATTATACCAAGGAATTCCATATTATCAAGAATATGGGATTTATAAGCCATAGTGGCCTTGGAATTCATTAGAAAGGAATAAGAGAACCCATAATTCTATAAAAGAGAGAAATATCAAGGGCTTGGGTATAGGTGATTAATTAATGTTACTCCAGACATTGAGTGTGTCCATAGAAAGGTAGCTGAATTTTTTCCCATGATTGAAACCTCTAATGATGATACCATTGGTGAAAATTCATTGCACACCACCAACCTATTAATAAAACACATCCATTTATACCTTAACATCCATATCATTCACATCTCCCTCATAAACCAATGACCTTTAAATTATTTACCCCCAACTTAACCATTGGGATCAATAAGGACCGCCAATTCTAGACATATTTTAAAATTATGAAGCTATTGCAAAGCTTATGGGACTTAGAGAAAGCATACCACTTGGATATCACAAAGCAAGATTTGACATAGAGCTTGAAACAAAAGTGAAAATATAAATATAATATAATGATCCCCTATTGAAAACCATAATGTGGTAATTTTGAATAAAAAAGTAAAAATAAAGGACATATATCCAAGGCTGGAAACCTCTTCAAGGAACCTAAAAATGAAGGATTTGACCTCCCAATTATTGCTAAATATCAAGAGGGATCCTTTGTTTTAGTAGAAGCATTAGAAGAAATAAATGTTGAAATAGCCGAAAATCCTAAGATCACATTCTTTATTGCATCATTGACACCTAAAGAAAAGAAGAATTTCACACCATTCCTTAAGATACAAAAAGTCATTTTTTCTTGGTCTTATGCAGACATGCTAGGACTTGATATGGGTTTGGTAGTCCATCATTTGACAATCTATTCAAAGGATAAACTAGTAAAAAAAAAAACTTTGTAAAATGCATCCTCAGATTGCACTCTTAGTCAAAGAAAAATTGTAAAAACTCCTAGATGTTGGCTATATTAGGCCTATAGATTACCCAGAGTGGGTATAAAATCTTTTCCTTGTTGCAAAATCCATTAGGGTCATTCGTATATGCACAAATTTTAGATTTTTAAACAAGGCTTGTCCAAAATATGAATTTCCACTACCAAACATTGACATCATTGTAGATTTGACAACAAGACATGAGATGCTTTCTCTAATGGATGGTTTCTTTGGATACAATCATATATATATAGAAAATAAATATCAATATAAGACTATTTTCAAATTTTCTTGGGGTATTTATCATTGCAATGTAATTCCTTTTGGTCTAAATAATTTGTGTGCAACTTATCAAAGAGAAATGAAGGTAACTTTCCATGACATGTTCCAAAACATAATGGAGGACTATATAGATGAATTATTGGAAAAATCCATAACAAGAGAAGAACATTTGGATTTTCATGCATATATATTTGAAAAACTAGAGAAATATCAAGTGAGGCTCAATTTATCTTGGCACCTAAAACCATAATAAATCCATTCCACTCAATCTACAATAAATGATCCTATAACTAACTAGGGACATTTTCTCTTAGACCTAGTCATCATATTAGATCCTCACTATTGCCTTAAACTAAAAAAATAAAAAATTAATCTAATATTCCAAAAATTGAAATAACATCAAATATTTTTAAAAATCCAAAAACATCAAATATTCCAAAAATCCAAAAAGAACTTAACACCTACAAAAATTCACACATTCATAATAAAATCATCACCTATAATAACACATTCATCACCACAATCATCTTTCACAAAGTAAGAAAAATAAAGTTACACATTAGTCAAAACATAGAGCATTCATGAGAGATTGCAAGACAACATCACTTTTGAATCAACCTACTACCTATTGGTTAATAATTTAATTCATCATACCAATCAATACCTTAATAGATACACATTTCCTAAAATAGGCACAATCCATAATAGCAATTACACTCTCTTTGGCAAGAGATATGATGGATGTTGATAGTTTTTGTTAGTTGGTCTTTTCTTTTGATTTATCTTTTTTGTCCCCTTCCAATGCTTACTTGAATCCACCTCAATCTTTCAATGTCTTGGTGTTTCTAGAGGAGCAAGGTGTTTGGTGTTTCTGCACATCAACAACTCAGATAGAATAAAAGTTATCCTATCTCTCTTGAAAGATTAGTCTCTATGATCAAAGAGATAACCCCAAGGTCTCACAGGTGTCAGATCATGAATATGCAGTAGAAAAAACTTACTGATAAAATGTGAATATGTTGGTAATCACAAGGGGTCTTACGTACAAATGTTGGAAGCTCTAAACTCATCAAATTTTAAGATATAGTGATGCTCAAATTTCTAGTTCTAACCATTTAATAAAAGAAACAACAAAAGATGACGGTTTCAGAAGTCCTAATGTTAACACTACTTCTAAGATTAACCATGCAAATGATGAAATACCTAGAATGGACCAATCCCTTAAACTAATTTCTGGTTGACCCAAGCTGTACCTGCAATCTTGCAGAAAGAAGTGCAATATTCTAAGGTCTTAAATATTTTCAGGTTATAGACATTCATTCAATAAGACTGAATGAATATATAAAGTTGAACTAAGCACATGAATATGAGGTACAGGTTGACCTTGCACAACATTCCCACAATCAAGAAGCTGCCCAAAATATGAACCAAGGATTGCTACAACACTCCAAGCATTAAATCATAAACATTACTAATTAAACCTAAGATACATCCAAACATTTCCAAGCAATTTAAAGATAAAACAAGAACCATGCAAGATTATCCAATGCAAGAGAAGGAACTGGTCATAACACAATGTTTGCACTTTGTATTAAATCATCATATTAGCAACAATTCTGGTTTGTTAGAACGCTTGCTTGAAATGTTAAAACTAACTTCTAATCTGCTAACATGCTACTCTACTGCTAACTCTAATGATTACAAGTCTTATGACTTAGTCTTCCAATCTCTACTAATTCCAACCTAACCAACCCTTACAAATGAGCCACAGTGCCATACTTATAGAAAAACTAGGCCCATGTGAAACAAAGCTAGGGTTACCAGGAAGCTCAACCACACATCAAATTGGCCCCAACAACCAGCAATAACTCGTCATCAAGCATTGAATGCAGAAAGGACCCCCATCAAATCAAACTAGGATCGCACAAGGTTAGGGAATGGATTCTCGAGACACGCCCGTCAAAAATACCTCACACGCATGAACAACTACGTGCATGAAAACATTAGCAGGAACACGAGCCACCGATCGAACCTGAGCTGGGAAAATGAATGGCTCAAATTGAACAATAGCAGGTTGAGCCCCTTCAGATCACATCTGCTAGCCATTAATGGCCACCAACCAAATTGGCCTTGCGTGTGAGAGTGGGTTTCATGATAGTAGCCGCAAAGTGTACATGACTACACCCACAAATTATGCCAAATCTTCAAAGTACATCCAACAACCCAAGCTCGATCCAACCTACAACCAAACATGCCACCATTAATTCCCAAAACATCATCAAAATTAAAGCAAGTCCATAGAGTTCCTAAGGCAAGAAAATCAATCGTAAACCCAAGCGAAGGCGAAACCAGAGATAGGCGGAGGTGGAGCCACATGAAAAAAAAGGAAAAAAGAGCCAAGAAAGATGGAGACAGAGGAAAAGACGAAACAAAAATGGGAAAGGAAGGGAATTAGACAGAAGCGGAGGCAAAACATGAACCAAAACGGGAACCAAAGGGGAACAGGCAGAACCAGAGACAAAACCAACCCCAACGGAAGCAAAGGCAGAATGGGAATGGGAAAGGAACTGTGAACTTTGCCAAAATTCAAAGCATAATTCCATCTCGGTCTCAACCTCAAAAAAATGACAAAAAAATAAACTGAGGAAAACCCAAGGGTGGAGAACCAACCTAAAGGCCGAAGAAAAGAAAAACAACAAAAAAAGAGAACGCGAGAGGCATAGCCAGAATAGGAATGAAGACAAAACCAAGAACTTAGCCAAAGTTCAAAGTTTGGATCCATCCTGGTTCCACCTCTGGCGGAACGAAGGGGGGAAGTGAATCAAAGAAAATACTAAGGGAGGAAACCAACCCTTAGGATGAAAATGAACAAAACATAGAAGAAAGCAAGGGAGCGGGAAGTAGAGCCGGAACGAGAACGGGAGCAGAACTGAGAGCTTAGTCAAAGTTCAAAGTTAAGTCCCATAAGGAAACAAGGAAAACAAGGGAAAGCTAAGGGGAAAAAACAACCCTTAGGACCCAAAAAAAACACCAAGGGGAAAAATAGAAGGAAAAAGAAGACCACCCTAGAGAGGACACCCACAAGACTCCAAAACCACCAGGAACTCAACACCAAGGCAAGCGCCAAAGACCAAAACCCCAAGATTTTCAAAAATAAGCACAAAAGAGGGGGCAAGCCATATAATTGGACCAAAATGGGCAGGCCAAGAGAGGGTCCCCACTTTCAATGGGGCATGTGTGCAAAATTGCACAACAAATGGCAACTCCACTGGGGAAATTCTCCAGAGCATTTTGATGACAAACTTTCATCACGAACTCAAAATCCCTAGTTTCATTCAAGCATTAGGTTACAAATAGACAAGGTTTTAGAAATCACTAACAAGCCAACCTTTCCTATACCAGGGTTAGAGTGTGTGCATATGCATTCATTTCCTTTCCCTAAGTTGCAACAAGGACCAAACTCAGTCTGACAGAGCTACCTAAGGATTCTAACTCCAAAAGAAACTTGGATAAAGCCTCACTGCCAGTCAGGCATCCATAGCCCCAGTGAAGTTATCACTATGACCCTCCCTAGCATAGCTCTACTACCAGTCAGACATCCATAGCCCCAATAGAGATACTAGGCTACCCTTGAAAAGGTGAAATTTTTTTATTTTCAATATTTTATGTTCTTTTGATATTCTCCTTTTGAGATTTTCTTTTAAATATTTTCCTTTTCACCTTGCAAGCAATGAAGCCCACACTCAAGGATGAGAACCACAGTGGCACTAAAGTAGAATTTAATATTTTTCACCCAGTTAGACCTCCTAAAGACCATATGCAACCTCAAAATTATTAAGATTTGTGTGAATATATAAGACTCAAATACATTCTAGAATTCAAATTAATCAAGTGACACTAACTCCCAACCCATGCAACATCAAATGAAGGAAATCCACTAGTTTGAATGACTCTGAAAAGATAATAAGAGTTTGTAAAAGAAATCCCAGAGAAGACCCAAACAAGTAGCCGGTTATACAGATGCAACAAGACAAAAAGAAAGTAGGACAACCCCAAGAAGTAAAGAAGTAGGAAAAAACCAACCCCAATAGACCAAAGAAAACCCAAAATCGGAGCAGTAGACAAGCAGAGCAGAGAAAAACCAAATGAAACCCAACCAAATGCAGCAAGAAAAATAGCAGAAAGGAAACCTAATCTACTTATGTACAAGCATAGAGTTGAGAACAACTCAAGACCGAAAATAATGCTTCAAATACTACCCATTGATAGGCAATGGGATATCTCCTCTAGTGAGGGTTTTCAAATGGAAGGCATTATCTCCCAGGATCTCTACAATTTGATAAGGGTCGAGCCAAAGATTGTCAAATTTTACATGCTCCCCTTTTTTGTCATGGGATTTATCCCAGTAGAGAACCAAGTCAGATATTCTATAGGCTTTCACCTTGGCTCTCCTATCAAACCATCTTTTCACTATACCCTAATGTTTGGCAAAGTTTTCTAGGGCTTCATCTCTTCTCTCTTCAAGGTGCAAAAATTTAGTCAAGCGGGCTTCACGTTTGTCCTCCCCATCATAATATTCATTGATGAATTGGAAGGTAGGGATCTTTAGCTGGATGGGAAAGACAGGTTCAAGGCCATACACTAAGTGATAAGGAGAGGTTCCTAAGGATGTTTTTTGTCTAGTGTGGTCTACCCAAAGAGAAAATCTAAGCTGGGTGTGCCAATGCTTGGGATTCTTTTCTAGTAGTTTCTGGATGACTGTCAAAAATTTTTTATTCGAAGACTCATCCAAACCATTCCCCTATGGATAGTAATTGGATGAAAATTTTATGGAAATTCCATGGTCATAAGCCTAGTTATAAAACTTTAATGACGCAAATGTAGAACCATTGTCACAAACTACACCTAATGGACAACCAAAGTGGTTAATGATACTTGATTCCATGAAATTAATTACCACTTGACAAGTGAATTGTTTGCAAGCAAGAGCTTCAGTCCACCTAGTAAAATAATTATTTATGGTAAGAATATACCTTTGGCTTGCAAATGAAGATGGGTTGATGGGAACAATGAAGTCCATTCCTCGTTGTGCAAATGGTTTTACCTCTATGACAGGCCGAAGTGGAAGATTTGCACACCTCTCCCTACTTGCTATAGTTTGACACACATGGCAAGTCCTCACGTGGTGATGTTTCCTTGAACAAGGTAGGCCATTAATAGCCTGCCCTCATAATCTGATTGGTAGTGGAAGGTTCTGAACCATAGCCCGTACCATATATATCATGAAACTCAGTCATCACTCTCCTTGCCTCTTCTTTCCCTAGGCATATCAAGTAGACACCTTCATGATTTCTCTTGTATAAGACAACTCCCTTCATCATAAAATTGCCACTCTTCAAACGTAGATCTCTCCTTTGCACTAAATTAAGGTGTTTGGGAAATTTTTGATTCAACAAGTAGTACATAATTTTATCATACCAATCCCCCGGAGAAACATCCTCAAGATTATAATGCTAGGAAACAAGGTCAAGACCCATTTTTGCCATTGTCTTGGTCAGTCCTTGCCCTCTTACCAACTTCATGGGTTGATTTTCAATATCATATTCATGTAACATAGTTACCCATTTGGCTCTACATTCACCCAGCTCATTTTGCATCAACAACAACTTGACTGTAGGATCAAGGACTATAGAAAAGACCTTGTTTCTCAGTATATAGTGCCTAAAATTCTTCACAATTCAGATCAAGGCATAAGCCTACTTTTCAACATTAGGGTACCTTAGTTCGACATATTTCAGAGGTGCACTCATGAATTCTATGGGATGTTCATTCCCTTGATCAGACTTTTGTGTTAACAAGCCCACATAGGAGTGATCAGAAGCAAACAAATAGATGTAGAATGGCTTAGCATAATCAAGACTTACCAAAACAGGGGCCTCAACAATCATTCTCTTGATTTCTGCAAATTCTTCCTTAACCTTTGTATTCTATTCAACCTTCACTTCTTGATTCAACATGGGATTTAATGGCTTGACTATTTATGGAAATCCAGTGATAAATTTTATGACAAAGTTAATCTTGCCAAGTAATTACTTCATTTCTTTCTTTCTTACAAGGGGTTGAATTTTTAGTATTGCCTCCACTCGTTCAGGATCAATGGCAATACCTTGTTCTTGAATAACATGTCCTAACAAATTTCCCTCAGTGAATCCAAATATGCATTTCTTTGGATTAAGTGAAATACCAAATTCCTTGTACTTTTGGAATATTTTGCATAAATCTGCAACATGATCACCTCTCTTCTTGGAAAAGACTATCAAATCATCCATGTAGATGATTATGCACTTGCCAATGATGTCCCTAAAGGAAATATCCATTGCTCTTTGTGATGTCCCCAAAGGGCATTCTCCAATAAGAAAAAGGTTCCCCATTTTGTAGTGAAGGTAGTCTTGTGCCTATCCTCATATTTAACCATGACCTAGTTGTATCCAGAGTACCCATCCAATAAGGACATCATTTGAGATCCATTGAAAACCTAAAGCACCTCATTTAGTGAAGGGACTGGATAATTATCCTTTTCTGATGCTCTGTTCAGGTTCCTGAAATCAACACATAGTCTGATTCCTCCATTTTTCTTCCTAACCGGGACCAAGTTTGCAACCCATGTTGAATGTCTTACTAGGAATATTATTTGTGTTGAGAGTAGCTTCTACACTTCCTTCTGAATAATAGCCTAAATGGCTTAACATTTGGCTTGAGGGGGATAGTATGTATAATGATCAAAGTGTCATATGTCCTTAAGTCGTCATAGCTCCAGGCTATCACATCCTGATAAGTGTGAAAGGCATCAACAATTCCTTTCCTCTCCTCTGGAGTGCACACCTTATCAATAAAGACATTCTTGACATCACTTTGGGTCCCCAAGTTGTATGTTTCACACTGATAGATGAGGGATTCCCTTTTCATTCTCTTCTCTTGGTCTCTTATCCTATCCAGATCAAAGATCTTTTCCAATTGCACCATGCCTCTTGGGATGGTATTGGTCTTCAGATTGAGGACTCCTTCTAGGTCAATTTCGGCCTCTTGAGGCTCAACCTCATCAATTACTTGAGAAACAAACACATCACAACTAGTGATAAAATCAAGAATATTATTATCATCTTTAAATACCTAAAAATTGGTGACATTTTCAGGCACTGAGGGTACTGGAACAAGTTCCACAGTGAACTTCTTTAAGCCTGAAAGTGATAAGGGTTGTAATGTACTTGCTGCTTGTGCCAGAGAATCAACAGTCTGATTCTTACTCTAAGGTACCAGCTAAATTTTCAAGGCATCAAATCCTTCAATAAGATCTCATACTCTGTGTCTGTAATTGGCCATCCTTCTATCATGACATGAGTATTGTTTCCTCACTTGCCTGACCACTAGCTCGGAATCTCCAAATACTTGTAGAATTTTAACCTTCTTTTCCAATGCCATTAGTATCCCATGAACTAGAGCTTCATACTTAGCTATGTTGTTAGTGCACTAGAATTGGAGTCTGTGAGCAACAAAGTAGGTTTTACCTTTAGGACTAATTAGCTCAAGCCCTGCTCCAACACCTTGCTTGGATTTGGATCCATCAAACCTTAATGTCCAACAGTCATTATCTCCTACTTTTCTTGAGATACCTTTGTCCTTATTACCACCCAGAGGCTCTTTAGGAGGTTTTGGATCCTTCCCCTTTTGACTATTTTGAATGCTCTGTATGTTTAACTCAACGGTTGTGGTTGTGTTGATGTGCCTTTGTATACGTCCTACTAAAGTCTGACACAAGCAACATTCTAGCTTGAAATGAGGAGCATCATGGACTCTACACCAATTAGGGAGAAGCAATTCTTCAAAGTTTATATTTCTACCTAGTTGTATCTGATCTTCTACACATTTCTGGATAAACTATTGGAAGTTATCCAACAGACAAAGCTGTCTATCTGCTTGATCATCAAGTTCTTCCATTTTTTCAAATTTCCCTTTAGAGCTTGTTGGGTCTCAGAAACATAGGTTTGAACCATGAGAGGTTTCCAAGCTCTCACAACGCTTTTGGCCAACTAGCAAGGCCAACCAATATAGTTGAACCTTCTACTCTTTAGGCGAGCTACAAAACCTAGGCGGGTGCACCTATGTGTATGTTGCAGATTTAAGATGTGTTTCCTGGTTGATCAATCTATCCACAATGGCAATGGGTAGTGGACAGATAAAATTTCTACAACTACTCCTACTCCTACTGCACAAATGAAAGGTTTTTTGAATGAATTGTTTGATATAAATTTGCATCTCTAGGTTGAGGCAGATCAATGCCTTCTATCCACATGGGCAATGGAGTAAAAAATGATATTTTTTTCCTCTTATTGGCTTAACTCTAGTTGTTAGGGACTCTAAAAATACTATGGCTGGCACAAAACTTTACTAAGTCTATGACTTGCATAAACAGTGCTGGAATGTTTCTCTATCAGGTTGTACTTCAACAATCCAAAAGAAATCTTAAAACCACTGTGATTTATTAAGATAATTTAATTCTGACTTGCAAAATCCAATTAATCAAATCACACAAAATGGAATATATTTTGATAAATTGGGGAATATGATTGATATGCTGATTTAAATGATTAAAAGACCTCAAGTTGGAGACAACCAAAATAAAGAGTATAAACTGATGCAACACAACAACTGAACACCAAAGAGAAATTCACCAGTTTAAAAAATTAGTCTTCATTGTCTCTGCTTCAAGAAAATTATGTACATTATTTCCATCCGAGTCCCTTCTTGGGAAAAATCTAACTCCTACATTATAACTACTTCCTCTTCTCCTCCCCCTTCTTCAACTGAATTTTCAAATCATTTATACATTACATTCCAAGCGTTGCAACCTTTCACATTCCTATTACAACCGTTTGAATTTTATGACAGAGATTTAAAATATTTAATTGTGTTGCCTCTTGGTAAATTAAATATTTTTTACATAGTTATGCATTTGATTTTGTTTTAATACTTTATCGGCCTTCAATATTTCGCTTTATACCTTGACCAGTCTTCACATTTATTTCCTCATGCCCCTTATTGTGACCGCTCTACCGTGGGCTTGAATTTTCTCTCTGGTGGTGACACAATGACCGGCCCCACACTGACCATCATGGCTACCTCCATCGCATACCGCCTTACCACAACTATCAACTTTATCGGCTATGGTACCGTGGTATCAACCTTTTTTCATCGCCTTCACTGTTACCGCAATACTATGGTCTTCATTTCAACTATGTGCAGTATATCGGTGATCGCTTACTGACCGTCACCTCGCCACCTCGATTTCTTTTCTAACCGCCTCGTAACTGCTACCACCATAATGCAGTGACCATGCTAACTGCACGCGGTTGCGCGGTAACCATTTCATCCACCGCCAGTCTTCGTTCATCCCTTAATCACTGACTATTACCATGCCATCTAGGGATAACTTTAGTGGTGAATCTTCACCAATTGGGGAATATTTGAAATTGGGACCTCCAAAAATGGCAAATAATATAGGCTAGAAAGGATGCCGAATTGCCAGGTTTTTACAAAAAAATAAAATTATCTCGATTAATTCGCCAATGTATTATTTTTTAAATGACACATCATCGGATCTGATTTTCCAGTAGTTTATACTATAATTACAAATATTACTTATATTTGCCAGTAATTTTATATTCTTACAATGAATTTTTATGGTATATTCGCCACTAATAATAATTTACCATTTCATTGTAGGGATATTTTAGCCTTTAATATTTTTATTATTTATTGTCATCGATTAGCTTTTTAATCGAATGGCTACAAGTGAATTATGTGACTTTATTTGCATGTGCCTTTTAAAAAGGTTGTTGAGGCCCGAAATTTGTTTTGGGCCACACGATTAGATTTGATCATGTGGCCCAAAACAAATTTCAAAACTCAACAACCTTTTTAAAAGGCACGTGCATATAAAGTCACAAAATTCACTAAGTGCATATTAAATCGTTGAATCGGTGATACATCCCTAACTATCCCACCGATGATGTTAACTCGCACCGATAAGGCTTCCATACTCCACTTGGGGTCCACCAAGGCATAGGTACACCACTTGTGTAATTCCAGAGAATCATGAAGGGAATCTACAATATTCACGCGAAGCTCCCGGAAAGACATCCGATCAAAGCTCTGTATTGTTGTATCGGTGGGACATCCCTAAGTGTCCCACCGATGATGTTCACTCATGCCGATATTCACTCACGGAATGAACTTGTAGTCGTCTGATTTTCAAGTGAGATTTTTTAAAAACACTTGACTCATGTGTGCTCCAATGAATTTTCAATAGTGAATTTATGATTGGTGGCGAGGGGCTCTGCCCCTCGACCTCGCTTGTATCACGATAGGAGCATGTTGGGGCCACTTTCCCCAGACCCCATGAGGGGGCATTGCCCCCTCAACACCCACAAGGGGGCTCTACCCCCTTGACCCTGCGGGTGGCTGTCACCCTCAAGCCCCTACAATATTAAAAAAAACAAAAAAAATATGGGGGAACTACATCGACCAAGTATGCAAATTTTTAAAGGAGAGATTCACCATTTTAATGAACCGTTTTAGTGATTATTCACTAGGATTCGCCAATGTGATTATTTTTTTTTACCAATTATCCATTAAGATTCGCCAGGATTTTACAAATTTTTGAATAATGTGCATAAGATTCGCCAAGGAAAATTAATATATTTTTCAAATAAAAGGAAAGATTTCTCCAGGATTTTACACCTTTGCTGAGGGGGGGTTTTCTTAAACTTATCCCTCGAGCCATCTCTCTCTCTTTCACATCCAAGTGCATTGGATCAAATATTTTCTTCCTCTACACTATTGGTATATACACTACAATATCTTTATACTTTAGCTCAAATCCACATTGACACATATGCTCACTAAAGTGGGGGAAAAATGTAATGGCATGAATTTTCACCCTAGGAAAATTACCCATTTATTTTACCCTTACTTTTAGAAACTATAAGTGTGTTGATGAAAACACTACCACCATCATATTTTTCCTTCGATGTGGCCTTGTCTTTTTGAGTAGGTGGAGGAATTTTTTTCGGGGATGCACACGCGTCATTCGAACATCCACACGCTATGCTAGCATCCTGACAAGATTCCTTCCCCTTAGAATCTATAGAACTGTTACGTCTTTGGTTGGCTGTGAAGGTAATGACTTCTATCCTTCCTTGATTGGAGAAAATTGACCTTTTGCCTCCATTTTTTGAAATTCAAAATTATTATTTTTCATTCTATCACTCTTTTATGCAATTTCTCTCCTTCACTCTCGTAGCTTCTTGCTAATTAATTCACTCTCTCATTCTCACAAGCTCACTCCTACTATCTTCTTGGTGATACTTTCTCTCTACTTAGATTCTATAGCCCTTTATTATTGCAACTTCACTATATTTTTAGGTTGGCAAAGATCCTTTCTCTCGGTGTGGTGTCATCTCTTCCTCTCGGCCTTGAGCGCTAGTAGGAGGAAAGGTGATATTTCTCTTGTTATTCTATTAGTATCATTCTATTGTATAGAGTAGCATTCAGGTTGTCTTTGCAATCTATTTCATATTGTCTTTTCCTTCCCCTTCTTTATCGATTTCTCTATCTTGTTGCATATTTGGCTATTTGTGAAGGTGGTAACACCAAAATGGGGGTCTAACTAAGGTAGAACTTGAAACATAGCCCGACATTTTTCTTGTTTTTGTGTGTGCAAGTGTTGGTTTGTTCGTTTGGAGTTAAAGTTGATAAATCAAAGTGTGGGTAAAAAGGTATATTTTCCATCTCTTTCTCTATCATTTTCACATTAGATTAGTCTCTAGTATTCTTCTTGTTATACTCCCCATTTTTTGTACTTTCTCTGTAAGATTGTGAAAATTCTATCAATCAGTTCGTTTGTATGTCCTTTGTGTTTTTTTGCATTTTTTCCAGACCTTTATCTATATAGAATGCACACGCACTACACTAGAGTTCAATTCCCATGTTTCCATCCTTAGTAGTGAGCTATCTAGTTTGCAATTTGAAACCTCTAAGGCTAGCTCACCCGATTTTGAACCCACCTGTCTCTAGAAGAAGGAACGCGGTGTGGTGTCTACCCTTCCTTTTCATCCTCTCTCTCAACCTATCAAACTATTTGAGGTAGTCTAGGGTAGTTCATTCCTTGGGACTCTCTCGTGACCTAGAGTCATGGGGGTGATGAATCCCCCTACTCTACATTAGAAAACCCTTACATCATAATTTCTTTTGGAGGGATAGGATACCTTCTAGTTGATATGTGTTCAACCTCAAAGATCTACCTCAGCGATTAAGCTAATTGAAGGAACCAAGATCCAATACCAATTTTTAAACACCCAAAATACTAAGAGGGGGGTGAATCAGTATTTACTGAAATTCATTAACTTCATCAACTTAAACATGCATTCAAATAATCTTATAAAACTTATAGAAATAGAAAGGAACAATTAAAGCATGCATCACATCAATAAACCCAAGAACACCAGGTTTAAGTGGAAAACCCTTGGAAGGGAAAAACCACGGTAAGGATTAGCTCACAATATATTATAACCTATTACAATGGATTACAAAATGGACTCACTTTCCAAAAAGAATGGCTCACTATCAAGGGCTCACTGCCCAAAGGACTCACTATCTAGAATAGAAAAGAGAGTAGAAAAATGGCTCACTGCCAGATTTTTAACTACTAACAATGCATCTGCAACATGCTAAAAATACAGTTTGAATTAAGCTCAAAAAATTGACTTTACACACTTCATACTTCACCACTATCACCTTTCACACTTCACTTGCATCATCTCTCTCACACAATATCTACATCACATCTTCATTTTTATACTACATACACACTTCACACACTAAAGCAACCTTCTATATATACATATATTCTGAAAACACCCACAACATCAATTCGGTCAGCTTAATTGCATGAACCGTGTAACACTATGACCTGTCGGCCCAAAAATTTATCACACACACCTTATGAAAGGAAAAAAAATGTGTTCTTCACCAAAATAGTTTGGCATGACCTATAATCACTCCCATGAATCTGCTCCTTACACAACTCAACTTTGCATGACCCCAAAATCCTTAGGTTAGCACCGCATAGCAAAATTGGTGAAGCAACAATTGAATGAACCAACTGTTCATCCACAGCTCAGTGCATAGACTACCAAGTCACTTTCCACTTGGAGTGCATACACTTCTAGCATCCTCAAGCACTTCCTCAAAACCGCACAACATAATAATCATCCACAGTGGAATTCAAAGCATTCAAATATGCACTTTGTACTTGTAACTCTACTTCTACTAAGCCCAACACACTGTCATTAATATCTTCAATTATGGAAGACATACAACCTTAATATTTTAGATGTAGACTTCTTCAAAACATACCATTATTACCTCAGGACCACATGACAATATGATGCTCTGCGAAGCAATGTGGACCACAAAACTGTTTCTCTATAACATTGAAAATGCACACTTGGACTTAGCCAATTCTTCATTACACTTTTTCTTCTTCGGACCAACACTTCTATCGTTCTAAAATGGGTTGCCATCAATAACAACAACATATACCATCATGCTCATGTTTCCAACACATTAAAAAAAAATTCAAGGGTAGGTTGACTCACCTCTCAGGTTGTACGTTAGCCTTATATCTCATCCAAATCCATCAAACCCCAACTACCTCAAACTCTAAATGACATGTTGTAGAAAAACCCTTTGAAATCCTAGGGTGAATCTCTAGGGTTTCACTTTTCCACCATTTAATTTTGGTGAACTTGACATGTTAACATATATACCTTCTAAAATTTAAAGCAAATCATCCTAAATCTAGGTTTAGCATTGGATTGTGTTGTATTTTTCATTTAGGCATTTATTTTTGCATCATGAAGGTTTAAAAATTCAAAAAAATTGCATATAATATTGCATCATAGGTTGCAATAGGGTTAATTTCAATAATCATAAGTTATATCTATATTCCAATTGCATTTACAAATATGTATTAGGTTATTTAAATTTAAAATTTTTCATTGCATTCATTTAGGCATCTTGCATATAGCTCAAAAAGTGAAAAAATGCATTATTTTTGTTTCAAAAAGGCATCAACAACATCATTTTTAGATTTTGGAATATTAGAATTAGTCAATTGATGAATTTTACGTCTAAATTTTTTATTTACAATTGTCTTTTATTGCTTGAAAATTTTACAAATTGTTGCACACTTGCATTGTGAATTACATAATCATAAATTGGGCAAATTTTGGAAAACTATAAACTTGTACACACATAGAAATAGGAACCTTAAACAATATCAAAAAAAAATAAAAATTGAAGTTTTAAAAAACCTATGCATGACATAGGTGCCCTAGGTGCCCTTGTCTAAGCATTTTGAGATTTTTTTTTGTGTAAATCCCTATGCGTGTCCTTTGTTCAGATCTAGGTTATGTTTTGTAATTTTGTTGTCAGAACTATTTGATTTTTCTTATTTTATCCCTAGGGAAAGTAACAACATGTTTCCTTTTCAAATATGTGGTTTTGATATGATGACACATGGCTTGTACAATTATAATATTTCTACTTATGAGCACAATCTAAGGAAATGAAATAAAAACATTGGAAATCATGTTTGTTCTTCTCCCAATACCTCACCTACTTGTGAAGAAGGTATCTTGGTGTTAGAGGATCCAATCATTGAGCATCAGGAGAATCTTGTTTGTTTCTCTCCCAATACATCTCCCACTTGGAAAGATATTATGGGACAAGAGGATGAAATCATTGATACATTTATTTCAAAATAAATTAATATTGATTGCATAGATGAAGATTCTAAGTTGAAATTAGATCCCCCATCGATAGAAGATCATCAACAAGTAGTTAACTCAATTGAGGTTATGAATGCAAAATTGACAACTAGGTCTCCTTTAGTTATTGGACCTCCTAAATCTCCTTCAATTATAGGACCTCCTAAAATTCCTCTAATTATTAGACCTCCTAAGTCACCTCTCATTATAGGACCCCCTAAACCTCATGGCCATATCCTAAAATTTTCAAAATAACTCACTAGTAATCATGTGTCACAACAACCAAGTTATCACACAATTTCTCACACATATAATGCTATGAATAGTAAGAAACCAAAACAAACACCAACATCCATCCCTTTGAACCAACTATACCCTCCATCCACACCTAATATTCCTCAGTGTAGTGGTAAAGAATGTGATCTTGTTGAGAAACTTCGTAATAACCCAAAAAATATCTCCCTTTGAGATTTGATTCTAAAATCACCTACATAACATAAGATGCTCCAAGAGGCTTTTCAGAATATTGATGCCCCAACTTCTATTAAACCGAATGATGTAGCAACCTTGTTTGATTGTATGCAAGTGAAAAATTTGGATATTACATTCCCTTAATAGTAATTACCCTTGCTTGAGATCTGAAACAAAAATAAAGCTTTAATGATAATGGTAGTCGTTAACAAAACTAGAATTAATGGTACTCTCATAGATAATGAATTGGGTCTTAATGTTTGAAGCATTGATCTTCTAGATAAAATTGGAATGGACAAGAATCTTATAGAACCTAATAATCTTTCAATTCATGGCTTTGATAATGTTAATACACAATCATTAGAAGTGATTAGATTACCCATCAAGGTATGACCCATGACTTTACAAAAACCTGTTTATGTCATGCCAATACCTCTTTCATACAATCTTCTCCTAATTAGACCATGGATTCATGCCATGAAGGGAGTCTTGTCTACTCTCCACCATGAGATGAAGTATGAATATATTAACAAGGTATAAATGGTTAAAGAAGATGAATAGAGTTATAAGTTACAAGCCAAAGCCAAATATAATACTTCCAACTCTCTTAATACTTTGATTCCAACTTCAAAAGAAAAAACCATACATGTCGAACACAAAGACGAATTTGTTTTACCCATTATGAAATCTTTGGATGATGATTGGAGGTCGTTAGATTTTACACCTTGTTTCAAAGGGGAGTCTAAAATATCACCATCAAATTCCAAAGAACATACACAAATTGATGATAATCCTAATTGTATGTCATCTATAACAAAACTCTTAGATGAAAATTGGGGTTAATTAGAGTTTACATCCTCCTTTATGGGAGAATACAAAATCTCACAATCTAAACCTAAAGAGTCTTAGGTTTCATTTTCTCAACCTGTTTCTACATCAACAAATTCAAAAGCATCATCCCATGATGGTGATGGTGATGGGGGCTCTTTAACTTTCCTACCTCATGAGTGAAGTTTCCTAACTTTAAAAAAATTAAAAAGGATTTGTGTGCTCGATAAAATTCCAATTATTCTCAAGATCATGTAGATGCTATTTCTTCATCTGGGTTGGAATAATTTTATGGTCTTGGATACAAAATTCTTACTAAAAATGGATAAATGTAAACATGGAACAAAATGTTAAAGTGAAGTTTATACTATACTTTTCTAAACAGGGTCTAGGTTTCCAACCTTCATCCCCATCTTCATCTAATGCTTTATCATCTATTGTATGTATGACATCTTGTGGTAAGAAAGTAATTTTTTCTTCACAAAAGAGAGGAATGTCTTCTACTAATAATCAAAAGCATATTTTATCGAGGCTTCTCAAATCTCGCTTGATATCTCTCCCTCTGAAAACATGAAAGAAATTTTATAATAAGAACTCCTTTTGTGCATATCATTGAGTGCATGGTCATTCTACCAATGAATGTCAAGCCTTGAGTAATAAAATACAACTTAAGTATTATGGTGCTCTTCCATGTATTGATGCACCTAATCACTCTGAAAATAATAATCTTTATTCTATGGTGTTGCTCCTCATTATGTGTCATTTGTCGCTTCATCATGTTTTCTCATTTCCATTAATGGTGGTACAATCTTAGGTTAAACCATTTTTTCCATGACAACAACACGATAGTCTCTTATGTGGTTGTCTTTATCTCCACACTTGGGGGCAAGGATAACTAGTTTTGAACGTGCACATTCTTTTCTCCTTAAAATACCAACATAGAAAGTATGTTGAAATTTTAAGGGGGGAATATATTACCCCTATCCATTTCATACACGTCTTGTGAGATTTCACTTATTGACATACCCCCTTGGTGGTGGTTTGTTTATAATTCCCCCTGAGGCGTGGCTATCAATTTGTGCCCTTGGACCTTTATACACCTTCTTAGGTAAGTCTTGTTTTTCCTCTTAGATGTTAAAATTTTATGCACCCTCTTATGTGAGTCTTTTTCATCCTCTTGGATGTTAAAATTTTATGCATCTTCTTAGGCGTCTTGTTCGTCCCCTTGGATGGTTATGCACAGGGATAACTTTAAGAAATCCCCCCCCTTGACGAAGGTGTAAAAACCTAGTGAATCTTTCCTTTTATTTGAAAAAAATATTTATTTTTATGGCAAATCTATGCACATTATTAAAAAAGTTTGTAAAATCTTGGCAAATCTTAATGAATAATTGGTAAAAAATAATAATCAAAGTGGCGAATCCTAGTGAATATTCACTAAAAACATTAATTACAATGGCGCATCTCTCCTTTAAAAATTTTCATAGTTGGTCGACGAAGTTCCCCCATATTTTTTTTCTTTTTTGAATATTGAAGTAGGGGCTTAGGGGTGGCAGCCACCGGCAGGGTCAAGGGGGAAAAGCCCCCTTGTGGGGGTCGAGGGGGCAATGCCCCCTCGTGGGGTCCGGGGACAATGGCTCTAATGCGCTCTTGTCACGATATAGGCAAGGTCGAGGGGCAGAGCCCCTCACCACCAAGCATAAATTCACTATCAAAAGTGCATTGGAGAACACACGGATTAAGTGTTTATTAAAAATATCAGTTTAAAAGTAAGAATAAATGAAATTTTTAAATATTACCATCAATTAGCAATTTACCTTTTTAATCGAATGGCTGCAGGTTGATTCCACGGCCTAATACACACATGCCTTTTAAAAGGCTTCTTGAGGCCCAAAATTTTTTTTGGGCCACACGATTAGATTTAATCATGTGGTCCAAAAAAAAATCTAGGCCTCAATAAGCCTTTTAAAAGACATGTGTGTATTAGACCGCGGAATCAACATGCAACCATCCGATTAAAAATTTAAGCGATGATTTGATGCCAATAAATAAAAGCCCTATTCAAGGCTAAAATATCTATAAAATTAAATGGTCATTTATTATTGTGGCGATATTTCCCCAAAATCAATGGTAGGAATATAATATTACTGGCGAATATAATCGATATTTGTGATTATAATATAAATTATCGTCGAATCAATTCCAATGACATTGTTTAAAATATAATACATAGGCGAATTAATCGAGACATTTTTATTTTTTTTTGTAAAAACCTGGCAATTCAACATCATTTTTACCCTGTACTATTCGCCATTTCTAGAGGTCCCGATTTCAATTATTTTCCAATTGGCAAAAAATTCGCCACTAAAGTCTTCCCTAGTTATGCACCTTCTTAGGTGAGTTTTTCGTTCATCCTTTTGGACATTAAAATTTATGCACTTCCTAAAGCGAGATATTTTTAGTGATTTTGCATCCTTGTGAGAGTACTATTTTCTTAGATAGCACATTTGATGGATGGCGTTTGGTATTTGAGACAAATGTAAGACTGAGGTCTCTTTGCCTTACTGACTCGAATCCTTTTAGTACTAACCTTATGTTTTTGTTTTGTGATTATTATATGTTGTGTTTGCATCATGTTGGCACTATATTTTTTTGTTGGATGTTCATGTTAGGTTGTATTAAATTATGTTTTGTGTCTTCATCGTGTATACTTTGTATTTTTCATATTACATTTCACTTCACATGTGTGTTCCTTTTACCTTATGTTTTCTTGCCATGGGATATTAAATTCTAGGGGCTTGTGCACTCCTCCTAGATCCATAGTCATCCAATCTCTTCAACATTTGGACAATCATATCCCTTTTGACATATTTTTCTACTTTAATGTGAGTCTAAGCATAAGTTCATACTCTCACTAATTTGGGGGCTAAATTTAGCATCATAAATTGTCACCCATGAAAATTTCACACTATGTTTTTCTCCCCCTTAAGTAATTGGACCTAATTGTACACCTAATTTCCTAAATTATGCATTATATAGTCCCTTAGAACAATTATCAAGAAAACTCATGTGAAAAATCAATGAATGCATTTAATATTTTTCTCCCAAAACTTTGTATCCTATAAAATAGAGCCAAGACTAAGTTGCCCTAGGTGACTCAGTCCCCCTATTTTGCCTCTAAAATTTAGTATGTCGGTGTCAGCATTTTATTATTTGAATTTCAAATGTCCAATGTTAGCTATCAGGATTTACTTTTTGGGAAATTAGAATAATTGCATATAAATACCTAGTCATTTCAACATTTGAGAACTAATGGGAAATTATTGAACTTGTGATCAAGCACTTATCAAGCAAGTCAAAAGTATTCAAAAGAAAATTTATTGTAGAAATTCAATATCAAAGCATCATGTCAAAGTGTATGTGAGTTTGTTCATGTGTTAATGTTATCATATTGTTTGTGAGATCTAACCCTTGTAGGTCTTCAAGAAAATCAAGAAAACAACAATCAAGCCTTGAGGATATGTGCATGACTTCAATCCTTCAAGGAAGCCATTGAAGGGTGGTGATTTGCAATCCATTGTTGATTCATCATTCCTTTTTATCATTTTGGCCTTATCCCTCAAAAGGATAAGCTCTCTATCATTGACATTATCATTGTGTAAGTGGAAATACTAACATGAGGTTTGACTAAGGAAAGCCCCTATATGGCACAACCCTTACTCTCTCTTTGAATGTGCAGGTTTCAAATCCGAAGAAGATTGAAAGAAATTTGAAGGTCAATTATTCATTGTTGCAATCGAACCCTACACCTTGACAACAAATGAAACCTCAGTTACAACAAAATCTGATAGTGATCCAATAGTGCGACAAGTGGGAAACAAAAGATTTGATCTAGCTCCCAAGGACTATGAAAATAGATCTAAAATTGGTCAATAGGGACATAGGCACCCTAGGTGACTTGGTCTTCCATTTTCAACCCCAAATTTGTATCACAAGTGCACAATGTCTTGTTCAATCTATTTTTGAAGTCTAAATTTTCCCATGACTTTCCAGATCTACTATTTTTGCATTAGAATAGTCGTTTGCATCATTAGACTAGTTAAATCATTTTATTTCATCCTTGAGTTCATTTTAGATTTGGTCAAGGGCAGGTTGAATCACCTCTCAAGTTGTAATTGAGTCCTATATCTCATCCAAGTCCATCAAACCCCCACTACCTCAAAATCTAAATGACATGTTGTGGAAAATCCCTTTGAAATCCTAGGGTGAATCTTTAGGGTTTCACTTTTCCACCATTTCACTATAATGGAATCTGTATCTTTCAAAATATTTTTGAGGTTAGGTACCTGAAGAATTGGGAAGCTTTAAAAAATGATTTAAATATCCTCAAATCCAAAAAGAGAACCTATTTTGTTTTAAGTAAATCTATATGTAATGTGAAACTTCCCATCTCCCTTAAGCTAAATGTAGAGGATTTTAAAGATGTTTCTTGGAAGTATGAAACTTATTTTAATTACATCTTTCCTAGAAAAAATTATTTAATATTGATTGATATGAGGGATATTATTAATTAGTTAAACCCAATATAGAATTTGAATAGGCTCGAGTCTAGATCCAGTCCTATAGATTAAGGAATATTTGGTATGCTTGTGTGGAACCTAAGATATTTTTCTTTATGTGTCTTATTTTGCTTAACAAAATAGCTTTTAATTTTTAACTTGAATCTCTTGATATTCCACTTAGAAATTACTCCTTTTGTAACAAAATTGAATCTATTTATCTTTTTTTTGAGTGTTAGTTTTCTAATTTTCTTTGGTCCTTATTTTTGGGAACAAGTTGGGGTGGGATACCAAAGATGGTTTCACATTGTATGTAGTCAATCTTGGGTATGTGAATTTTTATTTTGTTGAGATTAACAACTTTTGTCTTATTCTTATGAATGATATTTTACGGTTTATATGGAAAAAGAGACATGAGGTCTTCCAAGGAAAATGAAGGTGCCTTATTGAGTTTTTTTTAACTCACCATTTTAAATATCTTATTACAAGTAACTATGATAATGGAAATCCCTAAAGGAAATTTCATGATTTTTCTTCAATAAGGACTAACGATTGTGTAAAAAAAGAGATTAAGAGAGTACAATTCTTCCCCAGGGGAGCAATTTTTTGAACCAAGAGGAGCTAGCTACTCTAAAGGAATATATGGAGATCCATAATATTTAAAAATAAAAAAATAAAGGATGATAAGGATTCAACTAATAGAACCAAATTGAACCAATTGTGAAGGATGTGGATTCATAAGATTTGGCTAATCTACCAATAAGGACTTGTGATATAGAATTGCATGAGGTTAGTAGCAACTAGAAGTACCGCTAGGAGTAATGTCCTAGACTATTGTTGTCTTTAGTCCTTTTTGATGTTTTGTAACTCTGATGATTATGTGTACTCTCATGGTTGTTTCTATTTTAATTGTTGACATTCTAGTCATGCTTTGATATTTGGATGGAGTGGTAGAAATAATCATGTGTTTCCTTCTTTTTTATTATAATGTTATGGATCATTTGTTTGCATTCTTTACTATTTCATTTTGCTAATGACCAACATGACTCAGGTTAGTGAGATAAATTGGGTCTATATTTATTTCATAAAGTCTTGGATTAATTAGTAGATAATTTTAGAATAATTAATCATATTAGTCAACTTAAATAATATTTTATTCTAAAGAGAACTTATTATTATTTCATCCTTTGATAGATTTGTAATGGAATGCCATGTAATCCTTGTAGAGCTCAAATAAGGAGAGAATATCCTTCTTACATGTGTTGGTCTTGTCCTTGGTCTATTTGATCACAAATTCTATACTTACATATATAAAGTTTGACTTTCCCTAGAGGCTTTGTTTGTAGGATGTTTTCTAGAGTAGATTATATGTCTAAAACATGAAAAAAACCCAGCACCCCTAACATGAAATTAAGGTTGATTAGTTATATTTTGATCACTACACATGTTTCATGGTATCTTTCTCTCTAGATTCACATCATTTACCACATGATTGATATTTAACCTTTTATGGTATGTGGGAGCAAATTTATTCATGTGATTTAACTTGACAATCTAGATATTAATAAAATATATTTGCGGGCTCATGATAGGCCATTTAAAATACATTTGAAATTTATTTTTCTCATTTATAGGGATTTTTGAAGCAAAATTATCTTTATGTGGCTTGTTTTCTGGTAGAGTACTTTTTTTTTCTTTGAAAAGAGCATGTATTTATAGAATTTTATGCTACAAATTTGTACTAAAATAATTTACTTATGAGATTAGTGAGGTCCAATATTAATACTAAGGCTATGCATGTGAGAATGAAGCATGGAAAATGAATCTATGTATTACTAACAATATATTATAAACATTGAATATAAATTTAATCTAGTATATGGATTTCTAATTTGTTCTTATGAACTTTCAAAGAAAATTGATGGTTTATTTTTTCATCATTGTATAACTTTGTGAGTGTTGACATGACTACTTTAGATAGATATCTATTGGATGCGAGAAATGTGTCTATGCATTATAGGTGATTTCTAAAGCAATAGAGTGAAATGAAATATTTATTTCAACATAATGAGAATGTGATTTTCTAATTTGTCCTAGTTTAACTGTATTCTCACTAAATCTAGAAATAGAGAGAAGGATTTCAACAAATTAAGACACAAAATAATGTGGATCACTTGCATTGAAATTTCCATATAAAATATCAATAAGGGGACATACATTAAAAAAATGTGTAGTATAGTTAGGATCTTATTTTGAGAATGGGCTAAGGAAGAACTACACTAGGCCTGGCATGTGAGAATGTGCTAGGTTTTATTAATATGCAAAAAAAATAAAATCTATTAAGGGTCTTATATTTAAGGAAAAGTGCAATATAGGGATTTTTTGTTGATTTCAACACCCTCATTAGCCACATGACTTTGAATAATTTTTATTAATTTTAAAATTGGTGTATTTTCTACCTTAAAACTATGTAATTTAACCTTGGGAATATGAACTTGATTTAGTTATTTCAACCACCTATGGAGTAGAAAAATAAATATTTTGGCTAGGAGTTTGTTTAAGACAAGAAATTAGACATCAAAAAGTGTTGGTTCAACTAGATTCTTAATGCAAATTTTTCATATTTTTTATTGGTTTTCTAAACATGATCTATGTTTTATTTTTCCTTAGTGGTCATTCCTTTAAATAAAGTGCATACAATTTTATGAATAGGTTTCTTTAGTGGAGGGAAACATAAAAAAACTCCCATTAAGAGAGATTGATATAGACTAAATGTATATTTCTATTACATAGTTTAAAGTATACTCTATACATTCAACAAATTAAGAAAATTAAACAATTGATAACCAAATATTGCATCATCCAAGAAAATAGTTGTAGAACCACTCAACCTAGCAAACATATCCATGATCTCTTCACGATTTCATATTGGACAAGGGCAAAGGATCAATCAACCATTGTCTCTTTTGAGGTGCCAACCACCACTTTTAGAAATTTGAGACCCCAAGTATCTTTCTTCCTCCTATCCCTTGTATTGTGAATAACTGTCTCAACAACAAAGGGATCACAAGGTCCATTATATGGAGGAACCATGCTATAATAAATTCCATTCCTATTGGGAAACCTAGACCCACCACTACCATATTTAGAATCTCCAATATACCACCCCACCATTTCAAGAAAACTAAAGCCTCTATGACAATCATAATGATATCCTTCTCCTCCTTCAAGTCCAAGATCAACATGATTGCCAAAAAAATTGACTAAATATCAAAATTAACTTGATCTCTATTTTCATACTAAGAAAAACATCCACCAAAACCATTTAGATAGTGTGCAACACAATGAGAGACTTGGATTAAAAAATATTTTTTATCCTATTGTTGGTGATCAACCCTCTAAATGCAATTTTTGTTTAATTAGATTGCATTAAGAATATTGTGATGCATTTATCTTGAAACCCCAAAAAGGCTTCATACCGGAATGACACCAAACCCTAATTTTACATGATTCTACCATCAATGGTCCATCCCTTAATGCCACCAAGTCTATATTTCCTATTAGCCATAAGATTCACATCACCTAAGAAATAAACTCCTAGTCACATCATGTAAGAAAATGATTAGTCATAATTATCTAACATACATCTTTCCTCCATGTTAAAAATAAGGAGATCTAACTTTTGCAAGGAGATTACTACATTTTACATGTCCAAATTTGTGCTGGCTTCCTTCAAAACATGGCCAATTTTGAAATTTTCTAACTTTCTTAAATAAGCCCAACATAACCTTACTTTTTTTTATCCTCCAATTTCCACCGCAGTTTGTTTGAAGAGGACATGCGATATAGGGGTAACAATCATCATGACTATGCTTAACCACTGCCGAAATACCACACACCACTTTGCAAAAGGCCGTGGTATAGCTGTAAAAGGTGCTGGTCGTTAAGGGTTTAAATTCTATCAAGCGGTATAATATATAAGTCATTTTTTGGCTTTATTGAAAGGGGAAAAAATATTTTTTTATGAAAAGGATAGGAAAATGTGAGGGAAAAATGGGGAAACCCTTAGTTTTTCTTATGGATTTTTTAGGTTCTAATAGTGGCTCTTGTTGGGGATGAGTGGTTGTTCAATCACTGCAAGGATCTAAAATTCTTTAGTAGAGAAGACTAAGTAAATGATATGAAAAATGAAATCCATGGCAGATGTAGGGAATGAAAAGTGAAGGATATGAAAATGGAGCAAATGGAGAATGGGAAATGATCCTAAGCTATTGTACATGGAAAGAAAGCAACACTTTCAGAAAGGGAACTCCTGAGAATGTCCATGTACTGGCAAACCCAGACCCTTCCTAACTACTATGCATGGAAAAGAGTGTTTAAAGAGGGTTTTGCTAAGAATTGTCCATGCACTGGCAATCCTTAATCCTTTGTACCTAGTATGGTTTAAAAATCAAACCATAAAGGATGACCCTAGGCCACCCAAAAAAGAAAAACTTGCACTTTCCTTTGTCACAGAGCTTATTCTGTTTAGAGCTCACCAGGATTTTCTTGAAACTGTCCATTCCACTTGCCCTGCTACATATGTTGTCATTGAAAGCCTTCAGAAAATCATTATGTTCAACTTGAATTGTACTCATTTCACCATTCTGCATTTCATTATTTTATTATCATATGAAAAATCTTTGTCGTCTCCAGCATACAAAGTGTATCCACATACAACAAAATATTACCCATTATCATATGTTGCTGAATGATCAAGCAATTGTACTGGGACCTAAAAATCTGAATGCTTCACATGGGAATCTACAAATTCCATCTCATGAACATCTTCTGAAACAAACAAATCAGAACTACTTTCCACTTCCTTTCTATCACAGGTTGGAATTGACACACAGATTTGATCCATATTGTCTTCTTTATACATACTTGAATCAAAAAATGTTGGACACTCATCATCAATGACATGCAAACCAGTACCTTTTTCTTGCAGGAAAAAATTATTCAAGTCACATACCTCTTCTTGGACACAAATAGATTCATGATCAGCTTCAAAAATTTCATTAGTGTGAGAGATGGACATGGAACCATCTGAATTATTACACACAACACCTTTACTATCAAAACATATATAGGTTGGAACCAAAACTTTGGAATCATCCTCATGTGTACATCTCTGGTATTCAAGAGTCAATAAATCTAAAACTTGCTCACTCCTGAGTGAAAATGTTTCATCCAGATCTCCTGCTATTTCTCCAACTTCTTGATCTCCATATGAACTGCAACAATCATCCTGTTGTAGATCAACATGATTTACATCTTCACAATCTGGATCACAATTTATTATGCAAGAGAAACTCTCCATATGTTCATTGCTGGATGGCACAATATCTTCTTCTAATTCAGCTTCTGAAGCAGTGTTGATGTACTCCCAAAATGATGTGTCCCCACCAATATCAGTAATGCTGAAATCACCTTCAAAATCTAAAAAATTATCATTAGAAATCCCAGTGACAGATTTATCCTCCATTGGTTGCATTATTTGATCATTCATGATATCACTATTAGATTCGTCATTTCCAGTATCCATGTGTTTTATCCTAAGCATGGAATCAAGAAATTTATTTACTACATCCAAGGCATGCCGTTTTGATGAATCTGACCAATAAATTGATTTAGGCTTTGATGCTCTTAGAAATTGTGCAACAAAAAGGGGATTTGTAGACCTACAATGAGGAGGTAATTGCATACAGATGTTTGTCATCTTGTTGTATAAAGATCTCTCAAATTCTCCCTTATATCTTCTTATATCAAAAAATGAATTAAAGGGGGAAATTCCACATTCTAACTCTATGATGGAGTCTTGGCTTTGAGTATGTACATCATCATCTTCTTCTTTATTATGTAAATAATCATCATTTTTGTCCTCATACTGGCTCAAGAATATTTCTTTCAGATCCTCCCATGAAGATATACTTTGCATAGGCAAAAATATAAACCATTCTCTTGCACTATCCCTCATAGATCTTGAAAAAAAATTCATACTGACATCCTCTAGATAAATTTGAAAGTTGACAATGACATTCCAGAATCGTTCCATATGCTCATGAGTTGATTCATTCCATTCTCCATGAAATTTAGGGATATGCATTAGCAGTTTTGTCCCATCCCAGGGGTAAGGATTTGGGTAGCCTTGGACGTTACTAAACTTAAATGGCTTCTCAATAATTGAGACAAAATTTGGAGGGCCATATGGGTTTTGGTGGATCATTGATCTTTTTTTAGGAAATGGAAGATGAATATTCATTTGATGAAATGGTTGTGGTGCATAAGTGTTTTATTGTGAATAGAGAACATTACCCTCATTGTTGAATTCTTAGTTGTATCATGTGGTGCCTATGGTGTCCCATATCTCCTGGTATTTGTTTCTTCACTCTCACTATATGATGGCCTATTCGGTGATGTATCTGGAACACATTCGGCTCTCAAATGCAACAGTCGTTGTTTCACTTGTAGTGTTTGTTTTTTCCAGTATAACATTTGTTGTTCCATTTCTTCCAATTCTTTTATTGTCCGGTGTCTTCTTTCTGCTCCTCACATCTTGACAAAATTTTACTGCTTCACAACATCCATGCATTATATATCAAATTAAAAATGGAGTCGCCACCTACTTTTCCAAAAGTAGGAAAATGAAATGGATACCTTTGGTTTGCCCCTAGTGGAATATCCAAAAAAAATGTGAAACTTTGTTGACTCTATAAATGGAAAGGCTGAAAAAAATTCCTTAGTAATTCCCTAGCAGAGTCACCAATTTCTTGGGTGTGTGACTCGGATGGGGAGCTACAAACTGTACAAGTATGATTCTCTGACTGAAGACCAATTTTGAAACTGTTTTGATTTTATCAATGGATAGGCTAAAAGATTTATTGATGGGTTATTCCCCAACAAAGTTTCCAATTTGTTGTGTGTGTGACTTGGATGGTGAGTTGCAAACTGTACAAGTATTATTCTTGAAGACCAATTTTGAAACTATTTTGAATTTATCAATGGATAGACTGGAAAGATTTCTTGATGGGTTATTCCCAAACAAAGTCGCCAATTTTTTGGGTCTCAAAAATGTAGGTTTGAACCACGAGAGGTTGCCAAGCTCTCACAATTCTTTTATCCAACTAACAAGGCCAACCAGTATAGTTGAACCTTCTGCTCTTTAGGCTCTACAGAACCTAGGTGGGTGCACCTATGTGTATGTTGCAGATTTAAGATTTGTTTCCTAGTTGATCAAGCTATCCACAATGGCAATGGGTAGTGGATAGATAAAATTTCTACAACTACTCCTACTCCTACTGCACAAATGAAAGGTTTTTTGAATGAATTGTTTGATATAAATTTGTATCTCTGGGTTAATGTAGATCAATGCCTTCTATCCACATGGGAAATGGAGTAAAAAATGATATGTTTTTCCTCTTATTGGCTTAACTCTAGTTGTTAGACACTTTGAAAATTCTATGGCTGGCATAAAAATTTATTAAGTCTATGACTTGCATAAACAGTGTTGGAATGTTTATCTATCAGTTTGTACTTCAACAATCCAAAAGAAATGTTAAAACCACTGTGATTTATTAAGAGTTTAATTTTGACTTGCAGACACCAATTAATCAAATCACACAAAATGGAATATATTTTGATAAATCAGGGAATATGCTTGATATGCTGATTTAAATGATTAAAAGACCTCAAGTTGGAGACAACCAAAATAAAGCGTATACATTGATGCAACACAACAACTAAACACCAAAGAGAAATTCACCAGTTTAAAACATTAGTCTTCATTGTCTCTGCTTCAAGAAAATTTTGTCAATTATTTCCATCCGAGTCCCTTCTCGGGAAAAATCAAGCTCCTATAGTCTAACTACTTCCTCTTCTCCTCCCCCTTCTTCAAATGAATTTTCAAATCATTTATACATTACATTCCAAGCGTTGCAACCTTTCACATTCCTGTTACAACCATTTGAATTTATGATAGAGATTTAAAATATTTAATTGTGTTGCCTCTCGGCAAATTAAATATTTTTTACACAGTTATGCGTTTGATTTTGTTTTAATACTTTATCGGCCTTCAATATTTCGCTTTATACCTTGATCGGTCTTCACATTTTTTTTCCTCATGCCCCTTATTGTGACTGCTCTACCACGGGCTTGACTTTTCTCTCTTGCGGTGACGTGGTGACTGGCTCCACACTGACTGTCACGGCTACCTCCATCGCCTACCATCTTACCACGGCTATCAACTTTACCAGCTATGGTACCGCAGTATCAACCTTTTTCCATCGCCTTCACTATTACCGCTATACCACGGTCTTCGTTTCAACTGTGTGTGGTATAGCGGTGACCGCTTACTGACTGCCACCTCGCTGCCTTGTTGTCTCTACTAACCACCTCATAATCGCTACCGCCATACCACAATGACCATGCTAACTGTGTGTGGTTGCACGGTAACTATTTCATCCACCGCCAGTCTTTGTTCATTTCTTAATCAATGAATGTTACCATGCCACCGTGGTTTTTTTGGAGACGGCATGTGGTATAGCGGTAATAGTCATCATGACTGTGCTTAACTACTACCGTAATACCACAGGCCACTTTGCAAAAGGCTGCGGTATAGCGGTAAAAGGTGTTGGTCATTAAGGGTTTAAATTTTATGAAGCGGTATACTATATGTCATTTTTTGGTTTTATGGAAAGGGGAAAAATGATTTTTTTATGAAAAGGATAGGAAAATGTGAGGGAAAAATGGGGAAACCCTTAGTTTTTCTTATGGATTTTTTAGGTTCTAACAGAGTTGTTGACTTCTGATGTGGACTCACCAGAAGAGCTTTGCAACATCAATATTTCCTCTGTGTCTAAAATAGGGGAGGACATAGTTCCCCATACTAACTTTTGATATCAGTATCTCATTTGAAGTATTTTGATACTCAGTAATGACATACTTCATTCTAGGTTCTCTCTCAATTCTGATATGATTTGGGACTCCTTTCCAAGGGAGCCACATATGGGAGTGATCTATGGATGTGTATCCATTTAGTGCCTTGGTAAAATCTCTACCCAAGATTAGACCATAAGTGTGAGGAATTTAAGCTACCTGAATATTAAGAACTTGTTGCACTCTAGGATCTGAGGCAACCTGCATGGGAATCATGTTTAGTTCTCCTACTATATTCACCTTTGTTTTGTCTAATTGGGTGACCTTATTTTGAGAGGCTGCAGGGGTAATACCAAGAGCCCTATAGACAGAAAATGGCATAACATTTGTGGATGCCCCTAAATCCAGTAGGCAATTATGTAGAATTTTATAAAATATACAAATGGAAATTAGAAAAGGAGGGGTTTCCATTTTTCCTTGGAATAAATTCAACTGTGAGTTAGCTTGTGCAACCTGACTCTTATATTTTTCTTTACCCCTATCCCCGGGTTGTAATTCACTAGGACCTTTGGGTGTTTGTGAACCAGGAGGTCCAACAACTGCCTCATTGCTTGCTACTCCTTGTGTTGATATTCTTGAATTAAAGGACCTTAGGACTACATTTCTGATTTCAGGAACTCTCAATAACTCGAAAGAAGAAAGACTCACCTTAACTTTTTTGAGTTCCTCGGTGATATATAATCCTATTTATTCCACCTTCATATTAGTGTGGAGCTCCTTAGAATGATCGGTCTTCCTATCCATTGTTGAACTAGCATTGATCCCTTTGCAAACATTTGGTTGTCCTTCTTTCATGAGGTATTATGTTGGCACCTGAGGGTAGGATGGATTTTTATTTGCACATGGATCCGACAGAGTAGTAAAATTGTGTGGAGGGGCAGATGTAGTGAACAATCCTTTAGCTTGTGGATTCTTATGGGGATTGCTCCTCAGATTATACTTTCTGACAAGTTGCTGAAACATCTGCACTTCCTCGACATCAACCTCTTCTTCATCTAATGGGCCATTGTCATTCTCAGTTTCTTCATCAAACAGTTGATAAATTTCATCTTCATTGAGCACTTGTTCAACCTCCCCACACTGGCTACTTGATTCCTTCTCTAGTTCATTCTCCTCATCTCTCAGGAAAGGAGCATGATTCAACACTAAAAATGGGGAATCATAGGGATTTGAAGGCACCAATTCTTGACCGGTAGAGTTTTTTTCAACTTCATATTGAAAAATGGAAGCAACAGTTTGAAATTCAGGGCAATCAAGCTCAGAGTGTTGACTTGTCATATGAAGCCTACACCATCCAGACATAGTGGCCTTTGCCAAGTACACACCACCTGAAGGTTTCTCTGGATTGGAAGGTTGATCAAGTGGAGTGGGAACTCCTCCATTGTTAGGCCTAGTGTCCCATGGCCTATTTTTCCTAGGTGGTTGTCTTCTTTCAAATCCTTGTCCACCTTGTGTATTTATATCAAAGTTCTGACCAGAACCTTGTCCTCTTTCAAAGTTTTGATTTTTGTCATAGTGTTGCCCTCTGTTATAATTTTATTGCATGTTATTCTGATTAGCTTGGATTTTATTGTTTTGGTTCCTCAAGTAGGTTACCTCCATGTTTAGCCTCTTCACCTTCTCAGTTAGCTCATCTAACCTTTCTTTATCAGGATTGTTGTAAGGCACTGGATTCACAGTGTTTGGGGAGAATCCTAACACTCCTCTAGAACCAGTAGACTAATTCAAAACTTTTCAGTTCTGCAAATATGTAGGGAAACCATCTTGTGATTGTGAATGGATGGGATGGTTAGCATTTTTCTGGGGATAATCGAGTATTTGTTGCAGTTAGTTTATTGGATGACCCAAGTGAGGGACAAAAAGGCAACTGTGGAATATGATTCATGATAGACATGTGATTGGATAGAGCCCGGTTAAGAGATTGGACTTGGCTTGGGTGAACAGCTGGTCACAAAGATGGTAGAGGTCCAGACAAGTGTTGTCTTAGGTATGTACTAACCTTAACAGCCTTTGTATATGCAATGAGCAAGGTAGTTGGGGGATTAGTTCTCCACTTAAGGAAGGTGGAAGTAAGGTTGTCAAGGGCTTTGAAGTAGACCTCCAGGGCAGTGTCCTCATTTCCATTATAAGGTGCTTGGAGTCTAGTATATGCTCGGTGGAACCTATTGCTGAATGATCCTATAGGCTCATTATTCTCTCTTTTTACTCTAGTAAATTGCATATATAGATCATTAGCACTAATGGGAGTCTTAAATTTCTGCAAGAATGTAGCCTCAAGCTCAGTCCAATTAGAGATGGATGCAGTAGGTAAATGGTTATACCAATAAAAGGCCTCCTCTCCTAGAGAATAGGGGAAAATTCTACAATCCAAATCCTCATGATTAAACCCTCTATCCCTCAGACAAGTCCGAAAGATCCTAATGTGCTCTTCTCTTGTCCTATTTGGTTCATTTGCATGAAACTTGGAGCAAAACTGCTCAAGGTTCTTGGGCATAACATTGTAGTTGTTGAATGTAAGAGGTGATGGGTTATTTTCCAAGAAATCCATTGGTGGAGGTGGTAGTGGTTGATGGATGACTGGTTGGGGTTGTGGAATGGAACTGGTCTTAGAATCAGATGAAGATGAAGTGGATGGAGGTGGGGATGGTGGAAATGATGGATTGGATGTTGGCTCCTTCCTTTTTCTAGTCCTTCTTGACCTGGTTGGAGGTGGAAATTATTGAACTCTTCTTCTTCTCTTGGTATAGATATGGTTCTCCTTCTAAGCCTCTCAGGAGAAATGGCCTTTAGAAAACGCTCCAACTTGCTTGTTCGGCCCTCCCTCTAGTGCCAATCCTGTTGTTTGGTGTTTTTGCACATCAACAACTTAGATAGAATAAAATTTATCATGTCTCTCTTGAAAGGTTTGTCTCTATGATCAAAGAGATAACCCCAAGGTCTCATGGGTGTCAGATCATGACTATTCAGTAGCACAAACTAAGTGATAAAATGTGATTATGCTGGTAATCACAAAGGGTCTTACGTACAAATAATGGAAGCTCTAAACTCATCAGATTTTAAGATATAGTGATGCTCAAATTTCTAGTTCTAACCATTTAATAAAAGAAACAACAAAAGATCAGGGTTTCAGAATTCCTAATGTTAACACTAATTCTAAGATTAACCATGCAAATGATGAAATACCTAGAATGGACCAATCTCTTAAACTAATTTTTGATCAACCCAGGCTATACCTGCAATCTTGCAAAAAGCAATGCAATCTTCTAAGGTGTTAAATATTTTTAGGTTGTAGACATTCATTCAATAAGACTGAATGAATATATACAATTGAACTAAGCACATGAATATGAGGTACAGGTTGACCTTGCACAACATTCCCACAATCAAGAAGCTGCCCAAAATATGAACTAGGGATTGCTACAACACTCCAAGCATTAAATAAAAAACATTACTAATTAAACCTAAGATACATCCAAACATTTCCAAGCGATTTAAAGATAGAACAAGAACAATGCAAGAGAAGGAACTAGTCATAACACAACGTTTGCACTTTGTATTAAATCATCATATTAGCAACAATTCTGGTCTATTACAACAGTTTCTTGAAATGTGAAAACTAACTTCTAATCTGCTAACATGCTACTCTACTACTAACTCTAATTATTACAAGTCTTCTGACTTAGTCTTCCAATCTCTACTAATTCCAACCTAATTGACCCTTACAAATGAGGCAGAGTGCCATACTTATAGAAAAACCAAGCCCACATGAAACAAAGTTAGGGTTACCAAGAAGCTTGGCCACACATCAAATTGGCCTCAACAACCAGCAATAACCCATCATCAAGAATTGAATACAGAAAAGACCCCCATCAGATCGAATTGAGATCGCACAAGGTTAGGGAGAAAATCCTCAAGACACACCCATCAAAAGACCTCACCCACATGAACAACCACATGTGTGAAAACATTAGTAGGAACATGAGCCAATGATCGGACCCGATATGGGAAAATGAATGGATTAGATCGAACAACACTAGGTTAAGCCCCTTCATATCACATTTGCTAGCCACTAATGGCCACCATCCAAATCGGCCTTGCGTGCAAGAGTGGATTTCATGATAGCATTCACAAAGTGTACTTGATTGCACCCAAAAATCATGCCAAATATTCAAAGTACATCCAGCAACCCAAGCTCGATCCAACTTGCAACCAAATAGCCACCATTAATGCCCAAAACATCATCAAAATCCAAACAAGTCCATTAGAATTCCTAAGGAAAGAAAATCAAGCATAAACCTAGGTGGAGGCGGAACCAGAGATATGTGGAGGCGGAGCCACAAGAAAAAATAGGAACAGAGAGCCAAGACAAGCGGAGGCGGAGGCAGAGACAGAACAGGAATGAGAAAGGAAGGGAAACAGGCAGAAGTGGAGGCGGAACGAGAACCAAAACGGGAACCAAAGGGGAATAGGTGGAACCAGAGACAAAACCAACCCCAGTAGAAGCAGAGGTAGAATGAGAACGAGAAAGGAACCATGAACTTTTCCAAAGTTCAAAGCCAAATTCCATCCCGGTCTCAACCCCGAAAAAATGACAGAAAAACCAACCTGAAGGCCGAAGACAAGCAAAACAATGAAAAAGGAGAACGCAAGAGGTGAAGCTGAAACAAGAATGAAGATGAAACTGGGAAGCGAAGAAAAGAAAATACTAAGGGAAGAAACCAACCCTTATGACAAAAATGAACAAAACGCAGAAGAAAGCAAGGGAGCAGGAAGCAGAGCCGGAACGGGAACGGGAATAGAACCAAGAACTTAGCCAAAGTTCAAAGCTAAGTCCCATCCCAGTTCCGCCTTCAGAAGAAAAAAAGGAAACAAGGGAAAGATAAGGGGGAAAAGCAACCCTTAGGACCCAAACAAAACACCAAGGGGAAAAACAGAAGGCAAAAGAAGACCACCTCAGAGAGGACACCCGCAAGACTCCAAAACCACCATGAACTCAACACCAAGGCACCCACAACCAAGGCAAGCACCAAATACCAAAACCCATATATTTTCAAAGATAAGCACAAAAGAGGGGGAAAGCCATAGAAGTGGGCCAAAAAGGGAAGGCCAAGAGAGGGTCCCCACTTTTAGTGGGGCATGTGTGCAAAACTGCACAATAGAGCATAGTAAATGGGGCATGGTCAATGATCTCGTATACTATATTTTTTGGGTGTTCTTATAATATGATCAAGGCGAATACTTACCTTGTGTGTATTGATGTAACTTCTTCCATAACAAACATCCTGTGCATATCAAGTTCTTCATACCTTTTGTGCAGTAGGACTATCATGCTCTAAGTATTATTCTCTCACATTCAAGAAAGGTTTCTATATGTCTGGTATGAATATTGATAACCCTATTTATTTGTAGTCAAATTCCATGCAAAGGATATGATGTCACCATATTTATTCATACCTTGGTGCATAGTGTCCATTTTCTATATCAAAATAAGGATTGCTCTATACATATTTTTAACATAACCAAAAGTAAAAGGAAAACCACTTTTCCATCCTATTATACAATACCCATTCTATATCATTAACTATTTGAAATTTTATCAAAATAATTTATTTATCCACCATCATCCTACATAACTTATTATATCTTACTAGTCCTACTAACCATTCTATCCATGTATCATGACACCAACAAATAAAAATATCATTGCATCCATACAAACGCTACATACAGAATCATTAGTCTAGATCAAAACATCATACATATACTACATCCATAATCATGATTATATAACATCAATAATCATAGAATTGTATTAAAATCATCGCATAGGTCATCATAACATCATATCATATATCATCATCATCAAAATCTATCACATCATAATCTATCATATTAATTATTATTACCATAGTATCAATAGGATCACCATTAGATGTATACATCCATCACATTTAGCATCATCAAAAAAAAAAAGCATATACATCATATAACATCATCATGTAAAATCATCATATACATCACATGTGTAGCGTAATCAAATGAAATCATCATATAGAGTCGTCACTAAGATCATCATTTGTATACATATATCATCATACAAATCATAGATTGACACAAAAAAAATCTCATCTTACATATATCAAAAAAGGTGTCATGATACATTATAACTAATGTTTGTACAATGGGCTACATGAGCCATGAATATGAATATATAAAAAATCATGCATGAATAATTAAAATGTCTACATCACATAATAAAATAGAAAAAAAACCCTCTAGACCAAGCTCCCACCCTTTGAATTCCCAAGTGAAGGTGGATGAGGAGGAATATTTTCTGCTCACTATACTATTGGGCCCTAATCTACCAAACCCTGAGCTATCAGTGCCTATGTTGCAAGTGCTGGTGGTGGTATTGATGGTACCACCATGACCAATCTACCCTCAAACCTCACTAATTGAGAGGCCCCCAATCGACTCCGAGTTAAAAAATTATGAGTCTGACGATCTAAAAGTACCTCTCTCTCATAGATTCATGTAGTATGTGGCCTCCTAGGTGAGCTATCGTACTTCACCCAACACCTGAACCACCGTCACCCCACTTAATTTTTCTTCCTACTATCTCCTCACAATCTAAGCACCCCACTCAATTACCATTTGGGCTACCAAAATGATGAGGTTGTCTCTCTTTTCTCGAGCTAGGTCCCACTCTAGCCATAGGTAATATCTCTCTTGTCGAGTCTGGTCACACTTGGACAAGGAAATAGTAAGATGCACCTACATATCCCCATATTCCCCATCTCTATCAATACCCTGCTCTCCCCATCCACCTGTGATAGCCTCCTCTCACCCTGGCCCTCGTCACCACCTCCAGAAAAAATTCTTCATAAACCATATCCATCGAACCTCATTGATTAGCCACTTGATCTTGTCTTCCACCTTCTATTTCACTAAACCTACCCTATTTACTTGTAATGCCCCGCCACGAAAGCCCAAAGGACAACACATCTAACTAGCAATTATGACACAATTTTTTTTAAATTGATCAACATATAGATCATACTATCAATTACATTGAATGTAAATGTCCTTTAGGGTATCATGGTTGAATTACGAACATATCAATTATCCAATCTAAACATACATCACAAAACAACTAAAACAATAGTTCATTTACATCCACTACATTAAGAGAATTGAATGTATATATATTTCTAAAGATACAACACCATTAAAGAGTACATAATACGAACAAATTAGTACATAATCAATTTCCCTTACATAAGGGTACATCAATACATTTTCACAAGGTTACATCAAAAATTCCCTTATAACAATGAGAAGAATACATAAGATACATGATAAGATACAACTGGAATGATTGCATTACATAGAATCAATGCTAACTCAATTCTGGTACAAGATCTAAAATATTTGCATAAGGTACAACATCCATGCTCATGAACATCATTTGGGAACCCAATGGAGTGCATAGCACATTCCACTCGATCATTTGGAACCCTAAGGTCCACCCTTAATGCTAGGAGATGACAATAAGGACCCAATACACAAGCAGTCAAGTAGACAAGGGCTAACATGACTCCAACATACAAATACCACAAAACTTCACATGACGGTGACTCCACTTCTAGAGGTACGCAAACAACAAAGGTGAACACAAGACAAGGGTAAGCTAGGTTGCTATAGGGAGGAGTTTTATCACATAGCTTACTATGGGTTACCCTAGTGAATCTTCCTAGGCTATCAGACCCCTATCTTGGGTTACTATGGCCACCTCTACCGAAAAACGAACCTCATACAAACTCATGCAGGATCAACATACCTTTCAAGATAAAAAGGTAGTTGATCTTTCCATTCCAGGCCTTCCCACTCATCTCAAGCCTAAATGATCACTTGAGCCATGAGTGAAGCATTACCATTCTCTTGAATATGTGAACTACCCAACTCCCTAATTTATTTTAGATTATCATTGATTAAAGAATCTCTCAATGAGTTACCCTGGACCACCACTTTGGGTACCAGCCCCCATTGAAATCCACTCCCCCTACTAGAAAATAGAATACCCAAACATATCCAATCAGGTAAATCCATTTCAAAAATTCACAAATCACATGCACGTACACATAAAGCGAGGCTTCAACCCTCTCGCACACAAAATCAACCATAATGATGACTAAGCAGTGCATGGCTAAAACTCCTCTTGTACACAATCCAAGTACAAAATCAATCCACTTTCAAAATGAAAGAAATGTGAAATCAAAGCTCAAACTATTTTCCCAAAGCCTCTGGAAGACTACCAATAAGCACCATACACAAAAGACTTCACTTTTGAACAAAAACCAAAAATCACACTCAAACATTAAATTTGACACAAATGATCAATCACAAATCCATCCATGAAGAACATTATTCCACATCTCATGATACCCACATGCTTAGCCACTAATCTACTCAATGAACCATTTACCATAGTAACAAATGTACTCGTTAACTAATTACACGGTAATTTACATTTTAACTCATAAATAGTTATAAAATCAATCGGCATTTATTACTTAATACAAAGGCAATCTAGGTCATATTTAATCAAATATTTTAATTATCTACAGATGTATATGTAAGTCACTTATCCCCCCCTCTACTTAATTTCCAAATTCGTTTACCTAACATAATCATTTAATTCCCATTTAACCCATATTTCAATTAAAAGACTATTTATCTTTATACGAAGAAAATAAATCATTCCAATTTACCAAGCTTAAGTAACTCATTTGTCCTATTCCATTACTTAACCTACTTATCCAACATAGCAATTACTTCCACATCAACATAAATCCACTTTATATTACACCCTAACATATACACAATTAAATATATATATCATAAACATAAATTATTTTCATCCTCACTGATTATGTTACAACTACATTTAAATACCCACAAAATTATTCTTTAGTTATAACCATGATATATTTATACATACATAAATACATATATATATTATATTTAAATACTAAATCAAATCAATAAACATTCCGCAAAGCAACCCGAATTACATATTAATGAATTTGATTGAAAGAACATCGATTAATCCAATGTCAGCACCATTCCTATGTTATCACAACAACATCGTCGCACTGCATATATCTTATGTCGACTTAACATATATCGACGCCAAAATGGAAAGAATAAACATACGGTCTTCGCAAATCAGGAACACTGAACACATTGAATGTTGAACTTGAAAATTGGACAAAACCATCGATTAAACATATATACTCAATTAAAAAAAAAAACGTTGGGGAAAGGATCACTTCATAGATCCAAAATGAAGGCTTAATTCTTAATATGTTGTAAGCATCGATCTCAACCACAAGGCTTCACATAAGGCGCAGGAGAAACAAAGAAAGGAATTCACTATAAGCTATTAAAATCATGCAACACAGGGGAAAATGGGAGATTTAGGCTAAAGCATTCAGCCAAAATAAATAGATGGATCATACCCACTTCCAAATAGACATACTTGACACTAAAATGGGAGCAACATGCCAACGAAAAGAGGGTCCGATCGTGCAAGACTATAGAGAGAGAATGGAATTGAATTAAAGTTTACTATGGATAAATTATATCATTATAAAACGCAATGAGCCCTACGGTCTGCAAAAACACATACAAGATGGTATATCTCTGCACATAGTCTAATGTTTTCCAAATATATAAAATGTCTTTAACAAGCGTGGAAAAAATTGAAAACTAGTATTAACATGTATACATCCTTATTTGGGCCTAGAGGATTCATAAAATGAAACACCCAACATTTTTTTTTTTGAAGGCCAAATACACATACCTCTGCCAAGCTCGTAAGAGGAATAGTGTCTGGCTGTCAAAGGAAATGCAACCATAAAACTCCACACAAATCAAATTACAAACATCCCCCTGGAACACTGTAAAGGATTTTGTGATAAAGTCGGAGTCCCCAATTAATCTTTTCGAAAAACCTCTATTCCACAAAATTTCCAGCATAATATCTTGCATACCCCCCATTCTTTCTTTTCAAAACAAAAAATCAGAGATAAAAAGACTAAAATCTTCCTCCAAAAGATAATAATTATTCATCAAGGAAAACTTTTATTTTTGAAAAATAAAATCAAACAAAAGACTCATAAAAACAATATGTTTCCAAACAAAATTCAATTCGAAGATACGCATGTGCTTCAACAAGTATTTTTCCCATTTTTTAATTGTTTCCATTTCTTTATCATTTATCTTCATTTGAAATTAATATTACCTTTAATGTTTTATTTTTCCCATGAAAAATTCCTCATAATTTAAATTTATTAATTAAAACTTAACATTAACAATAATTTATTTCTATATTTAATTATGAAAATATTTTATAATTTCATCATTTAATTTAATAGTTTAATTATCTAAACACAACATATACACCCACTTAACAACATAGTTTATTTAATTTTACATCGAACAACAATTTTAATAAACAATTAATTTTAACACTACGTATCAGTAGAACTCACCAAAACAAAATTAGTCAAACATCAAGAAAAGGTAAATCATGGAGGAGCACTACATCCTCCCCCCCTAAGCTTCGACTTACTCCTAGAAGTCACAAGGTTAGGATAAAACATACATACATTAGTTCAATTTTTTTTGTTAAATAATACCACGTTCACCTAAATACAAGCGACATCAAATAATCAAGCAAGTCAAATGTCAAACACTTACCTAAACCTTAATCAAGATCGAGAATCAAGACCAACTGACTACAGACAAAAATAAGACTGATGGGGTGACCATTGGATAATCATCCTCGTCGAGGATGATGGCAAGGGTAGGGAACCTTTTGTCATCTCCATTTTCAACAACATTTCCATTGAATTTTAAGGCATGCTCAGACCTGACAATTTAGGTGGAGTTGATATCTGGTACTTGCAATCTACATAAGACAAACTATCGAACTACATATATCCAAAAATCAAACACACCATGAGAGAAAATCACAGTATAGCAGGGTACTCACGAATGAGTAATGTTGCACTGTCCTGTTGTGCACTTTTTGCATACACGCCTCACCAGAGGCGGCGACCCTCTTTTTCTTCTACATTTTTGTACCTTGGCTTTGTCAATTTATGGTTTTTCTCTTCTTGGAGGTTATTTTGGGATTAAGTCCGGATTTAGTTTGATGGGGGTGGTATTTTGAAGCATTTTGGGGCCTTGGATTTTAGAAATGGGGATTTTTCAAGTGAATTTTCAAAGTGATGTGTAAATATTTTTGTACCAATGGATAGAGGATAAAAAATTAGGCTAAGTTTCTTTTTGAACTTTTCTCGAAAATTCATCCGGGAAAAAAAGTTATGGGGTTTTAAAGTTTTTCTCCGATTTCTGAGTCATTTTCGGGGATTTCCACCCGGTCCGGATTTTGGCGAATTTTGCCATTTTCGGGTATTTCCACCCGGTTTGGATTTTGGCGAAATTTTTCATTTTCGGGGATTTCCACCCGGTCCGGATTTTGGCGAAATTTGCCATTTTTTGGGATTTCCACCCGGTCCGGATTTTGGCGAATTTTGCCATTTTTGGGTATTTCCACCCGGTTCGGATTTTTTCGAGATTTTCCGCCTGGATCGGATTTTTCCTGATTTTTTCGGGATTTTCCGCCCAGATCGGATTTTTCTAGGTTTTTTGACATTTTCGGGATTTTCCGTCTCGTCTGGATTTTTTCGAGATTTTCCGTCCGGTTCGGACTTTTCCGGGTTTTTTGTCAAATTCGGGATTTTTCTCCCCGTCCGGATTTTGGCGGATTTCTGGCCATTTTTCGGGATTTTCCCTTTTTGGCAGATTTTTTCGAACTTCCTGTCACGATTTTCCTGAACTCCGAAAGGGTTAAATTTCCGAAATTTTATGAAGGAGTTGAAATTTCCAAGAGTTTATTTATGCTTAATTTTAATATTTTTTGGTTGGATTTTCACATGTGGGCTATTAATGATTATATCTATTTTTTCAAGATTAAAGGGAGGACTTGCATATGGATTTGTGCTAAGAGGAAAATCTGGTAGATATTTTAAATGCTAATTTACATATGAATCGATACCCAGTTGTTCAAATGAACCCAATTGCATAAGAATCTGTCACAACTTGTCTACAACTGGAATATATGTTTTAAATGTGGAATGACATGTGATGCTGTTTTCACTCTCCAATCATAATTTTTATTAAAATCGAGGTGACAGATTGTTGAAATTCTTATTGTTCCTGGATATAACTGCTTTTATGCTATTGGATGGCGATGTACCACATTTTTAAGAACCCTAATGTGAGTTCTTAGGGTTTCTTGGGGATTAATTGCAGCCATTGGATTGAATTTAATCCTGGCCTTTGATTTAAAAATGTAATATCTATAAAAGGCCAGTGCCTTCTCATTTGTAAAGGTCAGTACAGTTAGTAGAAAAGGTTAGAGAATAGTTGGTTAGAGGCTGCAAAGTCAGAATTGACTAAGTTAGAAGTTATATTCTGCAAGTCAGTAGCTGTAGGAGAGGAGAAAGATTGAAAATTGTTATGTAATGTTGGAGAAGATAATGCAAACGGGTTGTTGATTTGGCAAAACATTGTGTTATGTTTCAACAGTTTATGGTTTCTTGTTCTTGATTCTCAGTGTTAGATGTTAGTTTTCAGTTCTTTCATGATAATGGTGAAATGTTAATGATGTTGATTGATCTTCGGTCCATACTTTTGGCAATTTGTTGATTGTAAGTTGCTGTGTAAAGTTAGTCTAGGCCTTATTTTGTGCTAAGTTCAATTATGAATGCTTGTTTACATTGCGCCATTTACTGGGTATGTGAATGAATGTTCATAATCTGAAAATTTTCAGTTTCCTCAGAAGATTGCACCATTTCTACGAAGTTGCAAGCTTGTCCTTGATTAAGAAGAAATTGGTTTTATTGGAGATTTGTCCATTTGTAGCATTCATCATTGTTGTGATTGATTTTAGGAGTAATTTTAATCTTAGAATCTCTTTTAAGCTCTTATCTTTTGTTATTTCTTTTATTATTTGGGTTACATTTAAGAATCTGAGTATCAATATATTGCAAAATCTGATAAGTTTGAAGATCTAGTATTTGTTTGTAAGACCCCTTGCGATTACCAACATTTTCACATTATTTCTGAGTTGTTTCACTACATTGTCAAGACCTGACATTAGAGACCTTGGGGTTATCTATTTTCCCATAGAGATTTACCTTTCAAGAGAGATAGGATATCATATTATGTCTGAGTTGTTGCTATGCAGAAAACACCATCAATAGATTAGTGCTAGAAGGAGGGCTGAATACACAAGCTGGATTGATTTATGTCTGCCATTTCTCCTGAAAGGTTCAGAAGAAGAACTAGATCTACTCCAGGAGAGGAAGAATTACAGGAGCAACAAGCCCTTACTAGGTCAAGAAGGGCCAGAAGAAGAGAATCATCATCCACCCAGCCAATCCCATCATCCCCATCATCTTCATTCTCATCATCCTCATCCTCCTGTGATTTTGAAGGAATTCTTGTTCAACAACCTCAACCGGTCATAAATCAACCACTACCGCTCCCACCTACACCAATGACTTTCTTGGGAAATAACCCATCCCCTCTATTCTTCAACGACTACAATGCTATGCCAAAGAACCCTGAGAATTTTTACTCTAGGTTTCACACAAATGATCCCAAAAGGACTGCTGAAGAGCACGTTAGGATTTTTAAAATTACCCTCCAGGATAGGGGAATTAATCATGAGGATGTTGCATGTAGACTTTTCCCCTATTCTCTAGGAGATGAGGCATTCTATTGGTATAACAATCTTTCTGCTAGGTCTATCACTACTTGGCTTCAGTTGGAGACTACATTTTTACAGAGATTTGGGGTCCCAATCAGTTCTAGTGGGCTTTATCTACATTTTACTAGAGTAAAGAGGGAGACAAATGAACCAATAGGAGCTTTCAATAATAGGATCCATAGGGCTTATGCTAGGCTGCAACCCCCTTATGTTGTGGATGATGCCTCTGCCAGGGAGGTTTATTATGAGGCTTTGGATAGTTTGACATCTACCTTTGTGAAGTGGAGAGAAAACCCTCCTGATAGCTTGCTTGAAGCTTATGATGTGGCTATTAAGGTGAGCACAGATTTGAGACAACACTTGTTTGGACCCCTGCCATTAGCTGGTCAAATAGTTATGTTGGGTTCAACTCTTCAACTGCCTTTGGTTTCACACCCAAGTCAACCCTTGAATCAAGCTCCACCCATTCCAAATTACTATCCAAATGTGAATCAGCCTGCATTATTTCACTAGCAAGCTAATGTACCTAATTACTTGCAGAGCTCTGAGACATTTAACCAATCCTCGAACCATGGGTTTCATTCTATTTATATGCAAAATTCAGTTGGTTTTGTTCCTCCATCAGACAATCTAGGTAATGGGATGCTGGATGAACTCACAGAGCTAGTAAAGAAGTTGGCCACCGAAGTCACCTACCTAAGGAACCAAAAAAATCAACCTCAGGTCATCCAAAGGGTGAATCAATTCAATTGTGATCAAGATCAGGGGCAGAATCTCGATAGGAGACAATATTTTAAAGATCAACCATCAGGTCTAAAATTTGATAGAAGGCAGCTACATGCCAAAATAGAACTTGGGATATAAGGCCTGACAATGAAGGAGTCCTAACATCTTTGGAGCATCCAAACAATCAAGAAAAGTCTGCAGCTGGTGTATATCTAGCAGAAGCAGCTCTATTTGGATGGTGTAGGCTTCATAACACCAATCAACACTCTGAATTAGACTATCAAGAATTTCAGACTGTTGCATCTATTTTCCAACAGAAGATCCAACATACCAACAAAAATTTGAGTGGATAGGAGATAGTACCATCTAGTCCTTATGACATATCGGTCTTGGTGGTGGATCATGCACCATTTCCAAGGAGTGAAGAGAATGGACCAGAGGAAAAACTAGAAAAAAGTGTTGAAATAGAGTATGCATACAATGAAGAATCTATAGTTCAATCTTTTAAGGGTGATGAGGAGAATGGAAATGGTCTGCTAGAGGTAAAAGATCAAGTCTGGTCGTTGGATCTTACAAGAGATACATAGAAAGATACATCAAACCGGCCTCTAATGGAAGAACTTCAACAAGATGTTGAGGAATTCCCAGTAGAAAAGTCAACTGGCATTGGATCTAAGCAAGGCATAGCGTAAACGCTAGGGTAGCCCTAGAGGAGGTTGAGATTTCAATTGAGAAGCCTCAACAGATTATCGATGAGTGTCCCATGAAGCAAATTGAAGGAACTGATGTTGTTGATGAAGGGGTTGATGTTCCTAAGGGTTACAGTTACAAGCCTGAACTTGTGCCAACAAAAGAATTCAAGGAGTCTTCTTATTCATCTAATTTTTTTTTTCTCTATCTATTGATGCTCTAAATATTGAAGATTCACAAATTTTATGCATTAATGATGGGATAGCTAATGTGGTTCATTTTGATGTACAGGGAAAATTGAATGATGCTGAAAACAGTAATATTACAGTCAAAATTGAGAACATGGTTGTAGGTGAAAATTTGTTTGAGGATCAGTCTGTCATGCCTCTTGATGAACATCTTGCTGAGAAACTTTCCATGCATGACAAAGCTTATGTCTTTTCATCACTAATTCCTCATGAAGATACTCAAACAGGTGAAAAGTTCCATGATGTTAATTATGAATTTGTTCAATCTAATTTTCACCCTGAATTATTTATTGATGACTCTGATTTTGTTCTGCATGTTTCAAATGCAAGAGGGATACTACATCATCAGTTGAGATCGCCTAACCTCATGGATGTTAACTCTGCATGATTGGAGGACAATAAATTTATCATTCGTTCTGAACAAGTGCAACACCAGGTTTTTTCTCTCCTTGCTGAAACTCCTAAAGTTTATCATTTTGATTATGGAGGTTTGGGGAAGACAACATGCATATGGATTTGTCATGGTTTCAAAGAGTTACCTCAATTACTGATTATTGCTATTGAGAATTTTGAGTTTGAATGTTGCATTGTTGAGGTTTATTATGTTGAATATAAGGATGAATTTGCATTCTTGAGGACTGTTACTATCACCTTACTGCATGTACATGTGCTGAAAATAAAATTAGGTGTGGGTCTCAATTCACCTTGTCTGATCATCAATCATTTTGAGTCCCTTTGTACATGATGTTGATTTGAATAAATGTAGCTTGCCCTACTATTTTTTTTTGCTTTAAGTTTTTTTTTGAGTTTTCTTTAGGATAGATGGCTTTAGTTTAGATTGCTTTGCTTTGCCTTTGGTTGGCTTTTGTGCTACCTTTGGTTTTGGTTTTTCTTGTCTTTTCTGCTTCTTCGGCTTGGTTCCCCTGTTTTCTGTTGGGAATGTCTTATTTGCACAACAACAATAATTTTATCTGGGATTGTTTTTGGTATTCCTTTTACAAACTCTAATCATCCTTCCAGGATATGTTGGTGGAAATCTTCTATTCAATGTCACATGTGTTAAATATTTAAAGTGGACAAGTCATTGGATTGAATTAGCTCCTGAATGTGCTCAAATTTGACATTTTACACACATCTTAAGAATCCTGAGGTTGCTATAGGATCTTTATGAGGTCTTGTTAAGTGAAAAATCTTATATTTCTACTTCAGTGCCACTATGACTCTCAACCCTAAGTGTGAGCTTCATTGCTTACAGGTTGAAATGAAAAGAATGAAATGAAATATCAAAAAAAATAAAAAATATTGAATATCAAAAGAAAGTGAGTTCAACCTTTTAGGAGGATCTGAATATCTCTACCTGGGCTATGGACGCCTGGCTGGTAGTAGAGCTATGATCAAGAGAATCACAGTGATAACCTCGTCGGGCCTATGGATGCTTGATTGGCAGCGAGGCTCTATCCAGGTTGCTTTTGAAGTTAGAATCTTTATGTAGCTTAACATGACTGAACTTGGTTTCTTGCAATAGCTTAAGGAGGGAAATTTATACACTTGCACACACTTGGATTTCCAGCACAAGAGAGGCTAGCTTGTCCATTGATTTTGAAACTTTAGTTTTTCAAGTTGACTTGATGTGAAGATCAAAACCAGAGATTCTGGGTTCTTGATTCCAGTTTGTCATCGAAATACTCTGAAGCATTTTCCCAGCGGAGTCGCCATTTGTTGTGCACTTTTTGCACACACACCCCACCAGAGGCGGGGACCCTCTTTTCTTTCTACATTTTTGTGCCTTGGCTTTTTCAATTTATGGTTTTTCTCTTCTTTGAGGTTATTTTGGGATTAAGTCCGGATTTGGTTTGATGGGAGTGGTATTTTGAAGCATTTTGGGGCCTTGGATTTTAGAAATGGGGATTTTTCAAGTGAATTTTCAAAGTGATGTGTAAATATTTTTGCACCAATGGATAGAGGACAAAACATTAGGCCAAGTTTCTTTTTGAACTTTTTGAAAATTCATCTAGGAAAAAAAGTTATGGGGTTTTGAAGTTTTTCTCCGATTTCTGGGTCATTTTCGGGGATTTCCACCCGGTCCGGATTTTGGCGAATTTTGCCATTTTCGGGTATTTCCACCCGGTCTAGATTTTGGCAAAATTTTCCATTTTCGAGGATTTCCACCCGGTCCGGATTTTGGCGAAATTTGCCATTTTCGAGGATTTCCACCCAGTCCGGATTTTGGCGAATTTTGCCATTTTCGAGTATTTCCGCCCGATCCGGATTTTTCCGGGATTTTCCGCCCAGACCGGACTTTTCCTGATTTTTTCGGGATTTTCCACCCAGACCGGATTTTTCCGGGTTTTTTGACATTTTCGAGATTTTTCGCCCCGTTCGGATTTTTCTGGATTTTTTCGAGATTTTCCGTCCAGTTCGGATTTTTCCGGGTTTTTTGTCAAATTCGAGATTTTCCGCCTCGTCCGAATTTTGGCGGATTTCTGGCCATTTTTCGGGATTTTCCCTTTCTGGCAGATTTTTCCGAATTTCCTGTCACGATTTTCCCGAACTCCGAGGAGTTGAAATTTCCAAGAGTTTATTTATGCTTAATTTTAATATCTTTTGGTTGGATTTTCACATGTGGGCTATTAATGATTATATCTGTTTTTCAGGATTAAAGGGAGGACTTGCATATGGATTCGTGCCAGGAGGAAAATCTGGAAGATATTTTAAATGTTGATTTACATATGAATCGATGCCCAGTTGTTCAAATGAACCCAATTGCATAAGAATCTGTGTCACAACCTGTCTACAACTGGAATATATGTTTCAAATGTGGAGTGACGTGTGATGTTGTTTTCACTCTCCAATCATAATTTTTATTAAAATCGAGGTGACAGATTGTTGAAATTCTTATTGTTCCTGGATATAACTACTTGTATGCTATTGGATGGCGATGTACCACATTTTTAAGAACCCTAATGTGAGTTCTTAGGGTTTCTTGGGGATTAATTGCAGCCATTGGATTGAATTTAATCATGGCCTTTGATTTAAAAATGTAATATCTATAAAAGGCCAGTGCCTTCTCATTTGTAAAGGTCAGTAGAGTTAGTAGAGAAGGTTAGAGAATAGTTGGTTAGAGGCTGCAAAGCCAGAATTGACTAAGTTAGAAGTTAGATTCTGCAAGTCAGTAACTGTAGGAGAGGAGAAAGATGAAAATTGTTATGTAATGCTAGAGAAGATAATGCAAATGGGTTGTTGATTTTTCAAACATTGTGTTATGTTTCAATAGTTTATGGTTTCTTGTTCTTGATTCTCAGTGTTAGATGTTAGTTTTTAGTTCTTTCATGATAATGGTGAAATGTTAATGATGTTGATTGATCTTCGGTCCATACTTTTGGTAATTTGTTGATTGTAAGTTGTTGTGTAAAGTTAGTCTAGGCCTTATTTTGTGCTAAGTTCAATTATGAATGCTTGTTTACATTGCGCCATTTATTGGGTATGTGAATGAATGTTCATAGTCTGAAAATCTTCAGTTTCCTCAGAAGATTGCACCATTTTTACGGAGTTGCAGGCTTGTCCTTGATTAAGAAGAAATTGGTTTTATTGGAGATTTGTCTGTTTGTAGCATTCATCATTGTTGTGATTGATTTTAGGAGTAATTTTAATCTTAGAATCTCTTTTAAGCTCTTATCTTTTGCTATTTCTTTTATTATTTGGGTTACATTTAAGAATCTGAGTATCAATATATTGCAAAATCTGATAAGTTTGAAGATCTAGTATTTGTTTGTAAGACCCCTTGTGATTACCAGCATTTTCACATTATCTCTGAGTTGTTTCACTACATTGTCAAGACCTGACATTAGAGACCTTGGGGTTATCTATTTTCCCATAGAGATTTACCTTTCAAGAGAGATAGGATATCATATTCTGTCTGTGTTGTTGTTGTGCAGAAAACACCATCAACATGTCCCTCCCACCGAAACACTTCAAACAATAATCAACATCAACGAATAACAACCATTGCATCATAAAAAGCATAGATCAATCATGAATGAAATGCAGTGTAAACGTAATCATATAACCACATGATACTCACAACTAAATTAATCCAAACACACAAATAAATCTATATAACCATCATAACATATGCATAAGTCAATAGTATCATGAACATCCAAGTATGATCAACTGTCATCCAAAACCAATCCAAAATAGTTAAAACAAAATATACCAAGGTGTAATAATCGTCATCTAACTTAGTAACATCCATTAAGATATTACGTCCAAGATGATCAAGCATACACTCCACACTATCTCAAGGATTCAACAAAACTATACGAGAAAAAATATCACATAACATCATGCAACAACCACTCACGTTGAAAGGAAGACACAAAATATAAATACACACACAAAATCACATAACCGGGAAACACATCACAAGGCTACACAATGGTCCATAATATATCCCTGGTAGAGAGAATATTGGTGCATTGCACACTACACCGGGTCCTATCATCTCCATTAGTTTTCTATGCCATTGGAAAAACACCACCTAAGGACCAATCTCGGGTTGCACAGTGAGGATGACAAAAGGAAGAAAACATAGGCCCAAGATTCTACGCACTAGGATAACATAATGGGCTCAATTAAGCCAGAGTACCCAGTGTATGAACCTGGCTCTCATGCTAGGTGTAACACCCTGCCATGAAACCCCAAAGGACAACACGTCTAATTAACAATTATGACAAAAAAATTTTAAATGGATCAATATATAGATCATACTGTCAATTACATTGAATATAAATTTCCTTTAGGGTATCATGACTACATTATGAACATATCAATTATCCAATCTAAACATACATCACAAAACAACTAAAATAAGATTTTATTTACATCCACTACATTAAAAATATTGAATGTATATATATTTCCACAGATACAACACCATTAAAGAGTATATAATACGAAAAAATTAGTACATAATCAATTTCCCTTACATATGGGTACATCAAATATTATTTTATAACAACGAGAAGAAAACATCAGATACATGATAAGATACAATTGGAATGATTATATTACATAGCATCAACGCCAACTCAAGTCTGGTGCAAGATCTGAAATCTTTGCATAAGGTACAACATCCATGCTCATTAACATCAACTGAGAACCCAATTGAGTGCATAGCACATTCCACCTAACCATGTGGAACCCTAAGTTCCACCCCTCATGCTAGGAGATGACAATAAGGACCCACTACACAAGAAATCAATCAGACAAGGGCTAACATGACTCCAACATACAAATACCACAAAACCTCACATGATAGTGAATCCACTTCCATAGGTACACAAGACAAGGGTATGCTAGGTTGATATAGGGAGGAGTGTCATCACATAGCTTGCTATGGGTTACCTTGGAAAATCTTCCTAGGCTACTAGACCCCCATCCTAGGTTACTTTGACCACCTCTACCAAACACCAACCCCCATAAAAACTCATGCAGGATCAACATGCCTTTCAAGAGGACAAGGCAGTTTATCTTGTCATTCCAAGCCTTCCCACTCATCTCAAGCCTAAACAAGCACCTTTTTCATGGGTTTTTTTTCACTTTCTCAACATAGGAAGCACACAAGTGCACTACCTCTCTTGAAAGACAACTTCCTACAACAAGTTGCAGTAAATTATCTTAAGGTCTCTCAGGTGTCAGGTCATGACTTGCAAAAATAGCTCAATTGATTGATGTGATTTATCGGTAATCACAAAGGTCATTTATGGTTCACTAAGTTTGAAAGATTTAGATCTTCAAATGGAGTTTCCTATGATTCTAGAAATAGAATGCACTTGCTGCAGATTCAAAACAGCAGTCTAAAACTCCACTTTCAGTATCAGATTTAGCTTTTAAGGGATGTTGGAATCTTGTTTTAGGTTTTGTTTTCAAAGAAAGGTCAAAAGGGAAAAGGGATGAGGAAGTTCCTAAACCTACAACTACTGATTAACAATAATAATGGAGGATGCTACAATGGAAAAATTTCCTAAAACTAAGTTCCACTTAACCAAATTTCTTAATAGTCTCATGAAACAAGTGTTATCTTCTAAAGTTTGCAAATTTTCATCTATCCATTCATCATAAGGCATGAATAAAAGGGTGAAGTTTAAGTGCAACAATGAATTATGGTTCAGACTAGATTTGCACTACTCTTCATCATCAATGAGCAAGAAAAAAGCATGAACCAGAAAAGCATCAACACAGTAGCATTCTTCAAAATCAATGGACAACATTAACTAATATTACTAAAACTACTTGAAAGCACTAAGAACGGTAATGTAAAAGTAACTAAATCTATCAACTATGAGAAGATTAATCATGCAACATGAGAGAACACAAGAGGCCACCAAAAGCAATGAGATTTTATTAAAAAATTTGTAGCATGTATTTACAACTCAACTCTCTTCAAAATGAGAGGAGGGACTCCTATTTATAGTTTTCAAAAAGAAAAATGAATGGCCAGCATTGATTTGCATTGTGTGGCCAAGATTCATTTACATTAGGGTTTCACCTACCCCCAAATATATAATAATTTTAAATACAACTTTGTCTTTATTCCTATTTTGTCTTGTAGTGGTTTCCTTGACACTATAGCTATAGCAATTTTGTCTTCTAGTGGATTTCTCTTCTCAGCTACACTGTCAAGAACTCTTCATCAATTCTTGGCTTTTTGACCTCCTTTTTTAGAGTGGCATATTCCACAAACTTCCCAATCAACACCTAGAGCTTATCCCACTCCAATATATCAAATTGGAGAACTTGGAATGATAACTTCTTTGATCTACTCGTGATCTGCTCCCAGTTCTTTGTGCATTTGGCTGTAGCTTTAACCATTTGCTCAAACTAGACGAAGGCTCTGGTAGTGATATCCATGAAATATGGTGTGAGTGAAGTTTCTGCCCCTTGCTCCATTTTCTTGTGGAATTGTGGCATAATCTTCTCTAAATCGAGCTCGAGGGTTGGCATGTCATAATCAGTCATTAATTTCAAGTAATCTTCAACATCTACCCTATGTTCCTTAGCCCATTCAAGGTCGATCTCGACTTCGTGAAACACTCTTTCCAAGACATATTTTCTATGGTCTAGGCCCATTTTCCATGTTTCTATTACCCAGTTATCATCTTTGGGCAGGTTTAGCTCCTTTCCCCATGTCTTTTTGGGCATCTTGAGAATAGATTTGAGCTTAGGATAGGTAATCCTATACAACTCAGTGACTAAATGACATATTTTCTTTGTTCCTTCTAGTTGTTTCTGCACCTCTCAAAACTTATTGGTCATTTGGATAGCATGGCCTATACCCATATCACCATTGTAGAGCACTTTCCTGAACCAATTTGTAGTAGCCTTAGTCCAATTCTTTATTTTCTCTATCTTGGAGAGTTCTTCATGGGAGAGGAGTAGAGGTGTAGAGGACATAGTTGGGGCTTCTTCTTCCAAGGATTTCCATTGCTAGATGTAGGCACTGAGATCCGTCACTTGAGCCTTCAGTTCCTCCTTAGAGGATTGATACTTGTTCATCTGATCAACTATCGTGGCTACTAATCCTTTGAACTCATCAATTTTCTACTCTCTCGAAGCAGTACCCAATTTGATGGTGGAAATGGTGTAGTTGACACCAACCTCCTTGTCTATCACTAGGGTGGCAACCTGTATTGTCCTTGATATAGAGGCATCAATTGAAATGTGAGAGAAAACTCTCGGCTTCTTTTCTTTCTTTGTCTTCATTTTTTCTCGAGCCAATATGGCCTCGAGTCTAGCCTTAGGATCCATGGGGACATGGATCTTCTTTTGTAATTATTTCTCTAGCCAATTAGGCATCTAAGTCTCTCCCCTAGGTGATTATCAATCACTTTCCTCTTCTTGGAGCTACTTTTCTTCATGGCCTGGGGCCTCTTATTCACTCTTTTCCTCTTCATCAGAATCCTCAATTTGTATAGCCTTTTCTTGATTTGTCTCAGTGACGACTATATTTTCTTTAGAAATTTCCTCTTCCTAAGGGGTTCTTTCTTCTTCTCACTCAAGTTCATGGTGCTCGAACTCTGGACTCTTGGTCAGTGCATCCTTTGACTTGTCCTCTTCTTTTCCTATTTATTTCTCTTCAGAGGGTACCTCTTCTTCTTGGACGGGGCCCTTTTCTTGGCCCATCTGCAGAGGCTTGTGGGGGATCTCCACATTGTATTTTGTATCTTCCTTTCCTTCAGAGGGAGACCCTTCTAGTTCGACCTCTTCTTTTACATCCTTGAGTTTTTGGGACATCTCCTCTTCTAATTCTTGGTTTGAGGTCTCGATTACATAATTTGTGCTAAGGGCTTCAGCATCCTCCACCGAATATTGTGACTCCTCATCGTGGGTTACCACTTTATCAAGGTTAATTGTTAGCCCACCCTCTATATGTTCAAATTAGGGCTCCTCTAGCTCCTCCATTATGCTCTTGTCAGCTTCCTTCTGGCACTTTTCCATTTCTTCAGATATTCTCATTGTGGATTCCATCATTGGTGGCTCTAGAGGCGGTAGAGTAATGGGAAAATTAACAGCAATTTGGGCCATTAGAGCCTATACAGTGGGATTCATTATCATCCCTGAGATTTATGAAGGAACACCCTACATATACTTTGTGAAGGCTTCTAACATGGTGAGTTAGGGGATAGTAGCAATGGTGACTACAAGTACTGAGGTGGAGAGGATAGGAAGTGGAGGCAACAAGGAAGTCAAAGGCGACGATGTAGTAGCCGAGGAGGAATCAAGCACTACCATGAGAGCCGCTAGCAGGGTGGAAGAGAGGTGGAATGAGATTTCCATAGTGGGTGGAGATAAAATGGGTAGCTCTAGTGAGGCAGTGGGTAGTGGAGTGGTAGCAATGGCAATGATAGTAGCAGGAGCAGATGTGATCAATGGTGAGTGCGGATTTTCAATTTCTTCTTCTTCTTCTCCCTCATGTTGAGGGTCTTCCTCAATGTTTAGAATTTTTGTAGAAAATCCTCCCATCTTCTTCACCTTCTTAGAGGGTTATCCCTTTGTCGTCTTTCATGAGTAAAATTTATGCTTAGGATGGCTCTTAGGCACATCCTTCCTTTTCTTTGACCTTGTGGTAGGAGGGGATTTCGATGCTTCTTCAATAGAGGTAGTAGTAACTCCACTATTAGTTTTTCTTGAGAGATCATCTTCGAGCTTGCCATAAGTCAATGATGCACCTTGCACCTTGATTTGTGCAGCCTAGGCATCTACCTATTGCTTAGTTCTATCTACAACTGGTCAAGTAACTGCATCGAGTTCATTGACCTCTCCCTCATTCTAGTATATCAATGGTAGTGGTAAGTTAACCACAACATCAAATCTCTAAACTAGGAAAGTTTCTTCTCCTCAACCACCTAGTCGGGTACTGGAAACAAATTGATTGATTTGAAAAACTGGGTTGTTAACCGCATATAACATCTCATTCTTACCTCCTTGTCATCTTAACAATTGGCCCAAAATTCCTCAAGGTGTGGTTGATGAGAATACTACTTCCCAACATACTTCTTTAATTTTCAATACGGATCCATCCTCAGCCTAGCAATGTGGAGTTCTAGGTTATACTCCACTATCTCCTTTTTTGAGTAATCTACACACTAGGCAACGGGATAGGAATACATTCCTTGTCTGAATGTGAGGGAATATGGAATGGCTCTTTGTGATTATCGCTCAACAAGGTATGATAATTTTGTAGTTGTCTTGTGACCTCCAATAGAATCATCTGGTCATTGGGGTAGCATGGAATCTTGTAAGGTTTATTAGAGAAACCTTTTGTTCTAATGTACGTGAACTTCAGGAATTGTATAAACAGGTACCTGAACCTTTGAATAAATGCCCTTACGTTGTGTGTAACTCTTCTTTCAAAATCACCCCCGAGCAATCTAATAACATACCCAATAAAGGTATCATTTAGCCTCTGATAATCTTTCTGAAAGTTTTTGTATTGCAATTGAGGGTATATATCATACATCTTTAGATCTCTACTTGGATCTAGATTGTGTGCAATAAAAAGGCCTTTGTAGGGAAATGTGTCGACAAGAATATAGACCAAGTAAGAGGTCATGTAGAAGTGGGAAGTCTTCTTTACAACCATCAATTGCCTATGGAGATTGTCACTGATAATCTTAGCCTAGTGGAACTTGGTTTTTCCTTGGATGATCTCCTCTATAAAGTAAAACATTCATTCTTGGAAGTAGGCAACAGTGGGGAGGGCCATTACTCTAATGAGAAGAATAACCAGATCATGGTACTCCTCATGAAAGTTTCTCTTGAAGACCTCTTATGGTACTTTAGCTACACTGCCCCTCTTATCTTTCAACCAATGTTGGTTGATTAGATTTTTGCATGCCAGGGGATCTATCTTCCACATACTATTAGCCACTTCCTTCTTTGTATCATCCATTTTGTCAAATGTGGGGATGTGGAAGGCATGGCCTATAGACCTGATGGATAAATCTGTCGATACTCTACCTTCATGGTCTATAATCTTCCTGCTATTGTGGTAGCACTCTCGGCATGCCATTACCAACTCTGGAGTGATGAGTGCGGGAGGGAATCCAGCCACCTTGGCGAGGCCACTTTTTCTAATTTTTAAAGCATTTTCCCTTTTTAGGCTCACTATCACTCTCTATCTGAATTATTCCATGTTAACATGTCTAAGGTTGGTATCTGATATAGTGCCCGAGTCTGATGCGACCTTGGAAGTGACCTCCACCCCATGGAACTGGTACTTTATCTTATCTTTATCTTCTTTGCCCCTCAGTGCTTTAGCAAGATTGTTTCCCTTTTCCTTCTTTTTAGATGCTCATGATGGTCTCGCAGCTAATTCCATAAATCTTGCATAAGGGATGATAGTAAGCACATTCATATAAAATCAAGGAGCGTTAGCTAAATCCTGCAAAAATGGGGGGGGGGGGGTCAGATCCATCAATATATCATTAAAGATCATAAAATGCATTAAAATCCATCATTTGATGCTCGTTTGCATAAATTAGGAGAATGTGGGCCCAGGGATGCGGGTTTCCCTGGGTTTTCAGCCATTTGGAATGACTTGGAGAAGGGCAACGTTGGGGGCACGACGACCCGTAGATGGCCACTCGCACCCAGATTTCCGCATTTGAGTTTTGGTAATCAAGGGATGCCTAAGGGCATTTGACACATGTGAAAACCACTTGGAGCCCTTTGCGGATATTTGGTTAGGTATATGGGTCATGTGGAGCCAGTCAACAACAAGGATTTTTTACAGCTTCGCCATTGAAAAATGGTGGCCAGGAGGCGAGAATCTACAAATGGAATTTTTCCATGTGGAGCCCACGGGAGGCTTGGATGGCTAAGGCTCATTCTCTTAAATTTCATCCATTTGAAGGTTTGTGGAGGGGGAGTTGTAAGAGGCTGCTAAGCATTAGGCATTTAGGGACTGTGGCCATGGGACGACAACTCGCACATGGCGGTCCGCACCGTCAGGCTTGCAAGAAGGTTTAGCTTTGCTCTTTCATTTTGCACGGCGGAAGAGGTTGTAGGTTCTGCCATGCGGAAGGATGGCATGGCATGATTTTTTGAGGATGGTGATCAAAGGATGACAGGCCATAGATGGTGGCCTGCAAGGATATGCTCGTGGCGTATTTAGGACTTAGTCATTTTTTGTATCAAAGCTCAGATGAAGACGGTGGGGTCGGAACCCGCACTACGAGAGGACAAACCTCCATGGTCATTTGGGAAATGACTGTAATAGTAGGGCGCCAGCCCATAGGGGTTGGCCTGTGAAAGGTTTACACAACATTTTTTAGCTTGCACGGACCAAACAACGAATAGGATAACAGGGTCCATAGGGTGGGAAGATGGAGAGGATTCACCACTTTTAGGATAGTCGTTGACAAGGCGGCGAAGAGCAGACGAAGGTCCATAGGACACGACCTGTAGACAGAATTGAATTTTGAATGTTTGCATGGATGGTGAAGGTCCGGGTGGGACTCGCACGATAGGAGGAAGGTGCATGATGGCCATTCTAGGAAGGGCGATGGCGAGACAAAGGCCTCCCGCATGTAGCAGCCTATAAACGTGGACCCACGAAGGTTGATGGCCGAAATTCCATTTTCATATAAGTGTTTGGAGTTCACATTTTAACAGTGGTGGGGAGTGTGTAGGTTGCAAAGGGCTCACGACCCTGGTGAAGAACAGTCGCAGAGGAATGAAGTCTTGTAGGGCCATTTAGAGGCCGAATCTAACCATTTTCAAGTTCTTAACTTCATGGGTTTTGTTCGGAACCTTTAGGTCTTTCAGCCATTTACAGATTTAATGAGTCTTGCCTTAATAAATTTGATTTTTTAGAAATTTAACTCAAAAGGATGTGTGAGTTGGGTGGTGGCGAGCTCACCTGAGAAACCCGAAGAAAAATTGATGAATTTCAATGCTTGAAGTGTCTTGGAGATCTTGCGGGTGTGAAGGCGACGGCAGCAAGTAGAGCACTGAAAAATTTCCAACTAGAAAGAATGAAAATGATAGGTCAGAGGTCCTATTTATAGGATTTTGTGCATTTATGACCCACATTTATGGTAGGTATGGTGCCAGTTGGGGTCGTTGGGCATGGGATTCAATGCAACAATGGTAGGAACGATGGGGTTTGCAAGGCGGACGAATTCAATGCATTACCACCGAAGTTTGCAAAGGAGATGGCAATAGAGGATGTGGGGCCCGCCATGTGAAAATATGTCTCGGGTCAGCTGTCGTCAGAACAACGAAGGTAAGACGGAACCCTACATGGAGCGGCCTGTAGTTGTGGACCCGCAGGAGTCGAAGGAAGTCGACCTGAAAGGCAAAGGAAAACTGCCAAGGGAAACCCGCAAAGGCTAAAGACTTAGAAATTTTTGGGGTGGTGAACCCGGTCAACTAAAGATGATGAATTTTAGGGTGCTTGAGCATTTTGATGCTCAAAAATCGGGGCATGCAAAAGGGGGCAAAGGAAAAAAGTGACTCGGCGAAGGCAAAAAGAGAGGGTCCCCGTTCTGAACGAGGTGTGTGTGCTATAGGCACAACACACTTGAGCCATGAGAGAGGCATTATTATTATCTTGATTAATGTGAACTAACCAACTCCCTAATTTATTTTAGATTATCATTGATTAAAGAAACTCTCAATGAGTTACCCTAGACGACCACTTTGGGTGTCGGCCCCCATTGAAAGCCACTCCCCCTACTAGCAACTAGAAGACCCAAACATATCGAATCAGGTAAATCCATTTGCATAAATTCAAAAATCACATGCACATACACATAAAATGAGGCTTGAACCCTCTCGAACACAAAATCACCCATAATGATGACTAAGAAGTGCATGGCTAAAACTCCTCTTGTACACAATCCAAGTACAAAATCAATCCACTTTCAAAACGACAAAAATGTGAAACCAAAGCTTGAACTATTTTCCCCAAGCCTCTGGAAGACTACCAATAAGCACCATACACAAAAGACTTCACTTTTGAACAAAAACCAAAAATCACACTCAAACATTAAATTTAACACAAATGATCAATCACAAATCCATCAATGAATAAAATTATTCCACATCTTATGATACTCACATGCTTAGCCACTAATCTACTCAATGAACCATTACCACAATAACAAATGTACTTGTTAACTAATTACACTATAATTTACATTTTAACTCACGAATAGTTATAAAAGCAATCAACATTTATCACTTAATACAAAGATAATCTAGTTCATATATTTAATCAAATATTTTAACTATCTACATATGTATATGTAAGTCACTTATCCCCCCCTCTACTTAATTTACAAATTCATTTACCTAACATAATCATTTAATTCCCATTTAACCCATATTTCAATTAAAAGACTATTTATCTTTATACAACCAAAACAAATCATTTCAATTAACTGAGCTTAAGTAACTAATTTGTCCTATTCCATTACTTAACCTACTTATCCAACATAACAATTATTTCCACATTGATACAAATCCACTTTATATAACACCCTAACATATACACAATTATACATAAATAAAAATATATATATCATAAACATAAACTATTTTCATCCTCACAGATCATGTAACAACTACATTTAAATACCCACACAATTATTCTTTAGTTATAACCATGATATATTTATACATACATAAATACATATATATATTATATTTAAATAGTAAATCGAATGAATAAATTTTTTGTAGAGTAACCTGAATTACATGTTAATGAATTTGATTGAAAGAATATCGAATAATCTAATGTCAACACCACTCCTATGTTATCACAACAACAACATCGCACTGTGTATATCTTATGCCGACTTAACATATATCAACACGAGAATTGAAAGAATAAACATATGGTCTTCACATATTAGGAACACTCAACGCATTGAATGTCGAACTTGAACAAGGGACAAAACCATCAATTAAACAAAGACACTCAATTTAGAGAAAAAAGATGTTGGGGAAAGGATCCCTTCATAGAGCCAAAATGAAGGCTTAATTCTTAATATGCTCCAAGAAGTGATCTCAACCACAAGGCATCACATAAGGTGCATGAGAAACAAAGTATAGGGAAGGACACCATAGTAGCAATCACAAAGCTATGAAGTCTAACTACACTTTACTTTAGTTCAAACAACAATAAGTAAACTATGGAAAATTATAATCAGCCTCACTATACTCAAATCATACTCTTAATGTTACTTAAATATTTCACTTGTATAAATATAAATATGAAATAAATCCCCTATAAGCACAATCTCTTCTTGTAAAGAGTGAAAGTCTTTAATTCCAAATAATTTTATAATTCCTTTAATAAGTTCATTTAATTCCATAAAATATCATAACACCATCCATTAACATTGTTTAATCCACAAGATTCCAAAAATATTGACTTAAAGTCTACAATAAGATTCATAATACATCCAATTACATTTATAAACACATGTCATCTTTCACGACATTCTAAAAGAAATTTACAATTCAAGACTTAGGCATTTTGTCGCCTTAAGTTCAACAATCATCATACAAATAATGAAATATAATAGATATAAGAATAAATCTTCATTTGATCGTTAATCCAACTGCTAATCTTCAAATATGAAGACGAGAACAAGGTTTAGGCACTTTTTCCACCCAACCTCGAAGCTTACGCTTCTCTGAAATTCCTTAGTCATTCAAAGAATACCCAACCTTGCATGAATCGCTTAGCAAAAATTAGCCGACAAGCAAGATGGAATCTGGTGTGTGCCTAGTATAACTAGTAAATCCACAAGCATTTTCATTTTTTTCTAATTCATTTAAGAAACAAGAAATTTTGATACTAGGATATGGTAGAGAGTTATAAATATTTCATCTATTTCAATGGTCCTTAAGTTACTTGGCCAAGTAAAATTTCATGCACGACAAATAATAGTAGTTTTGGAAAAAGAAAAACTACGCTCTCTATAAACCCATATTCGGCACCCGTCCTAGAAGGTAACTTTCCAAACACATGTCATGCACATTCAATTATCAAGCATGCATGGATCCATTAAAAATAAAATGATCTTTCACAAACACATGAACTACACTTTATCTTTCAAGCAAACATGGTATTTAATGCAATGATTTCATAGATTTAAATCTTAAACAACATTAAATTCATTTAAAATAAAATAATAAAATAAATTTAAAAGAAGGTGTATCTCAAGTATGTAATCTAAGTACATATTTAAACAAGAATTAAATGAGCACACATTCTTTCGGTTCATTTACTCAAGAAATTCAATCAAAATTCAATATAATCCTCTTCTAATTCGTTTAATTTCCAAGTATTTATATTTAAAATTCTATTTCCTTTTCTTTTTTGTTTTTCCTATTTTTTCTTAAAATTTTATCTTTTCAAAATCATAAAAACACCTCATATTATTTTTGTTTCATAGTAATTTTAGTTTCATTTCTAGAGAATTGTCAAGTTTCATTTTTACTTTCAAGCATAAATCTTTACATAAAATTATTTAATCTTATCATTCTAGAAAACTTTCAACAATTTTGTTTAAATCAAAACACTATCTTTTCTCTTTCTTTTTATTTAAAAAATTAAATCTATCTGATAGTTTTGGTTTTTTCCTAAAGCTTTTATAAATCTAAATGAAATATACATTTTTCTATGTGAATATTTACTAAACCATGATTTCCTAAAAATAATAAATCTACTGTCTCATGATTGTTTTCTATTCAAGATCATTCTACAATTTTTTGTTCAAATCTATACTTTGTCTTCACTAAAATTTCAGTCTTGTGTTTGATCTTTTTCCTAAATTTGATAAAACAATGACAGGCACATTTTTGTTTGAAAAGAAGGAAAATAATTAAACTTAGATATTAAATTTCTATGAATGTGAGAAATAAAAAAATTAACTATCGAATCTACCTATAGCTGAATGTTTTTCCAAATTTGGAAATGAATTTTTCTCTTTCTCTGTCAATTTTTTGTTCTATTCTTTTGTTGTGAATTTCCTCTACGTTTGAGCATGTATATTAGGCAACAAAATTCTCCTTTATGTTCTTACCTTTGTCTACTGGCTATGTGAAATGAAATGAGTTCATATTTATTTTATGTTGTATTAAGCTTCCCCTATTCTCCTTCACACCTCTCCTTATTTCCTATTGTTCTTTGTTCCCTCTAGCTATGCCTTCCCTTCTCCATCTCCCATGCACCCTCTCCTTTCTCCTTTCTTCCCTTCTCCCTCCTTCCTTCTCATCCTCGTTGGTTGCATACTCTCTTCCTTTATTCTAGCGAATGGGGGATAGCAGAGTAAGGTTCCAAAATCATAAAACACTCCCTTCCTACTGGTCACGCGCCCTCTCTCTACCTCTCTACACTTCCTCCCTGTGCATGATTATTTATTTTTTTCCCTCCCTTTCCTGGCCACGCGTGGGTGTATGGAAATGCATAAAAACAAAGCACTAAAATATCTCTCTCTCCTATCCCTTTTGCTGCATGGGTGATAAAGTAACTCAATCAATTTCATTTTTTTTGTTTCCTCCTAACTCTCTTCCTTCAAGCCACATGTGGGGAATAAGGGAATGAACAAAAATCAAAACAATCAAATCTCTCCCTGCTCTGGCCACACATGGATAAAATAAAAATTTGAATCCAATAAAGATAATAAAATATGTGTTTTCCTGCCTCCCCTTCCAAAAACGGATTTCCTTTCTGTATCTTCTTCAATTCAATTTTTCTTCTTTTATCTGTTGCAAAAATGGTGGAGTTAACAATGAAATCAAATCCATTTTTCATGCTTGATCTCCACCCAAAATTTCCATAACTCCAAGTTTCATTCCTTGATTGCATGCTTAATTAATTACAAGATATTTGTTTTCAAATTGATAATTGTTGTTTTGTTATTCCAATTTTGAATGTATTTATTTTTCTTCAATTCATTTCAAATTAAAAATGTATTTCATTTAAATAACCAAATTTAATATATAATTATTTAAACATATATATTTCTTCTTTCATTTGTAAAATGCGAAAATAACAAATAAATCAATAACATAATTTTCACATTTTATACATTTTCACAATTAAAAATTTATTCCAATAATTTAGAATAAAGCATTATTATTTTCAACCAATAATAAAATATTTACTTAAAGAAGTAATTCTTGAATAAAATCCCTTTCCTCACAAAAATAATCAAATTGCCATTTTAAAACAAACATATTCTTTTTCGCAATTATGTTCAAACAAAGTATAGCCATAATAACCATTTAATCATCAAATTACCATTTAATTAATTAAGTGATGTGTGAGATTCCATCATCCTCATTAACTTCTAATGGCTAAAACAACTCTACCTGAACAATGTTCTCGCCTTCGTTCTCATTCACCTATTCCTGCATTCACTTGCACTCAAATTCTCATCAGCAATGACAATCCCCGAATTTCATAATAATGAATTTCAAATCATTTCATTTGCATTTAAATTTTATTTTCAATAATCATCAATTTCAATTTCAATTTCAATCTCCATTTCAATTTCAATCATCATCTAACATAAACACGCAAATCTCAAGATTTATATATTTGCAATTAAATAATTGATAAAATCAGTACATGACACTTCCATACAATGTATACAAGAAACTTAGAATGCTTAAAGCATGCTAAAATGTACCTTGTTTGATGTAAACTCGAGAATCTTCTATTCTCAATATTTTATGCAACTCTCTTCCATAGTATCATTTTTCTCTCCAATATAATTTATCTACTAAAGACTAACCTTGTCGATTTCCTTTATCTTTAATATCACAGATGCATAAATATTTTAATTTGTTTTATAAAAATTTCTCTAATTCCTTAGGATTTGATTCTAAAGCTTTCAATCACCTAGTGCTGGTTTTCATGGTATATGAGATACAGGAAGGTGAGGCGAACCTACAACCATCATAGGCATCGAATTCGAAGGAACAGATAAACATCAATTTCATAAAATCAAATGTTGACTAACTGGATGCCTTCTAACTTCAGAAATGATGCTAAATGGAGAGTTTTGACTTGTAGCCGATACAATGTAACTCAAATTCCATTTATAAGGCATCAAACTCCAATCTTAGATTAAAAAAAAAACTTTGAAATGCCAGTCATGATAAATAAACACATATGCAACCAATATATCAAGATCAAATTCTTTAAGACCAACGCATTTTACATCCATCAACTTCCGAAAGCAAAAATAATATCAATCAAATCAAACGAAAACATAAGCCAAGGTATCGAACACTAAACATTAGGTTTTCCCATCGATTATTAAACATAAACCAGTTCCACCAAGATTAAATCGTTGACCATAACACAATGCCAAAAGTAGACATAGGGAAATAATTTACTTCGAACAAAATCCAAGGGAATATGTAGCCTATACCTTAATGTGATGGAAGGACGCCTATAACATATAATCACTGCAAGCATTGATGAAACCAATACAAAATTTAGGAGTAAAGCATATCTGAATTCCTTCTAGATCGCAGTATATGCAAGGAATTTTCTATAAGTTGTTAAAAGCATGCAACACATGGGAAAATGGGAGATTAAGGCTAAAGCATTCTACCAAAAGAAATAGATGGAACAAAGCCATTTCCAAATAGACATACTTGACACTAAAATGAGAGTGACATGCCAACGAAAAGAGGGTCCGATCGTGCAAGACTATAGAGAGAGAATGGGCTTGAATTAAAGTTTACTATGGATAAATTATATCATTATAAAATTCAATGATCCCTACGGTCTGCAACAACACATACAAGATGGCATATCTCCGCACAAAGTTTATTGTTGCTCAAATATAGAAAATTTCTTTAACAAGCGTGGAAAAAATTGAAAATTGATATTAACTTGCATATATCCTTATTTGGGCTTAGAGGATTCATAAAATAAAACACCCAACAATTTTATTTTAAAGGCCAAATACACATATCTCTACCAAGCTCCTAAGAAGAACAATTCTTGGTTGTCGAAGGAAATGGAACCATAAAACTCGGCACAGATCGAATTCCAAATATCCCCCTAGAACACTGTAAAAGATTCTTTGATAAAGCCATAGTCCCCAATCAATCTTTTCGAAAAACCCCCATTCCACAAAATTTCTAGCATAATATCTTGTAGAACCCTCGTTCTTCCTTTCCAAAACCAAAAATCAGAGATAAAAAAACTAAAAATATTTCCCCAAAAGACAATAATTATTCACCAAGGAAAACTTTTTTTTTTAAAACAAAAGACTCATAAAAACAACATGTTTCCAAACAAAATCCAATTCGAAGAAATGCATGTGCTTTGACAAGTCTATTTCCCTTTTTTTAATTGTTTCCATTTCTTTATCACTTATCTTCATTCAAAATTAATATTACCTTTAATGTTTTATTTTCCCATGAAAATTTCTTCACAATTTAAATCTATTAATTAAAACTTAACATTAACAATAATTTATTTCTATATTTAATTATGAAAACACTTTATAATTTAATCATTTAATTTAATAGTTTAATTATCCAAACACAACATATACACCCACTTAACATAGTTTATTTAATTATATATTTAACTCTACATCAAACAACAACTATTAATTTTAACACTACGTATAAGTAGAACTCACCCAAACAAAATTAATCAAACATCAAGAAAAGGTGAATCATGGAGGGGCACTACATCCTCCCCCCCTAAGCTTCGACTTACTCCTGGAAGTTGCAAGGTTAGGATAAAACATACACACGTTAGTATGAAGTATGAAGTATGAAAACAATTAAAAATAAATATTGTAGAAAATAAATATTGGTTTTATATTTGAAAAGTGTTTTTGAGATTGAAGGAAAACCATTCAAAATAAACTAGTTCTTATTCAAGTTTACAGAGTCACAATCCATGTACAGATCGTTCGCCACATTCTAAACATATTTTGATGATCATTTAGTCATTACCACTTGTATTAATGGTATCGACTAATGACTAATAGTGTAAACTCTACTTATCAATCCAATCTATATTAAAAATATTCTAATTATTTTCATTGAAAGAAACTACATTGTTCCTTGAGCAAAAACTAACCATGAAGATAACCCAAATGAAACAAATGTGCATAGAAAGTTTTACAATCCTTGATTATATTACTAAAATAAATATCTCATTTCAAAATGGAGACAAATACATTGAGAGAATGCAAAAGCATGTATTGATATATGCTACAATCAAAATATACAATGCAATTACAAGAATATTTATAAAGCATTTGCCTATATTTCCCTACACAAACCTAAAATCCTACCCCTTATAGTTTCTTAAAAATCCCAAAATGTTAACAAATGAGACATAGATTATAATTTAAAGACTGTGGAATACCTAGATCTTTCACTCAGTTGACACTTGACACATTTTGATCTCTTTGATTTGGCATTTATAATATTCCATTTTACCCTAATCCTTATTTTTCCTCTCATTTGCAACTGAAAATTTCTTTGTCATTTTGCTTGCTTTCATTCCCATGTAGATTTTTTACCTATATGTAAAAATACATTTACTACTATATTTCACCTTGACAATGAAAAGGTTTCACTTCTAGGTAAAAACCCATCTTATTGGTAGTTAATACTTGCTTTTACCATGACATTTCAACCTAGTAGACTCCTGAAAATATTATAATCTTCTCTGCAATCAAATTTGTCACTTTAAACCATATTTCTAAGAAAGCATTTCACCATCAAATCCTCTGTTCATTTGACATTTTGTCAAATACCTCTCCTAAAGCCACCATCTTTGTGCAATTTTCTATTACTAGTTGAATATTTTGCACCATTTCCCGAACGTATGTTTGTCTTCTTCAATCTTCTTTCTTGGCACAAATTCCCTACAAACCATTTGAAATCTCCTCGTGGTGCATTATCCATTGCAACAAAAGAAAAACCGAGATGTAGGTCGTGACTATTGTATTTGGGTCATTTATTAGCTGGTTGACACTCTATGGAAGCTCAAAACATTGTGAAAATGTCCCAAGACATGAGAAATATATTGGGAAAAGTTTTGGATGAAGAAACAACCATATTCAATTTGCAAACACACTAAAAATCTGCCCCAAATATTAAAAGTGTGATTGACCTCCATTTTTTATGGTGGAGAGTAGCATTGTAAGTCATTCTCAATGATGGAAAGGAATTTATTTGATTGTTGGATTTTATCTTCTTGATGAGCATTTAAAAATTCTTCAAACAACATCCAAAATATTGCAGGGGCGTGAGAGAAGTTGCAAGCCATTTTTGGAGGGTTAAATCAAAAAATCTCATCAATTTTAAGGCCCCAAAACCTCCCCCAAGCATCCAAACATGAATGGGAAACATATTTAACCATAATATGAGCTTCTAAGAAGTCAAAAATGCCCTAAATAATGCGTCCTGCCATTCCACGCGCCCTTCGAAAAACCCATTTCTTTGCCTTGTAGAATTGCGGAATTGGCTTTGGGTGCACATTTTCAACTTTGCATTTCTTCATAAAACATTAGAAAATAATTTTTAAGTCCCCCCACCATAATTAAAACATTTAAAATGCTTAGATTTTTGCAAAATACAAAAGTTGCAAAATGGACAATTTAATCTCTCACCGACAAAATGGTGGAATTGCACTATGCACAAACGGGACCCCTAGAGCCATGATTTTTTTCAAGTGAGCATAATAAATTAAATAAAACATGGGTTTTCAATCAGATCTCAACCAACAAGCCAAAATTTGGCACTTTGTAATTAGGCCTATAAGAGGTATATGCCACATCTAAAAGAGTTTAAAATAATGCATCAATTGACCTCAGACTTTCTCGAAATTGAACCTAGAGACATTTGAGACCAAAATAAGAAATGGGTGGCCCTTAGATTTTTAAAATTTTCAATTTTTTTGGGACGTCAAATCTAGCTCGGTTGTAGTAAAAAAACATTAAAAGGCATATCAAAACTCATCGTGGAAGTGTGAAATTGAACAAGAATACTACCATATGTCCCAAAAAAAATTCTACCACACAGATTTGCATGATGACTTTTGATTTACAAGAATTTAATTGACTAAGATGGGATCCGAGGTAGATGCAACAGGAAGATCAACAGTGGAGCTTTATTCACCATACTTGAAAAATATTGACAAAGAGTTAATAACCTTTGAAGATTTGCAACAAATAGAACAAATCCAAGTTATGTCTAATGAAATAGAAACCCTTCGAAATGTGGCAAGAACTCACACCTTCGTGGGGAAGAAGAAACAAGCCAAGAAGTTTCTGTGAAATGAAAAAAGGTCGTGCAACGACGTCATGTGTCAAAATATGAAAATCTATCATTAGGAAGTAAGTCCACCCTTGATATGCCCAAAGACTTGTTGAATACCAATAAAATCGCACCACGTGTTTACCTCTAGATGCATTTGATGAACACCTTCAAAAACATGTCATGTGTCCTCTCGCAGTTCTGCAAGGTGCTTGTGGGTCCACCTCAAGGCACTTCTTAGAATGGCATAATGCTCCAAAATATACCATGTAGATTTGATGAGACCTACCAATGGGCCTCACTGTATCGATCGGCCAAATGCTTGCCACAAATCACCTCTCTATGATTCTGTGGTCAAATTATGCCTTTATAAAATATTCTTCACGAAACGACAGAAACCAATCAAGATCAGGTCGTGTGTCATCTTTAGATTTATCCTGCGGATAACTTAAGAACAAGAGTTAAGCACATCTTTTTAAAACAACATTGTGCGACTAGGCAAAGGGGGATCAGACTTTATAAAGGCTCGAGCAAGGACTTAGGCATATAACAAATTATTTCAACATGCGGGTTCAAGTAGTAACATTAGGAATAAGGGGCTAGTAAGCAGATGATGCCTAAGGCGTAACTTTGTAACTTAACATATCAGCAATAGGAAGCAAGCAGTTAACATGCAAACATAACAAAAGTGTAAGAACACAACTTAGATTTAGGGTTTCTTTGGGTTTTAGACCAAATCTTAGCAAGGGTATTTTGCAACCCACATTTAAGGTCCTGAGCATGATGCATATTTGAAATTTCTCAAATCACTTATAATCAATGGGCATCACAAAGAAACTGGCACAAGTTGAAAATAGTGCCATTAGAAACAACACAACATGCACATTGTCGCAAAGAGGGAAAAATTTAGACACCTAAAAATGACTAACACAATTTTTCTAAACCATCATTCACCATCTTTTGTCAACCCATTCATCGCTATTACTTAAATAATTTTGATTGTTTACTTAAGCTAACACATTTTTCTCTATAATTAAATAATTTGCATTTATTAATTAGATCATCATGTGATATACTCTATTCATCATTTATAACTCTAATACTTAGTTGATTCATACATCATTCTTATTTCTAATACTTATCTTCTATCATATTGCATACTCTATTTTCTATTCTACTACCATATATTTTTCATCTTTAGTCCCTAATTATAACTAGTTGCATGTATTATCAAGGAGTGAGTCTCTTGTAGATGGTATCACATTTGGATGTGTTGGTGGTTAGCTAAGTATGTTGCATTTCCTTTGTAGTAGATGTAAATTTCTATAAAGTCTAGTCTACCTTAACAACACTATCATACATGAACAACAACATGATCAAATGTTAGGTGAGGATATTGATGTGTGTGAACTTGTGATAATATGGTAGTGAATTCTTCCAACATAATTATGGATATTTTTTCTTTATATCTATTTTTATTTATTTATTCTATTTTTTTAATATTTTCATGGTCATGTTTATCATGTAGATGATGTAAGAACACCTTAAGGGATAAATTTTGATGACTTTGAACATGTGTTTTTAATTCATGTCACTTATTTCTTCTATTATTTATGAAATTAACTTTGAGTTGTTCCCTATGGGTTTGGGATGATGCAAGGTAGGGAGTGATTGATGTTAGTTTTAGGATCAGAAATGAAAGCAATCAGAACATTCAACACATAAGACAATGAAAACCACAAGATACCTTGGGAAAGCCCTCCTACTCGAGGGAGAAAAACCCAACAAATATATCACTTATATATTCAAGAATAAGAGCAGAAATCTACTTACAACTTAGGCCCAACACAAGGCTAAATTTGATACAATGAACAATAGCACCTCTCCTAGATGTGTAGACACAAAAATGAATATGTTTCTCCTTGAGATCGATTTTTTGCATCAATATGATGATCTATTGCTCAAGTGTGAACTTCTTTTAAGAGTGTGAATATGAATGAATGAACTTGATGATTAAATGAGATATCATCACCTTGTATTTATATAACATAATGTATCCCTTCATGTAGGTCAACCTCCTTAATAAATAAGGATAATTACATAAGTCAGCCCAAATGAGTTATAATAACTTTGCCAAGTTAAGCACCTCTTCACTTTAATAAATGCAATAAATAAATAGCCATTAGGCTATATGAAATTTATTATTCAACAAGCAAGGCGGAATTATGTATCCCAAAGCTACAACATCAACACTCCCTCTTAGCTAGGGAGGAATACTTCCGATACACACATTCATGGAATCTCTCAACATGACACCCACAATGGATACACCCATATGTGGAGGGGGATCATAAAAGATTCACTCAATTGTGATATCAACCATCATGGCTACTCCCATGTATGGTAAAGTATATGTGCACAAGTTCCCATCACGGAATCACTCAACGTGATGCCATCATCTCAACATGATGTTCACTATGGATACTCCTAGAGGGTGAATAAACACAAGTACAATAAAATCATCACAAAATTTCTCACGTGATGTTATCATGGAGTCACTCAACATGACATCCACCATGGCTACTCCCAGAGGGTGGAAACAAGGGCTTTCACCTCAAATTTCTCTCACAGAGAAAAATGCATTCGAGAAAATCATAAAAGATCACTGAAGCTAAGTCTCCCTCTCAACTAGGGCTTCATTCTCCACAATATCAAGCTTGTCTCAAAAGTACACAAACTTTACTCTGGAGAGAGGCTTGGTGAGAATGTTTGTCATCTACTCATCAGTGTTAAAATACTTCAACTGGATTGCTTTCCTCAATACCATATCTCTGATATAGTGGTATTTGATCTCAACATTTTTGGTTGTCATGAAACACTGGATTGACAGAAAGCTTCACACAACTTTGATTATCACAATGAATGACAATTGGCTCCAATGATTGTCCAAAAAATATTGCAAGGAGCTTTTGAAGCCACATTGCTTCTCAAGCTGCCACACACACTGCAATGTACTCAACCTCTATGGTGCTCAGTGCTACTGAAGATTGCTTCCTGCTACACCAGGAAATCATCATAGAACCCAAGATGAAACAACATCCAGAGGTTCTCTTCCAATCAACAACACACCCTACCCAATCAAAATCAGAATATCCATATAGCTTCAAGTCCACACCAGAAGAATATCTCAAGCCATATCCAACTATGCCACACAAGTATCTCAGGACATGCTTTGCTACAAGTAGGTGTATTTTCCTTGGTTCACTCATGAACTGACTAAGTGTACTCACTACACACAAAATATCTAGTCTAGTATTGACTAGATACATAAACAATCCAATCAACTGCCTATAGTTATTGGGATCCACCAGATCTGAACTAGCTGCAAACTCACTCAACTTCTGCAAATTGGTTTCCATTGGTGTAGACATGGATTTGCAATCCATCATACCAAATCTCAACAAGATGTCTATAGTATACTTCCCTTTACTTAGAATGATCTCATTAGGCCTCTGCCACACTGCTAATCCTAGGTAGTAATGCATTTATCTAAGATCCTTCATCTCAAATTTAGAAGCTAACTCCTTCTAGAGTTTGATAATGAGATGTTCGTCTCCAGTAATAAATAGATCATCAACACAAAGGACCAAGATTAATGCATCACCATTAACTACCTTGAAGTACAGGTTTGAATCAACATCATTTCTACCTCCTGCATTGTTTTCCTAGCCCATAGATGTCTCTTTCGACCTATGAAAATATCTCTTGTCCCATCAGTTGGTTCCAAAGGCTCAACTAAATCACCATCCTCTTCTAGTTTAGTAGACTCCCTCTAAATCTCCAAGTTCTTGCATCAGCCTCCCGACCACCTCATCCAAGGTTGCCTCTGATGGTTTGTCAGACTCCCTTTGAAGGTTAATTCCTCCTCTTCGAAGAAACTGATTAGCCACCAACTCAGTCCCATGGCTGCAAGTTGTGTCTCCATTCTTTAGCCTATAGGATGCATCAAGCTCTTCTTCTCTTGAAATAAATCTCTTACACTTCTTGGTCTGTCCTGAAGGCATTAAGGAGAGATTACTAATAGTTCATAGAAGTCAACTATTCCAAAGAGAAATACCAATTCTAGAAGCATACATGATTTACTATCTCAATTTTATAGCATGAATTAATAACTACATAAGAAATTCATGAACATTATTCAACCATGAAATACTTATCTCATCAAAATCTCCATAAATAATCCCAAATAATTAATTCACCATTCATTTGATTCTCGATCCAACCTACATTTTAAAGAGATTAATAACAGCTCATGAAAATCAAACTAAAAATGAAGCATGTAGCAACTATCATTAGATAGAATTATTAAAGAGATAACACTACTTATCTTTGATGATTTTGATGTCTTTACTGCTCTCGGAAGTGCTAATCTCAGCACAACAAAAGACAATCTTCTCAACTTATATTTCTTAGACACGTTATGTGGCCAACATATTCAATATAGATCCAAGCCTCTCAAGACACCATCATAGTCCATGCACATAGAGAATGGTATTGATGCGACCAACCAATTATAATAGAAACTGCATTTCTCCTTTCATCTATGAGTCACACTCATAAATTTTCACAACTAGCATGAAACAACTTGCAATGAGTGAATTGTATCAAGGGATTTTATACCAAAAATTGCCATTAAAAAAAACCATGACCTTTACTTATCACATGATCAAATGATCAAGGTCAGATCTGCGCAACTCAGCAGACTGAGTTTCAGCCTAGATAAAAGTGATTTCAAAGGTGCAAACAACAACAAAAAAAACTTATCTCTTTATTGATTTTGTTGCAGCCATTTTTTTCTTCTTAACAATCATCATTATCACTTGATGATGTACCATGTATTTTCTTGAAGAAAACACCTACAGCTCCAGAACATTTCAATAAACTCTCATGAATATTTGAATATATATAGAGGCCTTAGTCAGACGTCTTCAGACTCAACATATCAAATGTCATTCTTCCATAATAGAATAAATGATTACTCCTGTGCCAATGACTTCTAGACTCCATTTCTCCCTGCTTTGATATAATCACGCTTTCATAGAATTCCAACATGCCTCTTCTCAAAATAAATAAATATAAGTTTCATGCCGCATGTGTGAATGCTCGCCCAATATTCTCAGAAGGCAATTAACAACCTCTTTGTTAATCTCGTTTCTTCCTTACAAAATATTGAAAAATCTCCAAATTACATGAATTGGTATCAACTAACATGCCCGATATAGGAGATCTTCTAAATCTCGATGAGTATCTCCTTCGCAAGAACCTCAATTGCATAAAATACACAAAAAAGGGAAGTCGATGTAGACTCGGAGTCCATAGGCCCAAAATTACGTATCTTCAATCTAAGTCTTTGATGTCGACAATGAAGCCTGTACACTATGCCGAATTCATAGCTCTCACTGCAATCATGAGCCTGATATTCTCTAGAATTGGTAATGACAATAAATTCTCTTGAAATTCTTTGAAGCCTCTGCACTTCTTCATATAATATCGCCCCATTTTAAATTCTTCGATTAACCTCCAAGATCTAACTCCCATGATGGCCAAGGAAGCTAAGGAACAATACTCTTGACACAACCCCATCCACTCACCTTTATGATACCACCATTTTCGACTTGAAGCTGCTGCAATAAAATTTAGCAGAAATATCACCTAGAATAATTGATTCTCAAATGTGATACACCCAAGTGTCTTGGTTCAATAACCATGACATGACGTGAATTTTCCTCTAATGACAAAGAGGACGAAATTTATGGATGATATTCGATGACCATGCAATATCTTTGATAAGACTTATTAAGAATCTTGGTATATTTAAGTCTTCCAAATATTGCGTCAAGCTCCAAGAGGATTTTAAATCACCATTGCTTCTTCTTTCAAACCAACCATTTGATTCGCTTCTCCTGTAGAAGATTCAGACCATCTCTCATTTCCCATACTCTTCTTAGTGTATATGATTGTGAAAAGGAGTGATTACCTTCTACACACTACCTTATCTCTCACACTCTACTTCAGAATGCTTAAACAAATATGAACAGATCTTTTTTAAACCTAGCTCTGATACCATGTTAGTTTTAGGATTGAAAATGAAATCAATTAGACCATGCAACACATAAGACAATGAACACCACAAGATACCCTAGGAAAACCCTCCTACTCGAAGGAGAAAAACTCAACAAATATATCACTTATATATTCATGAATAAGAGGAGAAATTTTCATACAACTCAAGCCCAACACAAGGCTAAATTTGATACAATGAACAATAACACCTCTCCTAGATGCGTAGATACATAAATGAATATGTTTCTCCTTGAGATTGATCTGCTGCATCAATATGATGATCTGTTGCTCAAGTGTGAACTTCTTCTAGGAGTGTGAATATGAATGAATGAACTTGATGATCAAATACGAGATCATCACCTTGTATTTATACAACACAATGTACCCCTTCATGTAGGTCAGCCTCCTTAATAAATAAGGATAATTAAATAAGTTGTCCCAAATGAATTATAATATCTTTGCCAAGTGAAGCACCTCTTCACTTTAATAAATGCAATAAATAAATAGCCGTTAGGCTATATGAAAATTATTATTCAACAAGCAAGGAAGAAGTATGTAGCCCAAAGCTACAACATCAACAATTGACAACCACTCTTATAATGTTGAAAATAATCTAGTTTATTCTTCTTTTTTAATGTCTTTGGCCTTTTTGGTTGATCCATGTTTGTTGTTCTCTTCATCATATATTCTATTGTGTTAGGTCTCTTGGTGCTTTGGTTTTTTTTTGTTAATTTATGTTTGTTATCCTCCTCTTATGTATTTCATTCTCATTTCACCTTCTATATTATATCTTATGTCTTGTTAGTTTTTTCATCCATGTCATGTTTCCCCATTAGGTGAATTCTCACTTATGTTATTTGCCATATTTTACTATGATAGTGTTGTATTCACATGACTATCTTATTCTTCATATATGCTTCTAATTTTTACGTCTTGTGATTATCATACTTGATCATATGCTTTTTTTACTCTCGTCTTATGATTATAACATGTTTATTTAAGCTTACTATGATTACATCTTATGAATACATGATTTTGAGTATTATAATTTATCAATATTTATCATGATGGCATCTTACATTTTTATTCTTACATATTTTTTTATTTATCATTCATGGATTTTAAAACTTGCTATTTAACCTCATTTACAACAACATTAGGGGCACTTTTTTCATCCTTCACATATGTTTTTATGATCAAATATTACTAGTATATTGTTACATGCTTAGTGATGTCTTTATATGCTTGCATGTTTGTGTGGTTTTATATGATCATGTATTTCAAGTGGCATACCAAGTTGTTGTATAGAAGGATAATTTCTAAATCATTTAAGGAGGAGATCTAAGATTAATTTTTAACCTAATAGGAATCTTGAAAATCATCTATGAACATCAAATCATTATCATGTGACATTAACCACTCTAGGTATCTTGTATGACTTCCTTTCATCATTTTTACATATTGTTGACCTAATAACAAGGATTTACCTAAAGAAGAAAAATATTAGCCTAACAAACTCCTAAATAATGTCTATCAGCATCACTCCTTTTTAGACATAATTGGTAGACATCACAGTGAATAAATTTTTCACATAAGAATTAGCAAAGTTTAGGTGCATGGACCAAGTTAAAATTTGTAAGTGTAAAGGTAAGTTCCAAAATCATGGAAGTGAATTAAAATAGTATAATAAAAAAAAAAAATTCCAAGGTAGTCGTCTAATAAGTCTTACATTTTTAACAATTAACAAAATCTATCAAAATCAAATTCACATCAAACATAAAATTAATTATTATTATTTTATTTATTTATTTTAATCATATTATAAATCCTATGTTTTATTAAACTATATTATTATTAAATAATTTAATTAATTTAACTAAACAATTTATATGAAATATATTATAAATAAAACAGACCTTAACAATAATTTTTACTTAATTAATTTAACTAAACAATTTATATGAAATATATTATAAACAAAACAGACGTTAACAATAATTTTTACTCTCTTTTTTATAATTAAATATGATAATTAAAATATTTTTAAATTTAAATTTTATTAATTAACATAAAAGACTATAACATAAAAAATATCTTAAGTTTTAAAACAATATTTCAATCACACTAAATAATTTAAATTAATTTTTTTTAAATATAAAGTCTATTTTTTTAAAATATAAAGTCTAAATTTATGAACAAGAATCTAGTGGATTTACCGTATGAAAGTTTTAGATTTTAATATAGAATTACAATTATATTAAATAATTTAAAATGGGTGGGTTTGAAAGACAATTTCAATTGTATCAAATAACTGAAAGTGATAGTTTTGAAATAAAAAGATAAAATAATATAATATGCATAAAGAAAAACTAAAAAATTACAATTCTCATACAAAATAAATATCTATGTTTTTTTAATGATATAGCAATACCTTATAAATATCTTCCACATGGACATCCAAATCTTGCATATAAAAAAATTACCTCAATCAATTCTATAAATAATTAATAATAATTAGATTGAGAGCTGGATTACACTAATAATGCAATCCACATGATTAATAATTAAATTGAGAGTTGGATTACATAATAATGCAATCCACATAGATAAATTGTATATAAATTCGTTATTTATATTATGTGTACTTGATTGTGACTATCCACAGTGTTTTTGATGGAATGGAAATTTTGTCCATATATGTTCCTAAAGTAAATGCCTCACATTGCTCTTTCATGCCAAACTATTATCATGTTTTATTATATATTTTTTCAATGAGTGTCCCCATAGCAAGACAAAAAGGAAAAGGATGGGAACGGATGAGGAGGGGGTGGGTAGGTTATTTGTCTGATTTCATGGACCCATCCTTATTCAAAGATCCACCCTATAATGTTGTATATTCAAAAGATCCTCCCTTATCTGTTGTATATTCAAAAGAATCTAAAATTTGATAAAGCAGCCAAATTAGACAAGGATGGGACTAGGTGTCTTCGACCCACCAAGTGAATGTGGATTTTTTCTTCTAGGAAATATTATCTATCGAGTGTAAACATAAAATAATCTTAACTATGATGTAACATGTCAAGGGTGGTTTATGATTAAAATATGGAGGCATTTTTAGAAAATGAAATATAATGTGGGTATAATTTTTTATTTCATTCAAAATATTTAAATGTCCATTTATGCTTTGAGTATGGATAGTTGAATATACATATTTGTAAAGTAAATTGTATGAATAAGCAAGTTGTGAGGGTTTAGACAAAATAGTTAAATGATAAGAGCAAAAGCACCACAAATAAAATGGTCAAATGAATAGACCAAAGATATTATAAACAAAATGGTTGATAGAAAATGTCAGTCAAACTACATATTATGTATGGTATATATTATTTATCAAAGAAGTTCTTCTAGTAGTTATAATATAGTGTTTTTAAATATTATATATTATTTGCGTTGATGAAATTAGAATTATATAGGTCATGTTGTGCATTTCACAAAATGTATATTTTTTCTTTTAGCAAAATGAAGATCTCTTGTCACTTTTTGACATGTGCTTAGTTTACGGTTTTTCTGCAATATCTATGTTTCACTTTTCATTATCCATAAAAGCCTATTGTCGCATGAGGATAGTTTTAAATTAGTTTAAAATTTATATACTCTTGGTTAAAAAAATGGTATATTTTCAAAAGTAACCATATTGATATCAATTGTTGTGGCATTCATGTTGTCAAAAGTTATAACATGATTTAAAGGTTAAAGTTTAAACATCTTATTTTCACATTGTTTATCACTAAAGATCAAGGGTGTGTTTTAGAATTTGGTCAAATTGACTTTCAAGATAAAGATTTTTATTTAGACAAGTCATTCCTCTAATAACTTGCTTGTATTTATTTTAAAATTATCCCTAACAAGTTGTTCATAAAGTGTTTAAAAATGACATTTCAAACCTAAGCTCATACTCATATGGAACAAGTACCTAATATGGTTTGAGATTTTGTTACTAAATGGGTACTCATTACAAATGCATACCCATTTAGGAATAGGTATGCATTGTAAAGGTATCAATTTATTTCCCTCCTTATGAGTTCATTTTCTTCTCTATTCACATGATGAGGACAATTGGGAAAAGGGTTCAAAAATTGATACCCATTCCTTTTTAGAATGGGTTTTGAATAATTCTATTTTAAATGAGTAGACGTGTCATGAAGTTTACACAAATTAGGTAATGGATTTAATTGTATATGGCTCAGATTACTAGACTAACTTTCTAATGCCTAATTTGCATTATCTAATGGGGTAGGAACACCCATATGGTTGGGCTTGGTATTCCATTATCTATTAAGTCTTTGATAATTGAACCCTCTATTTTGGAAACGTTAATTTCAGGGATTACTTTAGTTATTTAAGTTTTATGATTCTATGTATGAGGAGGGTTGATCTTGATAGATATGTAATCTTATTTGTTACCTATGTAAGTGTAGACACCTAAAAATGACTAACACATTTCCATCTTTCCTTTTATCATCAATTCTTCTATTTATCTTAATTAAATATTTTTTAATTATTTAATTAATTTATCACATTCCCTCCAAGATTAATTAACATAGTCCCCCTCTATCCCAAATGGTCAAAGCTAAATTTTGATGGATCAGCCAGAGGTAACACCAAGTTTGGCGAGTGGGGGTGGCATAATTCATGATCATAGAGGTAGGGTAATTCTCATATATGTTGTCAACTTAGGTTGGAAAACTTCTAGCTATGCAAAGGTGGTTGCTTCCTTTCATGGTATTCAAATTTCTAAGAGTAGAGGATTTGCCAACCTAGCCATTGAGGGCGATTCTTGTAACACTATTATGATGTTAAAAGATATATCCAAAACCTGTTGGACCATAAGGGATATCATCACCAAGACTCACTAGGATATAATGATCATTTGGAATTGCAAGTTTTCTCATGTGTTCTATGAAGGGAACAAGGTATCAAATGTTATTTCCAATCTTAGAGCATTTGTATAAATTTTAAAGATTTGAGAAGATCATTATTGACCTCAAAAAATGTAAAAGGGCTTATCATTAATGATGGAAAGGTGCTATAATTTGGAGATTATCCAAAACCTTCTTTGGGTTTTTAATTATAATTGGTACAACTTTTACTACATGAATTTTCCACCTAAACACAAGTTTGATCTGCCTTCATCTGTTAATAACATTTGGCATTTTTAGAATTTTGTCAACCCTCTTCCTTTTGTTGAGCCTATTGCGATGGGAGCAAACTTAGTTCAAGAAGAGCCTACCTCTTGTGAAATTTGTTCATGCAAGACAAAGACTTATGGACCATCCTACATAGAGGAAAAATGGCCTCTTATATTGAGGCGATGCAAGGTCATGACCCCAACTTATCTATGAAATTCATAAATTATTGAAAGGATAGAAATGTTGTGGTGGGGATCCTTTCTTTTATGGTCTCCATGGAATTAATTTTAGTGGCTACTAGTCTATCCCTTGACGGGGTGTGCATTTGAAGAAATTTGAAGGGCCATTACCAAAAAGACATGGAAATATTCCTCAAAAAGGGGGAGAAGGTGAGTTGAATACAAAACAGGTTCAATATGGAGGATCTTCTTGGGGTTTGGAGAACCATGGTGAAGGTTCTCATGAGGTACATAATACTGGAAGGTAGATTCAATCATTTTCATGCTCATCTATTTCCAATGTTAAATAAATTTTATTATATGCAAAAACAAATTTTGGATTTTGGATTTTCTCATCCCTTGAGCAATTGATCAAGGTAGTCCATGATAAGGGAAAATAGTTGCCCCTCCACCAAGGCTTTATTTATAGATTTTACAAGTTTAATGTGTCCCTCTCCCCTTATCTGAGGGTATCTAATCATCTCCTTGTTCTTAAAAACTCTATAGAGTCGTTGAAAGGTACACCTCACCCCTGAGGCCCTGTGCAATTATAAACCCCTTTAAATACCCAAAATTCTAGGACTAACCCTCATTGGGCTTCAAAGAAAATATCCCCCAGTTTAAAGGACCTCAACTTAGGCAAAAATAAAAATTTGGCCTTCTCCGACCCCTTGATATTTCCATCTTGAATAATTCAGATGATTCTTGGCACCCCACCCATGAGGACTCCCCTATTGTCTCACCCTCTCAGGTGCCCTCCTCTGATGTTTATCCCTTGAGATCTCTCCAAATCTCTAACCCTTCCTGCCCTTGAATCCCCTCCCCAAAATGTGCATCAAGAGAAAGTCTATGTTGACTCTTAACTAGATGTTGTCATTTCTACAAGTTGTGCCCCTATGTGGCATAAAATGAATAAAATTTGTGAATCAACAAACCTTCAAAATGATATTTTGAAGTGGCTCCTTTCTCAACTTGCTACTACTAAGCTAAGGCTCAGATGTTGGAGATGAAAGTGCTCAATAATAAGAAAGACTCGCTTGGGGAAGTCAAGGATGTGGGGCATTGGAACATGTTGACCAGCCTTGCCAAGTCCATTGAGAAATAGGCCAAGATGGAGTTGAAGATTGATGAGATAAAATATGCTATTGGGTCCTATGAGAATAATGAGATGGCTAGCATGAGAAGAAATCAGGATAAAATGCTTTATTGTCTACAATAAATCATGGATTAAAACAAAATGACTATGAAGAATATGACTATCACTATTCAAGTGTTCTAGCAAGAGCTCGAGAATAGCCATGGTAAGTGTGCAAGGGAAGATCCTCTAGAGGACACTATCTCCAAGAAGAAGGGAAAAAATGTTTCTAGTTCTACCATCCCTTGTTCAAAGAAGGTGAAACCAATAAAAGCAATCCATTGTCTTTTGAAGAAAAATTGAAATTCTTGGCAAACGAATGACAGACTATAAAAGGCCTACGGTTGTTGAGTGACCAATAGTTGTCTTTGGTTTCTTTCTATCTATGCTTTGTTTTTTGTTGGACTCTTTTTTCTTTTAATTTTTGTGTGTCTCACTTCTCATGAACTCCCTTGTGTGGTCTTTATGACCATTTTTAATGGATACATACACTTCTCGTCTTTATCTTAATCAGAACATTAATTAAAATAATTTCAATACTTCTTTTTTTCATTATAATTAAATATTCTTCAAAACTTATTTAATCAACTAACAATTCTTTCATAATCAAATAAATTAAAATAATTTATTTAATACCTCTTTCCCTCAAAAATAAATAAAATTAATATTTTATTTATTTTCCAGCTATACTTATGAATTAAATAAATAAATTTAATTCTTTCAACTACTCCACCTCATCAATCCAATCCATTTCTTAGTTTTAGCTCCCACCCTTTTCAATTTTTCTCATGCATTGATTCTTCTAATCAATCTCCATTGTTAATCAAATATCAAGTGAAGTATATAAATAAAACCCTTCATCCATGCATTATCCCCTAACACAATCTTATATCATTATCTAGAATTATCTGCTATAATCTTTTATCAAGTTCATATCAATATCTCTTATCATCTAACTCTCATATCTATATATTATCTTTGAACATATATAATTATCATTTATGTTGGTGTGAATAAAGTCTTGTACCTAGCTAATTACTAGTAGGGAACTTATTCACATGTTAAGTTTACTCAGGTCTTAAGATTATTTCTAGAAGTCTTAGTTGTCATGTCTAGATCTTCTCTTATCCTAGGTAGTTGTGATAAATTGTCTCATGTTATAGGATTACAACATGTCACGATCTTTCCTAATCTTATCTCTCACCTTATCTTTATAAGTAAGGCTTCTCTTACATATTTCACATCTTGTTCAAATCTTGTGAATCTTATATCATATTGTATACCTATTTGGTGGAATAACATATTTTATGTTGCTTCTCTCTTATGTGTGTGAAGGTTGTTTAGTGTTGTAGATTGAAGATCTTGGTTGTTCACTTCAACAAGGTATCAAACCATGAGTGATTCCAACATGGTATCACAACCTTGAATCTGGAAAGCTCCTACCTTTTTCTTAGCAAATTTCTACCATCAATTTTACTATTGTAATTTGAGCTTATTTATGATCTTATAAATTTTCTTATGTTCTTCTCTTGAATTTCAATACAATCTAGAGAATCAAAAATCACTTGCAAAGATATGTTGATCCTATATTGTATGTATGTAATTCGACAAAATTTGGTAATTGGAGATCTTTTGGCTATAGTGGTAGTTCTTTTGGATTTCCCATTGCATCTAAGAGACTCACGAAAGTCATATTTGGATTTTGTTTCATTCAATTTGGCCACCATTTGCAACATTTGAAAACAAGGGTTTGAAGCTTAGATTTAGTGAACAATTTTTTCTAGAGCATTTTCGACCCAAATGGACCTTGCCATTGCATTTAGGAGGCTAAAGAGATGAATATTGATATAAAATTTCTTATGTTCAAACAAAAAAACTCTAAGGAAAATTTTGTTTTTGCAAGGAGGTCGTATGACCCCCTGATGTAGGTACAATTCACAAAAGAAAAAAAAATTATTAAAAAATTAATAAAGTTTTTTTTAAAATATTTAAAAAATTATTAAGGGGCCCCGAAGGTACCCATGCTTGTAGGGTGTGGTACCCTCAGGCCTCACCCTCTTTATGGAGGTGGTACCTTAAGGTATCACCACCATAGGGTGGTGGCCCATTAATATTGCATCCCCTTTATATAGGGGTGGTGTAGGGGGGATTAACCCATCCCCCTATTTTTTAAATCAAAACAAAATATATATATATATATATATATATATATATATATATATATAATTGTACTTTTTCTTAAATAAAGGTTTTTTAATAAAATTTGAGTGCCTAGCACTCTACTGCCCACCCCTAGTCACATGGGAAACCAATTCCTAGACTAGGGGCTAATTTCTTTTTTCCTTTTTGGAAATTTTATCAAAATTGGGAAAATCATCATAACTTTTGATCTAGGAGTTACATTCTAAAAAATGAGATATAGACAAAAAGCTAATTTTGAGCGCTATTCAATGGTGCAGATTTTTTCTCAATTTTTTCTTTTAGTGAATTTTATAGCTTGTTAAATTCATATGTGCATTTTTCTCTCAAACTAATTCTGTCTCGTTCTTCTATTTTTTGTAATTCTTGCAGTGTTGGAAAGGTCTTTTAGAGCTCTTTAGATTTATTCATGTATTTTTTCCATATTTGGCCTCTAGTATAACTAATTTGGATATTTTTGAACACTCTAGTTGGTTACTTGGATATTTTGACACTTGGAATCCTTCTATTTAAGTGGGATGGCTTAATTTGGGCTACTTTATATTTATTTCCAACATTTTTTCATTTGTGGGAATTTTGAGCATCATTTGTAAGAATCTTCTTATATGTAGACGTACTGAGATAAAGTGCCACACTATTGTACATATTTTTTTGGAGATTTTTAATATCTTTTTGTGCCATATTTTGTACTCACACTATATTATAAAGTTCCATGGGGAGTTATGTAGTGTCTTAGTTTTTTCCATCAAACCTTTGTCAAGTGAGTGTCCCTCTACAATAACAATGAATCCTCGTGATTATTGCCTCATGTGTGTGTTCCTTTTTTTGCACACTCTTTCTCAATTGTAGGTACTCTTTTATGCACTTTCATGCACTACATGGTGATACACAAATTTTCAGTGGATTTATCATACCTCTCCTTAGTCAAAATTATGGGGGGATATCATACTATTTGTGCTAATTCTTCATTTATTTTCGAGTGAGCTATGTATCTACTATTTGTTCCTATGTACTAGGAAGATGCAGAGGCTAGTTACCCATATATTTCAGTGAGATGGAGCATTTCCCATATGGACACTCTTGTATTCATGTTTTTGTGGAGACAACCTCCATCCTTAGTTGATTAGTGTTCTTCAAAATATGGAACATCTATTTTCAACTTGTATTGGTTGAGTAGTGTCATTAGGGCCACTCATGTAGATTCATGTGTCATTTGTATCTTTGATTGACGTATTTTATTCCTTTGTTTGTTATTTTATCATTGTTCGAGTAGGTTTTTTAGAGGAACTAATGAAGATTATTGTCTTCTTGATCCTAATCATCATCCTAATTTTAGAGGAGGTTCTTCAATTTCAACACTATAATAGTCATCTTTTGATAGTTGTTTGTAGCCTCTTCATGCTTTAGTGATGTTCTTCATGTTCCTATCTTTTTAGGAACATTTTTTTGGAGGCTTCTTAGTCCTTCATCTTGTATTTCTCTCTTTTGGAGAGAAACTTTCTCCCATAGGATTTTTCTCCTTTTCTCCATTTGTGAGAGATTGTTTTGTACATGGGTACCTCATGGCCTTGTAGCCAGGGCCCATTTTTTGCATCTTGTATTGGTTTGTTCCTCCCTAAGTTTCACTTAAGGGGGTTGTTGGTATGAATAAAGTCTTGTACCTAACTAATTCCTAGTGGGGAACTTATTCACATGTTAGTTTTACTTAGGTCCTAAGATTATTTATGGAAGTCTTAGTTGTCATGTCTAGATCTTACTGTATCCTAGGTAATTATGACAAGTTGTCTCATGTTATAGGATTAAGACACATGCCATGATCTTGTATAATCCTATCTCTCACCTTGTCTTTATAATCAAGGCTTTTCTTGCAGATTTCACATCTTGTTCATATCTTGTAAATCTTGTATTCGTTTTTGGTGGAATAACATATTTTGTGTTTCTTCTCTCGAATGTCTATGAAGGTTATTTGGTGTTGCAAATTGAAGATATTTGTTTTTCACTTCAACAATTTCAAATTCATGATATCATACTATCATTGTAGTGTCATTGTTATGGTATTTTAAAGAGAAATCCAGATATCAAACATTCAATAAAATATCAAAAATCAATGGAACAAATCAAGGTATTTTCTATGGTATAATTGTTCATTATTTGATTCATGCATAGATTTTAATCTTTTTTGAGTGATTGTTGAGTGTGAATTTGGTACTTTCATTGCATTTTTCTTATTTTACATAATTCACATTTTCATCATACACATTTTGAAATTCCCAATGGAACCCATATCCCTGATTTTTTAACAATATTTTTTGTAAGAAATTTATATTTTTTGAAGGTTGTAGGTTCAAGAAGGTGCATTTGACTCATTATGTGCTGCATATGAGCCAACTTGTGACACTTATGAGCCAATTTAGGGCACATTTAAGTTGACATGCAATGTTTTAGAGCTAACACTAGGCACATTTGACATATTATATATATATAGACATATATATATATTGCATAGTATTTGACTTCTAGATATATTTTCACAATCAAGTCACAAATTGGTGAATTTGATTGATTTTTTGATGCTTTTAAGGAAACTTGTTCTATTAAGGCAATAGAGTCAATCTAACTTTTGATTTGTTTGGTGGAGCTTGGCCATTTCAAACAAAATTGATAGAGATTCATAACTTCATCCGCATAATCCTTGAACATCTTTATGTTTCTTACATTTTTTTATGTGCATTAGCACACTGGTCAGAGGCTTCAACCATTCTTTTGTCGTTTATCTTTCTCAAGGCCTCTTTCTCTACCTTTTGCTCAATGTGTGAACAATGATCCTTAAGAGATTCCATTAACAACTTCAATTTATATTTTGGAGGCAAGGAATAATCTATGTTCACCTCAAGTAAACCTTCATGAATGATCTTCACAACATCATCAAACAATATAGTCTTGTTCATGTGTTCTTGTAGAATCTCCTTCCTTGCAAAAGAATGTAGAATATCTCCAAGTTGTAACTTGTGAAGGGGAGAAATGTTTGATAAGTCAACTTTCCCTTCATGAGTAGGGATTTGCAGAAGTTGGGGTGTGACCACAAGTTTAAACTGCATTTGCATCCCTAGCAAGTCCTTAAAGGAATCTAATAAAGAAAAACCTTGACCTAGAGAAGCATCTTCCTTCTCATCTACCTTCACTTTTGCATCTTGAACTATCTCAAGATTGTCTTCTCTTGTTTTCTCATTATTCCCTAAATTCTCTAGAAGAGGGACACCAAATTTATCTTTATTTTTTGCACCTTTTTCATTAGTATTCACCGAAGGACCAGTATCCTCATTTTTATTTACATCACCATTAGTCACATTTCCCTCAAAAACTGATAGATCTATGTCTTGAGTAGACATATCAGGTATATCTTGCAAGATAATGTCATCTGGAGGAACTTGATCCGCAAAAGTCACCTCAACCACCTTCATTTCTTCAAGGATCTTGGCTATCTTTTCATTTGACTCTTTCTCTTCTTCTTTTTATATCTCTATATCGAAGATTGTATGTAATTCATTTACACTAGAGATGCATTCTCCTTCTTGCAATCTAGAGGGTCCTTGTACTTAATTTTGAACATATATGTTTTTCACGTTTATGTTTTTTAGATTAGGTACTTGGGTAAAAGTACAAAGTTGTGTCACACTTTTGACCAACTTATTAGCACAACTAAATTTAAGTATTTATATATAAATTTCAATTTTGGTCAAACATGTGATTTAGTAAGATTCATTCTAGCTAAGTTAGATACTTCCACAAATTTTTCAACTAAAAATGTTGGCTAAAAATATATGGAGCACCATTTTGAGGCCAATTTGCCAAAAAAATAGAATTATTTGAAACAATTGATGTTTCAATAACTCCTACTCATGTAAATAACATTTTTTTTTAAATATTAAATTACCCTTTTGTAGATCCATAAGTATAGTTTTCAAAAATAGATTTATTTTATTTATTTGTTTTTTGGTTACCAAGGGGTGTCCCCATGACTTAGCCCAACGTGTTCCCTTTGTGAGGTGAGCTGAGGCGAGACTAGTCCCCTAGGGATGCATGCAATAGCCTGCAAACCACGCGAATTAGGTAAGCCCGGGCCTCAGAGTCGAACCCAGAACTTGTGGGGAGAAAACCCACAGCCCAAGCCAACTCCGCTACCTGTGCATGGTTATTTATTTTAATATTTTAATTATTATTATATTATATTTTTTATGTTTACTAAAATTAGGTCATTAACATAAAATATTAGGTTGACTACCATGCCAAGGAAAAATATTAAAACTTGTTATTTTATTTTATTTTAAATGATGCATTAGATAAAATAATCTATATCAAGATGGTATTTTTTCCCATTTTAGATAATATTTAATATGAAAGTTGATGTCGAATGGAAACAACTATTTTTGATACATGAGCATTTTAATATTTATTTTAAAATATATATTTATCAAAATTGGAAAAAATATATCCATGCACTAGAGTTTCAAGTTATAAATACATGCAAAAAAATTGAAAGAAAAAAAATAAAATTTACTATAAAAAGTTTGACGTCTCATGTAACCTGATTTTTCAGCATTTTATTAGCAACTAATTTATAGTGTTAATTTATTAAAAACTAGTTTAAAATATTTTTTTAATTTTAAAAAATACAAACATAAAATATACTAACAAATACGCATTTTACTAGTTTACATCATTTCAAAATTTAAAACATATATGCCAATTTTTAGTGAATCAAGTTTAAAAGTTGGATCGGTGTTGGTCATTTCCTTTATAAAGTGTGACACAACTTTGTAATTTTACCCACTTGCGGATAAACATCAACTTCACTATGCAATGCATTGGTGATTTTCTTTGTGGCCTATTCAATCTCATTATAGATCTTTCTTTTGGCATTTTAATACAAGCTCATTAGTAGATCTATTCTCCTTTTAGTGCAAAGCTCCTTGGCTCCTTGGCTTGTCTCTGGACAATCTTTTATTTTTCTTCCTGGGAGACTAGGATTCTAGATTTTTCTATTGCTTTTTGTTTCATTTCTTCATCAACCTTGATAGCTTCTTCTCTTCTCTATCTTAAAGCCTTTGTAAGGCTATCCAGATCTTTGTCAATAATGTTACTGAAAGGAATGTTCTGCATGAGCATTTATTCAATGGCAACCTTCTCAATTGTCTTCTTATCTTTTGAAGGGACATCTAGATGTAGCTCCATTGTACTATCCACTAGGCTATATTCAAAAATTCCATTTAGGATGGACCCAAAATCAAGGGGTTCATGTGTAATCGGAGGTGTTTGCTCAACTTATTTTGAAATATCCTTTCCTTTCTTCTTTTTCAAGGAGAAATCTTCTTTTTCAACTTCTTAAACATCTCTTGATTCTTCCTCATTTTTCTTTTCTCTCTTTGACTTTATTTTAGGCCTAGCATGCCCAACTTTAGTGGTTTTTTTCTTTGGAGAGATTACATATGTTGCTTTTCTTTTACTACCATTTTTTTCGTAGACTCAGAGGGCTACGAAACAGATGCAGTAGTAGGAGAGGATCTACCTAATCTCCTTAGACTTTGACTAGCTTTTGGAGGAAAAAATGTGGCAATGGAAACCTTAGCAGGGATATCAACTGTAGTCTTTGAAGAAGTGCCCAACATCTTGTGATTCTCATCTTTATCTTTTATCTTTGAATATCGTGGAGCACCTATCTCCTTAAGCACTATTTCCACTTTCTTTTCATTGTCTTCTTCTCTCTTCTTCTGGTAGATTTCATCCATAATTTATCTATATTTACCAAATCCTTTTACTTTCAGGTTCTTAGGTTTTTACAACAAAATATCTATATAACCTTGTACAAATTCATTCTCAACCTCATAAGCCAACTCAGGTTTCCATGAGGTTTTGGGCTCCACTACTTCCATGAAATAGTGATCCTTTTTCACCATAAAAGTTACATCATTCGCATACTTCTAGACCAAACTAGATGGTATCCTATATTTTCTTTGCATCTCATTTTGAAAATTTTAAAAAAATCCCCAATAGAAAGTAGTGTATGCTTGCTAATTCTAAAAACTATACATATGTTGTTTAATTTGTGCTACTACTAGAGTGAATTTGTCCCAAATCTTACCCTTAAAACTACCTGTACTCATTCAAAAAGAAGAAAGTAAGGAATGCAATCAAATAGCTGAACCTAAAATTATAATTAGTTTATTTTGTTCTCCTTAGGTTCTCCATTAACTACTCTCTTAACAGTTCACATAGATCAAATTTGGTACCTTCTTTTACCATTTGATGTGTGGTGTGAATTACAGTGGTGGTGGTAGAGCCTTCTCTATTTTTGAAGTAAATAATATATGCAATCCCCATTGATGCATACTAGCCACTGGGATCAAAGAAATCTTTAACTATTAGGTTTATCTTATCAAATTTAACACTAGTGAGCTCCATAACCATTTTATTCTTTATAGATTTTAGCACCAGTACTGGTTCAGAGGCACATAGACCAGTAACTACCCTAATAGATTCCTTTGTGATAATGTAGGGTTTTTCTAGCCAAATGAAATTCTCATGAATGTAGCTCAAAAAAATTGTCACCCATTCTTTGTTTTTGTAGAAGTATAGAAAGTCTTTCCATATGTCCAATCCTTTTGCATAAATTTTTGCATATTTTGGCTTGTATAATCCATTCTCATTTAGAAACTCATGTCAAACCCCTTCAAAAGAAGAGGTATGATTAATCTCATTCAGTTGGGTATGGATGTAAATCCTTACATCTTCACAGTACATAACACCCATTGGAACTTTTGAAAACACACCATCTTTATCCATCTCCATAGATTTGAATGGAAACTTCTTGTATTTGGCCTTGGATTCTTAGCAACATCAATTAAAGTTGGTGTAGCCATGATAACACTTTCTGAATACTAGGTTTTTACAAGTGAAACTAGAGAAATTCTTGTGAATACTACCCTTAGGGTTTGCACAAAACCTTGTTGGAAACCTTACTTCACTTCCTTAGCTCATGCACTGTAATACCCCTTTGTTTTGCTTTGTGTGTTTGCTTTATGTTATGTTTGGGATGCAGCTACTGTTATACTGGACACACCTGGTTGTTTGTGTTTTGATCACTACTATTGAGCGACATTGATTATTGTGAGATGTGGATTATCTGACTATTGTTTCACATGCATTATGGATTATAGTTGTTAGTAGAGTTAGCTTGAGATATTGTATTACGTGATTTCTGATTATGATGTAATGTCAGTCTTGGATGAGTGTATTGGTGAAGAGGACGGTTTGCATCACTTGCTTGCGAGCGCCCTGCAAATCCGTGATTTCTTCTTCATGGTGTGTATTATTTACTAGATATACTGTATTATGTTGTTTATTTGGTTGCAGGTTGCAGGTACATGACACCGACTCCACCTGGATTCACAGGTTTGAGCATGTCGATCCAATGGTTAAGTTGAAAGGGAGACAGTAACTAGGTAACATGTGTCAGGTCTACGCCCTAGCCTTAGTGTGTCGTCAGTCCTGATTGTTGAGTCATGTTTTACCTTATTAATGTTATTTGATTATGTTGGAATTATTGCATTGTTGAAAGTAGAGTTTACTTTAATATTAAGTGAAATTTATGCCTAGATGAAATATGTAAGTTGTGGATGAAATTGTATTTAATTAAATTTTAATTAATTTAATTAATCTTGGAAAAGGTTGAATTTAATTATTAAATAATTAAAATTAATTAATTGAGCTTATTGAAATAAATTTAATTAAATTAAATTAAAGAATTGAAAGAAAAGTGAAATTGCATTTGAAAATCAATTTGGGGTTTTCGAAAATGGAAAAAGAAATAAATATCTATTTTCAATTTGCATGCGTTTGAAAAATTAGGTTTGTGTAAGATATTTTTGGATATATGTGAATTGCATGCATTTGATAAAAGAGGAGAGGATTGGAGAAGAATTCATGCACAGGAGAAAAAAAAAGAATTTTTGTTTTTTGGAAAAACTTGCAAAGAGAAGGTTTTGGAGCAATTTTGGATTATAGAGTTGATTGAAGAATAATTTGTTGGCAATTATCAAGTTTTTGGATTGGATCCGTTGCATGTTTGAAGAAATTGCAGGAATTCTTGGGAGGAAGCTTGCATCAGATTTTCATCTTCATCTGTAGCTTTGAATTCCAGGTTTTGTCTTGGTTGATTCATTTCATATTATATTGTTTGCAAATCTGTTGTTAATATTTTTGTGAATTGGAAATTGTTTGTTGAATCTAGATTTATCCATTAAAATTTGGGGAAGAATGTTTAAATTTACTGTAGCTTTAAATTCCATAAATGGGGGAAATTGAAGAAAAATGGGTTAAATTAAACCTCAATTTGTATGTTCAACATTTAGGTTTTGGAATGAAGTTTTACCCTTTTTATCGAGTCAGATCTGTTCTTCAAAAGAAATTCAAACCCTTGTAGAAAACCTTCAGTATGAGGACAAGATTGTTTGAATTTCTATATTTAATTGTTTTTGTAAAATTTATTGAATAGTGTTAAAAGAAATTTAATTTACACCTTTGTGAATTTAGAAAGAAATTCTGGAAAATTCATCAATTTCATGATACTGGTTTTTCTAAAATTATTTTCCCTATTTTACCAGTTTTAATATTCTGTGAAAATAATTATATATGTATTTATATAATATGTATTGTATATGGATTAATATAATATGTAAATATATTTACTATGTTAATTGTTTAAAAGTTAAATTATTGTCATGTGTTGAAAAAGGTCGTCGTCGGCACAGTTTTCCAAAAACCTCGTTAATGGCGAAAATTGTATTCTGTTCCTGTGTATTTTGCTAAAATCCGAAATAATGGGAAAAGTTTTAAAAATAAAATTAAAAAAAGTTATAAAACAAACCTAATTGTATGTGATTGGTGGGGACGGAAGTACCCCACCGCCCACACCTACCATGGAAGGACGCACTTCCATGGGCAGTGTGCCCATCGCATGGGGGGACGCACTGTCCCATGGGGGCGCGGCCTCCCCTGACTTTGGCGGCCACTGTACTGTGTACAGTGGTCAACGAATGTACCGAGCAGTGCGAGCCGGCGGTACGGTCCGGTTACGGGCCGTGCTTTACCTTTTTTTGTTGTTAGCAAATTTTTAATTCATGCTTAATCTAATTTGTAAATGGATAGTATGGCCATTGAATTTTACCTTATAGTTTGTTAAAATAAATGTATATATATATATATATATATAATTTAATATTATATATATTAGTATATAATATATATTATATATATATATATATTTATTTGGGAAAAGAAATTTTTAAGTTTGGATATTGTATAGATTTAATTAATTTAATATTCTGTCAAAATTTTAGTAAAACAGGAGGTCAAAATCAGAGGCTATTATTTGTAAGTATAGTTTTAAATATATATATAGAAAATATGTATTTAAATATATATGGTATGTTGATTTCTAAATTTAAGTATATATATGTAATTATATGTTGTACATTATGATTTAGACATATGTTGCATACAAGTTTTGGAGAGCAATTTAAACTGAAATGAATTATGTGCATGGATAAATATGGTTGAGAAAATTATTTATTTAATGAAGGAATTATTGTGTTTTAGTGAAGATTTAGAAAGATAATAATTTATTTTCTGCGTGATGCATTAAGTAGAAATATGGATTTAAGATATCCAAACATAGTGTATTTTCTTATTAATGTGTTATTAAATTATTTTCCCTTTTAGTAAATGCTTTGGCAAAGGGTGAATTGTACAATTATTGTAAAGTCTTCCAGTGTAGGTGGGTCATGCCCATGTTAGTTAATGTTCGTTTTCCTTGGGTTGTGCTTTGTGAGTTTGTTTTCCTCCAAGTGTTGGAGTGAGGTTCTTTATTTTTCATCTCCTAGATTAGGAGAGACTGAGTTATTCAGTTCTGTAACATTTGAGTCACCCTTGGAGTCTAGATTTGAGTAGCGAGTTATCCATTAGAGGAGTGGCTTTTGTTAGGGGCCGGAGCCCAAAGAGGTAAACCGGGTAACCTTCGAAAGTGATTTTAAGAAGTGATAATTAAAGTAAAGTACTTAGATTACTAGGATGCATTCACATTAACTAAGATAAAATTAACCTCACTCGTAGACACAAGGGCTTGTTTAGACTTGGGGTGAGTGAGAAGGCCTGGAATGGCAAGGTCAACTAGCTTGTCCATACGAAAGGTAGTTGATTCTGCTTGAGTGAGTATGAGGGTCAGGATTCAGTTGAGGTCACCAAGATTACCGGAGCCTATGAAGGATGCCCAGAGGAGATCTCATGACGCACCTTGCGATGACACTCTATCTAGGATAACCTTGAGTATATGTTGTGCGTATGTTTTCTTTAGCACACTTGATTTTATTATGTCTAGAAGCAATGTAACCATGTTAGTGCTAGATTTATATTGTGCATATGTATGGTTGAGTCAGTTTGTTCTGTTAGTCAGCCTTTGGTTAGAGGTAGTAGATTTCTCGTCCATGTTGTATTTTTACTATCTCCTAGCATGGGGGTGGGCCTTCAGGTACCACTAGGTTGGGTGGAACATGCACCAAAACCGTTGGGTCCTCCATTTTTCTTCAGTTCATGGAAGCGAGACATCTAGTTGGACGGCTTGTGGATATTGTTACTCTCTTCTTGTTCTATTGTATTTCTTCTTGTATCAGTTGTATTTACCCCTCTTGTTGTTATGAGGAGGATCTTGTAATTATTATACTCTTATGTATTTTGACTCATTCTGGGAATGAGGATTGTAATCATGTAATGGTTAAGTAATGGAATTATGTGATGGTTAATCTAATCATATCTTGTATTTACTTATGTTAGATGTATGTCATTACTCGAGATGTTTATTGCAATGTAAATTAGATGATGTATGTGAATGGGAATTAAGTAATCTCGGTTATGTAGCCTTAGGGGAGGTTGTAAATTTTAGGTGAACATGTATGTTTAATTCATTTTTAAAAAAATTAGTACGCTTTTGTTGTAGATTGAAACTTCCTCTAGGGTTGCGTGGTGGGGCATTACATGCACACACTTGATATAGTTTAAATGGAATCAATTTTGATCAAATAGGAGCTAAATATGCTTTACATCAACCCTAGTCACTTCACATTAAATGCATTTCTTAAATTTTGGTGTTATTAACTTTTAACCATTTGTGATATCATAGAGATTGTAATGCCCCACCACGCAAACCCAAAAGGACAACACAACTAACTAACAATTATGACACACATTTTATTTTATTTTAAAGAAACTAACATGAAATGTAAATTAAACCTACACCTAACCTAACCATGTCCTCTGGGGTAACATGACTGCATTACGAATATACATCCCCAACATGAACTAATCCCATAATGAAGATTACTAATCACAAGTGTTTATTTTACATCCACATCATAAAGAAAATGAACATCATACATGCAACCATAACATTAAATATATATCCATCCATGACCAAAGAGTACATCATTTGCTTTAATAAAGTTATATTTATATATTTCCATAGATACAACACCATTCAAGAGCATAAAATACAACCCAATGAATACATTTACAACTTCCCATACTTGGGGTAAATCATTACACTATTACAAGTTTACATCAAGCTTCCCTTATAACATCGGGAAGGATACCACAATTACAAGATAAGGTATGATTTGCATTATAAAATAGAAATCACTACAGAAAATTCCTATGATTAGCTCCCTTTTTTGCTCCATTTGTTGCTTACACCCACTATTTTAATGTAATTTTATCCATTTTTTGGGAAAAGTCGGCGCTATTTTATGGGATGGTGCTATTTTTGGCATTTTTTGCAACAACCAAAACAAGTTGGCGCTAATTCAGGTACAAATTGGCGCTGAAATTAGCACCGATATTAATGCCTACTGTAACACCCTTATTAATGCCTAGATTAATGCCAATATTAGCGCCAAAAACTATGCCTACGGTAACACCTAGATTAGTGCCTAAATTAGCAACCAGATTAGCGTCTATGTTAGTGCCCATATTAGTGCCTAAAGTAACACCTATTTTAGCGCCTATTTTAGAGCCTTTTTTGGCACCTAATTTAGCACCTAATGTAGCACCTAATTGTTTTGATCTAGCAAGGATTAAGGTTGTTAGAATAAAAAATCCTTCCCCAATATTCACTTGCCTTCAATTGCTTGCCTACATTTCACTTGCATCAAAGATCTACTACCTTTGATTTTCATTGTATTTAACATGAAATGCAATAATTTGTGTGACAAGATCCATACTGTCACTAACATTCCCTTTGTATATACCCATTATTCCTCCAAATAATCATAAACAAAGAAAAAATTTCCTTTACCATAGTACTTTGTGCAGATTAAGGGTTGAGAGTTGAGGGTTGAGAATTGAGGGTTAAGGATAGTTTAATGTATAGGGTAGAGGGTAGAGGGTTTAAGGTTGAGGGTAGAGGGTAGAGGGTAGAGGGTAGAGGGTAGAGGGTAGAGGGACGTATATGATTCAAGGATTAGGGTTGAGGGTCCAATGTATAGGGTAGAGGGTATAGGGGTTAATGAGGGATTAGGGTTTAAGGGTAGTTGAGGGTTGAGCATTGAGGGTAGAGGATAGAGGGTAGAGGGTACTTGAGGGTTTAAGGGTTGAGGGTTGATGGATTAGGGTAGAGAGTTTACTTGGGTTTAAGGTTTTAAGGGTTGATGGATTACTAGGGTCGACTAGGGTAGAGGGTATTTGGGCATTGAGGGTAGAGGGACATAAAGGGTTTAATGGTTTAGGGTTTAGGGTATTGGGTTGAGGTTACTATATGGTTGATGGATTAGGGTAGAGAGGGAGGGATGGATTAAGGGTTGAGGTATTAACTAGGGTTGAGGGTGGTTTAATGTATACTAGGGTAGAGGGTAGAGCTGGTAGAGGGTGCGTGTAAGGGTTTAGGGTTTAAAACTAGGGTTGAGGGTATATTGTTCAAGGATTAGGGATGTTAAGGGTCCAATGTATAGGGTAGAGGGTATAGGGGTTGGGGGATTAGGGTTAATTAAGGGTATTTGAGGGTTGAAGGTAGAGGGTAGAGGTTAGAGGTTCGAGGGTTTAAGGGTTGAGGATTGAGGGATTAGGGTAGAGAGTTATTTACTTGGGTTTAAGGGTTTAAGGGTTGAGGGATTACGGTTGAGGGTATAAGAGGGTACGTATTGGCCAGTTGAGGGTAGAGGGATGTAGCGGGTTTAACGATTTAGGGTTTAGGGTATTGGGTTGAGGGTATAGGTCGGTTGAGGGAATAGGGTTGAGGGTATAAGGTAGAATGTTTAAGGTCGATTTAGGGTTTAAGGGTTTAGGGTTGAGGGATGTTAAGGGTTGAGGGTAGAGGGTTTAGAGTCTAACTGGGATGTTTGAGGGTATATGGTTGAAGGTAAATTAGGGTTGCGGTTCCAATGTAGAGGGTATAGAGGTTTACAAGGGTTTGGGGTTTAAGGGTTGAGGGTTGAGGGATTAAAGGTTGAGGGTTTAATGTATAGGGTAGATCAGAGGGTAGAGGCCGGTAGAGGGTTTAAGAGTTAATTCTTGAGGGTTTAAGGTTGAGGGTAGAGGGTTGAGGGTATATGGTTGAGGGATTAGGGTTGAGGGTCCAATCATGTATAGGTTAGAGGGTACAACCCAGTTGAGGGTAGAGGGTAGAGGGTACTTGAGGGTTTAACTAGGGTTGAGGGATTAGGGTAGAGAGTTTACTTGGGTTTAAGGGTTTAAGGTTTGAGGGATTATGGTTGAGGAATTACTAGGGTCTACTATGGTGGAGGGTATTGGGATGTTTAGGTTAGAGGGTAGAGGGAAGTATAGGGTTTAACGGTTTAGGGTTTAGGGTTTAGGGTATTGGGTTGAGGGTATAGGGTTGAGGGATTAGGGTAGAGAGGGAGGGATGGAGTAAGGGTTGAGGTATTAACTAGGGTTGAGGGTTGAGAATTGAGGGTTGAGGGTAGTTTAATGTATACTAGGGTAGAGGGTAGAGCTACAAGTAGCTAGAGGGTGCATGCAAGGTTTTAGGGTTTAACTAGGGTTGAGGGTTGAGGGTAGAAGGTTGAGAGTATATGGTTCAAGGATTAGGGTTGAGGGTAGAGGGTTGAGAGTATATGGTTCAAGGATTAGGTTTGAGGGTCCAATGTATAGGGTAGAGGGTATAGGGGTTGAAGGATTAGGGTTAATTAAGGGTATTTGAGAGTAGAGGGTAGAGGGTCAAGGGTTTAAGGGTTGAGGGATTAAGGGTTGAGGGTTGAGGGATAAGGGTAGAGATTAATTTACTTCGGTTTAAGGGTTGGGGGATTAAGGTTGAGGGTATAAGAGGGTATGTATTGGCCGGTTGAGGGTAGAGGGACGTAGAGGTTTTAACGGTTTAAGGTTTAGGGTATTGGGCTAAGAATATAGGTTGGTTGAGGGTAGAGGGTAGAAGGTTTATGGTTGGTTTAGGGTTTAAGGGTTTAGGGTTGAGGGATGTTAAGGTTTGAGGGTAGAGGTTTTAGGGTATAGCTAGGATGTTTGAGGGTATATGGTTGAAGGTTGATTAGGGTTTAGGTTCCAATGTAGAGGGTAGAGGGTATAGGGGTTTACTAGGGTTTAGGGTTTAAGGGTTGAGGGTTGAGGGATTAAGGGTTGAGGGTTAAGATTAATTGAGGGTTGAGGATTTAATGTATAGGGTAGATCAAAGGGTAGAGGGTAGAGGGTTTACGGGTTAAGGCTTGAGGGTTTAAGGTTGAGGGTAGAATAGGGTTGAGAGTATATGGTTGAGGGATTAGGGTTGAGGATCCAATCATGTATAGGGTAGAGGGTGAAACCATAGGGGCTGAGGGTACATATATGGTATGTACATTGAGGGATTATGGTTGAGGGTCCAATATTGTACTATAGGGTATAGGGTATAGGGGTCAAGGGATTAGGGTTTGACTAGGGTAGAGGGTAGAGGGTAGAGGGTTGAGGGTTGAGGGTTGAGTGATTAGGGTAGATAGTTTAGTAATTGGGTTTAAGGGTTTAACTAGGGTTGAGGGATTAGGGTCGAGGGTACTAGAGGGTATATCGTTCAAGGATTAGGGTTTAGGGTGAAAATTATATATAGGGTTTAAGGGTTTAGGGTGTAGGGACATTAAGGGTTGAGGGTAGAGTGTTTAGGGTAGAGAGCGATGTTTAAGGGTATAATATGGTTGAAGGTCAATTAGGGACATTGAGCTAGGTTTCGATGTAGAGGGTAGAGGGAATAGGGGTTGAGGGTACTTGAGGGTTGAGGGTTGAGGGTTGAGGGTTGAGGGTTGAGAGTTGAGGGATTAACTAGGGTTGAGGGTTGAGAAATATTGAGGGTTGAGGGTTTAATGTATAGGGTAGATCAACAAAGGGACATAGAGGGTATAAGAGGGTTTAAGGTTGAGGGATTACTAGGGCTGAGGGTCCAATGTATAGGGTATAGGTTATACGGGTTGAAGTCGGATTAGGGTTTAACTAGGGTTGAGGGTAGAGGGTTAATTAAGGGTTGAGGGATTAAGGGTTAAAGGTTGAGGGATTATGGTAGAGATTTTAGTAATTGGGTTTAAGGGTTTAACTAGGGTTGAGGGATTAGGTTTGAGGGTAGAGGGTATGATATGGTTCAAGGATTAGGGTTTAGGGTCCAATATTGTATAGGCTAGTAGAGGGAATAGGGGTTGAGGGTACGTATATGGTTGAGGGTCTAATGTATAGGGTAGAGGGTATAGGGGTTGTGAGGGATTAGGGTTTAGCTAGGGTTGAGGGTTGATGGTAGACGGTTGAGGGTTATTAATTAAGGGTTTAATGTATTTTTCTCTAGTTTTTTTTTAAATTTGGCACTATTTATCAAGATGACACTATATATTTTATGTCGAAGGCATATCCTATTTGAAGAATACAAACATGAAACTACCAATCGATGATCGATATCAAACTGCCGACCCTTGAAGTTGTTCGGTCCATTGATATCCTTTTCTTGATTTTATCACATTATAATAATACTTCACCTGCAAAAGTCTACCCCGTGCTGCATAATATCTTATACGGAGCATATAATTTATTTCTACGCATGTTTCATAATATCTACTACCACGTGTGGTTAAAGTAATTTTTATTCTTATTTTTTACATGCATGTAAATATTATTTGTTTCGCAAGCCCTAAATTACCAAGCACTAGACATAATTACTTTTTATTCTACTAAATTGACTATTTTATCGTTTTAATCCTTGCTTGGTATAAATTTACAAACCAGTTGGTTAACAAAATACTCTATGCATATACATATTGCATTTTAAGTATTTTAATTATAACGATTTGTCTTCTTTTTATTTGTTTTTCCATTTTAAAATTTTGAATAGGTAAACTGAACATTTAGTAATTATAATTCTTTTTAGATAATATTATTAAGTTATAAAAAAAATTAAAACTGTTTAAATACCTAATATAAATAAAAATTATACTTACTAATTCTAAAGTTTAAAATGGAAAAGAAAAGAAAAATAATACAAATCCTTATAATTAATTAAATACTAAACAAAATCATAATCGAATGTCACCCTCATTTATACCAGAGGGTATGACATTCCTAGCTAGTGGTCTCGACATGAATTTTCAGCTGCTCAAAGGGTGGCACGTATGCATTAAAATGAATGCCATGAAAGGGTTGCATTCATTTTAATCCAACAAAGGTGGTGATCTCTGCATTCTACATTTGCTTCCAAAGGCTTCGCTTGGGTGAGAAAGAATAATGGAGAAGGACGCGAAGTATGCAATGTTTAAATCAACTGAGGCGCTATTCAGCTTTGGGCTCGACACTTTGATTTTCTTGGATTGTGGTGTGATTCAAGGGGGTTTCAAAAAACTCACAGACCAGAGGATCAAATGGATTCTTATGTAGTTTTATCCCTTGATGATGGACACGGTGAAAATGGTTTTGGGCCGAGAGCATGTGGCCCACAGTGAAACGGCTCGAGTTAATTCCCACATAGTCTTTCATTTTCTGGCATCTTTGGTTGATCAAAGCACCCCCAAAAGCCTGGTTCGGGAAATGATGAGCAAGCTATTCAAACCTAATCTCCTAGGCGGCATGGATGAGGTTATTTTGGACTCTAATTTGGTCTCTAGGGTATTGCATCTGAAAGACTTGGAAATGCTCAAAACTCCTAGTGTGGTGGTCCAATTATTTTTGCTTCTATTGGAGCCAAAAGGAATGACGCTAGTCAGACATCAGATGGTGGTTGCGGTTGGGGTGGTGTATTTGAAAAAAAGATCTTGAGCTGGTGGAGACTGAGGATTTGGAGTGGGTGGAGGAATTTAATGACTTCGCCCATCTCAATGGATTCCTGTGACCTTGGGCTCATGGTGGGATGGTGCTTGTTTTTTGGCTTTTGCGATTGTTGGTGGATCTTGGTGGTGGTTCGGTTAGTTTTTTGGTGATGTTTTGGTGGTTGTCTTGGCCTCTGGTGAGGCTCAAAATGGTTGGTTTGGGTAGCTTGAAAATTCTAAAGCATAGTTCTATCTTCTCCACTTGGGTTTTTGACTGGTTGGGAAATCTATTAGAAATATATTCCTGCAATGGCAGACGATTTGTAATTTTTTTAATTTTGATTAATACAATCTCTTGCTTACGTACCAAAAAAAAATTAAATACTAGTAATTGTTTGTTATTTTTGGTGGCCTTCTTTTTGTATTATTTTCATTGTTTCAATAAAATTAAATACTAAACAAAAACAATATGTATATGCAAAAAGAATGTACATTATAATTCCCATTCTCAGTATATTAGTTGAGCTTTTAATTTTATTTTTAAACTGTTTAATTATGAGAATTGTTTTTCCCATAATTGGGAATTATAATTTTGTGTTGACCTATTGCATCCATTTATTGGTCATTTAAGTCATGAGTTGATCCTTCAAAATCGCTCTTTGTACCAGCCCCGAGTTCTAAGTTAGTCGGCCATCACGTATGGTTAATCGTTTAAATGCTCCCCATAGTCGGGCCATAATATTTTTTAGTAGACTTATGTTTAAGCCATCCCACATAAGGTGATTCAAAGGAGTGTGGTAAGGTGGTAAACAACAAGAAGATAAATCATACAATGCTATACCATTGGGAGGGTGAGCAATATATGTTGTAGAGCGATGTACACCACAACCTCATAGAAATGAGTCTTGAACAAGGTTGTAAAGCGGTAAGCATGGAAGAAAACTGGACACCGCAGTACCATGTGAGGTGGATAATATGGCTATGGTAGAGCGGTATACACCACAACCCCATAGTAAGAGGTCTTAAGCAAGGCAGTAGTGTGGTGAACATTAGAATGGAAGGGAAAAAAATTGCCATACTACAGTGGGTATAATAAGAGATGGTGGTAGTATGGTAATCATGGCATCATTAAAATTTACATAAATAAATTCCCTCACACATGCTTCAAAATTAATTTCAAGGATTTGAGCTTGTTGGGAAACTATCTGGAAAAGAATATGCATCAATATTGATATGACTAAATAATGCACCCTCAAAAGCAAGTGAATTTGCCTAAGAATGCGCTCAATTGAAATTCATTTTTGTGGATGAAGTTGAGGACACCAAGAAAGGGATCTTTGTGAATGACGAGCACTCGGGTAAGTGCAAAAATAACCCTCTGAAGAAGTTTTATTGGTGTAGTATTTGGTAGAGCTCTATTATTTGAAGTCATAGTACAAAAAATTGAAATATGCCTCCTAAAAGAAAATAATCGGAAGTAAAATAAAGTAAGGCCAAAATTAAGGAAGAAGAACCTAAGGTAAAGAAGAGACCACTCTACCAGTCTATATTAGATATACTTCCAAGATCAACCAAGGAGGGAAATGAGAAATTTCTCATAGACACTGCACAAGGTTGTAGGGAAGCTCTCATTCCCAAATCCGGGTGGGACTTATTTTGGTATTTTTAGATTAAGAGAAATGAGAAGATTCCAGTGTCAAACCCTTGGATGTTAAATTTAGAAAAGTTGATTGTCCTGAACGTGTTTATTGATGTGGATTTTATTAGATTAATAGCCAAGCATTATCACTTTACAACCAAGACAATAAGGTTTCCAGATGGCTCAATATTGGTAGAGCTAACCAGAGCTACTATCATTGAGTGTTTTGGCTTAAACAAGCAGGATTTGACCAAAATAAACCTACAGAAGAGCAAGGAATATTATAAGAGGTTAAGAAGAACTTATAGAAGTGATGAGATACCCCTATATATAAAAAGAGGCATTAGTAATAGAACGATTCCCATTTCTACTTGCAATATTAAACCATTCACTGTGACAAATTTTCAATATTATTTTGTGAATACATATATATCTTTGTGCCAAGTACTAGGGGTGGATTCTCAAGATTAAATTCCAATAAGCTAGATGATGATGGCCATGAGAACTCAAAACCCTGAGACTAATATTGAGTATGACTTTGCTTCATACCTTGAGAGGGTGTTGGATGATGAATTCTCATCATTCATAGAGGATAGAGAATCAATTACATTTAGACACTATTCCTTACTGTTCCATTTGATACTATACCAGAATTGGGACCATTGGATTAAAAAAATGGACTTGGCTAGAGTGGATGAGCAAAGGAACACCACACCTATCTAGAAGTGGTGCTATATTTGGGATAGTTGGTGCAAGAATTCAAGATTTTCTATAATTTTTGAAGACTTTGTGCACAAAATCCTTCAACTTATTTCTTATTCAATGCAAAGATTTCCAAACAAAATGCAACAATTGTTAAGACCTTTGATCCTGAGACAAGAATAGGGTCACACACATAATTTTGGTGATTGGTTATTTTTCCCAAAAGTTACAATAATAAGAATCTATGGCTGCCCTATTACTCCACACATACTACCAAAGTTTGTTCCCCTCACATTAGCATTTCTTGATTTTATGAGGCAAATGATGTGGATGGAAAAGGATGTAATGCACAAACAAAAGAAGGGCACATTTTTTCCAAACTTAACCAAATGTGGAGACTAGATAGTAGGCTCAAATACATTGGAGGAGTTGCAATAATACTTGAGGACAAGATATGTGTTGGGTTCTGGAAAAGCAAGATCCTTTGACCCTTAAAATCATATGAATAACATAAGGCATAATATTCTTACCAAAATGACAATGGAACACCAAGTAGATTATGAGGAAGATGTGATAAGAAACTACCTTACTTTTCTAGAGGCATGCCTCAGACAGGAGAAATGGTAGGTTCTAATGAAGTTTGAAGGAAGGAATAAGAAAAATGATAGAACTTTCCTTGGCTATTTCATTGAATAAAAATACCCCATCAGGAGGATCAATCGGATAATTGATAAATTTGAGGTTTTATATGGTAGAAAATAAGTGTATCTTCAGGAACATGGTGGTAATATAACTACAAAGCACACCCCAGACACATCATCAGAGTCTCCCAAGGAGAAATTTCCTCCCAAGAGACAAAATACATAGAGCATTGAGCCATTGGTACCTTATGAGGAGAGTGAAGGGGTGGGAGATACTGAAGATATGGCCATTGTATTGCAATCATTAAAGGGTGTTATTGAGGTTGATCAGCCCATCCATGAGACTAGTGCCCATAGGCATGAGGAAAGGATGGATGATGCAAAAAAAACAAGTGCAAAGATACATGAAGATGAGACAAAAATTGTTACTAGGAGGTTTATAGAGGATGATGAGTTCATCAAGACTCTAGAGTTTAGGGATTTCTAGACAAAGATGAAGATAAAAGAAATTGAATAGAAAATGGAGTGAGATGAATTGGGAATTGAAGAACCATAAAATAATCAAATGGTGGCACAAACCTTCAATGCATTGAGGGTTGACCACATTAACATTAGCCCTCAGAAGGCTAGAGAGATTATTTTGAAGAGTAACATGCCCATTTTTCCTGGGTTGGAATTAAAGAAAATTTTTTTGCTTGATCAATTATGGGCTCAAGAAGATCCAATGTTAGTTGCAAAGTTTGACTCTAATGAATGAGTAAGTGGAACTGGGTATAACCCCAAAATTGAAACCCTGGCCATTTTGATCAAGAAAAAAAATGCACAAAAGCCTAAACTGTTGGATGTAATACAAGGAATGAAATGGGTAGCAATGGTAAGAACAATACTGGACACCACCCCTTTGGAGGAAGCCACAATGACCATGCACTCAACCATGTTCACTCGTGAAATTGTTAAGGGATTGAAGGATAGATTAAAGGAGTATGAAAGGGAACAAAAGTTCTTAAATGATGAAGTTAATAAACTATTTATGGAAAATGTCACATTGAAAGAATAGTTAAAATGAGCAAGAACTTCACAAAGCAGGGAGATAGTGTTATATAAGCCTCCTAGTGCTCCATTAAATATTGTATAGAGCATTCTGGTCAAGCAAGAAAAGACTCCCGAGAAGGAAGTGGATGAAATGAAGGAGGCTCAGGATGAATTAAAAAGGCAAGTTTCTAAAGTTATGGAAAAGATTCTTGAGTACAAAATAAATTTGGTTATTGATAAAATAGATAGTGTGCATGATAGTTATAAATAACTTCAGTGAGAAATTGATCAAATAAAAGCACATACTCTTGTATTGGACCCCCTATTTCAAAGGTGGCAGCCTATTCACCACACTCTATCTAAGATATGCAAAGTTCTATAAAGGAGTCTTGATGCTCCTACAACATTAAAACCGACTGAGGAAACAATAAAAATGATTGTTGATGAATTTCAGTATATACAAGGGGGGGGATAAGAGGATTGTGGCATGAATAGATTCATTCCATACCTTAAAATAATGGTATACACCAAAAATTGTGAAATATTATGGTCAAGTAAAAGACTTGGATGAATGGAAGAAGGAATATGGTCAAGCTATTCATAAGTGTTTAACCCATGTTCAGGGGGATAGTGACACTGGTCTTCATAGGCTCAATTTGATCATGGATGGATTGATTGATCTTGATGTTGGATATCTAAAATTTTTCAATGATACAAAGGCACTACTGGATAGTCTATGGAAGACACATCTTGAAAACATGCCAAAGATCCAAGAATATCAGTGGCCATCAAATTTTATGGTGTATCAATGGGAAGAGAAGTATTTGGCTTTAGATGGGTAGGTCACTAAGGCAAGGGCATATGTACGTCTATCATGGAGAGGAAAGCTTTTCTAGATTGATGATCACGGGCTTTCTACGTTGATTAAAGGAAACATACATCTAAAGTATCATAAGCCTTATTATTTCTTCAATTATGCAAATTAATTAGTTGTTAGTAAAAGAAGTAGTTTTGAAGGGTCGTTTATTTTTGTAAAAGGCTTGAATATTTTTGCTTCCTATATAAATAGGAAACTAAGGCAAATTTTGAGAGGATCGTCATATCATATTCCATTTTCATTTCCGTTAGAGTAGGCATTAGTAAGAAGATAGATTGCACATTCCACCCATCCATATCATATCAAAGACTTCTTCTATAAATGTATATATATTTGAAACAACATAATGGAGAATATTTCTCATAATTGGTAATCTATTTTGGTGTTCAATTGTTGTCTAAAATTTAATGCTTATCTATTACTGTGTTGTCTCCAAAGTGGTTTCTTCATGTTATTTATTTTCATAAGATTTTTTAGGGCACATTTGATGTTACGGTGTGATTATTTTGAACTTATGAATGAAATAGAACATCTTATTATCATAGATTCTCCATGATTGTGTTATCATTTTGTATTTTTTCTTATGTTTTTCATACTTATTTCTTCTTATATTTGAATGAATATCGGTTATTGAGCCTCAATATTGTGCTTATGTGAATGAATATGCTGATATAGTAAAGCATTTACTATGGATATTTGCAGTTACATGTTCAAAATTATATTCAACATAAAAATGGAAACTATTTAAAAATATTAAATTTAACAAAGTTTCTTATTTAAATAATTTTGAGTTATGTGCATTAATATTTTATTGAATTTTGTGTCTTCACGAACATATGCTAATACAAAATGAATGGAAGAAGCATCCAAGTAATCGTAATTTTTTATACCAAAAATTCATATCAAAGACTAAAAAAATTTTACATAACCATACTCAACACCATCATGGATGTTAATTTATTCAATGTTCTCTAATCCCTCTCTCTTATGTTGTTCTTCATTATTTTTTTTTTTCTCAGTATCCACTAATGTTTCGTCAAATACATGCCTTAATCTTGGATCATAATGTATGACAAACATCCATTTCAGGTCAAAAGTATCTTCATAGAAAAATACTTGCACATGAACAAAATACATATATTAGATGTATGTTATAACAATTTTACTGATTAATAAACACATGTATATATTTGCAATAAATTATGAATTAATAGATTAATGATCACTATTGCTTCTTGTTTGAGTTAAATAAATACCTTCTCACAATGAATTGGTAGAACATAAGGCTCCTTATCCTTCGGTAGGAAGCATGAGGAATCTATAGAAAAGAATCCAGTATGGGTATCATGTCTTTGTGTCCTCTCAAATGCTTCATACCATCTACACTTAAAAATACAACATTTAAAAGAGCGATAATCCAACTCAATAATTTCTTGTATTTTCCCAACATATTGTAGATTCCCTTCAATTGTATTCTTATCTTTTGAGCTTGATCAACTAGATTTCTTGAATTCAATCATGATGCCACAATCGAAGGATCGTCTCTTTACATCTACACTTTCTACACGATAATGTCGACAATACGACCACATTTCTAGATATTCCTCGCTTATGAAAGACCATTTATTTCAGTGAAAACAAATATAATGACGAATATTAAAATAGTTTATAGTGTCAAAATTGTAAGGAAATAACATTTTGTAAAATTCTAACTGTACCTTTCTTTCACATCCTCTAGACATGTTGATTTCATCTTCTGTTATGTCTGAATCTATACCTACATCTTCTATTTGATTTTGATTTTTTTTAGTAACCCATTCTAGTGTGAAATATTTTCCCCATTCCCCAAGAAGATCAATGGGAAGTGGAGTATTATTTGGATTCAATCTCTTAAACTTTCTCCTTTCTTCTAACACTTCTTCTCTCTTTTTATCATATAGATCAAACCATTTTTTCATAAATTCCATGTGGTATAGAATGAAATTTTCGAGTATAGAACTTTTGTCTACACCTATTACATGTCAACATGTTTATTTAAAAGTCCAATTTTTATGTTGTTAATTTGACAAATAAATTACAGAGTAAATTAATGATTGCAAGAAAAACAACCACACTGATCGTGAATTTACTTACTAATTTATACTTCAACACCATTAGATTGTGGTTTTTCTCCATCAATAATATTTGATTATTTTTCTTCATCCCAGATGTGTGGCCCATCTTCAAAATCCTTACCAATGAATTCACATGAGAAGAAAAATGCTTCATTCAATACATACCCTTCAGCCATGCAACCCTCTGGATGTACCTTTTGTCAAACATATCTTTTAAGATTTTTCATATAACTCTCAAAGAAAAAAATCCACCTCATTGATACAAAACCCGCCAATTCAATGTCATCAACTAGTTGTATAAGTAAATGGACATATAGGTACATGAAACATGTAGGGAGCTCCTTCTCAAATACACATACAATTTCTGCAATTTCCTTCTTCCACTTTGGCACTTCAGATTCGTGGATCTCCTTGGAGGTCACCCACCTAATATAAGAATAGAAAATTATTATGAACCTTTAGTGAAAAAATAAAATGCAATATAATATCTCTATGTCTCTCACACATGAAAATTTCACATAACCACATACCTTGTAAATATTGACAATCGAATTATGGCATTCCTTAAGTCAATTGTAAGACAGGAATTCCCCCTAATTGCCAACGGCATGATATGCTATCAAACACATTTATGAAAATTCCATTAGTAATGTTTTCTCACACAAAAAAATATCAAAATATTTTTAGTACTTAATCAATGATACTAGTAAATTTTAAATGATGATATATAATACCTTCATAAAATTATGAAAATCACGTGTTTTAAATCCTGTGATATGTCCATCAATTGTAAAAGCTTTAGCCAATGATGACCCATAAATAGTAGGTGTCCTTATTGAACAAATGAAATTTTTTAGTTGGTCTAGCTCTTCTTTTTTTCAAAATCCATGGAGCTTCTGCATATGTTTCATTTTCCCTGTTTGGCCATAAATGTTTTCTATCAATTTTGGTATGCGAAAGAGAAATATCTCTCCTCAAAGACAAGGTGTCCTTCTCTTTGCCTGATATATGTTGAAATATAGAATCAGGGATATTTTTGAAGACATGCATATGATCTAATAGGTGAGATATTAATAGATCCTTCTAGTAAGGGAGCTCATAAAATATGGTTATTCTTTTCATTCCTTGTGGAATATTAACTACAATTTTTTTGGTTCTTGAATTGAATCACCCTGATCATAAAAATCTTGCCAGGCTTTCAATTCAGCATCTTCATACTTCTTAAGCCAATCACCTGGACCCATAATCATGGGAGGGCCTATATTTTCAAATTTTCCATCAAATTGATTCTTCAGGCGATTTCTAAACCTATGATCTAGTGGTAGAAAAACCTTGTTGTTTGCATAAATAAATTTATGTAGATCTTTAGAATACTACCATTGAAATTGTTCTGCACATCTTGGACATGCAAATATCCCCTTTGATTTAAGCCCTAAAATTCAACAAGTAATGCTAATAACATCAAAGAATAGTATAAAACTAAGTATGAAAGTTGGGATGAAAATAAATTATGAGCGTAAATACGTAAATATTTTATCTTACCAGAACAAACACCAAGTCCTGGGAAATCATGAATATTCCAACATAGAACACCATACAACATGAAGGACCTATTTGATGGAGGACGTGATATGTCATACATTCTTATGCCTTTCCATAGCAGTTGCATCTCATCAATAAAAGGTGCAAGATAAACATCC